>CM053789.1:156060776-157268276 GCA_028749045.1 Cupressus sempervirens
AATTCTCTTGCATACAATATATAATATAATATTATATGTAATATATTTTATATTATATGTTATACATATATAATAATATTATATAATAACATATTACATATATAGTTATATTAATATTACATATATTCTTGAGATGCTCATTACATATATGGTTATTTATATTACTATTATATTAATATGTTAACTACTTATTTTTAACTGTAGAGACATGTCTCTTCATGAGACATGTCTCCTCCTTTCATATTTATAAGCCTTCATTTGCATTTGGAACAAAATCGATACAATGGTAATTGTTAGTACATTTTCAGCAATCCTAGAAATAACATGATATCATAGCAAAGTTTTAAATGTAGAAAATAGAATTAGAAGAGACACCATAAAATTTGAAAATCTTGAACTTGTAGAACATTGCAGGGACATCATGTTGTGAAAAAGAGAGCAACTCTGCAATTTCAATGGGAGGTATCCAAAAGAATATTAACAAAAAAGATATTTACCAAAATTTAAGAGCAATAATTATTAATGAAAAAAAATAGTCAAAGGCCAAAAATAGTGAAATAAGGAGATGAATAATTTGGCAAGACAAATTCAAAAAAATCCTCAAATATACTCTTCTCCTTGGTGAACAAAGGGGAATAATATATTCACTTTATATTGATAGGATCTAAGATATATCCAAAGTGAAATATATATTCTTAGCAAAGATTTGGCAACATTTAAGTGAGCACATGATTGATACTTAGTAATGATTTAAGTTTTGGAAGAAAGTTTGATCTTGATAATAAGTAATATTAAGAGGCTAAGATAAATGCTTACATTCTTGATAATCCCAACATATATAAACTAATGTTTGAAGTCTATGAAAATATTGTGTACAAGAAGTATTGCATCAGATTAAATTTTATGGATCATGGGTAAGTAAAATAGGTGTTGAAGAATGAATAATATACATGTTATTAGAGACCACTCAGTCGACTATGAATGCACTAGAATAATACATCACTCCATATATCAAGTAGAAAATATGGTATTAAGAAGGAAATGATATGCCATTTTGAACTACCAGTATACGGAGCACCTCACAGGTGGAGGATTGTTGCAAATTGTCAATGTAAGATGGATCAATCTCCATATGGACTTATCCATGTCACTACGTATGATAATAAAGGCTTGCCCAAACCAATACTAATGTATCTATGCCATGAGGGAAATTGTGAAAATTGATCATGGTTTAGCAATCAATTTTAAACTTTTAACTTCTTCCATGCTAGCAGAGATAATTAGAGAAAATATTTTGGAATAGACTTCAGTGGGCAACATTGCAATAATAATAGTTTCAAAACATTTAAGTGAAGGTGCAAAGAATATTTAAGGTTTTCTAAGTAGATGATTGCACTACCAATGAAAACTGTGAACCAATTCATCTGAGGAAACAAATGACTAAGAAGGTAATTTTTCTTTCCATGTCACCACACATCTGGTTTATTAGCATGAATGTTGATGCTATGGAGACTATTGCAAAACATTGTTATGATGTATTTATAACTGTGTTTATCATTAATGACAACATAGTAATAAGTTTATAAAAGATTGATAGAGCAACAAACTATGATCTCTGCATTGAGGACATTATGTTACTTATCTACTTATGTGCAATTACCAACACATACTATAGTATGTATTTGTTACTTGGGAAAGTGCACAAAACCTAAATGGACAATGTATAGAAGATATGGTTTATATACAGAGAATCAAATTGAAATAGAGCATTAGGAAAGTAGTTCCTATTGTATGATTGATAAAACTCATTGCACTTGAAATGAAGGGTTATACAGTTAACTGGAGGTACTATATTGAATGTTAAACCGTCATTTGCATGTTTTAGCATCTTTGCACCATGAGCTATCATCTACGCCTAACAAAAAGTACCACCTAACTGCAAAACCATACCTTGTTGCCTTTTGTCATCTCTGCAGTTTAGCCTCTATGAGTTCTGGCATATGCACATTTTAGCATCTAAATATTTTTCCGTTTGTGCCTGTGAACCATCATCTGCAATTTTTGGTTGAACCATTAAGTTTTAAACACATTTTTTCACTGAGTAGTGGTTTGCAGGGATTTCCAACAAGTTTGCATGCAGGAAACAGACCTTGGAAGACTTAAAACAAACCCATAGTGATTTTTATCACTTAGGAAATTTGAAGTGATTTTCATCACTTTAGGATTAGAGGTTAATAAACTTGCATGATATAACCACTTGTATTTTGAATTCATGTTGCAAATTAATGAGTAAAATCAAAACACACTCTTGAATGTTTAAAGGAAAACTTTACATCCAATCTTGAATGCCTTAAAGGAATTTATTCATGTTTCATTAGAATGGATGTTTAGGTAGAAAACACACTCTTGAATACCTTAAGGGAAATTGACATGCTTTTTTATTGCAATCTATGCCTATTGTAGCAAACACACTCTTGAATGCCTATGGTTAATGAAGCTTGCGATGAAACATTTGGAATTGGTGCTTAAAATGAATTCACACACTCTTGAATGCCTTAAAGGAAATTGATTTCATTTTCAGTAATTTGTTTACACATGCTTGATTTACTTTTTGTTGACAAATCCATTCTTTTATTTATGTTGGTGATGTTGTCAAGTTGTAAAGAACATTTTATGCTATAAACACATGTTTCTTCAAAGTAGATTACAAAACCTAAAGCTACATTGGGAAAGAACATGTATCTTTTAAACCCCAAGGCAACTTACATATTCTCTCCCCTTGCGCCTTTAGGTGATCTTGGGTGCACAATAAATAAGTGGTCTTGTTTATCTTTCTAGGAGGCCTGCTTGGGGATTTCATCACCCCTTGGGACAACCTCAACTCGATGGAGTATAAATAGCAGGAGGTGAATCGAAGGACACCTCTCTTAGAAGTAAAATCTTTTCACTCTTGGCTAAGCCCCAAAGAAATTTATACCTTTGGGAAGTGAAGGAGGAGATTTGGGTTACCATCTCCCCCCAGCTATTTGGCATTATCTTCTTTCATCTATAGATTTGGGCCTCACTTACCTTGTGTATATCGAGGACACCCTTTAGATAATCCTTGTACATCCTAGTGGTAGCCTTATTAAGATTGTTGGTGTGTTCAGTGTGCTTGTTTAAACATTCAAAACCAAAGCCAAACATCAAAAAAGTTCTAAAAACAAGTGAAATTGTGAGCTAAACTTCCATTGAGTGAAATAGTGGTAAGTGGGTCTTCTTAACTCACATTTTTTTTAAGTAGTTCAATATTGGGTCTAGCATTTGAAATTGGTTGAGTCTAGTTACAATTTTTTGCCAAGTTCTTATGCTTGAAACTTGGGTCTTGTTTTGTTCCTACCATGATTGACAAAGTCAAACATAAGAAGGTAAAATTGTCCAAACCATTTGTCTACAAGGAAGGGAAGAACCTAGCACACAGTGATAAATAATTATGATACACTATCAAAGACATCCAAAAGGAGGAGGCTAGATAAGACCATTATGGTAGAATTGAATACAATGGAAAACTTCAAAATTAGTTTGCCTTCCTAGGAGTGAACCCAAGATTTATGTTCCCAGTAAACAAGGATTGAGTTAACCATATAAGTGACTATAACACCTTCATTTTTCATATCTACCTCCATTTTCCAAATTTCTAGTCTTCCATTTGCAAATTTTCCTCTAGAGAACTTGAACCTTAAAAACTTCAACATAAAACATCCTCTAAAACTATAACACTAGACCTTTATCCATAAGCAAACATTTATCATAGTTACAATCACTAATTTGGGATCACAAGTCCATCCCCAAATAGCAAAAAATCAATTTGGTGTCCTAACTTGCCTAAAGATCACATGACCATCTTTGGTAGGAGAAAGATACTTTTATCCTATAATCACACTTTGTTTGCTAAATAAAGGTCTTTTTTTCACATTTAGGTTGTTGGACCTTTTATCATATAAGGTTTAGTAGCTCTTACCCACATTTTCTCTTTCTTCCATAGTCTTCCATCGATTGGTTTGGTCACTATTGTATGGTACATACATGATCTGACAGGTTCACATTTAATCTCATGTCATGTTTGTTAGAATCATTGAGGCAATCAAAGATAGAGAATCCTTTTCCTCCACAAAAAACTTTCTTAGGGAGCACAGTTCCCTCTAGTTCAAACCTTGGCATGCCTAGTTTAACATCTACAGAGGAACCAGAGGATATGTTCTACAACACAACTTTGGCAAACAATTCACATGATAATGAAGAAGTATACCAAGGTTAAGACCATATTGAGATAACCGATGTCCTGGGTGATGTTCAAACATTCCTTGCGAATCCCTACAATGTAAAAATGATGGAAAAAAAAAATTATTAAGGAAAACAGAATTGTGATATTCCTAGACTTGGTTAAAAATGGTGTAAATGTTCCTACAAGTTTTGATGAGAGCACCTTGTTTAGAAAGATTACTAAAAGTGGTGCTCTTGTGTTACCAACTTCAAACATAGCTCAAATATCTAGGAAAGGAAAAGAACCCACAGTGACAACTAGTGCTATGCCCACATCTAGCATTTCAAGACAATGAACATTCAAATTAAGTGCAGAACATATCTAGCAAATAATTAGTGCTATGCCCAATGCTACCACACATGCTACTATTCTATAGTTGTCCTTCACAGGTCCAACTATAGGATTCTTAAACATTGGGCAAGTGCCTACCAAACTTATGGCTATTCCAACACAACCAATGTACTCCTCTTATTTACAAACACCACAAGTATGCTAAAGACATCTGTGCCAATTACAATGACTACATATCAATACATTGGCCAAAGTGGAGTGCTTCAACCACCTCACAATATGATTGGGACTCCCTACAATTTGGGAGGTTGACTTATGAATTCCCAACAATCACAAATACAACCAAACCAAGATTTAGCCCAATAGTTCAAAGAACTTTGAAACATCATCCTTACCATGAACAACAAAGGGATGAAAGACTTCTCTTTTGAGGAAATTTGTCCCTTTACATTTGATAAATCCATTAACATGATACTATTTCCATGAAACTTTGAGATTCCTAAATTTGACAAATTCACGAGAGAGACATGCCCTATCACACATCTCAAGGAATTTTCCATTTTGTGCCAAGATGTAGCCTAAAGTGATGATTATCTTAAGAGGCTCTTCGCATGAAGTCTTGGAGGCCCCACACTAGATTGGCTAATGAATTTACCCAAGGATTCCTTTACTTATTTCAATGATTTAATGGGAAAATTTGTAGCACAATACTCTTACAACATTGAACATCATGCCTCCTTGAGTGATTTGTGCAACGCAAAACAACAAAACTGTGAAACATTTTCCAACTTCCTACAATAGTGGTCACATCTTACTAATCGCATGCCGTATAAAATTGAGAATTCCCACCTTGTGGATATATTTATCAAGAACTTTATACTAGAGATATCTTTCCACATGAAGATGGCTAGTCCCGAAGATTTTGCCACCTTAGTCAAGAAAGGTAAGAACATTGAAAATAGAATTTTAGAAAAAGATACCATTAAACATTATAGTTCATCATCTTCACACAATGACACAAACAACAACAACAAACCCAAATTCTAGTCCAAGAAAATAGGTGTCACACATGGTGGTGTTATTGATGTTAAAAGTGTACAAAACCTTCAAGGAGGGAACAACAATAATTTGAATCATGACAATCAGAATCAAAGCAATCAGCAATCTCATAATCAAACACAATTTTTTCCTCACAACAACAACAATACCAATTACAACCATGACTATGATTGAAATAGGAATTTCACTAACTTTCATGAACCCTTGGATGCCATATTTCAAAAACTAGTGGATTACAAGTTGATGTTATTTCCGACCACATGTCCCTTTGATGAAAATCAACCCAAATCAAAGTGGTATAAGGAAAATGAATATTGCAAATACCACTGCATCAAAGGACATGACACAAAAAAATGTATCAAGCTCAAAGTCTTCATTCAAAATCTTGTCAATGGTGGAGAAATTGAGGTAGAAGGATGATCATCCTCTAAAAATGTTAAGTTAAAGATATTTCAAAAGCCATTTCCTAACCACAACAATGACAACAACAACAATGTGAACAATGTAAACTGAGCTTCCACATCTAATGTATTACACTATGACTATTCTACTAACTACATATAAGGATTTTACTCCTTGTGCGGTAAAATAGAAACCAATGATATATGTGGTTTTGACTCCATGTGTGGTCACATTGAAGAGGTAGAAACTCATGTGAATACCCTTGTCCTACAAGCAACTAATTGCAGTGCAACCACTCGACAGGGAAGAATCACTTTTCAAGTCGCCACTCCCAACAACACTAATCCATCAGTTCCACATGCACCTGATACACCATCCACCTCACAAAGGCCTACTTCTCACTATGATATGTTGTCCCTATTAGGTAAGATTCCTACACAAATATCCATCCTAGAGCTCCTTACCACATCACCCATTCATAAAGAGATTTTGGAGAAGGCTCTTCTAGAGTCTCATGTTCTTGAAAACATTAATGCTTCTCAATTCACCACCATTATTGGAAACCTTGCCACCCAACAACACCTTGTCTTCACAAAAAAAGATTTCTGAAGTTCTAGTCCACACCAAAATATGTCACTTCACATTGAAGTCCTTATATAGCGACATAAAATAAAAAGAGTCCTTATAGATAATGGATTTGGTTTGAACCTTTGCACATTGAAGATGATTGATTTCTTGGGACTTCTAGAGGACCTCCTAGATGTCAATAAAAGGAGCACAATAAAAGAGTATGATGAAAGAGAAAGAGAATCAAAAGGAGTTATCATGTTACCACTAAAGGTTGGGACAACCATCATAAATATTGAATGTCATGTCCTAGACTTGGATTTACCATATAACATTTTTCTTGGTAGACCATGGATACATACACTCAAAGTAGTACCATCTACATATCATCAATGCTTGAAATTTCCTCACCAAAGAAGAGAGGTCACAATCCCAGGTGATCCCACCCCTTTTGCATTTTGTAAAAGGTTGGAAGGTGCACCAAAAAAATTTTGTCCAATCAATGACTTTGCTAAGGTTATACCTAAGCCTGTCGCAATAACAAAATCACCTTCCATAACAATACCAGAGTTAGCCAATAATGATTCCAATTCTTGGAAAGGAAAAGAGAAGGTTGAAGATACTAAGATTAACACCACAGGAAAGAAGGTTACTTTTTTTGATTTAGGAACGGGTGAGTATAAGTTTAAAAATGCCTTGTGTGTTGGACAACTACCACTTTCCCCTCATTCCTTTGGAAAACCTTTACAATCACCACCTTCTACAAATAAGGATACTATGCAAGTTAGCAAGACAACATTTGAACATTGGGGATCACTTAGTGATGAGCACATGGAATCTAATATCCTAGATTTTTCTATATTTTGATGGAAAAGATGAACCTATGGAATTCCCTAGAGATAAATGTGTTAAGGCCCCTCCCATTATCAAAAACATGGGATATCATGGTACCATCCTTGGACCAAAATAATATGGAATTAGACAACCCCTTGAGGCTAATAGCTATCCTAAAGGACATGGTTTGGGCTCTATTAAACCCTAGGTAACCTTTGTTGACAACTATTGTATGGTTGAACCTAATTCTGAGACTAAAGAGGATGTATTCTTCAAAGTACCCTTCCAGTACATTGAGGATGACCTAGATACCCCTGTCCATGCCATTACCATAGCTGACCTGTCATCCATCAACCTACTTGTCACCAACCCTAACATGGTAGACTGGGATCTGCTAGACACACCACTAGCTCTCGATATCTATAAGTCTGATGAAGCAGTGATGGCACTCTTTGGCCTTAAGAATCTCCAATATTATGAACATGAGATCCAATACAATGAGGAAGCCTACTTTGGTAGCCAAGTCAACTCTCTTGCTTGCAAAAGTGAAAAAGACAATAAAAATGGAAAAATAGAAGAAACATCCTCTAGTGAAAACTCTTTTAGGGCACTTTTGGATACAGAAAAAGATAAAATAAAAGACGTGTCTTCTAGTGAAAACCTCCTAGAGGTGCTAGAAGAGGGAGAGCTTGAATTTCCATTCAAATGTTTACAACCAGAAAGTCATCTATTTTGAATGAGGACACAATTCCAGTCAATTTGGGTATAGAGGATAATCCACAAATCACCTACATTGCAGCTACCTGAAGTCCTGAAGAACAAAAAGCAATGACTGAATTCTTGAAAAATGGTAAAGTCAATTTTGCATGGACATATAAAGACATGCCTAGATTAGACATAGATTTTGTTGTGCATCACTTAGATCCCAAGATTAAACTAGTGAAGAAAAAGTTGCACAAGATGCATCCTAAGGTAGCACTTTTAGTCAAAGCAAAATTATAAAAAATGTTAGAGGCAATGTTCATCCATCCTATTGATTATCCTAAGTGGGTCTCCAACATCATTCTTGTAGGGAAAGTATCTAGGGGCATTTGTGTTTGTTCAGATTTTCAAGATTTAAATCTAACATGTCCTAAGGATGATTTTCCACTTCCTAATGTAGATATCATAGTGGATTTGACTACTGGACATTAGATGTTGTCTTTGATGGATGGTTTATTCGGCTATAACCAAATCAAAATTGGAGAAGAAGATCAACATAAAATGACATTTATCACCCCATGGGGAGCCTTTTGTTATCAATTCATACCTTTTGGCATGAAGAATGTCAACGACACTTATCAATGCACAATGACTACCATATTCCATGATCTTCTACATATCATAATGGAGGACTATGTTGATGACATCCTAAGAAAATCAAAGACATGTGAGTCCCACATTGATGTTCTCACCACCATTTTTGAAAGGTTGGATGAATATAAAGTGCACCTAAATCCAAAGAAATGTGTGTTTGGGGTCAAATCAAGCAAGTTGCTAGGCTACATTGTGTCAAGAAGAGGTATTGAGGTAGATCCCACCAAAGTGAAAGCCATCATGGAAATGCCTCCACCTACCACATTGAAACAACTCCATAGTTTTTAAGGAAAATTACAACCCATTAGGAGATTTATGTCACAATTGGTAGATAAGGTGCATCCACTTCAAAAATTTCTTTGCAAGGGAAATAAGTTTCAATGGGATTGTCTATGTCAAAAAGAATTTGATCAAATTAAGGCATACTTGGCTAATCCTCTAGTTCTACTACCTCCAATTACAGGACAACCATTGATTCTATACATTTTAGCTACTTCAGTTGCCTTAGGAACACTTTTGGCACAACTAGATGATAATGGTAATGAGCAAGCTATATACTACCTCAGTCAAACACTAGTTGGCTATGAGTTCAACTACACTGCTATTGAGCAAGCATGTTTGGTAGTAGTCTTTTGCATGTAGAAGCTATGCCACTATATGCTTAATTATACTACACATCTCATTGCCAAGATAGATCCACTCAAATATTTTCTATCAAAAGCCTCCCTCACTGGTTGAGCAGCAAAATTGGTCTTGATTTTAAGTGAATTCGACATTGTCTATAAGGATTGTAAGGCCATTAAGGGACAAGTAATTGCAAACCAGCTTGCTAAAGCTCCTCTTCAAGGAGACCATCCCATTGTATTAGATTTTCTAGATGACACAATTATTACTATTACCCATAGTACACCATGGAAACTATTTTTTGATGGTTCCTTCACACCAAAGGGATCGAGGGCAGGAATTTTGTTTGTTACAATGCAAGGGGACCTCATTCCTAAGTCTTATAAAATTTCATTCCCTTGCACAAACAATATAGTTGAGTCTGAAGGATTAGTCACAAGGCTACATCAAGCTATCAGATGGAATATCAAAATCCTTCTTGTCTTTGGAGACTCACAATTGGTCATTAAACAAGTTACAGATGAATACCACACAAAGGATGAGAAATAGTTGCCATACTGTAGGATAGTTGAGACTCTTAAACAACACTTCATAGAGATTTTTTTTCAAAAGATACCAAGGGCTAATAAAAAAGTAGCAGAAGCTATGGATATTATTTCCACAATGATTTCCATGCCTGAATATAGTCCTAAATATGAGCTTCTTGTTGAGAATCTTTTTACTCCTACTTATGAGCAAATCGATTCAGAGTTGGTGTGTGAGATTGTTATTCTTGAGTCTCCATGGTACGCTGACATTTTTGCCTATTTACATCACAAAACCATTCCCATAGCCCTCACCCCAAATCAAAGAAAAACTTTCATCTATCGCATAACTTGATATACCATTCTAGGTGACACACTTATCTAAAAAAACTTTGATGGAACCCTCCTCTGATGTCTCAATTTAGACGAAGCTAGAATGGTGTTAGAAGAGGTCCATCAAATAATTTTTGGTGCCCATTCTAGTGGCCTTACGTTAGTGAAAAAGCCTCTTAGGATAGGTTACTATTGCCCTACTATGGAAGCAGATGCATATCATTTGGTGAAGATATGTGTTCCTTGTTAGCAACATGGCAATTTGATGCATGCTCTAGCCCAAGACCTTCAACCCACCATCACCTCATGACCCTTTTCTTGCTGGGGATTCGATCTTGTTGGTCAAGTATACCCAAATTCCACAAATGGCCACAAGTACATTATTGCCGCCACTAAGTTCTTCACAAAGTGGGTCGAGGCTATTCCATTAACTTACACAATTAGAAAACAAATTTCAAAGTTCATCTTGAACTGCATTATTTGTCATTTCATAAAGCTCAATATATCATGACTAATAATGGAATACCTTTCAAAAATTAAGAATTTGCCACATTGTGTAGGAAATTCAGAATCACCCAGCATTTTTCCACCAAATACTACCCCCAAGGCAATGGCCAAGCTAAAGCTACTAATAAAAACATTTTGAAAATCTTAAAGAAAATGGTTGACATAGCTAGTTGTGATTGGCACCTCCAACTTGCTCCCACCCTTTGGGCCTATCATACCTCCATTTGTACCCCCACAGGAGCCACTCCATTTTCCCTTGTTTATGGTTTTGAAGCCATCTTACCCATCGATATTGAGCTCCCTTCCCTCAGAATCTCTCTCAAGAATTTGATGTCCAAAGAAGAATACTGAGTTGCCTAGTTGCAAGAGCTACAACTGCTTGATGAGAGATGCCTCAATGCCCTAAACCACCTCTGTGTGTATCAAAATCACCTTCAACTTCAATTTTACAAGAAAGTCAAGCCACGAGAATTTGAGGTGGGTGACTTAGTTTTGTAGCATAACATGAGGAATCTCCAAAACCATGAAAAGAAAGGAAAATTTGAAGCTAATTGGCTTGGTCCATTTATCATTACAACCAAATATGGTTCTAAGGCATATTAGATTGCTACACCAGAGGGAGATCTACTCCCTAAGCTTGTAAATATAAAACATCTCAAGTGGTTCTATGCTTGATCCTTGTAGTTCATGTATAGTGTTTATATAGTCCCACAAAAATCCAAAAAAATCAAAAAAATAGAAAATTCCAAAAAAAATCATAAAATCTTCCTAAAGAAAAGACTAAAAAGAAGAAAAAGTTCTTGAAAAAAAAGTATTTTGGTCCATTATCTATAAGGCTCATTTTGTTTCACTCCATCCCACCATTCCATTTCATTTTTGTGAAAAAGTCATATCTAGCTTATGCTTGTCATGCATCCAATAAAATACCTCTTGTCTGCAAGGATTCACTTCACTTCCATCTTTTGAAAGACCTCTAGTCTATGAGGCATTTTTTTGTAGAGTGCTTGTTCCAATCCTATTACACTAATCTTTTTCCACAACAATGACCACACTTGGACTTAAACAAAATCACCTTTGAGACTTAATGATTTGGGAAATTTGTTCTTTTCGCAGCCCTTGCCTAAAACAAAAAAATGATTTGCATTAACTGATGTCAAACACAACACACTTTCATAGTATGAATCCTTCCTATAGGTGACATTATGACATTCACTTCTAGACCTAAGTTTCTTGGCAAGAACTATGGAATTAATGACTACTTCGTCATGAGGTCTCTTTTTGGTTGATTTCATTTTGTGTTAGTGGAAGCTTGTTATGGTGCACGTTCATCTCTCATATTTTGGTTCTACTTGAATGGCTCTCATTTACTACACATGTTTTTGTGGTATGATCTATTTTTGAGGCTTTAATACATATGTGTCAGTTTCAAGTTATGTTAATGCATTGCACAATGGGGGCAACGGGTTAGCACACTTTCCACCAAAGATCCCTAAAAAAGCTTTGGGTGTTCTTAGATCTCTCCATGGTGTATACAACATTTGTTCCATCATGACTATGAAAACTACACCTATTGTCCTAAATTCTCTATGGTCTTGTGCATCTAGTCCATGCAAAGGAACCTTGACATTTATGCTTCTATAGCATATTATGCATAAACTCTTTTGCAAAATCAAACTAGGGTGTGCTCTTCCATATAAACACAACTAAATCTCTTGATATCATGTAGTATAGGCTTTCATTATGCCATGCTTGAGACAAGGGTTCTATTTATTCCCCCCTCCTATGCTATGCTACTTGGTTTCTATGAGTGAAATTTTTTTACAGATGATCATTCATTAGGTTCATTCATATTACATTATCATTTTAGGTTGCATTACTTAGTGTCTTATTAGGATACATTCATTGTCATGCTCATCAGACATTTTATTCATTACATCATTAGTTCATTACATTAATCCATCACATACATCTATTCTAATCATCATATCTAGTGGCATATACATCATAAAAAGCATCTCACAATATATATAGTGCATCCATACATGTAAAATAAAACAATGCATACATCTCATAATAGCCAGCAAACCTGCATCGTTCACACATTAGATATCATATATACATCATAAGAAACATCACATCACACACATCTTGCATCACAAATGTCAGTATCTACATCATAGATATCATATGCATCACATCATCCATATACATATAGGACCATCCAATCATGTCATATATATATCAAAATAATGTATGTATAGTCCATAGACATAGAATCATGTAGTGTCATGTATATATGCATCCTCAAAAAATTGCTACATCTGCACCTATCTATCAAAACTACTCGCTATACCAAATCAGGCCACTAGGCTATGAGGGCCTTGCCACCCTTTCTCACCCCCTCATGGAGGTTGATGTTGTCCCACAAACTACTCTAATCTAGCCCTACCTCCAATGGTCCATGAGCTCAAGCCTCTCTAAAAGTTTGGTTGTTGCTGATCAACAGGCACGACATCATGATATAGTGATCTATAATATGTTGCCTCTCTAACTACTCATGCCTCTCCTTGGATAACAACCATGGCCTCTTGCATCATTGTAATGACCACCCTAGGTTGTAGCATCTATCTAACTATATCCCACTGCCTGCGATACTTTTCCAGCTATGCCTGATAAGTCTCTCACTCAACTTGCAAAGTGGCTACGTCTCACCAGATAGTCTCTATCTCAGCCAGCTCATCAACCTCTTCCTGCATCTAAAAGTCAACAAAATCTCTAGCATCCACCCATGCTTATAGGGAAACTAGAGACTCATGTGCACTATTTTCCCTGGCCCTCTATACCTAGACCTCTGCTTGTAAGGCCACCAAGCCCTACTGTGCACTATCTACTTATGCTCGCTACACTTGTATCACACCCTGAAGTCAGATAACCTCTATATGAAGACTATCCTAGTGTACCTTGACTATATTTGGGTCCTCTACTAGCCCTTGTCCCTATACTTGTGGCCCCTATACTTGTGCCTATGCTAGTGGTAGTGCTGGAGCCTATGCTAGGACCAGCCTTGGAGCTATCCTCACACAAGCTCTATGCCCCTACGGTCCATAATACACACCCTGTACCGGTGGTGGCATCATAGCTACTTTCCCACCATCCTCTACTCAATCCCCATCTCTACATACCCGCTCTACTAGAGGTGGTGCCCCAGGCACTGCCAGTTTGATTGGCTAGTGCACTATCCACCACTATGTATAAGTTGGTGTCACCCCAGTGTCTCCTCGATCTTGCCCATGCACCTAGGGCATTGGATGCAGAAACACCTATGAAATTAGAGCCAACCACGGGTTGGTCCTATAACTCAATAGCCTACCATACTCTCATGACATGATAGGGTATAGAAACCTATCGAGAACCACATCCTAGACCCTATCGAACTGTCATCGCACCCTAGAGGGCATGTATCACATGATCACATGCATCAAGCATCTGATGATCCAGTAGTCAGTCTATGTATATGGAAGATACATTTGATCCTTAGAGTCATCCACTCTATTAGCTACAAAAACTATACCCCATCACTTCACCCCATCATATGGAGTCTAGTCAAACATAATAATCTTGTCTATATAGTGTTGCCAAAATCCCACTGACTCTATTGAGGTATACTAGATGGGTGGTTGGTACCTATAGGCAAATGGCTTGCTAGAATGTCTAGTTTCCTATCTCATAATAGGTAGCATGACTCTGATATGCTCCCAGGACCATACTAGTAGCAGTGTCAGGCTGGGCTCCATGGTCCTCTATGTCCTATATGCACACATGTACAAATCATGGTAGAGCTCTACCAGAATGGTCTAGCCCTAGCAGTACATAATGTCATCATCCTATAGTAGGGTACATAGTACCCATGCCCACCTAATGGGAAAGCCATGCCTAGCATGGTCTAGTACCATTCTCTAGATGAGAGAAGCTAGATACACAACTAATCTAGGCAATCTCTGCACTAGTGTCCCTCTCCAAGCTAGCTACAAGCTCTGTATTAGCAGTCTCTATTGATGCCTACTGAAGCACTCCTACAAGAATAGATCTTAACCCTCCAGCATGTACTTTGGATACACACCTCAGAGGGGCACTCACAAAATCTACCACACATCTAGTAGTGTGACTATCACCTCTCCAATAGACAAATGGAAACTTGTAGTGGGTGTATGTCATCGCTTAATAAGTGTTGATAGCTATGCTAAGTGTGTCCTCAAGTCTAGCCACTTGTGCATGTCCTCTAGTCCACATAGTTAGATGTGCCCCCAGTCCACCTCTATTAGTCTATCCTCTAGCACTATTGTTGATAGATAGCACTCCCTCAACCTAAAAACCACTGTCTCCTCCTCCAACATAGACATGTAGAGGGTCAGTCTCTTTAGCCTATGCCATCCCCAGAATGGGGCATCCTATCTTATCCTCTATAGATTTATCTCAATCAGTACAAATGTTGATTTACATAGATTCTAATCAGTGCAGACACTAATCTGTAGAGACACTAATCGGCACAAACATTGTTCAATGTAGATGATAGTTCATGAGATGTCATTTTAGCATCTCCAACGGTTGCGCAGATGCAAGTTTTCCACCACTGGCTACATTTTGTCATCTACAAAGATGATGAACAATAGATCATTGTCTCCACTTCCCTTTTACCCCCTTTTATCATCTATATAGATGATAGGTTAAACCCTGTCGTCTCTGTCCACCCCCTTTCCCCAGTTTGTCATCTACATAGATGACAGGATAGATCCTATCATCTCCATGGACAACGCGATCTTCATTTTGTCATCTACACAAATGACAAGGTAGAGACTATTGTCTCCACTCCCACTACATTTTTTTCCTATTTATGACATAATAAATTCTCCTAGTCTACCCAAATGATCAAATTGACAAAGAGGATTAGATGACTCATCAATGAGCCCATGTCGACTAATTGCTAGTGCTCCTAGATGTGCTCGCCAAGCTGCAATCAATTAATAGGGTCCATTTTTTCTCTGGATTCTATGCTCTCTAGGTGTTCAAATGACCTACTTTGAGGCCCTTGGAGACTTATATAGAGTCTATCTTTTGTTACGATCTCATGATTGGGGTTTTAAGCATCTAGTCATAAGGCTAAGTTTTTATTCTTTTGATCTTACAATTTTTTTTTTTTCTCATGGTCCTAAAGGTAAATGCTAAGTCTCTTGATGTTATGATATCCAATGTAATCATAGCATCATGGAGGTATGTTATGAAGCTTTTGATCTTACACTCATCCTAGTTATGTATCATCATAAGTGTCTTATGGTAAATATAAAATGATATGATCTTACGATAAATAGAAAAGAATATAATCATAAAGGCTTTTAAATGGACCCTTGAACATAAAAAAGAAATGGAATCATAAGATCATAAGCATATAGTGATAAAGTTGTGATGTGTTCTAATCTTACGAAGTGTAGCGAAGAAAATATGCATAAAGAATTTGAACACATGTTAGTAAAGTCAAAGATATGAAGGACAGAGGATTGTAAGATCACAAGAGAAAATCATGAAGGATCTTGAGGCAATGAAAAAAGGCTAGCATATGGTTGTAAGGGTTAAGCCAAGGAAAATTTAATATCTTCTAAAGTTATGACTAAGAGAAGATAACAGTTAGCATATGGTCAGGAGGTAAAGGCAACGGTTAATGGAAAGCTTATGAAGATATGATAAAGGTCAAATAATAGCGATCAAGAGATTGTTAAGTTATAAAGGCAATATTTGATGCTATGGGAAGCTATGATTGTAAGATCATAAAGGTTATGATATATGTGTTAAGGTTGTACCTTTTGTCAAATTTATTTTTACATGAGATACCTTGTTGATGGTAAATCATCTTTAAAATAAACATCTTATATATATATATATATATAGACACACACACACATAAAATCATCCCAAAAGACTATATTAACTTATTTAATATTTCCCTTGACATTATAATTATTTATTTATTAATTAATTATATTTTTCATATTCTTCTACTTATTTAATTAAATAAGTTATTTTCCTAAGGTATTTAAATTTAATTTAAATACTTCCACCCCTAATGTGTTAAATTTATTTAACACGTGATCCTCCATAAATCCCCTTTTAAATAAATCTTATTTATTTAATCCCCTCCATCTCATTAATTTCTTTAAACCAATAATTAAATTTAATCTTATTTAATTTAATCATAAACCTAGTCTACACCTATCATTTTCATCCTTCTAAGCCTACTCATCATTTAATCCCACTTAATTACTTAATCACCTTGCTAAACCCCCTTCTTGGCCTAAGTGTGTGCTCACACATGTCTAAGGACCACTCACACTTCCCACACCCCTCACACTTCTCACACCTCTTACAACCTTGTCCCCCACTCCTCTCTTTGAATGTTCACCACTTGCATGGATTTTTCACATGTCTCCCATATGGCACCTATGTGGATGCCACATAGATGCCACCTCACCAAGCCCTCTCTCAAGCCTATAAATAGAGCCCTTATCTTAAGCATTTGACATCTCTCTCATTTGCATTGTTATCATGCTAGTTTGAGTTTAGAACTTTCATAATGATTTTCATGCATTTGTGCATGCATTTACATTCTCATTTCTCATGCATACTAAAATAGTTTCTTTATTGCATTCCATCTCCATATCCTTGAATGCTCTCAAACATGGTTTCCTCCATAGCCATTGTTTGAGGTATTCCTTCATTCATCTAGCATTAGGATCATTATTCTCACTTGCATTTTACATCAAGAGATTCAATATAGACGTGTTTGGGAGAGCACACCAAAAAGGCCTCTCATGGGTGCTTTTGTTGAGCTGTGTGAGGTTGCTTGAGGACTTGATTTATTGGTTGCTTTGAGTTACAAAACTCAAGCAAATGTTAGTTTGTTTGTTTTTATTGATCAACATTTGATATATGCATATTGACTAATGTTTGTTTGTTTTCTCTTGCTTCCAACAGGTCAAATTCTCTTGCATACAATATATAATATTATATTATATTTAATATATTACATATTATATATTATACATTACATATTATTATTATATAATAATAGATTACATGTATAGTTAACATATTAATATTACATATATACTTGAGATGAGTTACATATGTGGTTATTTATATTAATATTACATTAATATGAAAACTAGTGATTTTTAAATGTAGAGATATGTCTCTTCATGAGACATGTGTCTCCTCCTTTCATATTTATAAGCCTTCATTTGCATTTGGAACACAATCAATACAATGGTAATTGTTAGTACATTTTCAGAAATCCTAGAAATAACATGGTATTAGAGCTAGGTTGTGAATGTAGAAAGTAGAAAGAGAAAAGACAGCATCAAATTTGAAAATCTTGAACATGTGGAACATTATAGGGACATCATATTGTCAAAAAGAGAGCAATTCTACAATTTCAATGGGATGTGTCCAAAAGAATATTAACAAAAAAGATATTGACCAAAATTTAAGATTAGTAATTATTAATGAAAAAAATAGTCAAAGGCCACAAATAGTGAACAAAGGAGAAGAATAAGTTGGCAAGAGAAATTCAAACAAATCCTCAAATATACTCTTCTCCTTGGTGAACAAAGGGGAATAATATATTCACTTTATATTGATAGGATCTAAGATATATCCAAAGTGAAATATATATTCTTAGCAAAGATTTGGCAACATTTAAGTGAGCACATGATTGACACTTAGTAATCATTTGAGTTTTGGAAGAAAGTTTGATCTTGCTAATAAGTAATATTAATGGGCTCAGATTATTGCTTACATTCTTGATAATCCCAACATATATAAACTAATGTTTGAAATCTATGAAAATATTGTGTATAAGAAGTGTTGCATCAGATTAAATTTTATGGATGATAGGTAAGTAAAATAGGTGGTGAAGCATGAATAATATGCATGTTATGAGAAACCACTCAATTGACTATGAATGCACTAGAATAATACATCACTCCATCTATCAAGGAGAAAATATGGTATTAAGAAGCAAATGATATGCCATTTTGAACTACCAGTATATGGAGCACCTCACAGGTGGAGGATTGTTGCCAATTATCAATGTAAGATGGATCAATCTCCATATGGATTTATCCATGTCACTATATATGATAATAAAGGCTTGCCCAAACCAATACTAATGTATCTATGCCATGAGGGAAACTATGAAAATTGGTCATGGTTTAGCAATCAATTTTAAACTTTTAACTTCTTCCATGCTAGCAGAGATAATTGGAGAAAAGATTTTGGAATAGACTTCAGTGGGCAACATTGTGATAATAATAGTTTGAAAACATTCAGGTAAAGGTGCAAAGAATATTTAAGGTTTTCTAAGTAGATAATTTCACTACTAATGAAAACTGTGAAACAATTCATCTGAGGAAACAAATGACTAAGAAGGCAATTTTTCTTTCCATGTTACCACACATCTGGTTTATTAGCATGGATGTTGATACTATGGGGGATTATTGCAAAACATTGTTATGACATATTTATAACTATGTTTATCATTAATGACAACACAATAATTGTTGGAATTATGATCTATTTGTCATTAGTTACAACACTTATTCAATTCTGAATGCTTATCGAGCTCATCACTCAGTCTACAGTTTATACCGAGCATTCCTTTGGAAATCAAGCATATGGGCAGTTCAGCGGTGTTTACCAAGTTCATAATGGTTATCGAGAAAAATAGTGTTCTCCAAGAAATTAGTGATCATTGAGCTTTGTAGTGTTTACCAAGTTCTCAGTGTTCACCGAGTCATCAGTTGAAATCAGTGTTTACCGAGTTATCAAGGTAAACAAATGACTCAGTGTTTATCGAGTGATCAAGGTAAACAAAGGACTTAGTGTTTATTGAGTGATCAAGGTAAACAAAGGAATCAGTGTTTACCAAGTGAAGAAGGTTATCAATGGATTCAGTTTTTATGGAGTAACACAATATTCACCAAGTCACCAATGGTTACCGAGTTCCAAACTACTTAGAGTGATTAGTATGGACCGTGCCTCTACTCTTATCGAGTGCATGACGATGCAATGTATTGTAGTGGATGTCGAGTATCAAAAGGTCACCGAGTCAGCTTGAGGAACCTAAGTTTTCTACTGTCTGGCTGACTAAGTAATGTTTTGTTCACTTGTGTTTGGCCGACCTTGCCAGTGTAAATATTAGAATGGTATATATGTAATGTATTATGTCATTTTTTCAAAAGAAGAAAAAAAGTGTTTTGTATCATTGTTGGTGTTGTATTGCAATATTTTGAGAAGAATAAAAGCAAATGAGCATTAGAATAGAGGAATACAGCAAGGTCAACATAGATGCAAAAAAGTTATATCTATCACATTAGGTGATCAGTGCATAAAGGATCTTATCAGCAATCAGTTGTAACCAAATCCACTGCTTCATCCTAACAGGTGAATCATTTTGTAAATCCTTTAACATGGTAGACTTAATAGTCTTTTGTAAATCTCCTAACAGAGTGCATACTTTATTGTATGTTTGTAAATCCTCTAACAAGGTGGATCTAGCAATCCTACTTGCTTCTAACAGGGCAGATAACCAAAAGTGATCATTGTAAGCCTTAACAGGCCAACTTTATACTGCAGTATTGAAGTTTTGTGGGCATCATCCCCACCCCAGTTTTACTTTCTAATTGGAAGGTTTATGGGTCATCAAAATAGTGTGTTCATGTGTTATGAATGTTTATCTTTGCATGCATACAGTAGATTAGATGGATGAATGGTGAATATGTTATTGACTTGAAGTTTTAGAGTTATTGATTCACCCCTCCCTTCTCAGTAACCTTGTTAGTCTTGATTATTTCCAACAATTGGTATCAGAGCATTGTGGTTCTCAGGATAAAGTTTGACAGCTTGAGCAAAGATCAAGGAAAATGGAGATATTAAGACTTCACAAATCTATTGAGAATGAAAAGCTAGATTTGGAAATGGCCATGGCTCAACTCAAAGAGGCAAAGGAGCATCTTTCTCAATCTCTAAAAAGAAGAAAGGAACTTGCAAAACAAATAAATGATCATCAGTATGTTGAAGAAAAGATTGAAGACCTTTTACTATCAAGCAGCTCTAATAAAGCTAATGAAGTAATCAAGGAACTCCTAGCAAAGAATGGTTCTCTGTAGGAAGAAGTAAGAAAGCTTAAAAGAGAACAAGAAATTCAATCCATCAGACTATGTGAAGTTTTGGAACAGAGAAACAAGGAAAATGAAGACTTAGAGGTAAGAAATAATCAATCCCTTCAGCATGAAAATCTTATAGGTCAACTATCTAATGCAAATGAAGAAATTGTGAATTTAAGATCTAAGAATGAAAGTTTGAGAAATGATTTAATCACTGAAAGACAAATCAATGCAAGCTTAAAAAGTGATCTAAGATTTGAAAGACAAATCAATGAAAGTTTGGAAAATGACTTAAATATTGAAAAGAAAGTCAATGAAAGGATGATAAAATCCCAAACACATGTGGATCAATTGAATAAGCAAAATGAGCAGAATCTTCATAGACAAAAAGGTAAAGCGGGCCTTGGATACAATGAAGAAGGTGAATCTTCCAAACAAGGTGCCTAAAGGAATCAAAGACCCACTTGCAATCACTGTGGCAAGATAGGTCATACATCTAACAGATGTTGGAGCAATGGTAAAGGGAAATTCAATGGTAAATGCTATAATTGCAATCAGCATGGTCACAAAGCCAATGAATGCAAAGAGAAACCAAAATTTGAAGGAAAATGTCACAAATGCAAGAAACAAGGTCATAAGACATCTGAGTGCAGATCTAAATCATTCAATCCAACAAAACAAATTGTCAAAGCATTATTTGGTTGGGACTACAATACCTGGTGCAGATGTCACTATTGTGGAGAATATGGACACATTGGAGTAAAATGTACAAGGCATCACCTAAAGAAGAAAGATACTACCATAAGATGTTATACATGTACCGAACTTGGTCATATATCCAAGAATTGCATGAACATAGGAAGAGTTGAAGATGAAAAGAAAGCCAGAGCTAACAACATTTGAAAACAGATGAGACAACAATGGATTCCTAAATCTACTGAACTAGAAAGCTCAAATGATGGCAATGTCACTCAAGAAGTGGGTGACTCCACCATTTCTAATTAGACCCATCAAGAAGGATCAGGGACTGCATCTTCAAGCCATATCCTAAGTAGTTCTAGAATGAAGGAGTACAAATGAAAAATTAGTATTTCATATACAAGACATAGTTCACTGTGATGCATCTACCAAGCAAGGTTGGTCTTAGACTTAACCGAGCTAGGTCGAGAATATGAAAGGTTTTGTTTGTTCACTGAGTGTCAAGGTTTACTGAGTAAATTGATGACTATCTGAAAAACCCTAGGTCATCTCAACTACCTTCATACCTAAGCATTAATGGCAGATTTTTTATCAAAAGGGTAGACTGTGATCTCATTTTTCACCACGAATTTAGAATATACAGAGCGAAGAGATTTCCAAGAGTACACAAGTGAGTTCAAGCAATTTGAAGTTATTTTCCAATGAACATTTTGTTTTACAAAATCATTCACTCACCGAATAGCAATGGCATCCACGAGCACCAGAAGTAGCAAGGCAAAGAGGGGCTCTAAAATGCTTGTGAAGGGAGTCAAATGGAAAGCACCTAGCTTCAAGCTCATTCCTACCATAGCTGAATCGCTCGACCCGCATGGAGCTCAATCACGAATTCCACCAAAGGTACTCCTTGTTAATGATATTCGTACTCATTTTAAGTGCAACATTCAAGAAATTAGTACATTAGAAATGGATAGTGCCCTAGCTGAGTTATGTGTGGATGGAACTCTCAAACCTAAGCACAAGCATCTAGAAACCAAAGGTTTGACCCATATCCCACACTTGCCAAGGAACTTTCAAATGAAATGGATAAGATACATTTTAAGCCATGTGCATAATGGTCAGTTGTGGTTAGAGCAACCCATCATGATAACGAAAAGGATGATTCATAAGATCACAAGTTTACCTATGTTAAGAAAATCCAAAACCACTAAAACCCTAAGTCGGGATGAACTTCAAAAGTTAACCCTAGCTGAATGGGATGGCAGAGGACTAAAACTTAACAATGTATAAGAAATAGAGCTAAGATTTGGAATTCATTTAATTGCATATAAGATGTATAGTTCCAGCAGATTGAATAGTGTGCCCTATGAAGCTGTGGACTTAACATATAAGGTTGTGAAGAAGAATATGGATTTTGACCTAGTAGATGTATTGTTGAAACAATTCAACAAAAATATGGATAGGATAAGGACTTCAAAGAGCAAACCTTGTAAATTTGGTTATTTGTTAACCTGTTTATTTTTCTATGTGCAAAAGTGTTTCCCTTCTAAAGGTACAGTAGTATAGAGAAAGGATGTTCCAATTTTGTATCAGATTAATGAATTCATTGTAGAAATGGGAAAATTTTTTGATAAAGTAATGGATATCTATTTTGAAGATTTCAAAGAGAGAATGAACAACAAGTTTAGAATTCCCCCTAAGCTTGTTGAGGACTACAAAGATGATGTATGCTTCATGGTTGATTGTGACAAAGTGTATATACAGGCAGTCATACCCCAAGTGGCATGGGTAAAACCATTGCCTTATGAGCTGAATATTGATGAAGCAAGAGATGTAATTGAGGCACTGATGAATGAGCCAGCTATTCCCAATATTCTAGCATTCGGTACCTATGATGAGGCAAAAGCAAGAATTGAACTTGAAATCAAGCTACTTCAGGAAATTAACAAAGGAAAGAGAAAAATTGCTAAGTTAAAAATTGACACTGGCCCTCTTATGCTTACTGAAGGAAAAGATGAAGATGTAGAAGAAGAAGAATCTTAAAGAGAGGAATCAGAAAAGGAGGCAGAGCCTATGAAGAAGAAAGGTAGGGTAATCATTACCAAACCTCAGGCAGTATTTTCAAGGAGAACAAGGAAAGGCAATAAGGAAAGTGAAGTTGTGTTTAACAAGCCTCCTCTCACATTTGAAGATAGGCTAAAACAACTCAGGATTGGTGCAGGAATCAGCAACTTTAAAGCCTTAAAGTATGAATCAAGGACTCCTACTGAGCAAAAGGAAATTGAAGATCTGGTAATGGAGAAGTTGGGAACTTGGAAATTCTCCCCAGACCAATTTGTCTCCCAAATTCTTGTAATATTGTTTGATAAAATAAAGGTAAGATGGGAGATCACCAAGCAATCTGTTAAAGACATTTTTTAACAGAAATTGAGAGAATTGGTACCTAGCCTGACAGATGCAAAAATCAAAATGGAAATGAGGGATCAGGAAGGAAGAATCAATATGAGATTCAATACATGTCTCATATTGTTAAAGAATATAGAACCAGTTGTTAAGAATGCAACTGATGTTTGGAATGATACTTATAAACTGCATAAGCCAAGTGATGAACTTGTTGAAATCAAGGATGATGAAAGTGATGATATGGATGATGAGCAAGGTAATGATTCCATCTCCATGGATGTAACTGATGAAGATCTCCAGCAATTATTGAAGGAGAAGGAAGAAGAAGAAAAGGAGGAAAAAGCAGTTGAGGTGGATGATTGCCCAGTGAAAATTGTAGTCATTGCATCTCTTCCTCACACTCCACCAAAATCTGTTACTATAGAGACAGCTTCCACTAGTGAGATTGTGACCACTACAACCACATTAATTGCTCAATCTTCACCAATCTCCTCCCAGCTCCAGGTATTCCCAATGCAAGTGCCAAGCACTTCATCTACCGAGCTGCAGGCAACTTCTTCAGTTACCAAGTCATCTACTGCAGTAGCAAGCACACAAGGTATATGAAATCCTCCTACAATATGTACAATAAGTTTTCCAGTTTGCTCTCCAATTATGTCAACATCAGCTACATTAGCACCAATTTTTGCACCAGTAAGTTCTTCAATTGTGAATATTCTTGTATGCACATCAATTTTGGGAGGTATATCAATTTTGGATACAGTTAGCACTTCTCTCAGTCTTCCTTTAGTTGGTCCTATTCCAGTTTTGACAGCCAGTCCAGCCTCATCAACCATTGTCTCTATTTTCAAAGGAAAAGATGTTAGCATAGCAAAAAAACCAAAGACTCCATTAAAATTTCTACTTACAGGAAAGACAATGGATGAGGATGTAGACTTGGATAAAGAAATTGTCATTCCCAAGATAGATACGGATACTACTTTAGTTGATGAACTAAGACTGCTCAGTCAATGCATAGAACTAAAGGCAAAGTAGAAACAACTAAGGAATGAGAGAGATAGAGAGTTTAATATTATTGAAGGAGCAAAGAATATTATTACTGAGGCTATAGGTGTTGATTTTGATACTTCTTAACACATTTTGTTACAATTAGAAGAGGTAGTTAATAAATTCAATGAGGATATCTCTCGTCAAGAAAAGTTGATGGAGAAGGCAGAAAAGAAGTTTGATAATAAAGGTGCTTGAGCACATTGCTCAGCATATAGCAATAAATCAGGTTGAAATAACCACAGTTTTGGCCAACATTGAAAATTCTTTTAATAATGTAACATCTCCTTTTGCTAAGCTTTGTGATGTTACCGAGTATACTAAGGAGATAAGAAACAAATTGAATAAGATAGATGAGGATCTGAAAGAAAGTGCACAAATGCTGAAGCTTGACCCCAGTTCAAGCTCATCTCATCACCTCAGAATCAAATTTTTGTTAGAGAAGTAGGCAGAGTTTCTTAGAGAAGAAGGAAGGATTCAGTCTACACTGTTAGATATCCAGAACATGATTCTTCCTATCATGGACACAATGCAGAAACATATTGCATACTCCAAAACATTGATCCATGAAAACAATTTCTCTATTGCAGACCATGTGATTGAACTTTTTGTAGAAGTTCAAGTAGCTCTATCCACATGCAAAATCTTGCAAGAGAATTGGGATAAGACTCTGCAACTCATTCTCAAGGTACATTCTGAGTTTATCTCACATTTTGGTGTCTTTTTGTAAATACATTATTTTATTCTTTGGCATTATTGTCAAAAAGGGGGAGAAAGAGATACTCAGAAAGAGATATTGGTAAGATCAATGTACAAAAGGGACAAAGAGATATTGTGAATAAAAGTCATATAACTCATGTAAATACCTTGTGTATATTGTATGGGGGAGTTATATGTAAGGAAGCCATGTATATTCAGCAGAATTAGACGTCAGTATGTCAGATGTTGTATATAAGTTTTGGCTCATAAGTGTTTTTGTCACTAATACCAAAGGGGGAGATTGTTGGAATTATGATATATTTGTCATTAGTTACAACACTTATTCGATTCTGAATGCTTATCGAGCTCATCACTCAGTCTATAGTTTATACTGAGCATTCCTTTGGAAACTGAGCATATGGGCAGTTCAACAGTGTTTACCAAGTTCATAATGTTTACCGAGTAGAACAATGTTCTCCAAGAAGTTAATAATCACCGAGCTTTGCAGTGTTTACCAAGTTCTCAGTGTTCACTGATTCATCAGTTGAAATCAGTGTTTATCGAGTTATCAAGGTAAACAAAGGACTCAATGTTTACCGAGTGATCAAGGTAAACAAAGGACTTAGTGTTTACCGAGTGATCAAGGTAAACGAAGGACTTAGTGTTTACCGAGTGATCAAGGTAAATGAAGGAATTAGTGTTTACTAAGTGAAGAAGGTTATCAATGGATTCAATTTTTACCGAGTAACACAATATTCACCAAGTCACCAATGGTTACCGAGTTCCAAACTACTTAGAGTGATTAGTATGGACCATGCCTCTACTCTTACCGAGTGCATAACGATGCAATGTATTGTAGTGGATGCCGAGTATCAGAAGGTCATCGAGACAACTTGAGGAACCGAGTTTTCTACTGCCTGGTCGACTCAGTAATTTTTTGTTCACTTGTGTTTGGCCGACCTTGCCAGTGTAAATATTAGAATGGTATATATGTAATGTATTATGTCATTTTTTAAAAAGAAGAAAAAAAGTGTTGTGTATCATTTTTGGTGTTGTATTGCAATATTTTGAGAAGAATAAAAGTGAATCAGTAGCAGAACAGAGGAATACAGCAAGGTCAACATAGATGCTAAAAATTTATATCTATCACATCAGGTGATCAGTGCATAAAGGATCTTATCAGAAATCAGTTTTAACCAGATCCACTGCTTCATCCTAATAGGTGAATTAGTTTGTAAATCCTTTAACAGGGTATACTTAATAGTCTTTTGTAAATTTCCTAATAGAGTGCATACTTTATTGTATGTTTGTAAATCCTCTAACAAGGTGGATCTAGCAATCCTACTTGCTCCTAACAGGGTAGATCACTAGAAGTGATCATTGTAAGCCTTAACAGGCCAACTTTATACTACAATATTGAAGTTTTGTGGGCATCATCCCCACCCTAGTTTTACTTTCTAATTGGAAGGTTTATGGGTCATCAAATCAGTGTGTTC
Source organism: Cupressus sempervirens (assembly GCA_028749045.1). NCBI lineage: Eukaryota > Viridiplantae > Streptophyta > Pinopsida > Cupressales > Cupressaceae > Cupressus > Cupressus sempervirens. Next base: position 156,088,132 of record CM053789.1, read on the forward strand.
ATGTGTTATGAATGTTTATCTTTCCATGCATACAGTAAATTAGATGGATGAATGGTGAATATGTTATTGACTTGAATTTTTAGAGTTACTAATTCATCCCTCCCCTCTCAGTAACCTTGTTAGTCTTGATTATTTCCAACAAGCAATAAGTTTGTAAAAGACTGATAGAGCAGTAGACTGTGATCTTTGCATGGACAACATTATGTTACTTATCTGATTATGCGTAGTTACCAGCACATACTATAGTATGTATTTGTTTCTTGGGCAAGTGCACAAAACCTAAATGGACAATGTATATAAGATATGGTTTATATACAGAGAATTGAATGGAAATAGAGCATTATGAAAGTAGTTCATATTGTATGATTGATACAACTCATTGCACTTGAAATGAAGGGTTGTGTAGTTAACTAGAGGTAGTATATTGAATGTTGATGATGTCAAAGAATGTGCATATACGGAAGTCATTAATGTAAAAAAAAATTTATAACTATGAGCCAAAAAAATTAATTAAATGTTTATTGAATTTTATTAATGAATGATGATATAAAGTGTGAAGTGAACTCAAGGATCTAATATTGGTTGGGGTACAAAGGAAAGATATTTTTCGTGTTTTAGATATGATGATTGAGATTGGTGAAAAGAGAAAAACTTGTGAATTACTAAGCAATGAATCAAAGTGAAATACTAATTTGTGTAAGTCTCATTAAGGGTTACTAATGTTGAATACAAGGTTTTTTTGGAATTACAAATGGGAAACATATAATTATGAGAAGGAGGGGGGTGAATAAGAAGTTCAAATTTCAGCAATTAAAACTTTCATCATTCATTAAATGCATGTAAGATATGAACTAAAAATAACATGTAAAATAAATGCATCTAAAACATGTAAGCACATACAAACTTGACACCAATATGATTACCCAGAAACCCTCCAAAATGAGAAGGTAAAATTGGGGTGGGGATGACACCCAGAAATATTTACTCTTGCAATAAACTGTAGTTGATTAAGGTTACAATAAGTTGGCCATGAAACATGATTTTCCCTTTGAAAGGCCTACCCTATTAAAGGCTTACAAAGACTATTAAGTCCCACCTTGTTAGAGGATTTTAACACCTTGTTAGAAGTATGCCTAGTTAAAGGACTTTAGAACATTCACTTGGAATGTCACCCTATTAAAGGATTTTCTAGTGACTGTTAAGTTAATTTTAGTCCAAAGGATTTTAACCTAACTGATACAATTGCTAGAGAGTAATAGTAGAGCTTTTGATCTAATACAACTTAAACTTTATCTTGCTGATTTTTTATCACAATTCTATCCTTCTTGATCCTCTCTATTCTGATATAGCAATGTTGTGTCCTCGATCATCTATTTTGTACTTAACTAATTCTACAATTCTTTCACATTACTTAGTCACCTTGAATGCTCTCTTGAATAATTTAGTCACCCCTTGATATCTTTCTTCTTTCACAGTTCTCTCTTTGCATATAATGTTTGGGGCATCATCTTCCTTATAAATACTTTGGTGGCTTAGGTTTAGGTATGAATTTACACATGACATTCATCCATTTTTCTACTTAACTCTTCCTATTTTCTAATTGGTTGCATGTAATTGAATAGGGAATACAAATAGAATCAACCTTATCTCCAAAAGATCAAGATCTATCTATAAGTGGGCATAAATGGTTTACATAGTTATTAGTACCATTACAAAAAACTATGTCCATTCTATGTTACTCAACACTTGAGGTTACTCACACTTGGCACATACTATAATTTGACTTCAAGCTCATAACTAAACTGTTCAGCGTCAACTATTTATTCGGCACTTGAATCACTCAGCATGGTCTATCTACTCAGTGCTTGAGTGACTCAGCACACAATTGACTTGGTACTCATTGAAACTCAGCATGGTCTATCTACTCAGTGCTTGAGTGACTCAGCACACAATTGACTTGGTACTCATTGAAACTCAGCATGGTCTTGTATTTACATATTATACTCAACAAGCATTACTAGTTTGGCATGAACTTAGTAAATGACATAAGTATGTTTACACTCAATTGTCAAAACCAATCTGAGATCAACAATCTCCCCCTTTGACATGAGTGTCAAAAACACATAAGTATACATAATCAATCTAATCTTCTCGAGTATAACATATTGACAACTCAACTTATATACAAAACTTCAAAAATTTCAAAAAAATTTGTAATAAGCTATATACCTCAAAATGTATAGCTCACCCTAAGTTAATGTGCATGTTTTGTATCAAAAATTTGTTCTCCATTCTGATTAGATTTGTCTCTTGTTGACTTTGACTTCAATGTGCTTATACTCTTTATCTGATATGCTCTGTTCCTATTCTTTTTCTATTCTAAGATTTCTAATCTTTCTTTCTCCTTTGTTTATTATGTTTGCTCCCTCTTTCATTATTTTCCCCCTTTCTTCTTATTTTCTTTCCCTTCTTATTTATCTCCCCCTTTTTGACACTTATGCCAAAGGGTTTATATAGTTATGATGTATTTTCCCAATGAAGATTTATGGACCTTAATGATTATTTTTAGAGCAACATCCTAGTTGTCACATGCAACATTCAATGACTTTATTTGGATAGCTAGCTCTACTACAAGGTGAACTAGGTTGTTTAGTGTAGAAAGATTAGGATCATTCTTTAATAAAGTTTCTACATAGCCCAATTCTTTATCGATTAATCCCATATGTGGGGTAAGGGAAGCTTGGATGTTTGTCAACTTGGCTCTTATATTAGTTTCTTTTGTTGTTAATACAACTAGTTGACTTTGTGACTGAAGCAATGTGTGAAAATGCTTCTCACTCTGAGCTAGGTTTTGAGGTAGTTTCATACCTAAGATTCTTAAGTTTCTCTCCAGACTCATAATTCTATGGCTTGTGTCATGAGTGAAGAGCGTGGGATCACATAGTTTGGTATACAATGAAAATATGTTCTCAAGTACCTTCTTTACTTTCTCAATCATTGTTTCCAATTCAAATTACATTAGTGCTATGTCACTAGATATCTTCTCATTCAATTTACATTGAAATTTTCTTTCAAACCATTCCAAAAGTTTTGCATTAGTGTCTTGGTGTTCATTGTTCACTTGTTCCACAATTTCTGATAGTTTTTCCAATAGTGGCTTTGATTCTTCTGGTGTTGGCAATCTAAAAGCATCTAAGAATATGTCTTTAATTTCTTGTGGTGTATGCCTTTGTCTATACTCCTTCCTAAGTATTTCCTAATTTTTCTTCTTCTCTAAGGTTTGTTGCATAATATCTATCCATTCTAATGTCATGGTTGCATAATCATACTTAGGTATCACTATCTCTTCATCTAAAGTTATATCTCCATAGTGAGTTGCCTTAGCAACCTTAGAAGAACTTGAGCTTGGTGCTAAGATCTATAGGGGTACAACTTTTGAAGGTCTTTTGTAGGAGTGCTAGATGTTGGTAGAGTTACCAATGATTGAATGACCTCTTTCTTCTTCTCCTTTGGTGTGTCCTTACTTTCTTTAGATCCACTTTGGTGAATCACAATGATCTAACTTTTAACTTGTGGTTGTGCATCAGGTTGATCATTTGTTGTTTCCTTTTCTTCTATTGTAGTCAGCCTCTATTCAACCAAATCAACTTTAACAATTGTGGCAACCTTTGTAGTTGTGTCTACTGATGTTTGTATTAAAGGTTGAGAAATAGTAGTTGAAGGGATGGTAGAAGGTGCTTCTTGTGTATTCACTTTGTAATGTCAGCTAGTGCCTTCTGATTTTCATCAACGTTGACCAATATTGGATTTTCACATAATCTAGCTTCAAGTGTGGATTGGTAAATAATCTTCTTCAGGTCTTCTGTCGTCAAAGGATTGATGTTTTAAGCTAAACTATTAGGAACATCCTTAAAAGTTATAGTTTCTATAGACATAGTTGTATCATGTGGATGGCTCATACTTGGCATTTGTGTGTCTTGCACACTTTATTCTTCCTACTGCTCTTCAACTATAGCCATGTCATCTATTTGTTTTTGTGTTTCTTCCATAATAGTATTGTCCTTTCTTGTTTCTCCCTCCTTGTCCTCATCTTCATCTCCATTATTTCTACCTTCATATGGATATTCTTCTCATTGTTTGACACTTGTCAATCCATAAATTAATTTTCACATTTGAATGAATTTCTTCACAAGATCTTCAATGTTATTCTGAAGAATGTTGAATGCCCTATATTTTGGTTGAAATCTTTGACCATATTTCTTGTTGGCTTTGACAATCTGACCTTTTCTCAACTCTAGCATCACCTAGGCTAATGTGGATTCTCTAATTTGTTTCTCTAGCTTTAAACAATAATGTCATTTATTTTCAACAATAGTATACAATTCCTTTGGCATATTATTATCTAATTCAAGTGGAGTGTTCTTGAATTTAAACATCATTGCATGCATTGACTCTTCTACTTGGTTATGCTCTTCTCTACAATGTTTTTGAAAGTTAATACTTTTCAAACTAGTCAAATCTACATTATTTCTAACATTCTCACAAATATTTTCAAGATCAGATTTTGGTGTGTGACTTACCACTCTAAAATGACTTGTATCCTCAGATTTTGTCCTCTCATCATTAGTCTTTCATTGTGAAATTATTTTCTTCTTTGTTTCTTCTACACTGGGCCCTTTTATTCTATAGCCTTTGTCTTCTCTTTGGCTTTTTCCTTGTCCTTTTGTGTAGTGGCCCTTGTGCTTTTCCTAGTTGTTGGTGTTGTATTCTTTGTTGGGCTTGGCTTAGCAATCTTCTTTGCCTTTGCTTTTTCCATAGGATGTGCCTTGGCCTTTCTCTTCTTTGGTTCTATTTGTACTAGTGCTTCTTTAGTTTCCTCTTAGTTGACACTTTATTTTTCCTCACCCATGCCTTGGGTCAATGCAAGGGGTTATTGGGCTTGTTTCTATTCTTCCTCTTCATCCTCATCATCATCTCCTTCTTCCTCTTCACTTGTACCTTCACCGAATTTGGCATTTAATTTCCTCATCAATTTTTCTTTCTTCTTCTTCAATGTGGAGGTTTTCTTTAATTCCATCTCAGCTTTGGATTTCATAACATCATAGTTTCCAAATATCTTTGCACTTTTGTCAACTTCTTTAGCTAGAAATGTTGTGATGGTGGTTGAGGCTTCATCAACATTAATATCATATCCTAAGGGTCTTAGCCATCTCACCCTAGGTGTTACAGCCTGTATGTATGTGTAGTCAATATCTACAAGGAAACACATGTCATTGTGATACTATTCAACTAAGGAAACATGTATTCTCATCCTCTACTTCATAGATTTCTTGAAGTCTTAAAAATAGTTGGCCATGACTATCTCAAAGTTCTCACCCATCTACTCAATATACACATTGATCTATACAATTTTCCAACTTATTTTACCAAAAGATGGGAATTCATTCTATACATAGAAAAATATGCAAATTAGAATTAATCCAGATTGGCACTGAGCACCCTTTGTCTTCCTCACTACTCCAAGATTTTTCATTATTTGTTGTTATTGAAGCTCTGCAAGATCATAAGTGTGATCTTTCATGAAAATTTTATGACCAACATTAACTATAATGTAAGGTACAATATTTTTCCTGCTAGATTGATAAAACTTATGATAAATAACCCTTACTACAAATTCTATTAGTGGATCTATGATGGTGTCTATTATCATTCCACACTTATTCCACTTTGCACTTGTGTTCTTTTCTATTACCTATTTTGAATCATTTGTAGGGTCTTTGGCTGATCTAGGGTTGGAAAACTAGTCACCCTATGAAAAATTCTTCTTGAAATTTTTATTGATCTACCCTCCAACCACAAATATGCATCATGTATTCTGCTCAACACTATCTTGGTCTATTTCATATTGAACACCATGGGAAAATCTAGGGCATGAGTCAAACCCTTTCTTTCAACAATGTTATATTCTTCTTTTAAAATGTCTTCTTCACTCAAATTGTCATAGGCTTGCCTTATTTCCATATAACCTATGCCTCCTACCTTGTAGTTGTAACATTTTCTAACATCTTGGACCATTATGACCTTAGGTGGAATCATGCATAATGTGCCTGATGGGTCTTGTTTATAAGCTTTTTCTAGGATAGCTTTAAAATTTGGTTGTTTGACCTCATTACTCACTAATTGAACATCGAAAACTTCTTTCTCTTTCACATTCTTTGAACTAGAAACCATTTGAAAAGCTAGGGTTTAACAAAATTCAAATTGCATAACTCGACTAATGAAGAATACCTTGGTGATTCAAAGAACTAGAGTGGAATTGTTGCTATAAACTTTGCAAATTCTTCAAACTGGATTATGAATTTCTACTTTTCTCTGCTTGCTCTCGCTTGAATTCATTATGATGAAAAATGGGCAAAAATTGATCATATATCCTTCAAAGCTTCACATTTAATGCTTAATTCTTGTATAGCTATAAACTTGACATCAATGTGATTTCTATTCCATTTGACATCTATAGAGATTTCCCTCACTTGATAGTTACTACAGACTCCGCATCCACTGACTTTGACTGGCAACTTGGCACTCACTAATATTTTACTTAGCATCTATTGAAATCTATTCATGCTTGGTAAAACATGAGAATTTAAAGATTAACCTTGAACTTTTCACAACATCAAGCATATTGATTCATGTCAATTTATTCTATTCAATGCTAGTTTCTTTTGGAGCTGATGTAAGATATAATACTTTGATTATCAGTCCCACATGCCTCTTTTTTCTTAGTTTGATGAAGTGTGACCACTTGACCAATTAGGTGAAGTGGTCCCTCTATTTGATATCCTTGATGACCTTTCTTATTGCATTAATGACAATGAGTCATGTCTTTAGGTTTGACATGCTAAATTGCATTCTTGCTTCTGCACATATTAGCAGTATGTCCTTTCTTTCCACAATAATGACAGGTGCATTTTGAGTTCCTACCTTTGTTATTCCTTTCTTTAGAAACTTTGGACGATTATCCTTCTTTAGTGCTTGTGTAGTGCAGTCCTGATATATCATTGTTGGGTCTAGGAGATTTTATTAATTGCTCAAAGAACTTGATGGCTTCATTTGTCTTGTTGAAACTTTTAGAAATCTCTCTGTCTCTTTTTATCTCATTTTGTAGTTGATCATTCTGCAACTTCAATGCATTTATCTCAATGTCTTTGACATTCAACTCATGGTGAGTATTTTTCATCTGACTTAGGGTATCTAATTGCATGTTGGAGAGTCTAGTCAGCTTAGTTTACTTCTCTTCTAGTGTGTTTGTTAGAGTTATCTTGTCTTCTTCAGTCATGACCTTGTCTTCTATAGCTCTCTTCTTCTATTTAGTTATCTGGTGTAGCAATATGGCTTGAGATTCTTGTTCTAGCTTGAGATTTCTAATCTCCTTAGCTTGTACTCTATTCTTTTCCATCAGATCTACAAATGTTGCATCAAATTCAATGGAGTCTCACTTTGCAAATAGCTTGGTGGTGTCAATCTCATTGTATTGTGTGTCATTCTTTGCAATGGCTATCTATTTCTTTCTCTTTAAGGATTTCCTTAACTCCTCCTCTCTAGCCTCATCTAGTGAATGTAGAATGATTGTATCTCAATTCCTTGGTTCTCAATAATCTTTCCTAGTTTTTATACTTCCATTTCAAGATCTTTTCTATAAGCTACAAAGCTTCTCCTAATGAGAAGGTAAAACTGGGGTGGGGATGACATCCAAAAATCTTTACTCCTACAACAATCAAGTGTAGCCAACTAAGGTTACAACAACTTGACCATGAAACATGATTTGCCCTATGAAAGGTCTACCGTATTAAAGGCTTATAAAGACTATTAAGTCCCAACTTGTTAGAGAATTTCACCACCCTATTAGAAGTGTGCCTAGTCAAAGGACTTTAGAAAATTCACTTGAAATGTCACCCTATTAAAGGATTTTCTAGTGACTATTAAGTTAACCTTATTCCAAAGGATTTTACCCTAATTGATACAATTGTTAGAGATTAACAATAGAGCTTTTGATCTGATACAACTTAAAACTTTATCTTGCTGATTTTAGATCACAATTCCATCCTTCTTGATCCTCTTTGATCTAATATAACAATGTTGTGTCCTCAGTCCTTTGTTCTAGACTTAACTAATTCTGCAATTCTTTCACACTACTAAGTCACCTTGAATGCTTTCATGAACAATTCAGTCACCCCTTGATATATTTCTTTTATCACTGCTCTCTCTTCACATATAACATTTGGGCCATTGTCTTCCTTATAAAGACTTTGGTGGCTTAGGTTTAGTTATGAATCTATAGTTGAGATTCATCCATTTAATCACTTAACTCTTCCTATTTTCGGATTGCTTTTATGTAATTGCATAGAGAATATAAATAAATTTGTCCTTATCTCCAAAAGATCAAGATCTATCTATAAGTTAGTATAAAAATGGTTTACATGGTTGTTTGTGCCATTACAAAAAACTATGTACATCATGTGTTACTCAACACTTGAATTTACTGATGCTTGACACATACTATAATTCTGCTTTTGGCTTGACACCTAAACTACTCGGTGTCAACTATTTACTTGGCACTTGAATCACTCAGCATGGTCTATCTGCTTGACACTTGAGTGATTTGACTATCATTGAAACTTAGCATGGTCTTGTATTTACATATAATACTCATCATACATTAATAGTTTAGCATGAACTTAGTAAATGACTTAAGTGTGTTGACACTCAATTGTCAAAACCAATCTAAGATCAATATGGTCCAGATTTGATTGCACAATCTGAAGGTGAAGAAGTCTAACATAGTAGACTAAGGAAGAAGCAAATATTGTTACACATATATCATTCTAAAAAGAATAGTATCAAGATCAATTGGATAGTGGGTTCGTTGATCTAATCTTGAAGTTGTTTGGACAATGGGTTTAGCTATCTTCTATAACTCGTAATAGGGCTGACACAACTCATAATATGGTTGGAATCTCTTAACAAGGATTCAAAGTCTCCTAATATGGACTCTATGTACTAAGTGTTGTAATAGAATCCTAACAGGGTCCATCCTATAACAAGGAATATTCATATTAGTACATCATTTTGTGGGCATCATTCTCACAGGGGTTTTCCCTCTGATCAATGGTTTCCCTAGTGAACACATCTAGTGTAATTGTGTATGTGCATCTCTTTATGGTTTTTGTTTACTTTGGTTGATTGGTTAAGATTGTTTAAAAGGATAAATTTTTTAGATTGTTACATAACTGATTCACCCTTCAACCCCCCCCCTCCCCTCTCCCTAGTTATATTAGTGGACTATTATTTCTAACAATTGGTATTAGAGCAATAGGTCCTTGAAGAAAAAGTTTAACAACTTTAGGAGATCCATGGTGAATTTGTTTAGAAATTAAAGTCTAAGATTTGATGGCACAAACTATGATAGCTAGTAGGATAAAATGAAGACTCATCTCTTGTGCATGGGTGTAAGATATTGGCTTGTAACCAAGACATATAAAAACATTGCAGAAGAAGACAATCTTGAAAGTTGTACCAAGGAACAAAGAGAAATACTCATGTGCAACATAAGGGCAAGAGAAACAATACTATCTTCTCTACCTAAAAGTGAGTGAGTGTAGTTATGTAAAACAACTCAAAACATCTCATAAAATTTGGAAAACTTTAGTACCTAATTATGAGGGTGATACACATGCAAAAAGAGTTAGATTACAAAATTTACATTGTGCATTCCAAGATGCTAGAATGATGGAAGATGAATCTGTAAGAAGCTATATTGGTAGAATATCTGAGATTGTATCTATTGGTGGAAAGAAATCTAATGATGAAGTAATATGGAAGATCTTGAAAAGTTTGACTCCAACTTTGCAGACAATAACATAGATGATTTAGCCGATGATACGTTGTACTACTAATTTCACCAAAGAAACATTACTTGGTAGATTGGAAGCTATAGAATTTGATCTAAAATAATATGGAGAACTAAGAAATGTTGAGACAACATTTAGTGCATCGAATATTAAACTTGGTCTAGAAAGGAACACAAAAGTGCAGTGAGACATTGCTAGCAGCAGCAAGTCTATTGAGGAAATGATCCAGGAAGGAGTGGCTCTTCTTGTGGAAAGAGAAAAAGATGGTAAGAGTATCTTTAAATGTTGGACATGTAATGTATATGTTCATTATGCATCTAAGTGTCCTAAAAGAGAAAGAAAGGATAAGGGAAGATTCAAATCTAAAAGACCTACAAATTTTTTATATGCTAATGAAGAAGAAGAGGAAGAAGAATCTACTCAAAACAAAAGTGAAAATGAATTAGGATTCATAGCTATAAAGGAGGATGATCTTAATAGAGAGATCAGAGAAAAAAGTGCACTGATCTCACAAATTGAAAAGAAAGATAAGATCATTGATAGTGGTTGTTCACATTACATGACTGGTAATATGAGTAAATTTGTCAAATTCAGAAGCCATGATTGAGGAATTGTCAAAGTAGGGAACAATATAGCCTATCACATTACAGGAATTGGATCTATCACACTAGATGGTAAAACAAATATTCATTATGTTTATTTTGTTGATGGACTAAAATATAACTTTTTAAGCATTGAACAACTTATGGACAAATGTTACCAATTGTAGTTTGGCAATGATACATGCATTATCAAGAACAAAGAAGGAAAACTACTTTGTACTAGCACAAGAACCAAAGGTCATGTATTTCAGTTAAAATCCAATGAAATAACATGTTTGATAGCTAAAGTTGACAATTGTTGGTTATGGCACATAAGATTTTTTCACATTAACTTTGATAACATTGTGAAAGCCAGTAATACACTTGTGAGAGATTTACCTAAGATCACTAAGCACATTGACATTATTGGTAAGGAATGTATCTTAGCTAAGTAGAAGAAAGTCTCATTTCCTAGTAAGTAGTTTTGTACTACACAAAAGATGGAATTGGTTCATACAGATTTGATTGGTCCTGCAAGAATGAGACAATTCTATGGAGAAAGGTATTTTATGATTTTTGTTGATGATTTTAGTAGAATGATGTGGGTAGCTTTTCTTAAGGATAAAAAAAAAGCATTTGATGAATTCAAGATATTAAAGAAAAAAGTAGAGAATGAATCTAGAGTTAAAATCAAAAGCTTAAGATCAGATAGATAAGGAGAATTCACTTCTAGAGAATTTAATATCTATTATGAAGAATATGGTATCAGGAGACAACTATCCTCACCCCATACCCCTAAGTAGAATGGGATTGCTAAAAGAAGAAACAAATCAATTGCTGAAGCAGCAAGAACTATGCTATTTGAGAATGATGTACCAAAAACCCTTTTGAGAGAGGTAGTCAATACAACAATATATACACTGAGCAGAGTATAGTTTAGAAAAGGTATGGAGAAACCACATTATGAATTATGGTTTGGTCACTCACCATCAGTTAAATATTTAATAATATTTGGAAGAAAATGCTACATTAAAAGAGATGATGATATTGGTAAGTTTGATCCAAGGACCAATGAAGGTATGTTTCTTGGCTATTCATTAAAAATAAAGATTATAGATGTTTCAACTATAGAACAAAAACTATAGCAAAGTGAACAAATATTAAAATAGATGAAAATTTTGGCACTAAGGAAAAGATGATGGATTATAACTCTCATGGAAATGATTATTCTAGGATGACCAATAGATACAATGAACTATTTCTCAAGACTAACAATGACTTGCAAAATAATGTGCAAACTAAATAAGTAAGAGAAGAACATAGCATAGTACCTGAAATAAGAGTTGAAGCAACAACTCCTACCCCAGATAAGAATATGATAAAAAATCATCCTACTAATTAGATAATAGGAAGTAAAGAAAAAGGAGTAATGACAAGAAGTAGCATCAATGAAGAACTATGCCTAATATCTCAAGTAGAACCAAAAAGCGTAGATAAAGAAATCAAGGATGATCATTGGATGAAAGCAATGGAAGAAGAAATTCAACAGATATTAAAAAATAACACATGGGGATAGGTTCCTAGACCAAAGGAAAAAAATGTGATTGGCACAAAATGGGTATTCAAAAATAAAATGAATGAACAAGGAGAATTAGTAAGAAACAAAGCAAGACTAGTATGCTAAGGTTACTCTTAGCGAGAAGGAATTGACTATAAGGAAACATATGCACATGTAGCAAGAATGGAAGTAGTTAGAATGTTCCTGGCATATGCAGAAAATAAGAATTTTAAGGTATATTAGATGGATGCTAAATCAGCATTCTTGAATGGAGAACTTGGAGAAAAAGTTTACATTGACCAACCAAAGGGTTTTCCTTTGACAGAAGAAAAGGATATGTTTTGCAAATTAAAGAAAGCACCTAGAACCTGGTATGCAAGGTTGGATAAATACTTAGCAAAGCTTAGATTTGCTAAAGGAACAACAAATACTAACTTGTACTTGAATCAAATACAATATGGTTTGTTGATAATCATTGTATTTGTTGATGATATCATTTTTGGAGGAAATGTTGAAGGCAGTAACAAATTCTTAGAAGATATGAAGAATGAATTTGAAATGAGCATGATAGGGGGAATGAAATTTTTCTTGGGATTGAAAATTGTTCAAATCAAAGAAGGCATATTTATTTCTCATACCAAGTATTTGATATATTTGCTAAAAATATTTGAACTAGAAAATTGTAAACCTATTGCAACTCCTATGGTAACTAGTCACAAGTTGTCAACCAAGGATGAGACACCCACTATTGAACAAAAGAAGTACATATCTATGATTGGAGGATTACAGTATTTGACTCATAGTGGACTAGATATAGCTAATGTATTTGGAAGTGTGGAAAGATTCTAGGTTGATCCTAGAGAATATCACAATACAAGTATACAAAGGATATTTAGAGATCTAAAATGGACATTAGATTATGGCATCTGGTATGATAAAAGTAATGACTTTACTCATTACACTTATACTAATGCTAATTGGGCTCAATATAGGGATGATAAAAAAAGAAGTAGTGGAGGAGCATTCTTTCTTGGTGGAAGATCGGTTTCTTGGCTCATCAAGAAGCAAGATTGCACCTCATAAAGCACTGCAAAGGCAGAATATGTTATAGTAGCAAACAATTGTAATCAAGTCATATGGATGAAATAGATGATGAAGTATATTGGAATTACATTTGAAGAATCTGTTATCATTTACTATGATAACATAAGTACAGTTAACATGTCTAAGAATCTTGTTTTGTATTCTAAGACTAAGCACTTCTCTATAAAGTATCATGTGTTGAAAAAGAAAGTTGTAGAGAAAGAAATCAGACTGAAGTACATTAATACTAAGAAACAGATTACTAACATTTTCACAAAGGCATTATGAAAGGATATATTTGAGTACCTAAGAGTTATGCTTGGGGTTATGCCCCTACCTATTTCTCAATAAAAGATGCAAGTGCATCAGTCTAGGGTATATAGCATCATTGTTAGACTAGACTAAATGTTGATGCTTCCTGAATGGGGGAGTGTCTATAGTGAATAGAGTCAAAAAAGGACTCTTGGTAATTGGTAATTGGTAATTGGTATACAATAGTGTCTCTAGAAACTTGAGTTGTTTATGGATCTATATACAAAATTGTAAAGCAACAAACTGACTTATGGTGATGTTGATTAGATGTTCAAGAAAATTGAACCATTTATTTACTATCTTTGACATTGATGTCAATGGCAGAGAAGGATGGCATGAAAAACATTGTACTATGGAGGAGAAGTGTTGAAATAAAGAATTTACATGAAGCAATATTTGATTGATCAAGAGACTTGTTGATATTCTTGGAACTAGATGTTCATCATCTATGTTGCCATCAATGCCAAAGGGGGAGATTGTTAGCATGAATGCTAATGCTATGGGGGGGTATTGTAGAATATTGTTATGATGCATTTATAAAATGTGTTTTTCATTAATGAAAATAGTAATAAGTTTGTAAAAGACTAACAGAGCAACAAACTATGATCTTTACATTGAGGACATTATATTACTTATCTACTTATGTGTAGTTACTAGCACATACTATAGTATGTATTTGTTACTTGGGCAAGTCCACAGAACCTTAATCAATAGTGTATGGAAGATATGGTTGATAAATAGAGAACCACATGGAAATAGAGCATTAGGAAAGTAGTTCCTTCTGTATGATTGATATAACTCATTGCACTTGAAATGAAGGGTTGCACAGTTAACTAGAGGTAGTATACTAATTGCTAATTATGTCAAAGAGTGCATATATGGAAGTTGCACATGTGAAATTTTTTGTATAACTATAAGCTGAAAACATTAATTAAATGTGTATTTCATTTAATTAAGAAATGATGATAAAGTGTGAAGGTAACTCAAGGATTTAATATTGAGTGTGGTATAAAGGAAAGATGTTATCCATATTTTAGATATGGTGATTGAGATTGATGAGTGGAGAAAAACTTTAAAAATCACTAAGTAGTGAAGAAGAGTAAATTTCTAATGTGTGTAAGTGACCTTAAGGGTTACCATTGCTAAATATAAAGTTCTAGATCTGATTACATGATCTAAAGGTGAAGAAGTCTGACGTACTAGACACAGGAAGAAGAAAAGATTGTTACACATCTATTATTCTAAAAAGAATATTACCAAGATCAATTGGATAATGGGTTCATTGATCTGATCGTGAAGCTATTTGGATAGTGGGTTTAGCTTCCTTCTAAAACTCCTAATAGGGTTGGAATCTCCTAATAGGAATTTAAAGTCTCCTAACAGGGACTCTTTGCACTAAGTGTTGTAATAGACTCCTAATAGGGTCCATCCTCTAAAAAGGAATATTCATATTAGTACATCATTTTGTGGGCATCATTCCCACCAGGGTTTTCCCTCTAATCAAGGGTTTCCCTAGTCAACACGTCTAGTATAATTGTGCATGTGCATCTCTTTATGGTTGTTGTCTACTTTGGTTGAATACCCAGCGCCCCCTTGCCCCCTCCCGCCCTCGCCCCTCTCAATTATATTGGTGGACTATTATTTTTAACATGGTTTTAGAGGTCACAATCAAGACAGATTATACAAGTAGAAAAGAGTGATTGATCTCTAGTGCAAAATAGTTAGACACTCATCAAGCATCTTAAAATTAAAAGTAGATATACATACCAATAATGGTATTTATATTTATGATTATTGGAATACATGTTAACACTAAGGAATTAGAAGGAGTCAAAACATCATCAATATTGAGTAATTAAGGTAAATGTGACATATGGTAAAGAAATAAGGGGAAGTCGATATAGTGGACCTACCATGTCAATAAAGGTAAGTGATAAGGAAAAGAAGAATGACAAATTAGGAATCTTATGACATCAGCATAAAAGAAGTTGTGATCAGGCTAGATAAAATGAGGCTCTTGAAGAAAATATCTTTGATGATTGATATTATGAGTATCCTTTTACATTAAGAGGGAGTATGAAACTTCTTCAAAAGCAACCCAAGAGCTTAGAAGATTAATATTCAGAGGGAGTCTAGAAATACATGTTTGTGACTGCATGATTTTGATGGGCCTACTCTTAAGTGCATCATGAGGAAGTATTGACTTATCACTAGAAAATAAAAATATTGATATAAGATTCAGAGTGAGTTAAATAGGCATCCTTGGGTGAAGAGATTTTTTGACAAAGTAACTAGAGGACCTGACTTCCCAAGATCATTGTTCAAAAGCATAAATTTTGAGATGAAATCCTTTGTAGATGATATTTTCTCTATGAGGATAAGTTCTAAGAGAAATTCCTTGGAATGTATTTTCCTCTATGAGAGAGAAGTCTGAGAAGAAAATCTTTGTTCCACCCTCTACTAATAGCTATGGTGGTTTATGGTGGATGTCAAGTAAGTCACTACATGGTGCTATGATATGCAATAAAACATGATAATCTTTCATTGACATATATAAATAGAAAGTAATCATTATAAGATGATGATCTTATAAATGGTTGACCTGTTATCATAATAGACTTGATTAAATTATTGTCCTAGAGTGCTTGAAATCATGATATTGAATAGAAATAAGATAACCATTGTATGGTGGTGATCTTATAAATGGTAGACCTTTGATCATGGTTCCTTGGGCTAGATTTTGTCAAACACCATGATAACTAGCTTGTTATGGTTCTTTGGACTAGATCTTGCCAAACACCATAGTTACTATATAGAACACACTTAGGGTGGTATTTTAAAGTTATGGAAATTTCCTAAATTATGTGTTATGAAAATTAAAAAAATTAGCCTCATAGTGAAATTAATATCATATTGAAATGACATCTCTTCATATTCTTGAGAGAAAAATGTGTTCTATAAATCCTTCATAGCTTAGAGGAAGTGTTAAGGTTGTAGCTTCCATTGAATTGATTTTTACATGAAATACCTTGTTTATGGTAAATCATTTTTAAAATAAATATCTTATATACATACATACATACATACATACATACATACATACATACATATATATATATATATATTATTATATTTAATATATTAAATATATAGTCAACATATTAGTATTACATATATGGTTATTTATATTACTATTATATTAATATGATAACTTGTGAAGTTTCACCATAGAGACATGTCTCCTCCTCTCATATTTATAAGCCTTCATTTGCATTTGGAACACAATCAATACAATGGAAATTGTTAATACATTGGAAATTGTTAATACATTTGTAGTGATCTTAGAAATAATGGTTGGAGATGCTACAAAAATGTTAGTAATCTACTTAGCATAAGTTCGTGGCTTTGAAGAAGACATTACATTTAATGTGTCAATCTTATGATAAGTTCTTAAGCATAAGACCATTAGGAGTTTGAAAGGGCTATTCACTAATACAAAGCATGGTTGATCACAAGATCATAAAGGCCAAAATTCTTCCTTGCAAGGATATGAATGGTTTGAAATTCAAAGTGAATCATAAGATCATAAAACCTAAGTTTGACATAAAAAGTATTTTTTTATTTTTCTGAGCTAGAAAATAACAAGAAGTTCTCAACCAATGAAATTTGAGGAAAGTACAGAGAATGCAAAGCTGGATAGTTACGTTGATGCTCCATTGAGGTGATAAGAAAAACTAAGTTTAAGGCTTGTGCATGCATGAAATCAATTCATAGAAATGGTTGACAAAGTACACATAGAATAAAGACATTCTCTAGGCTACTAACAAATTACCTATTATAGAAAAACAAGATTTCGAGAAGTTGCAGAGTGTTTAGTGTGAAGAATTTAGAGTTTTTAGTGCTAGCTACAGAGTTTCTAGATTTCCAATTCGCAGTTAAGATGTAAGACAAGGAAGTAGAATAAACTCAAGCAACAAAAATGGAGGTTACTAAAACTTCTACTTCAAAGGAGGAAAAACCTAGTAGAGGAAACCTAATAGATTTAAAGATGAATGGATAAAGATTTCATTTCAACCTTGACTTGGTAGTAGCTAGATTGGATGATAGAATTATCCAAGAACAATAGGTCATGGAGGATGATGATTTCCTCAAGTCTATTAAATTCAAGAGCTTCCTATATAAGGTAAAGTAGAGCGAATTGGTGCTAAAGCTATAACTAGGAGAATCTGAAGAGAAGATACAAGAAAAGGTTGATAACCTACATGTATATGATCTAGAGAGTGGAGTAATGAATCCTAAAAAGGCAAGGAACTTTGTGAAAAGAAGTGTTATGCTTCTGGTGCCTAATGGGATCTAGAACAAGCTTTCATGCTTGACTAGATAAGAAGATAGGAAAATACAATTTCCTATGAAGCATTTGGAGTTCATGGACTTTAGAGTGGATTAGGCTTCAAAATTGATTCCAAATCCTTGGTAGTATGGAGTATAGCACTAGATAAAATAAGCCAAAACTCATAGATGTGCAAAACACTACCCAAGATAGCATGATAGTTTGGACCCTACAAAGAACATTTGGCGAAAAAATCTCCAAGGCTAAGAAACATTTCTGATTCATGAATGAGGCAAAGGTAGAGGAAATAGAGACAAAGTTTTCCAGAACATTCCATGATTATATATACATCAAGAATCTGTATGAAGAAGAGCTTAGAAAGAGAAATGTCTATAAATAGAGGATAAAAGAGCTAGAGGCTAAAGCTCAAGGGCTAGAGGTTGAAGTTACATCCTTGGAGGAGAAACTAAATAATGTAGAGTAAACCAAGGCACATGAAAATAATGAATAATTAGCAAGGGTCACACTAGAAGTGTCTGTTTAGACCACAAAACTAGAACAAGAGGAAATAGAGCAAAGAAGGATGAGCATTAATGCTCAAGCTCCATAGCAAGGTGGTGAGGTAAGGACTAATTTCCTAAAAGGCATGATAGGCCATAGAGCGAGTACTCTAAAAAAGATTTCTCAATAGTCACATACCTATTATATTTCACTACAAAGTGTTGAGCATGTTTAAAATGAAGGAATCTTATGAATATCACCCATCTTCAATCAATGGGGGCCATACATATAGTTTTTAGAAAGATTAATCATACTGGTGTCAAAGAAGCCAATTTTACCTAACAAGATCATTAGAATAAAAGAAGGCCTAGAGACAGTAAAAGAATTGATAGGCTCCTTCAATGGGAAATATTAGATAATACAAAATAAGATGAAAATCTTATCAGGGGGGGTTGAATCATTTGTCCCACTAGTTTTGGATGATGACAAGAAACAAAAGGACTAGAAAGAGTGGTCAGATTTATTAGATTCAATATTAACCCAAGGAGGGGTGGCATTAATATTTGAGGATGAAAGTATGATCCCTTTCAATAATTTAATTAATTCATTATTTAAATTTGAAATAGACATAAACAAGTTTGCAACAGAATCAAGGGAAATGACAAATGTCAGATGGAAAAAAGTAGTAAATGACCTAGAAGAAGTCAGAAGCACTAAATGGCCCACCAAAAGGGAAAGATATGTATGGGAAACACTTGGAGAGATCGAAGCTTTACCAACAAGAAGCAGTTAAAATTACAATGAGGTGGCAGTGAGGATAAAATAGACATAAAATTGCAAAAAAAAAGATAGGTTGTTAGAATAAAAATAGTTTCATGATTGAGGACACCTAAAGAAAGTGCTACCTACCAATTTTAGAACTACTTCCCCAATTTTGTCCTAATGCAAAGAATGTGTTGTAATGTAACAATGTAAAAAATATCTTTGTATTTTCTTTGGAATCAATTTTTCACATGTGTCCTCCCATCTTAAGCTTTTTGGAATCCTTGTGTTTAAAAGGATTTCCAAGATGTGAAGTGAGCATCTGAGTCCTATATAATCTTAGTGTTTATGCTATTGCAGTTGGTCCAATATTTTTGTGTTAGTTGTATGTTGTTTAAAATTTGTACTCTAAGAATATTATGAAAATTGAATGAAAGAATTTGTCATATTCTGAGTTATATTTTGAGTCTTATATCAATGATGTATTATTTTCAAGGAAGATTAATAAAAAGAGAAAGTTCTAAATATCTATGTTTCTAAATTTTGTCTCCATTTTGATGAAGAAAAGATAATTAAATTACAAAGAGATCAATCCTTATAAAAGGAGATCGAAACTTGAAAAGGGTAACCTAATAATTTACAAAGGGTAACCTAAAAGTGAAAGCTATTTAATAATTACTAATTAATTATTAAATAGAGAAAGAAAAAAATGCATAAAGTGGAATCTTAAGAAGGGAGAAAAGGTAATGTAATAAATGAAATGAAATTAACCTTTTTCTCTAACACCCCCCTTAAGATGAGAAACAATGTAGTTACAAACAATGTACAAAGAGCAAGGAAACTACAATGCTGAAAGAAAATTTGAGTCTGGGAACAAGGCCAGATGAGGTACCCAATCACAACAAAATCTCTATGAAATTGAGAAATAGAGAAAACCTAGTGGGAAAAACTCTACTCCAAAAAGAGATAGCTGAAAACATAGTGAAGAACTATAGAAGTCTTCAACTAGAGGAATATTCTAGAAAAAGGAACAAAGAGTGATCATGAAGAAAACCATTGAAGCATGAAGAAGCCACAAACTCTGTCAAAAGGAAACTACTAATTTGTAACATGACTAGGCAGAGAAGAATCTAATCTACATCAAATCAAGAGGCAAAGAAAAGAAAACATCTAAACTAAAAAATATAGAGGGCATGAAACACCAAAGTGTGCAGAGCTGATCAATCAAACCAAGGAAGGCTACAACCAAAGTAGGAACAAAAAGAAGAGTGTCTATATGGTATATGATCCATCTCACCAAAATACATAGGTATCTAGCCACTGCAATTTCCTAGTTCATAGGGTCAAATAATAAATACATAGCTCACTCCAATGAACCAAGATAGCATGAGAAATAATAGAGGAAACTCCCTAATGTAGATAAGGGTGAGGTGATAGGCAACTGAGAAGGTGGACAAAAAATCTCTTATAAAATAGAAAGAACCAAGAACATTGAGAGTGAGGAAGAGGTACAAACAAGTCTATAAAGGCACATGTCATCAACACATCATGTGGCTAATGTCAATGGAGGGACACTCACTTGAAAAAGAAAGAGGACACCATAAAGGATTTGGGAAAATATGCAAATCAAATCCATGAAGCCCTCAAATACCTACATGTATAAAACCTGCCACAAAGAAGAAAAAGGCAAGAACAGGTAAGGGTTTTCTCTAAAGACATGCAAATTGTATATTCATATGAAGAACATATAATTAAATTAAAAAGAGATCAAAACTCAAAAAGGGTAACAAAAAGGTGAAAGATATTTAATAATTACTAATTAATTATTAAATAGATAAAGAAAAAAATGCATAAAGAAAAATCTTAAGAAGGGAGAGAAGGTAATTTAATAAATTAAATTAAATTAACCTTTTTCTTTAACAATCATAAGAAGGGAGTTAACAACTAGTAATTTTATTTGCACGTCAATTAAATAGACCAATATGTATTAGTATGACTTTGTATAGCAATGAATAAGGCATTGGTCATAAATTGTGATTCAAATTGATATACTCATTTGGTTGCACAATACATGATAAAATAAAAATCAATTGTCTAAATTCTATAATAAAAAATTATATTGTTGGTCGTTCCCCTATTGTAATAGCTTTCTTTCAGTTTATAGTTAGATGTTGTAACACAAAATATTTGTTACAATATCAAGAAGACTGCTGACCGTTTTTCTGTTATAAGGGATATAAAATTGAGAATAATATTAATAAGTGTAATCCCTAGGTGTAGTTGTCTTTGGCCCTACAGAGCCTAAAGTGTAGAAAGCCCTTGTGTGCTTTGTTGAAGTTGGTCCAAATCTAAATAAGTTCATACTAAATATGGGAAGTAGCTAACCCTTAATTATCTATCTTCAATCTATATCCTGGTATTGGTTTTTTGGAAATTGTAGTTTTAAAACACCTACACATACTAAAATAAGATTGATGAAATGATTAAACCTACTCTAGATGAACCTGCTATAGATGATGTTTATATTGTTGAGGCATCCCCTTACAAAATTTCTTCAAATGAGAAAGTTAGGAAAATGAGACCATTACTATTCAATAAGAAAAGTGGGTTTGTTATCAAAAAATTTAACAATAAGATTGATCCTATTGAAAAAAATTATTCAATTGTATGTTGTCTTTGATGTTACACAAACTGTAAGCCTTTGTCAAGAATTTAGGGATAGCCAAGCTCACTCAAGCATCGAAGATAGTTTCCTATATAAACTGAGGATTTAGTTTTAACCAAGTTTGGAGACAGTATTAACAGAGCTCAGTCGGTTAATGAAGAAACGTTTCTATTGATTGAGTTTAGTTGGTCATCAAAGGAAAGTTAGTGAATTTTATATTGACTAAGGTGGGTTAGTTAACACTATCACTTTTGTGTTGACCAAGTACTTAATTCTATATTAGCCAACTGTCAGCATATTAAGTTTGATAGTTTTATTGGTTAATACAAGTTGACTTAAGGGATGATAATTGATTGATTAAGAGAGTACTCAAGCTAGCTTGATAAGGTAAATCATATTTATGAAAGGTCAAGTTGAGAATTTAAGTGTGAACAAGTGGAATTAAAAGAAGATGAATTAAGGAAGAAAACATGGAAGGATATCTGCAAGAGGATAGAGTATCTGAATTGACCAATCTATAAAGAAAATTTTGATCAAGGAGGATCAAGTATTCGAGCTATAACTAATATTTGAATCAAAAAATTCATTTGCATTAGCAATCAAGTCAAATCATTGTTATTCTCTAATAATTGTAGTAGTAAATCAAATCTCTTAGTAGAGTTTGCCTAATAGCTATTTAGCAAATCCTCTAACAAGATGGTATTTCTAGATTGAAGTATCTAAATACCTCTAACAAGGCCACTCCTAGTAGGGTGAATTAAATTCTCTAATAGGGTCACACCTAACAGTTTGTTTTGTAACCTTTAACAAGGTTGGCCCCTAATAGGACTCACTTCATAAGAGTGAAAAATAGTAACTAGTTGCAATTGGTGGTTTCCCCAAATTGAATTTCCACATTAAATCTTGGTGTCTCTTATGTTCATGTTATTTCCTTTATGCTTCTACAACTAAGTTATCAAAGTCTAATCACATCAACATCTACAAATCTAATTGCATTCAGTGTTAATTGAACTACAAGAAGAATATTCAGTGTTAACCATGTGACAATAATATATTCTATTTTAATCGAGTTGTAGGAAGGATTTGGTTTTTTTTTTTGGCATCTTGAAGGTACATGGATTTGTTTTTGTAGTAGCTAATTCATAGCTCCCCTCTTAGTTACTCCTTCTCATTTCCAACATTTATTATCAGAGCATTTTGTGCTTGCAGATAAGGTTTAAAGGACCTAAGCTAAACATCAAGATGTCTTATAGAAGGAAAATTCGTAAGTTGAACAAAGATAACTTCCAATCATGGAAAGAACTAATGAATCTACATTTGGAAACCATTGGAGACACATGCCTAAAATATCTAGAGAATAAGCATGCGGCTTTTGTTGGACCTTTGTCTATGGAAAAAATTATGGAAAAGAAGAATCACAACATAATGATAATTGATAATGTGGATCACGCTAAAATTTATCTATGGAGGAGATGGAAATGTGAGGAGAGCTAAGGTAGAAACTCTAAGAGGTTACTTTGATCAAAGGAAAATGAGAGAAGATGAGAACATTACACAATACAATGAAAATTGGATTAAGGAAATGAATGGAGATATTGAAAAAAGTGATAGGAACAAAACTTGGAAACTTGTTCCTAGACGCAAGGACAAAAATGTAATTCGCACAAAATGGGTATTCAAAAATAAGTTGAATGAAAATGGAGAAGTTTTAAGGAACAAAGAAAGGTTAGTATGCAAAGGTTATGGTCAAGAAGAAGGTATTGATTATGGAGAAACCTTTTCTTCTGATGCAAGACTAGGTGTTAGAGCACTACTTTCTTATGTTGCACACAAAGGAATCAAAGTGTATTAGATGGATGTGAAGTTAGCTTTCTTGAATAGAATCCTATAAGAAGAATTCTACATTGAGAAACCTTAAGGTTTCTTAGATCCAAGCAAAAGGGATATGGTTTACAAATTACACAAAGCTTTGTATAGTCTCAAACAAGCCCCTAGAGCTTAGTATAAGATATTTCATTGTTCTCCGGTAAGAATTAGTTTTTACAGGAAAAATTACAATAATATTCTATACATTAAGGAAGGACTAGAACGGAAGATATTTCTAGAAAAAGTCTTTCTAGACAATATATTATTCACTGGACATGATGAACTCTACAAATTATTTTCTAAGGAGATGAGGAAAGAATTTGAAATGTCAATGTTTTGAGAGATTAAATTCTTTGTTGGATTGCAAATTCAATATAAAAAGGATGACATCTACATTACTTAATCAAAGTACATCAAGGAGATATTGAATAAATTTGGAACGAAAGATTCTAGACCAGTTGGAACACCTATGTCTACTGGACATAAGCTTTCCAAAAATGATGATTCCAAAGAGGTAGATTAGACTACATATAGATTGATGATTGGAAAACTTTAGTGTGTGCACTAATACATTAGGGGTCAATTTGCGATGCCAATTTGCGACGGCGGGAAAATGTTATTTTTTTTGGCTTTTTTTTTCAATTATAGCCCGACGACATCACAATTGTGACATCAAGCAATGTAGGTGTCACAATTACGATGTTGTCAAGCTATAATTGAAAAAAGAAGAAGCCCGCATTGGTCATTTGATGGGTTTTCTTCTGTGGCATATCAAGTTGCGTTATATGCCATTTCAAACATTGAACACTTAAACTTTGAGGTGCATTGTGAGACATTTCATTCCAACTTCTTCCGCATTCAAAAACCCTCAAACTTACCTACAAAACTAGGGGACATCGCGTACATTATATGCATTTGGAGAAGGGTATGTGCACCAGTGTTTTGTGTTATATTCATTTGGAGAAGGGTATATTATCAGGCTTTGTAGGTGAGAAATGTCCACAACTTAGCAATTTGTGTGGGTGGAAGTTTTATTGCTAAATGATAAATTAGTTTTATTGCTAAATGATAGAACATCAAACTTGTGGAGGAGTTCTGTACCAAATAGATAGCGCATCAAACTTGAATTGTTGCATTTTTAAAATTACCAATCATTACATATCCTAATTAGGGTTTATACCAGAAATTGAGTTTAGAACACAAAATAGAAAGAGTGAGAATGCCATGGTATGTGAAGGAGTTGTAGAGGTTAAAGTTAAGATAACTAAAAAGTAATCTATAGGAAGAGCTCCACATAAGGGAAAGATTTTGATAAAATCCCATCAATGATTTCATTGCCAAGTTCAACTGCCAGATGCATCATGAAGATAGTCAATGCAAGAGCCTCAAGGGCGAGCATATAATCTAAGTTGGATGTGCTAGAACAGATAATATGTTTGTGACTTTTTAGGGGTCATTCATTTGTGACTTTTACTTTAATTTGTATCCCCTTTTTCCATATCTTTTCTCTAATTGCTGACATGTTCACTGGACCATGGACTTTAGCATTTATCCTTATTTCATTTTAATGTTTATCCTTGTTTAGAATGTTTCATTTTGTTGATTACATCAAGTCATTATCAAGGATATCATCTTAGGACATATATCAATTGCTTCTCCTCATTATAATATTAATATTGATTATCGATGCCTTAACTTGACTTTGTGTGATGGTTTTTCAAACAACTCCCAACAATATTTCCTTCGATGTTGAATTTTTAATAGTAGGACTTCAATGCTGAGACTAGACAATATACATCTACCATCAATACTTTCGGAGGAATGATTTGACTTTGTATGCCAACCATATATGCATCTCACGTACCATACTTGGTTGGACTTGTATTGTGCAGTTTCCTTCCTAATTTTATTCTATGTTTTCCTCCAAAATGATGGTACCTTCCATTTGATATTATATGATGTTCACAATTCGCTCTTGCATATATTTCACTCAATGTGTTTAATGCATCCTTTGTCTTATGTGTCTCAAGTGTTTCCTGCAAATCTAGGATGACAATGTATAATAATTTTAATTATTTAATTGTAAGTTTTCTCCTGATGCTATAGATTATTTTGGACGTAAATATCTTCAGTCTGCTCGATACATGTATTCTCATGCTTCTATTGTGTTTGACTTTGAAGAAGAGCTAAATATCTCCATTTCTTTTCTATATATATCATTGTTCACTCTTTATCAAGACTCATCATTGTTTGTACAATGCAATATGTACCATAGGTATGTGCTTCCTTGAATGATACATTTGACTACTCTATTTTCATCACTACTATGTATATTGTTTTCTATACTCCATCTTATCTCTGTCTAATCAATTACATGCTCTAACTCATTTGTCTATATCTGTTCTAGAACATCATTGTTTCCTTGTTCTCTTCTATCATGTGCAAGGCGATGTTGTTCTAGAGTGCATCAATTTAGATTTAGAATTGGGATGGAAAAATAAATGCCTATGATAGAACCTTTTTATTGTAGTATTCTTATTGCAGTCAAGTGGGTAGAAAAAATGAAGCTTTAATGTCATCCCCAGTGGAAACTCTTGGTCAAGGGCATATGCAAGCACTAGTTTTAATGCCTTCATTAGTTGTTTAATTCCTTGTAGTAGAGGCCACAACAATGAAGGAGGTATCTCACGCCAAGGGAGGAATATAGTATCCCAAGTGGAAAATACTTGAATGGCTGCAACATGTAAAAGGAGGTGCACCCGTGCAAAAAAAACCTCCCATGCCTTGTCAAAATTGTCCATTTTCCTTCTATTGTATGAAGTGTTTCCCTTTGGAGGTCATGTTAGTGATTAAGTGTAAGATTCTTCATTAAAATGCAGAGGCATCCTAAACATTGCAAATACACTCCAAGCATTTGATGTTTTCCTGCTCCAACTGCCTGATCATAGAGGGTTTATTTATTTAGAGAACAAAAAATTGTAAACCTGAAACAATGTTTACAAGCTCAAATTAATCTTTATAACCATTAACTTGGTGAGTGAAATTTTTGGGTTGGGTTAGGTGTTTGAAGACCTTGGAAACCATAGTAGAACCCTCATGAAGTTGAGTCCTTGTATTTGTATATGTGAGCCATTAGTAGCCCTAAGGAACATTGTCAGTTTGGATTGCAAATGTATCTTTTGGCAAGACTGCCTAATAGTTGATAAAGAGCCCTTACCCATCTCTGCATCATTCCCCTCATCCTTAGTACAGATGAATCTTCTAAATAGTACCACGTAGATTTTTTTGAGACAAAACATATGAAAAGATCAGATGAATTCCATCTAAATTAACCAAAGTAGATATATAAATCCTATTTTAACCATAAGTTTGGACATAATTATAGAAAAAGACTATATTCGTATCTCCTTCCTAAAGCCAATCAACCTTTACCTTCTACTTCCTAAAAATAGTTCTCATTACTTACTTAATTTCTCAAACAACTTGAGACTCCTCTCTACTCAAATCCTATGAAAAGACAAGATCTTGAATTTTTGTAAGTGACAACACACGATCTTGTGCCTACCTCTTCCTAGCATAAATATTACCAATACATGACCATTTCTTGATATGCCATTTAAAAATATTGCAATTTCTTACTTCTATCATATGCTCATATGGCAGGCCTCCATCTTAGAACCATGAAGCCATGAAATGAAGCCACATTGGTTGGAACTTAAAAGGAGGATTCTTAGGAAGTACAACTCGAGTAGCATAAAACTTAATAGGCCAATTATCTAAACCCCTCCAATCAAGAACTTCAAAAAAATATAATGTACCCAATTTTGCTGTATTACTAATCTCTAAATACTATTTCCAATCTTCCTATCCTCTGATATTGATATTCCTATTTACTCACTATTTCCATGTCACTGTTATTCACATTCATTTTTTATAATTTATTCATAACATCAATCACTATTTTGCATGTATATTCACCACTATCTTTCTCTCTGATGTCGCTATTTTTTGCATTGCAGTAGTGCTATTTGGATGCATATCTGCTCACTATTTCCTTACATTGCTTGATCAAAATTTTTTCTCTCTCTTATACATATATTATTGCTGCTTTTATATGGCACACACATTGTTTCTACCTTTGGCCACCTCACTGCTCTTTGTTGTCTGATGGCCATCATAATATTCTTACTACGTTTCTAGGTCTACTTTGTGTAACCAAGAGCATCATTTCATACAATTGCAGATATTGTATCTTCACCAAAAGTGTTGTACCATTATTAACAAAAAATGGTCTTTGACATTAGTACTTGGACCCCTTAGACAAGATAGTAAATTGATGATCATTATATGGTGAATATCCTTCAAATAAAAGCTGTGAATGTATCCAAGGATAGTGAATCACCTTGAAAACACTCTAAATACCTTTAACAAAAAGGTGAAATTATCTCTCTTTCTGCCCCTCATCATATGAGTCATGCTCTCTAATATTTATCATAGTTTTGATCTTCTTATTCACTAAAATTAATTGTGATCATGTTGTTTTAATGTCATTAAATCTACTCATATCATTGTTGATAGCTCTTTTGTAACCTCCGATGATGATGCTCCTCTAGACAATGGTAAATGTACATCTTGTCATGTCCTATCATCTCTGAGTTTCTATAACAGTCCATCTCACTGTCTCATTGTCACTGTTATGGATTCCATTTGATGATATATCTGTTTTGTTATTTTCAACATTTACCATTGTTCTTGATCTGTGCTCACTAAACATACATATAAAAGTGTGTCAACATTTCTTCATTACTGTCCTTTAATGTCATATTTCTTTATCACTATCCTTTAACATTGTTCCTAGATAACAGTGACTGATTTTGATGACTTCTGATTGATCTCTGCTCAAGATATCTCCAATTCCTTCTCACTATTTTTAGTCTTTTGTAGCACTTGTGTTTGTCTTTGAATGAACACCATTTAATGACTTGGCTCTTGTCCATTAATTTTCTTTTTACTATCTTAATTGCATGATTCTTGACTGCTGCTATCCTTTAATTTGTTGATCACTATTTTGCATTGGAATTCTTGTTCTTTGGGCTTTCCTTTTAGATTTCAATATTCATCTTTTCAACAACAATGTTCTTGTCTTATTTTATGTAATGTTTTTCTCTTAGAAAAACTTGTATCTTTGTCTCTAAGACACGTGCCTTCCATTATCTCTTTCTTACTACTATAATATTCACGAGACCTTATGCTCTGTTGAACATCCTTTTGACTGAGTTGTCATGACCATCACTTTTTTTTCAAAATTCTATAGTGGTAAATATCATTTAGGACCTAATATTCATATAAAATCCCTCTGAGTCACAATATTTTCCATGGATGTCTAGATCAACCTAATCATCCTACATTTGATGTAAGGTGCCATTCTTACCCAACTACCAGTAGTAAGTTTACCAGAATCATAAAGATTTTCTTTGCAAGCAATGCAGCCTAGATAGATCTTCATTTATATAATGAAAGTTAATAAAAATGGAAAATTGTTATAAGAACTCCTATATTGGAAACATTTGTGTAAAAATGTATTTCATCTACTTTGTATCTTCTCTATCAACTATCGCATTCTTTTGATGTTTTCATCAGTGCCCTTGATATTGTCTTCATTTCTTAGTTTCTTTCCTTTTGTCATGACTCTTCATAATGCTGCTCCTAACTACTCTTATCATCTTCAAGATCTCTGTAATATAAAAGACCTTGCTTGTCATAGCAGTGACATCTATTGAGCATCACTTTCTTTTATTGATATCTCACTACCTAAGAGATGTGTACTATCTTAAAGCACTATTGATATCATTGTTACATTTAATATCACTATTATCTGTCACATTTTTTCATTCTGAACATCAACACCAAAATGTACCCCTTGAGACTCGGGTTCTTTAGAAGTAGAAGCATTAGCATCAGCTCCAGCAACCAGCTCCATAATTAGCAACCCTTCTTCTTGCTACTTCACAATATCATCACTGCTAGATAGGATCTCAATTGATGAATGAACTATGGTTGGAGATTCTTGCTTTTCCACTAGGTGCATCTCAACCTCTTTAGTTATATCTTGTTGCATGGGAGTTTCAAAATTTTCAAGTCTTTTTTCACTAGAATCAACCTTACCTAACTGGCATCCATCTTCCTCAAGTGGTTCATTCATTTCCTTTGGTTTTTTTGAAGACTCTAGTTTCTCTACTTCACCATGTTCCTCAGTAGTACTTGGACAAATGGTTCGCATATCAACGGCTACAGAATTTGAGGCCTCTTCAATCATGGCTCTCTCATCTAATTGAGCCTTAGCAAAAATCTCACCAAGTGATGAAGCATATACCTGTGATAGACCATTCAATATCATTCTTCAAAAAAAACATAACCTTAATTTACATTGAAATAAATTGTAATAAAATTAGAACAAAAGTGAATATAACAGATTTGAGAGCATTTGGCATCCCCAGATTTTCATAACAGAAAATGAATTGTCTCTTAACATATGAACATAACTCTCATGTACTAAATGATAATTGTGTGGTTTATTTTATTTAATAAGTATAATTATGGAGAGGAAAAATTGATAAAATTTTCTGGGAAAATTTTGCTAAAATCTTAGATGATACTCATCAATGGCAAGTTAAAGCAATGTAAAGTTCTTCTTTTCTTGCAACACATATAACAGTAATGTAAACTTATCTTGAAACCTCTTCTTTTCCTGCAACACATATAACAGCAATTATAAGTGCTTGCAAGGTATATACTTATGAATAAATATTACATCCTAATTTAAATGTATGAAAACAATTTTCATTCCTTTTAAGCTTCATTCATCTCAAGGTACAATTCACAAACTCAAGAATAGTGGCTTTTGTTCTTAAGGATACCTTTAGGAGAAGAGTATGTGAATGCCCCCTCATGTCTGGAGTCTAGTTTAGAGGAGATGGCTATTTACACTGTTAAGGTTTGTTGAATCTAATTCTGAATAACATTGCTTGCTATTGTATCATCACAGAAATGAAAGAAAATGATTTAAGAGTTAAAAGAACAAAATGGATTTTTTGAAAAGGCTTCAGAAACTTTCAAGCAAATACTATTGCTAATGATTTATTGCTGCTCTATTTTTGTATTTTATGATTGTCCATGCTTAAACATTTAATGTTATTATGGTTATATGAATGGATTCTTTGCCTTAGAACACTATCATCTTCAAAATCCCATATGAAATCTATATGACCATTTCATTTCTTCAATATGCCCTATGGATGTCCCTATCTAACTTTATATCTTTTAATTGCATATAATAACTAATTTATGTGCTTTTTCATGACTATGTTTTACTCATATAATTGTGATCTCTCTAGCACTATGATGTCATTTAATATATCTTGCTAAAGCTTGTAAATTTTGTTCCTTTTGCCATGTCATGTAATATGTCTTGCCTTGTAGCTTATATGTTTTGAAATTTTTGTTAGGCCTTGTAGCTTGTATAATTTGATTACTGGAGAGCTTCTACAGCTAAGAAGAAAGGTCGTTGCACGAGTTATAGCCACGTGCTCGGGTATGAAAATTGTATATTTTTTAATCTAATGTATATTTTAACTAGACTTGTAGCTTATATGTTTTGAAATTTCTTTTAGGCCTTGTAGTTTGTATAATTTGATTGTTGGAGAGCTTCTACAGCTAAGCAAGAAGGCCGTTGCACGAGTTATAGGGTATGTGTAGGATCATGGTGTGCCAAAAAGTGGCGATGTGAAAAAAAAAGAGTTTGAAGATGCCTAAAAGTGCTTCAAAATCCACTCTGACTTTTTTTCACCTATCCAGGAACCAAACCTGGAAGGTAAGGCCGAGCCTTATCGGATATCCGATTTTAAATTGAATATTCGACATGTGACCGGCTATCTGATAATTAGAGTAATAATATTATACCACTATTATTATTATTATTTAATATTATTATAATAATTATTATTATCATATAATAGTATGATATATTTTATTATTATTATTATTATTATTATTATTATTATTTAATATGATATATTACTTAATATTACTATTTACTACATGATATTATTATTATTTAATATAATATTATT
Organism: Cupressus sempervirens; assembly: GCA_028749045.1. Lineage (NCBI taxonomy): Eukaryota > Viridiplantae > Streptophyta > Pinopsida > Cupressales > Cupressaceae > Cupressus > Cupressus sempervirens. The sequence goes on from CM053789.1 coordinate 156,119,827, forward strand.
ATTATTATAATAAATATTATTATTATTATTATATTAAATAATATATCATATTAAATAATAATAATAATATTAAATAATATATCATACTATTATATTATAATAATATTATTATTATTTAATATAATATTATACTATAATAATAATATTGTACTATAATAATAATATTATAATGTATTATATTATAATAATATAATATAATATTTAATATATTATAATATATAGTAATGTAATATAATATATATATAAGATATAATATAATAATAAAAAGTAATATCTTATAATATAATATATATAAAATATAATATAAAAATATATAAAATGTAATATAATGTAATATATATTATATGTTATATGTTATATTATATATATTATACTCATTATATGTTATTGGGCCATATCGGATATTCGATATAGTATCGGATATCTGATACCTGTGTGTTGGATTAAATAAAATCACAGACCTGCGGGCCCTCATTTTACATGAATTTGGGGCCAGTATTACCATTGTCGATCGGATATCAGATACGAGATCAGATATCAGATATTCAGGTATTTTTTTTTTCCCCCAACTCATTTTTAACCTAAATTTAATATATTTTAGGATGATTTTGTTTGTTTTAGTTGAATCTAGGGTTTTTTAGACAAAAATGGTTAAAATTTAAATTTTTTTTATATATATTACATTTTGCAATTCAATAGGAATGGCTAATCAAAATGATGACACTAAGGCAAGGAATAATATTCCTCGTAACCCACCACCAAACGATCCAGTATCCCCACAAAACCCTCCACCAAATGATCCTCTACCTCCTCAAAACCCTCCTCGAATCGAGGATTTGATAAATGAAAATCTCACCGAGTTGAGAGGTTTGCATAGAACATATAATAATGTACCTGCACTGGCTCCTATGTTATCCACGTTAAACACCATAGTGGATAACATTGAAACCCTTACGAACCAACAAAATACCACTCTTCGTTGGCGTGATGAAATGCACCAGATGTTTGATGATGGTTTGGATTATGATGAGGTCGCGGCCCTCAACATAACCAATGATGATTTGGCTAGCCTTTTTGGTAACCCAAAAATGCGTATACCAGTTGACCCAAAAAAAAACCAAACTATCAATTAAATGGTGCACAAATGACACCATACGTGCAAATTTTTGGGATCGTTGGTGGATGGTCTTTGATATCCCTCCACATGGCAATTTAGACATACCATTTTATTTCCTTAGAAAATTATATGCAGAATTTGTGTTGAAACTTAAAGTGAACTATTGGAGCTGAAGCCCAACATGGGCTTAGGACTAGGAGCTCCTCAGGATAGACCCTCTTCCCAGCGGAAGAAACTTGGCACTTTTGTCCCCCCCCCCCCCCCCCTGATATCTCCCCCCCTCCTCGAGTGCAGCATCCAAATATTATGGGAGAGGCTAGCTCTCAGACCATCAGAGCCATTCATAGGCTAAGTAGCCTAATGATATCTCAAGCTAGGTCAGTCCTGCCTCCTCATGTTGATGATGTTGGTGTCAGTTCATCATCGGCTAGGCCATCACATGTTTTTGTGCCTCACACTTGCATTACATGCAAGAATATTTGACTGGGTCCCATAGGTGATCTTCTTGAGTATCATTTTGTATTAGACGAGGATACACTAGATGCACGTGTAGAGGCTACAGACCCTGATGCGAGAGAGAAGGGGAATGCAGAGTCATGGACTCCTTTGGTGTCGGTACGTGTATACATTTTTTTGTTATGACATATGTGATTTAAAGTTAATTTTTATAATAGAGTAATTTTAATTTTTAAGAAATACTGAATTTTACATGTATGTGATCTCCATTCATGTTTAGTTGATGACCAAGGAGGAGCTCAGACAGATAGACAATGCTATACTCTTGGCCATTTCATTTGGCCTTGAGACATCTACAGTACATTATGTTGCGTTCGCATTTTTTTTTTCTATTTGATATTGTAGCATATATGGTTGCTAATCTTTCTTTTATCTTGCAAATACCACCTGCCCCAAGGGGACAAAGTGCAGGGGGTGAGCCAGCATGCACTAACAAAGGAAAGGTAATTAGATGTTTTCTAATTGATTAAATATTGATGCATTCTTGTAAAATGTTTGTTGTAATCTCATTTAATTGCATTCTTTATTGTATATAGGGTGTGGCTACTGACGATGAGCCTGTACAGATTCGGCATCCTAGATCATCAGGGATTTCCATTCGCACAAAGAGCTTCATTGTATGTATAAGTATCATTTATTTTTTATTTTTCTTATTGATGCAGAGGAAAGTATGATTGTTGTTCCATACAATTTTTGTGATTTTTTCCATACCAATAATGATTCATGTCTTGCATATGTTCATTACAACTTAAATAGGCTTATATGCACCTGTCCAACTGACCAAGTTGGTTACAAAGGTTTATTTGATCAAACAAATACCAAATTACTACTTTCCCTCCAAAACTAATATGACCATTTGAATTTGAAATTCAAATTTCAAACTATAGTTTTTATGCATTCCCTAACTTTCTAAACTATTCCATTGACTCAAAATTGGTCATATGGATTTATTAAATGCAACTAAGTATGAAACTATCCTAAGACTACCCCATATGGCTCTTTTGGCCATTTTACATCATGTTTCCCTTAGGTCCTTACTAGGACTTTTATGGCTTTTGTCTTTCAAAGTACATTTTTTATTACATAATTCTATTATTGGTTTTAATATATCCCAATTAACAATAAATGATGTCTTTGATCCTCTATCTTCATCTGGTACCAAGGCTCTCTTAGATGATTTAATAGGTGCCCGTGCACCAAACACCCCACCTTTAAAGCAACTCTTATCCCAAGAGTTAAAGGGTACTATCTTCTTTCCTCCCATCCTTCTAGAGGGATGTTTGCAACTTTGCACCTGCAATGTATTACCCTACACACCTGCATACAAATCATTACAAACAAAAAGCATATGATCCTTGTTACCAGTCATGGTAACCTTACTGCCTGCTGATTGTGAACAGTCATGTTTTATCCTTGACAAAGGCTGAATAACTTGTTTTCTGAGGTCATGCTGACCCTATCTCTTATCCTCCATGGATATGTTCACTTCTTTGTTCACTCTCGTCACCAAAGGACACCATACTATTCCTATCATCACTCCTTTTGTTGTCACTGTCTGCTTGTAAGCATAATTCTGAGTTTTGTCTTGAACAATCTTATCCTTCATAAACAAAAGAGATGGCTTCAGTGGTAGATCTATCATATCATGTTTACTCTCCCTCTGCTCCTGCAAGTCCACAAACTCTTTCTTGCCAAAACAAATAACTCTTTCCTCATCATGAATAGTCAAAGGATTTAGCTTAAACTTCACACCATCTTTGTGTACTATATAAACATTTGATGAGCCAAAATGAATAGTGTTCCTTGAGGCTTGCCAAGGCCTTCCAAGGATTACATGGCAGCATGTCATTAGAATGTGATCACATATAACTTGATCTTTTATATTCTCCTATCGAGGAATCCACTATTGCTTGCTCCCTTACAACAATATTTTGTGCATCACTGACCCAAGATGCCCTATATGGTCTATCAATAGGATACTTCTTCAATCTTAGTTTCTTTACCATTTCATAAGAAACTAAATCATCAAAGGAACCAGAGTCTATTATCATCTTACAAATCTTACCATGGCTCATGCAATTTGTCCTGAAAATGGATGGTCTGGTCTCCTTTTGCTATTGCATTTGTGGTCCTCTTCTCACCATCAAAGATTCTCCTTCAAGTTTAGGGTCTACATTATCATACTTCTTTTCTTCCTCTTCTCCTTGGGTCAAGGTGACTCTCCTCTCCCGCTTCCTGAAATCCACACCTTTCTCAGGGCCCTTATAGGATTGATTGCCTACTCCTCCACATGTGAAGCATTTACCTATGAAAACACTATTACCTCTTCCACTTCCAAATCTTCCTCCCCTGAAACTTCCTCTTGTCTCAGATGTAATCTCTTTTCCTTTATCTTTTTATTGATTGTTTGAAGTTTCAAACTAACTTCTTACACCTCTTCCTCTCATTGTTCCACCTCCTCTCTAATTTGCTTGCCTCTCATTCTTTCTTTTCAACTTCTCCTCTGCCCAGATTGCCAATTGAAAACATTCTCCAAGTGTCCTTGGTACATTCAATCTTATTTCATCTTGAATATTGTACTTGAGGCCATTAATGTATCTAGCCACCTTCTCATCTTCATCTTCTAGTCCTCCCCTAATACTTAGGATATGGAATTGCTTAGTATATGACATGACATCCATATCCCTCTGTTTCAAATTGTTCCTTCTTATCTTTATTTGGATTGCTAAATCAGATTGCAAGAATTGATTTCTCACCATGGTCTTCATTCTCTCCCAATTTGAAAGATTATTCAATCCCCTTTTGATGCAGAGTCTATAGCAACTACCTTCCACAAGCCAATAAATGGCTACCACAATCCAACTTAGGATTCTAGGACTTCTCACAAGTCCTCTTACCCACTCTGGGTATACTCAACCTCCAAGCCAAACAAGGCAATACCACTTCAAAAGCCTCACCAACTATCACCAAAAATGGATACAATCATGGACATACTATTCCAACCCAAAATCATCAATTTTTTTGGTTCCACCAAACTCCCAACACACCTTTGCACTTATAGGCCTACAAACCTTGTAGCCTTCCAATTAGCTTCTTTGTACTTTTCTCCTAGTATCCCTTAACAGCATAGGGACTTCTCCATAGGTCCAAACACCCTTCTTGGTAGCTACTAAGAATCCAAAAGATTTTGGGCTGATCTTGCTCCAGCACCCTCCAAACTGCTTCTTGGTACCTAGGCCTAGTTGATCAAGTTAGGCTAGGGCTTCAAGGAAGAATGGGCAAGGTGGGTTCCCAAGACCCAAAACACTTAAGGAAATCTCCAACACAGTTAATGCATCCAACTCCAGCACTCAAACTGATTGGAAGTGCCTGCAACCATGACTATCACCAATTACTTTGCAAAAACCAGTCAAGCACATGGGCTTGCTTGACCTAGGGCCGACTTGGAAAAATAGTTGCCCTTCTATCTAGGCCTCCAACCTCTAGCATTATGTTGCCTAGTCTCCTAACTTGCATATCCCTCAGTTTTAGAGGGTGCCACCAGTGGGAATGCAAGTTAGGGATGCATTTGTGGAAGGGTCTAAGAAATAAGGCTTTTCAAACCACCTTCTACTAAAATGCATATAACTTTTAAACCCCAACTCCTTTTTTGAGTCAAATCAAAACCAAAAGTTTCCTAACTCACCCCTACAACTATTTCATACACTTAGCAATCATAAAAGTTTCATACGGATCCATACCAGCATAACAGCCAAGTGATTACCAGTAAATTTCTAAAAAATTAAAGTTTTTATTATTTTTTCTCCAAACCACCGTACACTCTAATCTCCCCCTTTCAACTGAGTTCACATATGACATATATAAAGGTCTACATGACCGTTGGAACAACCATATAGGCGTTCCCAACCATAAAACAAACAAACAACCACTTTTTGCTAATATTGTTTAGACTCTAAATACCCTATTCTAAGGCCTTTTGGTCCCATGGAGTCACTTGGTTTATAACCACACCAAAATGCTTGTGGGCCTTACATGTGCCTTTATTACAAAACATAGACCAACTTGTAAAATATGGACCAAACCTTTATTCCAACTTCCTAATCTACTTGAATCCTCGCTTTCATGGAGTGGCAAGGTATCCGAAAACATAGATACTTGTTCCCCCCTGCAACATAGGTTAGGTGCCTTGCACCACCTTTCCTCTCTCTCATTATGAACACTAGTCCACCAAGTGAGTGTTGTTCCTCTCAGTCTTGCTTTTTCTACTTTTACCTTCTTATCTGCCTCTATGTCTTCAAGATCAAAGTAGTTCTCAAGGGCCTCTATCCACCCTAGCACTTCTTCACTATCCATTTTACCCTGGTATATTGGAAAATCAATATGGTTCTTCCCACCATTACCTTGTACTGCCTTAATGATTCTCATAAATCTCCTTTCTTCAGGATCATCTGTTGTCTCATGCTCTTGCCTTGCATTACCAACCTCTTCTTCTTCATGGTTCTCTCCATGATTTCTTCCACTAACCTCTTCTCTTCTAGGTTCTTGCCTTTCCTTTTCTAAGGATTCTATCCTTGCATTAAGCTTTAGCCTGTCTCTTCTCATCTGTCTTTCTTCCCTTACTCTAGATGCTTCAAGTTCTCTCCTCTCTCATTTCTCTCTTGCCAACTCTTCTCTCAATTCTTCAAGTTCTCTAGCCATTTGATTTTTAGGAGGCATTTTCACAACAATTTTTCTTCCTTCCCAAGGGCCAACTCACTAATTCTCTTTCTTTCCTCACCAAGAAATCTCTGGGACACACAAGGAGGAATTAGACACGCCAATGGTTCAACAAAGGGACCAGCACACTAAGGATGACAAAGACTCCTATGATGACAAAACCTACAACTTATCTACTCCCAAAAGGCCTTGTTGATTATATAATACCATTTGATGTAGAGGATGGAGGATCTAACCACAAACTTGCAAATTCAAGCACAATATGGACCCAACCCCTATGTTTCAATGGTGTTCCCAAATGCACACAATGCCACCAAAGACTCCAAACTTGGATTTACATTCACCAAATGTTCCCTCCACCTCTACACACCTTTAAAAACTTCAACCAAAATGTTTCTAAGGTTTCCAAACCCAAAAATCTTTAATAGATACAAAAGAGACTATTTTTGCCCTTTACTAGGCTATTCTCTTCTTTGGATCAGCAGACCATGTTTTCTTAATTTTTCTCCCAAACTTTCCAAAAAACCAAGAAAATAAACTAGCTTTTCAGATACCCTTTTTTTATTTTTATAACATATTCAAAAATAAGATATCACTCCTTTGGAAAGATTGTACGGAACATGGCAATTTGTCTCAGAATTAGGCTTAATTAGACCACTTTTACAAAGCAAGTACCCTTCAAACTTACAATCTGACTTAATCCTTTTTCATAGTCTCTATTAATGATCTAAATCAAAGGATTTTCAATATTATAGGTCTTGGTCACACTCCTAAACACCAAAACTTCAAAACCCTCCTTAAAATGGCTTAAAAACTAGGGCCTGCTTGTTCAAACCCCAAAACTCAATTCTAAAACATTTTGACTTGTCTAATGACAAGATATGATCATGACAACCTACATGAACCTATCAAATGACTCATCTACCATATAAAATCCTAAAATCCTATCTCATGCCCAATTACAATTTTTTTCCACATATGAGTCCAACATTATAAATTTGTATGCTTCCATGAGCCATAATTGGTGCAAGGATTACCCAATTTACTTCAAGAGATGCTCCATGACCTCTATAATGCCTTGGATCTTCAATGTTCCCCTGATGAGCATGGGATGCTCCTGCATCACTTATCTTCATAAATAAATTCAAAACTAATTTCTGTGATATTAACAACTACTATTTTGTATCTCATAGGAGACTCCTAGTGCACATGAGGTCCGACGGGACAATTATGTAGATTTGATGACGTGGCCACTCACTCCTGAGGAGGAGCCTACAATAGTAAGTTGTAGTTTGAATTCATGATTAAATATGTTATAAATTTAGCATGCTATGAATTATAATGTTATAGTTTAAATTGTAGATTCATCTGACAAAGGTATTTGAACATATATAGCCCACAATCAGAGAGGTACCAGCATTGCCGAGGGCATACAAGAGGACTCCTGACCGGTGCAGGAGGTCGATGAGAGAGGTATTTATTATGAAATTTTGATAGTATTAATCTCCATTATGGAAAAGATCATTATGCATTTGAGTAATTCAATGTTAGATACGTAGAATCATATAAATTTAGTAGTCTAACTTTGGGTTTTCCTTTTTTGTTTATGTAGGAGGCATCCGATCCACCTAGTGCAGTGAAGAGGCTGCATTTTGATCATCCACTAGCACCCTAGGATAGTATAGTTTTTGTAGGATGCATCATGAGACATTTTGAGATGGCATATGCCACATTGTATATAGAAACATTGATATTATACACATTCTAACGGCATGATCAGCCAAAATTTGTATATGGATCTATGTATTTTGATATATATTTGAGTACTTTGTCTATGGATACATGATCTTTGATATATATTTGTGTAAAATTTTGTCTATGGATACATGTATTTTGATATATATTTTTGTCATTTATGTGCACAATGATATACATATTAATTTAGTATCCAGTATTGTTCAATTTATCGTGGATCATGTCTCATGCCCTAAATTTTACTAGTAAAAAAACAACAATTTTTTTTTTTTTTGTAGCTTATGAATTCGCATAAGAAATTACATATTGTAAAATAAGGTTATCATTGAATAGGAGTTCAAGACTCATGTGGATAGTGTGAAGGTGTTAACATTTTAGTCACAGGTGGTTTTCAAATAGATTGGATGACAATCTAGTTCAAGTTAGCGTCACGAGTCAAATGAGCAAGTTCAAGATACAACACTCATAAATTAGTGAGGTAATTCATATCCTAACAAGCCTCTGATACTAATATTCTATTAGGGTCTGTCGGTTGTATCATATGGACTAGGTTGTGATTCTAGCATGTAAGGGAAGGGGATCATAATTACTTATTATCCTCATTACCAATGTACACACATTCATTAATCATTACAATATATATTAATGTGACAATTACTATATGGTGTGGAAGTGTAGTATATCTTAATCGATTAAACACACGTATCTAGAGAATTTATATTTAGTACTCATCACATGAGCACCCTTAGTCAAATAAGAAAATGTGCACTTATCTACCACACTATATCGGATCTAACCATTGGAAATTAGAAAAGATATGCCCCAAAGGTAGCTTTGAAGTCTACATGATGGAGAAGGGGCCACTTGCATCGATAGTATCCATCATTCAACACATTAGTTACACAACTTATGGAATAAACAATTTTTTTTATGTGCCAAATGTGTATCATGTGCTTGCATCCATATCTTACTGGTTACAGGTCCTCTCGAAGATTGGACCAATACTAAGTCATTTTCTCCCTCTTTACTCTATTTAGTCATCCTTATGCATTCTATCAACATTTCTTCCTCACCAAACTAGCACTCAGTACAGTTTCCTAAACACAAAAATTACTATTTCAATACATAAATTAAACTCACTCTAACAAAACACAATTACTAACTATCTAGCTCATCAACTACTAACTAATCTAGCTACATTGCCTTGCTTTTACATTTACTATTTTAATTACTATAATTACTATACTATTACATTTACTTTTTACATTATTACATCTAATTATTCACCATAAGCTCACTTTCTCACTATCAATATTATTATTATCAAAGCATGTTAAGATTCAAAGTAGTTTCATAGTATGAATTATTAAGCACATAAAATGAGGAACTCTTAGTAAGTCTAAGGGCCAATTCAAAGTACTTAACTCAATAATAATTCACGATCTGTATTTAAACACATCCTACTACACCATCGTATTGAGTGTGTCAATTTAAATTTTTTAGATGAATTGTTTATGCAAGGATTAGGTGCAAGCGTATAAATAAGGTTTGTATATAACATACCTTGTCATTCTGACATATATGTATTCATCATTTCATGCAACTAACATAGTAACATGTGGTGTACATGAATCATATTATCATTAATTATACATAGGGTACATGAGCTGACAAGCTACCTCTAATGACATGCCTATTGACCCTTATTACAAACTAGCTAACTAATGCTTTATTCCTACACTACATTTTCAAATTGGTATATATATTCTATCGACTTTGATATTCTACTAATATCTTCAATCAAATCCACAACATTCATTATCTAATTAACATTCCCTCAAGCCAAATATAAAATTCACTTGACATTAAATCCAACATCTACACAGGTTTGTCATGCATTCAATTCTATCTAGTAACTCTTATCTATCAATGTGCTTTATTGACTAGATAAAACTAGATTTGAGTTATTATTTTAATCCACCATCCATCCTTATCCTTGATTCTCCAATCCCATCATCCCGACAACTTACTTCATATTAACCCTATTATATGTACATCCAACTATCCTAATTTACAGTCTTAACACTAATTTAATTAAACCCTCTGTACTTAACATCATGTTCAATTATATATGCATTCTCGTAAACTTATTTATTTCATTTAATTTATTTTCCTATATTGAGCTTTTCCATTACCATATGGTTTAATTGTTACATGTTTCTAAATGAGCCCCTTGATATAAACATTACCCTTAAACTAAGGTCAAATACACTAAGTGTCATTATCCTCTATTCAAGACTTGAAATGATTAAATAATTATTTGATAAAAATAAAAACAAATCTAAATGGTGAATCTCCTATCTATCTTAAATCTTCATCATTCCCTAACTCTTACAAAGGCCACATTTCTTCCTACATGTGGTCCCCACAAGGTCCCACGTGAGTCATGTGCAGAATTTTGACTAATCCAAGCCTTAGGACATCTTCTTCCCATCCCTCCAATCAACAATCCTAATGTGAACAAGTCATATTAAATGCCAACTTGACATTCTCCTAAGTACAAATCCCTTGGGATTGCTATCCCACTCCCCCTTAATTTCAAGTCGACTACCTATGTTTGGGAACATGTGACCACTGCTGTAAGAAATTTCAAGTCGACTACCTATGCTTGGGAACACGTGACCACTGCTGCAAGGAGGGGACGACTAGTGCATAAGACAAGGATGTGACATAAACCCTTTCTCCTATGCACCCAAGTATATTAATGGGGATGAAACCCCTTTTCAAGAAGGCAAGCTCAAGGATAAATTTTTTGACATGACATGTCAGAATGAATGTCAGATTTAACAATATGCCTTGGGGAGTGGAGAAAACTTTTTGCATTATGATGGCTTAGGAAATGTTGGGGGCTACTATAGAAGGGCGGTCAAGATCAATCTTGGCTTTTATTTTATTTTTGAATTAAATATTTAAATTTGTCATATTCTCTAACATGCACACTAATATGCCTTTATTTATTTAATTAATAATTTATTATTTGAGTATTGGATGTGACTTAGAGGTCACAAGATTGTAATGTGTACCATTCTATCACTTAGGAAATATATTAGTCTAGGACACTCATTAGTCTCTATATGCTATTATTATTTTTATTTTTATTGGATAGCAGTCTAGAATCTGGGAATATTCTTTAATATTTTATTGCTCTGTATTAAGGAAGGGATTTATTTGCCTTTACCATACATTTTCTAGAGAGGAAAATGCATGCCTATAGCAATGTATCTCATAGATTTTATTATGTCTTCTCTTACAACAAACTTCATTTTGTTATATCATGAAATTAATTTGATGATTTCCTTGCTTAGAATTGCATTAAGCTTGGTAATTAAAATCAATGTTATCCATGCATGTGATATGAACATAAAATTTTCATTCCAAATTATTGAATGCACAATAAGATTGTAAGCAATCTACTAAGTTTTAAATTTATACAATCAATGGTATCACATAGCATCTATGGATTGTTATTATCAACTAGTCATTTACAATACCACAAGGAGAAAAATTCTTTCACATTTTCAAATGTTAACAATGATGTCAAAGCAAATCTGTGACTCGTACCAATTCTTTCATAACAATATAAACTCCAAATGAAACATGCATATACAACCTTGTCAATTATTTCCTCTACACGTACATTAGGTAACAATGATACAATCTCCTTCCATCACAATGGGGCAACATAAGGGAATTTTCAAAAGCATAAGGAACATGGACATTGAAAGATATGGACAATGAGTAGCATGAACATTGTCCAAAATGATCGTTGAGAACATGAACAAGCTAGTGAATCATCCTTCACAAATGAGGGCACAATGTCAAGTTTTCTCATCAAACATCAATCTGCAAGATGATCATTCCAAGCCATTTTCATTCCTCCCTTGGACACAAATCTGCATATGCAACACAACAAAATAACAAGGACCATGGGTGCTTTCCACCCAACCATAGGCCTCAAAGAGACCACCCCCACGCTAGGGAACAAGGCTCAAATTGGGATACACATACAATCTTTCAATGCATAAACATTAAATTTCAAACTTGAACAATTTTCCCCCAAGGCTATTTCACAATGGCTTCACAGATGGAACCATAAACATAAGGTGAAGGTGTGTTCTAAAATGGAGACTTGCCATACCAAACCATATTTGCAATAAACAATTTTCGTGCCCTCTCAGGGCTATCATAATTCAGCAAATTTCATGCCCTCTCGGGGCATTCATAAATCAAAAATTTAATGCCCTCTCGAGGCCTCCACATTTCCTCCTCCAAACCCACTACCATCAGCTGTAACTCCTCAAACTTCCTTTCTACACCATACTTTCCTTATCACCCCTAGCAAGATATGAAATGTTATGGCATACAATGGAGCCCATACTCCAAGGTTCTCAATACATTTTTCGAACCCAACTTAAGCCCTTCACCTTGGACTTCTCTTCCCTTCCCACAAGGGTGAGTGTAAGTCCCACGCCCATAACAATACTCAAGCACAAAACAAGAAAACAAAACCAAGTAGAAATATAAAAAGAAATTTTCAAGAGCACATCACATTTTCACAACACAATATTAACACCCATAATACAACAAGGAAATAGATGAAATCCAAACCTCATACTCACAATACTCCACACAATACAACAAGATGCACAATGGTGTCACACTAATCTACATAGAATGAACACCATTCAAGCACTCACATGAATGCTACTCCACAATGCAATGCAATGCATACTCCATTGATAAACTCAACACTTGCATATTTGCTTAACCATGCCAAAAGAAAGAAATGGAAAAGAAGAAAGTTTGAGATACCAACCTTGGTCCAAGCTAGGGTAAGGATAGTTGTAGTAGAGCTCCCCTAATCTCCCTCCAAAACCTAACTATCTCTAAAATTAGAGAGTGGGAAAACACCCCACTAGTTTGGCCAAGACCCTCTAATAAAGCATTCCCACTAAATTATTTTAGCAAAAACACTAAGCCACTCCATCCTTAAAAACTTGTCTCCTCTAATAGTTCATTGATAGCCCTCATGAGCTTTGAGTTATGACCCTCGAAGGATCGACCTCAAAATGCACTTAGAGCACCTTGGAGACTCCTCAGTATGGGGTGGCCGCAAATTATGGATGGTCTTCGTGGCTAGAACAAGGGTGTGACTAGGGTTTACCCGCCCATCTAGAGCTAATGGCATTGACGATTCGATGCCAAGATCAGCGATTTCAAAGTTATGCTGTGGTGCACCTATGAACTAAGGCACACTGCGAGTTTTGGCATCGAGCGAGATCGTTGTGCTTAATCCAAATGGAATGTGATCTCTCAAAAATGAGATAGGTTATTTTAGGCCTCAGTATCACCATCCTGTAGCATTTGATAGTTCATCGATAGCCCTCATGAGCTTTGAGTTATGACCCTCGAAAGATTGACCTCAAAATGCACTTAGAGCACCTTGGAGACTCCTCAGTACGGGGTGGCCGCAAATGATGGATAGTCTCCATGGCCAGAACAAGGGTGTGACTAGGGTTCACTCGCCTATCCAGACCTAATGGCACTAACAATTTGATGCTAAGATTAGCGGTTTCAAATTTACACTGTGGTGCACCTATGAACTGTGGCACACTGCGAGTTTTGGCATTGAGCGAGATCGTTGTGTTGAATCCAAACAAAATGTGATCTCTCAAAAATGAGATAGGTTATTTTATGCCTCAGTATCACCATCCTGTAGCATTTGACAGTTCATCGATAGCCCTCACGAGCTCTGAGTTATGACCCACGAAAGATCGACCTCAAAATGCACTTAGAGCACCTTGGAGACTCCTTGGTACGGGGTGGCCGCAAATGATGGATGGTCTTCGTGGTCAGAAAAAGGGTGTGACTAGGGTTCACCTGCCCATTCGAAGCTAATGGCACTGATGATTTGATGCCAAGATCAGCGGTTTCAAAGTTACACTATGGTGCACCTATGAACTTAGGCACACTGCAAGTTTTGGCATCGAACGAGATCGTTGTGCTAAATCCAAATGGAATGTGATCTCTCAAAAATGAGATAGGTTATTTTAGGCCTCAGTATCACCATCCTATAGCATTTGATAGTTCATCGATAACCCTCACGAGCTCTGAGTTATGACCCTCGAAATATCAACCTCAAAATGCACTTAGAGTACCTTGGAGACTCCTCAGTACAGGGTGGCCACAAATGATGGATGGTCTCCATGGCCAGAACAAGGGTGTGACTAGGGTTCACCTGCCCATCTGGAGCTAATGGCACTGATGATTCGATGACAAGATTAGCGGTTTCAAAGTTACACTGCGAGTTTTGGCATCGAGCGAGATCGTTGTGCTGAATCCAAATGGAATGTGATCTCTCAAAAATGAGATAGGTTAGTTTAGGCCTCAATATCACCATCCTATAGCATTTGACAGTTCATCAATAGCCCTCACGAGCTCTGAGTTATGACCCTCAAAAAATTGACCTCAAAATGCACTTAGAGCACCTTGGAAACTCCTCGGTACGGGGTGGCCGTAAATGATGGATGGTCTTTGTGGCTAGAACAAGGGTGTGACTAGGGTTCACCCACCCATCCAGAGCTAATGGCACTGACGATTTGATGCCAAGATCAACAGTTTCAAAGTTACGTTGTGGTGCACCTATGAACTGAGGCACACTACGAGTTTTGGCATCGAGCGAGATCGCTGTGCTGAATCCAAACAAAATGTGATCTCTCAAAAATGAGATAGGTTATTTTAGGCCTCAACATCAGCTTCCTGTAGCATTCAATAGTTTATCGATAGCCCTCACAAGCTCTGAGTTATGACCCTCAGAAGATCGACCTCAAAATGCACTTAGAGAACCTTGGGGACTCCTCGGTACAGGGTGGCCACGGATGATAGAGGGCCTTTGTGGTTGGAACAAGGGTGTCACTACAGTTTACCCACCCACTCGGAGCTAATGGCACTGACTTGTAGCCATTAGGAGTTAGATTTTGAAAAGTTGTCAAGAAAGGTTGACCCCTTTGACTTGTATCATGAAAGGTTTCTTTGTGCCTTGCTTGATTTTTTGAAGACTACTCCATGTGTCACTATCTTTCTTGGAAAAAAATTGCTTTTGAACATCAAGCTTGCAATATTATCAATTATTGTCAAACTTTTTCAACCAAGTCAAAATGTCAAATGCAAATATTTGTTTGCATTTTTTGCTAAGGGGAGTTTCATAAATTGACTTTGATTTTCTATGTCTCTAGTGCTTGAACATGCTTAAAATGGTTCTTTGGTCTTAGAGCTATTGGTATTTTCTAACTTCATGGTCTATGATATGCATACTAAGAATTTCTTTCACTAAATGGTTTCCTTGATCTATTGACTACACTTAAATTTGTTCACTTGTCATCTCTCTTTCTTTATCTACATTGCTATTTGGGATTTTTTTGTAGCTCTTGAATTGAGTCACTAGTGTTGTAACTTGCTTGGACAATTTGTTTGACAAGTCACTCATTCATTTCTACCTCTCTTTGACATGTGAACACTCTACCTCTCTAGTTTGGACATCAAGTTATCTTGTGTCACCTTATTAGCTTCCTCTAGTCTCCTTCATGCTTTATTATCTATCTACCACTATGGTATTCAAACCTTGTGCTACCAAACCTCAACCAAATCTAGATGATCATGATATCCTCCATGCCACTAAAGAGTTTCAAGATCTATATGTTCAATACAAAGAGCTAGAAGAGACAAATAATCTTTCTTACCTTCATCTCTCTAAGCACATGATAGAAATCAATTCTAAACTTGAGAAAAGGTTAGAGGAGAATATTGCATTCTTAAATTAATCTCCCTTAAGACCTTTAAATACACACGGGGCATTCTTAAATTAATCTCCATGGAAGAAAATTTCATAAAACCAAAGATTCCATAGTGTTGAAACATAAAATCCAAGATCTCATTTATGATGGGACTGTTGATACCTCTAATGACTCATGTGTCACAAGATCATGCTGATGAACCTATGTCAAGTGATGATTTCCTTGACACCTTCACTTCTTATAACACTAATGAACCTCCTAAAGTGTCAAAGCTTTCGAAAATGCCTTCACCAAACAAATAACCTAATTCTTTCCATATAGACCATGCGTACCCTCAAGGGCTACAACTAAAAGAAAATCAAGCTAACCTTCACTTGTCTGCAAACCTTTTCCATGCTACTAAGACTAAAGATCCTCAACATTCATGCAATACTATGATTACTATTCCCACTTTAGCTAATCCTGAATTATTGCTTTAAGATTCTATCATGCACACCTCACATTTTCCCTTGTCCTTAGAAGGTGCTCCATATCAAGATGACTCTCAAAAAGAAAAATATATAAATAAAGATCAAGATCAAACACCTTTTCATCTCATCCAAAATTTCACCTTTCTATATCATGTGTGTTACCCACCTCCTACATATGATGAGGATACCATTTGCACTACCTCCATTGAGCTTACTAAAACTTATGGGAAAAGTGATCTTTCTATGCTATATAAAGAAAGATGTCAAGATCAAAGGGTCCCCTCATGTTCTACTTCTCCATAACCACTTCAAAACTATGCTCAAGATTCAAACACTCCTATCAAAGTTATTTCTCTTATAAAAGGTACTCATGAGTCTATTGATGATTTTGGTCATGCTACTCACTCTAAAGATGTTGAAATCCCTAGTCACTATCCCTTTGCATTTCGTAATTCTATCCTTGGTCCTTATCCATCTAATCTAAAGTCTTCAAACCTTCTCCTACACTTTCTACTTCTAGCTCTCCTAATGTACCTCAAGATCAACAAGACATTCATCCTAGAAAGTAACCGTCCACTCAACCATCTAAACCAGTCATATTAGCCTTATTCATCCATAAGTCCCAAATCTTTTGGAAGCAATTTGGATGTTCAACACAAGAAATACAATAATACATTAAAAAATAGAGATCTTTATGTCTCATCTAATCAATATGTGAATGGACATAATGAAAATATATTGAAGATACCACAAAGGTTCACTATTCAAAAAGTGAAATCAAAGAAAATATGGGATCCTAAACCCATTATTGAAGAAATGTGTTATAAAGTATCCAAAGGAAAATCTAAAGCTATATGGATTCCAAAGTCTCTCTTTAAATACTTTAATATTGAACATAAATCTAAGTTGACATTCAATATTCCAAAGGCTTCCACTCCATTTTCTTCCAAACATCTTTCTCAAAAGCTTACAAATATTCCACTCAATCTTCTTCTAATATTGTCCTACCAGCTCATACATTTAAACCTTGATCCATTTCCTCCATGATTCCTCCATCATTCGGAAACCCTCCAAGATGTGTGTAAATGTTGATCTTCCCCACTTTTGTCACCTACCCTTATGCAATGTTTTCAAAGCTACACTTACCTACTATCCATACTCATACAATCCTTCCAAGGAATGAACTCTTATCCTACTATCATCTCACTTCCTTCACCCTATCAACATCATTGAGTATACTTATCTATGGTCTTGGCTTATCATAACTTATCTTTCCTTTAGGAACACTATCTAACTTGAAAATAGTTGACCTATTTCTAAAAATAATTTTAAAAAAAGAAAAGAAGATAAAAAATGAGATTCCCTATTTTACTTTCTCATTCACTCATAGCCTTCATATCTAGCTTCATATCATTTCATTATGCATGTGCTATCTTGCTTATTGGCTTTAATTGCTTATCCTACATGCTATCTTCTTTCATGGATTTCATGGCTTATCCCAAATGTGCTTCATACAACTTTTCAATATGAAAGTCTTTCAAAACATTATACAATATTATGACTCTTTATGCTTTCAAATTCTATGATTGGTTGCAAAATGGAAGAAATCAAGTATTCTAATTGTTCATCCATACTTTCTAGATTTTTCTTATTTGATTAGTTTTATAAAAATAGTTTTAATAATCATAATGTTAGCTTTATGTCAAATAAGGAAAAAACCAAATTTGTAATAAGATGTCCGCATGCAATTATCTTTCGTATAGTTATAAATGCTCTTAAAATTGTCCTTATAGCCTTGTATCACATGCAAATATGATTTGCAAGAACTTGTTTAATATCTTCCTCTTATAATTCCTTACCAAGAACCTATCAAAATACAAAAACCATATACAAAAAAAGTACACATTTTACATCATAATACATCATAAATTTTAGAAATTCTCCCCAATACCACCCCCCTCCAACTCTTCATGATGTACCTACATTCCAATATCATAAAAAAATTAGTAACTTATTGTATTAAACAAGATAATCATCAATTCATTAAATCATTATGAAGAAAATAACATAAGAAGTATATATACCTAGTCGAGTATTTCAATAGGGTCCTCTCTCTATTTTAGGGTCTCCAATAGGGCTTAATGATCAGCATTAGCAATAGTAAAAAGTTCTTTTACTTTTGGTCTTCCTTGATGCTTCAATAACTTTACATTTGTTGCTATAATAAGATGTGAATATATGAGAATTACTTTGTGCTTCTGATAGTCTTCGAATTTAGGAATTTCGTTCCTTCTAAGCATGTATGTCCGCAGCCATATTCCAGCAACAACCAGTAAACCAGTAGGATATATGAATCCATCATCATCTTTGATCGGTTGTGCAAGTTTTTGTTTGCCTCTTACACAACGTGCTAACAAATAATCGGATTTCTCATCATTCCCCTGTGGTGCAACCAATGCAAAGACATGTCCTGGCTGAAGTAGATCTGATAGATGGTTATGCTCAAGTGAACTTTTCATATCATCATTTTTGATAGAGGGTATGATAGACAATGGAGTAAGATAATGTGGAGCCCATGTGTCCACCCACTCACTTGACTCATAGTGATCCCAATCACACTGAAAATAAGTACAACAAAAACAAGCTAGTTGTCATGTCCAAATGGTCCATGTACTAGAATCAAAGCTTCGAAATGAATGCATTGTTGATAAATCTCTCACTATAGCACAATCTGATCTATCACCTATGGACCCTTCCTCAACCAAATAAAAGAACCTCCATACCACTGAATCAAGAGCCCCCCCCTATGATAATGCTAAGCTACACCAATCAACAATGCTACGAGCATAAAGAAGCTCTATTGTTGAAATCTTTAGTTGCTCCTTAACTAGATCTCTCTTCACACATGCCCCTGCTCCATCATGTTTCTCTTTTCCATGGACGGATTCAAAAAAACTCCAAATATGAGGCACCCCTCTCTCTACATGCATCCTACACAACCAATGAAACATGCGAGCATTCTTGAATTGACCTGTACAGTTATCTAACCAAATGATATGTCTATCTATAGCGATTGCATGCTCATGTAAGAAATAAAAAAAATTCTCAAAACAATGTTGCACAAACTCATGAGAGTGAGATCTATCATCACTCATAAAAAAAGATACTCTCTAATAATCTTTTGATTATCTTTCACACTATTAGGGGCATGTCTATATTAATTCATCGTCAACTTGATTGATATTTAGCATACCTTGTCTTTTTCTTCAGTGTTCCATTTTGTCCCTTTCTCTATATGCCGCAATGTCTTCATTAGATATCTTCCTTTTGCGTTTATCCTTTCGACGACTGCTACTCCCCATTTAGATGACAAATACAAAGACCTAAGGTAATATTTTTGAATTTTTTTTTATTAGTTGAGCCCTAAAACGCGACTTTTTCCAAAACCTGTTAAAAAAGAAGTGAAAAAGTGATGTTGCCGGGTCTGCAGGGACATGGAATTATTCGGAATTGGTGCCAATAAAATTGGATATCCGATCCTAAATCGGATATCCGATTTTGCAAAGTGAATTTTTGGTGGGAAAACTTGCTATAATTTTCCTCCTTTGGCATAATTATATTAATATTATCAAAATCATTAGAGGGAAACTGACTTTGGTTTATTACTAAGCTAATAGTATAGTAGTATTAATATATAATAGTATTAATAGTATAATAGTATTAATATAAAGTATCAATAGTATTAATATATAATAATATTAATATATAGTAATATTAATATATAGTATTAATATAGCTATAGTATCAATATTATTATTATACCCATAATAGTATTAATATTATTACTATAGATATAATAGTGTAAATATTTAGTGTTTATTTATATTATTGTTATTATTACAATAGATATAATAATATTAATATTTAATGTATATTTATATTATTATTATTATCATAAAATAGTATAAATAGTATATATATATATATCTTTTCATTTTCTAACCTATATACATACGAACGATTCGAATATGTCCCTAGGGGTCCTAGGACCCCTAGGGACATATGTCATCGTTTAATGGGTCAAAGAGGGTCTTAGGTCACCCTATGACTTCCATTGACCCATATTACCTATTTGAATATGTCCCTAGGGGTTCTAGGACCCCTGGAGACATATGTCATCGTTTAATGGGTCAAAGGGGGTCATAAGGCACCTTATGACCCCCTTTGACACATATGAACGATTTGAATATGTCCCTAGGGGTTCTAGGACTCCTAGGGACATATGTCGTCGTCTAATGGGTGAAAGGGGGTCATAGGTCACCCTATGACCCCCTTTGACCCATAGGGCCCATTCGAATATGTCCTTAGGACCCCTGGGGACATATATCATTGTTTAATGGGTCAAAGGGGGTCATAGGGCACCTTATGACCCCCTTTGACCCATATGAGCAATTTGAATATGTATTTAGGGGTCCCAGGACTCCTAGGGACATATGTCATCATTTAATAGGTCAAAGGGGGTCATAGGTTGCCTTTGACCCATATGAACAATTCGAATATGTCTCTAGGGGTCCTAGGACCCCTAGGAACATATGTCGTCATTTAATGGGTCAAAGGGGGTCATAGGTCACCCTATGACCAACTTTGACCCATATGAACGATTCGAATATGTCCTTAGGGGTCCTAGGACCCCTAGGGATATATGTCATCGTTTAATGGGTCAAAGGGTGTCATAGGTCACCCTATGACCCCCTTTGACCCATATGAGCGATTTGAATATGTCCCTAGGGGTTATAGGACCCCTAGAGACATATGTCATCGTTTAATGGATCAAAGGTGGTCATAGGTAACCCTATGACCCCCTTTGACCCATATGAACAATTTGAATATATCCCTAGGGGTTCTAGGACCCCTAGAGACATATGTCGTCGTTTAATGGGTCAAAGGGGGTCATAGGTGACTCCTGACCCATATGAACAATTCGAATATATCACTAGGGGTCCTAGGACCCCTAGTAAAATATGTCATCGTTTAATGGGTCAAAGAGGGTCATAGGTCACCCTATGACCCCCTTTGACCCATATTACCCATTCGAATATGTCCCTAGGGGTTCTAGGACCCCTAGAGATATATGTTATCATTTAATAGGTCAAAGAGAGTCATAGGTCACCCTATGACCCCCTTTGACCCATATTACCCATTCGAATATGTCTCTAGGGGTCCTAGAACCCATAGGGACATATGTCGTCATTTAATAGGTCAAAAGGTGACCAATCACCACCTTTGACCCATATGACCGATTTGAATATGTCCCTATGGGTCCTAAGACCCCTAGGGACATGTCGTCATTTAATGGGTCAAAGGGTGTCATAAGGCACCCTATGACCCTTTTTGACCCATATGAACGATTCGAATATGTCCCTAGGGGTCTCAAGACCCCTCGGGACATATGTCATCATTTGATGGGTCAAAGGGGGTCATAGGTCACTCTATGACCCCCTTTGACCCAGATGACCCATTCGAATATGTCCTGAAGACCTTTTGGGACATATGTCATTGTTTAATGGGTCAAAGGGGGTCATAGGGCACCCTATGACCACCTTTGACCTAAATGAACGATTTGAATATGTTCTTAGGGGTCCTAGGACCCCTAAGGACATATGTCATCGTTTAATGGGTCAAAGGGGGTCATAGGTCACCCTATGAACACTTTTGACCTATATGAATGATTCAAATATATCCCTAGGGGTCCCAGGGACATATGTCGTCGTTTAATGGGTCAAAGGGTGTCATAGGTCACCCTATGATCCACTTTGACCCATATGAACGATTCGAATATATCCCTAGCGGTTATAGGACACCTAGAGAGATATGTCATCGTTTAATGGGTCAAAGGGGGTCATAGGTCACCCTTTGACCCCCTTTGACCCATATGAACATTTTGAATGTGTCCCTAAGTGTTCTAGGACCCCTAGAGACATATGTCATTGTTTAATGGGTCAAATCGGGTCATAGGTCACCTATGACTGCCCTTGACCCATATGAACGATTCAAATATGTCCTTAGGGGTCTTAGGACCCCTAGCGACATATTCAAATCATTCATTTGAGTCAAAGGGGATCATAGGTCACCTTATGACCATCTTTGACCCATATGACCCATTCGAATATGTTCTTAGGGGTCCGAGGACCCATAGCGACATATGTCATCATTTATTTGGTCGAAGAGGGTCATAGGTCACCCTATGACCCCCTTTGACCCATATTACCCATTCGAATATGTCCCTAGGGGTTCTAGGGCCGCTAGGGACATATGTTGTCGTTTAATGAGTCAAAAAGAGTCATAGGTCACCCTATGACTCCCTTTGACCCATATTACCCATTCGAATATGTCCCTAGGGGTCCTAGAATCCATAAGGACATATATCGTCATTTAATGGGTCAAACGAGGTCATAGGGTGTTTGACCCATATGAACGATTCGAATATGTCCCTATGGGTCCTAGGACCCCTAAGGACATATGTCATTGTTTAATGGGTCAAAGGGTGTCATAAGGCACCCTATGACCCCCTTTGACCCATATGAATGATTCAAATATATCCCTATGGGTCTTAGGACCCCTAGGGACATATGTCATCATTTAATAGGTCAAAAGGGGTCATAGGTCACCCTATTACCCCCTTTGACCCATATAGCCCATTTGAATATGTCCCTAGGAACCCTAGGGACATATGTCGTTGTTTAATGGGTCAAAGGGGGTCATAGGTCACCCTATGACCCCCTTTGACCTATATAAATTATTTGAACATGTCCCTATGGGTCCTAGGACCAGTAGAGACATATGTCATCATTTAATGGGTCAAAGGGTGTTAGAAAGCAACCTATGGCCCCCTTTGACCCATATGGCCCATTCAAATATGTCCCTAGAGGTCTTAGGGCCCCTAGGGACATATGTCGTTGATTAATGGATCAAAGGGTGTCATAGGTCACCCTTTCACCCCCTTTGACCCATATGAACGATTCGAATATGTCCCTAGGGGTTATAAGACTCTTAGAGACATATGTCATCGTTTAATGGGTCAAAGGGGGTCATAGGTCACCCTATGATGCCTTTTGACCCATATGAACAATTTGAATATGTCCCTAGGGGTTCTAGGACCCCTAGAGAGACATGTCATTGTTTAATGGGTCAAAGGGGGTCATAGGTCACCTATGACCCCCCTGATCCATATGACTTATTCAAATATGTTCTTAGGGGTCCGAGGACCCCTAGCGACATATGTGATCATTTAATGGGTCAAAGAGGGTCATAGGTCACCCTATGACCCCCTTTGACCCATATTACCCATTCAAATATGTCCCTAGGGCTTCTAGGACCCCTAAAGACATATGTTGTCGTTTAATAGGTCAAAGAGAGTCATAGGTCACCCTATGACTGCCTTTGACCCATATTACCCATTCAAATATGTCCCTAGCGGTCCTAGAACCCCTAGGGACATATGTCATCATTTAATGAGTCAAAGGGGGTCATAGGTCACCCTATGACCCCCTTTGACCCATATGAATGATTCGAACATGTCTCTAGGGGTCCTAGGACCCGTAGGGACATATGTCGTCATTTAATGGGTCAAAGGGTGTCATAAGGCACCCTGTGACCCCCTTTGACCCATATGAATGATTTGAATATGTCCCTAGGGGTCTTATGACCCCTAGAGACACATCTCATCATTTAATGGGTCAAAGGGGGTCATAGGTCACCCTATGACACCCTTTGACCCATATGGCCCATTCAAATATGTCTCTAGGACCCTTAGGGACATATGTCATCATTTAATGGGTCAAAGGGGGTCATAGGGCACCCTATGACCCCCTTTTACCCATATGAACTATTTGAATGTGTACTTAAGAGTCCCAGGATCCCTAGGGACATATGTCATCGTTTAATGAGTTAAAAGGAGTCGTAAGTCACCCTATGACCCCCTTTGACCCATATGAATGAATCAAATATGTACTTAGGGGTCCTAGGACCTCTAGGGACATATGTCATCGTTTAATAGGTCAAAGGATGTCATAGGTCACCCTATGATCCCCTTTAACCCATATGGATGATTCGAATATGTCCCTAGGGGTTATAGGATCCCTAGAGACATATTTCATCGTATAATGGGTCAAAGGGGGTCATAGGTAACCTTATGACCCCCTTTGACCCATATGAACAATTTGAATATTTCTCGAAGGGTTCTAGGACCCTTAGATACATATGTCATCGTTTAATAGGTCAAAGGGGGTTAGAGGTCACCTATGACCCCCCTGACCCATATGACCGATTTGAATATGTCCCTAGGGGTCTTAGGACCCCTAGCCTCATATTCGAATCGTTCATATAGGTGAAAAGAGGTCATAGGTCACCCTATGACCCTGTTTGACCCATATCACCCATTCGAATATGTTCTTAGGCGTCCAAGGACCCCTAGCGACATATGTCATCATTTAATGGGTCAAAGAGGGTCATAAGTCACCCTATGAGCCCCTTTGACCCATATTATCCATTTGAATATCTCCCTAGGGGTTCTCAGACCCCTAAAGACATATGTTGTCGTTTAATGGGTCAAAGAGAGTTATAGATCATGCTATGACCACCTTTGACCCATATTACCCATTCGAATATGTCCCTAGGGGTCCTAGAACCCTTAGGGACATATGTCATCATTTAATGGGTCAAAAGGGGTCATAGGTCACCCTATGACCCCCTTTGACCCATATGAACGATTCGAATATGTCCCTAGGGGTCTTATGACCCCTAAGGACATATGTCATTGTTTAATGGGTCAAAGGGTGTCAAAGGTCACCCTATGACCCCTTTTTACCCATATAACCAATTCGAATATGTCCCTAGGGGTTGTAGGACCCCTAGAGACATATGTCATCATTTAATGGGTCAAAAGGAGTCATAGGTCACCTATGACCCCCCTGATCCATATGAACGATTCAAATATCTCCCTAGGGTTCCTAGGACCCCTAGCAACATATTCGAATCGTTCATATGGGTTAGAGGGGGTCATAGGTCACCCTATGGCCCTCTTTGACCCATATGACCCATTCGAATATTTTCCTAGGGGTCCAAGGACCCCTAGTGACATATGTCATCATTTAATAGGTCAAAGAAGGTCATATGGTGACCCATATTACCCATTCGAATATGTCCCTAGGGTTTCTAAGACCCCTAAAGACATATGTTGTCGCTTAATGGGTTAAAGAGAGTCATAGGTCACCCTATGACCCCCTTTGACCCACATTACCCATTCGAATATGTCCCTAGGGGTCCTAGAACCCCTAGGGACATATGTCGTCATTTAAAGGGTCAAAAGGGGTCATAGGTCAGCCTATGACCCCCTTTGACCCATATGAACGATATGAATATGTCGCTATGGGTCCTAGGACCCCTAGGGACATATGTCATCATTTAATGGGTCAAAGGGTGTCATAAGGCACCCTATGACCCCCTTTGACCCATATGAATGATTTGAATATGTCCCTATGGGTTTTAGAACCCCTAGGGACATATGTCATCATTTAATGGGTCAAATGGGGTCATAGGTCATCCTATGACACCCTTTGACCCATATGGCCCATTTGAATATGTCTCTAGGACCCCTTGTGACATATATCATCGTTTAATGGGTCAAAGGGGGTCATAAGGCACCCTATGACCCCCTTTGATCCATATGAATGATTCGAATATGTCCTTAGGGGTCCCAAGACCCCTAGGGGCATATGTCATCATTCATATGGGTCAAAGGGTTCCTTTGACCCCATATGAACGATTCGAATATGTCCCTAGGGGTCCTTGGACATATGTTATCGTTTAATGGGTCAGAGGGTGTCATAGGTCACCCTATGACCCCCTTTGACCCATATGAATGATTTGAATATTTCTTTAGGAGTTATAGGACCCCTAGAGACATATGTCATCATTTAATGGGTCAAAGGGGGTTCTTTGACCCATATTAACAATTCGAATATGTCCCTAGGGGTTCTAAGACCCTTAGAGACATATGTCATCGTTTAATGGGTGAAAGGGGTCATAGGTGACCCATATGAACGATTCAAATATGTCCCTAGGTGTCCTATGACCCCTAAGGACATATTTGAATCATTCATATGGGTCACCTATGAACCCCTTTGACCCATATGACCCATTCAAATATGTTCCGAGGGGTCCGATGACCCCTGGCGAAATATGTCGTCGTATAATGGGTCAAAGAGGGTCATAGGTCACCCTATGACCCCCTTTGACCCATATTACCCATTCGAATATGTTCCTAAGGGTTCTACGACTCCTAGAAATATATGTTGTCGTTTAATGAGTCAAAAAGAGTCATAGATCACCCTATGACCCCCTTTAACCCATATTACCCATTCGAATATGTCCTTAGGGGTCCTAGAACCCCTAGGGACATATATCGTCATTTAATAGGTCAAAGGGACCTATGAGCCCCTTTGACCCATATTACCCATTCGAATATGTCCCTAGGGGTCTTAGAACCCCTAGGGACATATGTCATCATTTAATGGGTCAAAGGGGGTCATAGGTCACCCTATGACCCCCTTTGACCCATATGAATGATTCGAATATGTCCCTATGGGTACTAGGACCCTTAGGGACATATGTCGTCATTTAATGGGTCAAAGGGTTTCATAAGGCACCCTATGACCCCCTTTGACTCATATATATTAATATTATACATATCTATTAATAACATACATATTAATATAATAATATATAAATATATATATATATATATATATTACGTTATTATATTTAATAAAAATATTACATTATTATATATATTAATAACATATATATATATATATGTATTACTTTATTATATTTAATGAATATATTATGTTAATATATATTAATAACATACATATTAATATAATAATATATATAATACATATTATATATTTATATTTAATATATTACGTTATTATATATATATATAATATTATTATACATATTAATATAATAATATATAATACATATTATATTTAATAGAAATATTACGTTATTATATATATATTAATAATAATCATATTAATATAATAATATATAATACGTATTTTATATATATACAAATTACGTTATTATATTTAGTAAAAATAATAATAATATAAATTATATTTATAGATTGTAATAAGATTAACATAATATATTATTATATATTGCTAGATTATATCTTATATCTTTACATTACGTTATTATATATATATATATATATAATATTAAAATACATCTTTACATAATAATATAAGTAAAATAATTTAGAAATAATAAGCTATGATGTTTAAACCCAATTTTTCCTCCAAAATGAGTTGAGATTTTAAATTTGCCACTCGTAACATATCGAATATCGGATTTGAAATCGGATATCCGATTTGTAATTGGATATCCTATTTGAAATCGGATATCCAATATGGAATTGGATATCCGATTAGGCTTGGTATTTACCAAGCCTAACCGGTCAACCCAAAAGACGTGTTTGAAGAGGGTTTTAGTGATACTCAGACTTCGGGTAGTTGTCTGACAATGTTATTTTGATCGAAATTGAATAAAATGAAAAGGGTTTTTTAATATCGCTCTGTAGATTCCATCAATATAATTTTTGTCAAATTCTGAGTTCGATAAGTATTTATTAGTTAATTATCAATGAAGATAATTGTAAAGTGCCGATTGACATACTGATTGAAAAATAGCTATAACTTTCAAATGGTATAACATTTTTTAAATCTAAAAGTTGCATCACATTCTATACTTCAGTTAGTATAAGAAAAAAATAAAAATAAAAATTTGATAAAATTTTCTATTAGTTAGGGTGGTCAGACACGCGACTTTTTTTTTTTCGAAAAAGTTTTGGTAGGAAATTCATATTTAATTATTTATTTGAAATAAAAATACCGAAAAATATGCGTCACATCCGGGCATGAGTCTACTTTTCATATCTATAATTATATTAAAAAAAATATTATGATTTGATTTTGATTAAGGTGGTCAGACATACACCTACTTTTTATTTTCACCCTGAAATTTTCTTAGTACTGCATTAAAATTCAAACTTTTGACCAATTAATTATTTTTTTCCCCTAATACGGCCTAGTAGTTTAAAAACTTCATTCAATTTCTTACAGATTATTTTCTTACAACGTTTTGATATAAAGTCCATAACCACTTCAAAATTATGTGTCAAGTTGACATAAACCTGATTTGCTGATTTTTCATTGCCACTTAAGGCCATAGTTTGGTACACCATGATCTTGCACATACCCTATAGCCATGCGCTCGGGTATGAAAATTGTATTTTTAATCTAATGTATATTTTAGCTAGACTTTTAGCTTATATGTTTTGAAATTTTTTTTAGTGGCTTAATGTTGTAAGGTCTCTTGAAATAAGACCTTCAGGCAATTGGTCAAAGTTTTACAAATAATCTTATCCACAAATTTGGCTAGAGCAATTGATTGAATGTTATAAAAGGTGATTGGGTTAAATGTCTTAGGAATAAAGTCAAAGAAAGTATTTTTAAAATATTAAAGTATTTAAATAGGTCTAAGAAGATTTGTGTACTTTCAACAGTTTTGCTTAGTTTGTGAAAGTTGTAGACCAAAGTTTTCATAGCCCAATTTTTGCTTCCTACAAAGAACGATCATGTCAGATAATATAAGTGAAAAATAAAATAGGGAGATAATCGCTAGATTGTGGTCTAACTTGAAAAGAAAAGGTGATGAAAAATGTTACTTTCCTTGCAATATTTGTAAGGGCTTAAACCGTAGAAGACTGCTAATCAAAACAGTTAAGAGATATTGTAGGGAGAATGGTCACATTGAAGGGGGGCATGACTATCATCCACTGGTAAGTCATTTATTATATCATTTTAACAATTTATATACATATGAAATCACTTGATGATGAGTTGGATCATGGTTTATTTATATTAATCAATTTTATATAGGTTGATCTCCCCAGGGAAGTACATGATATTGTTAGGAACCTGTGTGTTCCTTTTGTTTATTTTGTTAGAGTAGTGTTGTTGGACGCATATGCTTTGTAAGTCGTCCCGTGAGTATATTTTATTATCCCACATGCATAGGTAGTATTACTTTTCTAGATCGTACCCAGTATATAAGAATAGGTTGAGGCCCTTGATGGGTACGGATGAATTTATTGTATTGAGCTTGCTCAAAGGAGGTTACCCCCTCGAAGTGGCCTGCGATCAGTAGATTCATTCTGAGTTCTGCTATCACTTGGTATTCTGTTATTTCAAGCATTCTCACGATATTGCTATAAGGAGGTTCTTCACATCTGGTATCAGAGCACTCTCTTGGGCTCGCTGGGTGGAAATTACATCAAATTTTTTTTTCTGTCGTGGCCTTCAGGTTCCTCTCACTTCTAATATCTCTTGTTATTGCAATAACTCTTTTCAGTTGTTCTGTCTGTGAGTGAATTTTTCTAAGTCGACTGTTCGCAAAAAAAAAAAAAAAAAAAAAAAAAAAAAAAGAATAAAATTTTTTCTGTTTTTTAGTCGTAGCTTCCTTGTTTGCTTTCTGTTTCTGCTCATACTTCCGCAGAACGTCTGCAATATCATTTCGCATCCTTCCTTCCTTGGCGACCCAACCCCAAATTTTACATATCAAAGCCCTAAATCCCTCATTTATCTAATTTTAGGGTTTGCCCTATCTTTTTCACCTCTCATCCAATCGCCACCAAACTGAGCCACAAGATTCGATTCCTCATTTTGCTCCCTTATCCCTCTTGGACTATTCGCCTCATTTCGCCTCCCTACCCTTGAAACCCTCATTTTTCTTTTTCCCTTGTCCCCAGGTAGTCTCCCACCACCCGTCGAACACCCATTTCCTATATGAGTTTTACCCAAATCCAAGTTTTCCGTAACTAAAAAAGTTTTTGTTTCTCATCTTCTACCCATTCCAAAAAAAAAAAAAAAAAAAAAAAAAAAAAAAAAAAAAAACCTTGTTTTATGGTTGTTACGCGTACAGGAGCAAAAATCATGGAAGAGGAAATTGCATCCCTCAAAACCAAACTTCAAGATCTGGATGACAAAATTTTGGGTCTTAACTTTCAGCAGTCAGCCATGAGCCGAAACCATTCAGGAGATACTGGGTCCTCTTCTGGCAATTTTCGTGGACCAAAGCTTGATTTTCCACGCTTCGATGGTTCTGATCCGACTGGATGGATCTATAGGGCAGAGCACTTAATCATCTCACTATAAAGGACAAGTTTCCCATTCCAGTTGTTGATGAACTTCTTGATGAACTTCATGGGGCTCATTTTTTCTCCAAGTTAGATCTTCGTTCTGGGTATCATCAAATTCGGGTTCATGAGGAGGATATACCTAAAACTGCCTTCCGCACACATGATGGTCACTATGAATTTTTAGTCATGCCCTTCGGCCTCACGAATGCTCCTTCAACATTTCAGGCAGTGATGAATAACATATTTCGACCATACCTCCGAAAATTCATTCTAGTCTTCTTTGATGATATCCTCATATATAGCAAAACTTGGGCTGAGCATCTCCATCATCTGGAGCTTGTCTTGCAACTTCTCTCTGATCATCAACTCTGTGCAAAACTATCTAAATGTGTGTTTGGCCAGGAGGAAGTGGAGTATCTCGGGCATATTGTTGCACACCATGGAGTGCGGGTGGATCCTACAAAAATAGATGCCATGAAAACTTGGCCGCATCCTAAAACTCTCAAGAGCCTTCGGGGTTTTTTGGGGTTGACTGGCTACTACCGCAAGTTTGTCAACGATTACGGGAAAATTGCAGCACCATTGACAGCTCTGTTAAAAAAGGATGCCTTCTCCTGGACCCCTGTTGCTGAGACTGCATTTGAACAACTGAAACAGGCTATGTGCAGTACACCTGTTCTCGCGATGCCAGATTTTTCCAAACACTTCACTATTGAGAGTGATGCTTGCGGCAATGGATTGGGTGCTGTTCTCCTGCAAGATGACCATCCTATTGCGTTCACTAGCAAAGCCCTCTCTGGTAAGAATCTAGCCCTCTCTACTTATGAAAAAGAAATGATGGCTATTTTGCATGCTGTACAGAAGTGGCGGCCATACCTCTTAGGGAGTCATTTTTGCATCAGAACCGATCACCAAAGTCTGAAATACTTCCTGGAACAATGGGTATCCTCTCCTACACAACAGAAATGGGTCAGCAAACTCATGGGGTATGATTATGAGATCACCTACAAGAAGGGTAAGGAGAATATTGTGGCAGATGCTCTTTCTCGCACATTTGATAATCAAGCTTCCCTTTCCGCTATTTCTATGCCCATTCCCAATTGGTTAGCGTCTGTTCAGCAGGGCTATGACAGTGACTCTTCTTTATCTCAAATCATTCACCAGCTAGCCAATAATCCTTCTGCTATACCACATTACTCTTGGGATGGTGCTTCTCTTCGATACAAGGGTCGGTTAGTGCTTCCTCAGAACCCAGCTCTACATCAGGCTATTTTTTATGAACTCCATGCTTCTCCTTCAGCAGGGCACTCAGGCTTCCTCAAAACTTATGAGCGAGCAAGGAGAAACTTCTTTTGGAAAGGGATGAAACAGACGATTCAACAGATGGTGGCTGAATGTGATACTTGCCAACGCCACAAGGGTGAAACGACCCTCCTTCCTGGCTTGCTCGAACCATTGCCCATCCCTACACGGATTTGGACTGATATTTCTATGGATTTCATTGAAGGGCTTCCTAAATCCGGTGGCAAGACAGTGATCTTGGTTGTGGTTGATCGTCTCTCGAAATATAGTCATTTTTGTGCCCTCAGCCACCCCTATACTGCCTCCTCTGTTGCACAAATCTTCATGGACCAGATATTTCGTCTTCATGGACTCCCTTCTTCCATTGTCTCTGATCGTGATGCAACTTTTACCAGTCATTTTTGGACTGAACTGTTTCAGAAAACTGGCACCAAACTGAAGATGAGTTCGGGCTATCACCCACAAACTGATGGTCAAACTGAAATTGTCAATAAATGCTTGGAAACTTATCTTCGTTGCTTCACTTCCGAGCAGCAACATCAGTGGGCCAAGTGGCTCCCTTTAGCTGAATGGTGGTACAATACCTCTTACCACACTGCCTCTAAAATGACTCCATATGAAGCAGTCTATGGTCAGGCACCTCCAGTGCTCCTTCCCTACACTCCCAACAGCTCACCAGTCCAGGCAGTTGACATAGTTCTCCGCAGCAGGGATCAGATTCTTCGTACCTTACAGGATAATCTTCACATGGCCCGTAATCGGATGAAACAGCAAGCAGATCAACACCGTTCTGAGCGATCATTTCAAGTTGGGGATATGGTTTTTCTTCGTCTACAGCCATACAAACAATCCTCCCTAAAGCTGAAAGGGCGTCATAAGCTGGCCCCAAAATTTTATGGGCCTTATAAGGTTCTGCAGAAGATTGGTTCAGTTGCTTATAAAATGGAACTTCCTCCTTCTTCCCGCATTCATCCAGTCTTTCATGTTTCTTGTCTAAAGAAAGTTCTGGGTACCACTGTCAGAGCACAAACTACTCTCCCTGAAATGGATACGGAAGGATCCATTATCCTGGAGCCGGTGGCAATCATTGACCAGCGCACTCGCCAGCTTCGCTCTCGCTCCATCTCTGAGGTCTTGATTCAGTGGCATGGCATGCAACCAGAGGATGCTACCTGGGAACCCCTTCTTCAGATTCAACAACAATTTCCACACCTTAAGCTTTGAGGACAAAGCTTTTTTCTAAGGGAGAGGGGATGTTAGGAACCTGTGTGTTCCTTTTGTTTATTTTGTTAGAGTAGTGTTGTTGGACGCATATGCTTTGTAAGTCGTCCCGTGAGTATATTTTATTATCCCACATGCATAGGTAGTATTACTTTTCTAGATCGTACCCAGTATATAAGAATAGGTTGAGGCCCTTGATGGGTACGGATGAATTTATTGTATTGAGCTTGCTCAAAGGAGGTTACCCCCTCGAAGTGGCCTGCGATCAGTAGATTCATTCTGAGTTCTGCTATCACTTGGTATTCTGTTATTTCGAGCATTCTCACGATATTGCTATAAGGAGGTTCTTCACAGATATGAACCACAATAATCAGAAGAATATGGTTTTTGAAGTGGAGGAACATGGAGGTGCAAATATCCAAGGTGAAGATAATGATCTCATAAAAGATGACGATCATGCACCAGAAAACACAAATGAAGATGATGGTATAAATACATTGATCCATGACACATTTAGTCCAAGTGTATCTAATCATGATGATGATGATAGCCTCGATGTACCTCTACTTGAGAAGGCATACGAGCCCCTATACAAAGACTCTCAAACAACTCTTCTCTCTATTGTATTGTTGTTGTTGAACTTCAAGATTATGAATGGTTTATCCAACATAACAATGTCACGTATGTTAAGGTATGTCATATATGTATTTATAGTTAACAAAGGGTGAATAATGTGCCACTAATATTGTTTCTATTAACAACTTCTTTTTTTGCTGTAGATTGATAGGCGAGTTTCTGTTACTATCATCAAATATTCTACTTTGCTCATATCGAGAATTATCCACTATTATGAAAGATTTTGGAATGGAGTATCAAGCAATACATGCTTGTCCCAATGATCATATTATATATTATAAAAAACATGAATTTACAACACAATGTCCTGTATGTCATACGAGTAGATATCGAATAGATCGACTAACAAAAAGGTACCTCAAAAATTTTTTCGTTACATCCCCATTATTCCACAGATGTGACAATTATTCAGGTGTAGTAGCTTGGCTCAATTTATGGATTATCATGCACGCAATAGAAGTTGAGATGACATTATTCAAATCCCTGTCGATGGTTCGGCATTTATGCACATAGAGGAAAAGTGACAACACTTCAAAGAAGAACCTCATAATCTCAGGCTTTCATTGGCAGTAGACAGTGTCAATCCATTTGGAGAGATGAGATCTGTTTACTCGGTGTGGCCTGTTTTTGTTATTAACAATAACATTCCTTTGTGGATGTCAATAAAGAGGGAGCACATTATGTTGGCAATGATTTTTCAAGGTATCTTATCATTTGATAGTTATTAATTTACATGTACTTACAAATCTTGCAGTAAAACAGTCACAATAATTATGTAATGTTACTATTCATTCAAGTAGGTAAATATCAAGTTAAATATATGAATGTATATATCGAGCCTCTTATCGACGAGTTGGTGGAGTTATAGAATGGTGTCACTATGTATGATGTGTCTAGACCAATAGGACAAAGACAATTTCAATTCCATGCAATACTTGCATGGACAATACATGATGCCCCAGGGCTAACCCATTTTTGTGGTATGTTATAGTGAATTCAAGTTGCGCACGATAATTCTAATTATAAAAATCAACATATTTAATAATCCAATTATATCATTATCTCGTAGGTCTTCAAACAAAGGAAAAATTTCCATGTCTAGTTTGTGGTCCAAAGATGAAATCTCATCATTCAAAAAGTTTAGGAAAGCAGGTGTTTGATGAGTGTAGACACTTCCTTCACAAGAATCATAAGTATCGAAGTATAGAAAAACATCTTTTCAATGGGAAAGAAGAGACTACATCAAAGCCACGAAGAATGACACCTCACCTATGGAAGTTGGAATATAATAGAATTAATTGTCAAGGTAATGTCGTTCCACCTAATGGTTTATGTTTGTAATTTATATATTTCTATTGTGATTTTTGTTTACTAATTATGTAATTGATGATCGTGAAGGTCGTCAAGGCAGTACTGACAACCTTCCGAAGGGACTAAAAAGCTATTCCAGATAATTTAGCAGGTTGCCCTACTACGAGCACTTACAAATTGTGCATTTGTTTGATTCTATGCATATTGGAAAGAATATAATAGAGACATTGTGGAAAATATTGGATGGAAGGCATGATAAAGAAAAAATTGTCAAAATTTGTAATGACATTCATGAATCCAATCATGCATTGAAGAATTTCATTCACTCAAATAGCAACTGAGATCAGATTAATATAAGTGCCCTTCCTTGGTTATTAACAGAGCAGAAAAGTGATGCCATAAAAGAAGTCATATGAAAAATTTGATTTCCCACAGGATTTGCTGCGAACATAAACAATCTCATATAAAAAAAAAGTGAATTTGGGCCAGGGCTCAAAATGCATGATTGACATACTTTCATCAAGGTAAGTTATGTTCTTCTATATTTACAATATATTCATAAACTACGTGTATTGTTTGTTATGTTATGTTAGAAAACAATGAAATGATTGGTTTATAATTACTGCAATACATGCTTCCTCTATCTCTCCTAGAGCCCTTCAACAATAACATCAAACAAGTGATATACGATCTTGGAAAATACATGAGGTAAGCAATAATATATGTTCAATTTGTTGTATATATTTATTATATTTGTGATTTATTTTTCTTGCTATGTAATCTATTGTATATTATTTTGTAAAGTCTTGTATCTATATATTTTTTGTGACTTGAATCTCTTAATGTAGGTGGCTGTCATCTAGAGAAATCCATAAAGAAGATATAAACTATTAGAAGAGAAGAGTTCCTCATTTACTGTGTGAAATGAAAAAGTGTCTACCTCCAACTTTTTTCAATGCATAGAAACACTACCTCATGCACCTAGTTGAGGAGATTGAATTGTGTGGACCTGTACACACTAGGTCAATGTGGATGGTTGAGAGGCACTTGAAATCTTTGAAGGCTTTGGTTTGACAAAGAGCACATCCTAAGGGTTCTATGGTATACCAGACTATGTTGTACATTACTGAATATCTTCCTAAGTTTGCATCAAATACCTATATAGATGACATTTGGGATCTCGAGCCTTTTAAAAAATTAGAAGGGGAGTACTTGATGGGGAAAGGTACATTGAGGAAAGTGAGAGGTAATAAATTATAAGATGTTATTGTAATAAATTATTTCTTAATCTTCAAAGTAAATCAGTTTTAAGTTGTCTATTTTTTTTTTGTACAGGTGCTCGAGAGTGGGATGCACTACATTTGTATATTGCAAACAGTCTTGATTGGATGATGGTATGGATTGAACGATGTCAACATTCTGGTCAGACATTAACATGGGAATGTGTATCTTCATTGGTTAAAGAAGCTCATCGTAATGGAGATTCCAATGTTATGCAAAGGGAAATAGATTTAGCACATGGTTTAAGAGATATCTAGGTACGTACAAATTTATTAATCACTTGTATGTTTATCAACTCATGATACAATAATTTTGACATGTTTCACATATTATTGCAAGTTAAACACCACAAGGCTATGTTCTGTAATGGTCAAAAATTTTGCGTCAAAGTTTTGGATGACACGAAGAAAACTTGTGATTCAAGAATAACTACAGTCTTTCAAGTGACTAATATTTCATCTAAAAATGACTTACATCCTCAAGAGTCTGAAAATCAATACTATGGCATTTTGGATGATATACTTGAGTGTGACTTTAGTTCCTTCAAATTAGTACTCTTTGTTGTCAAATGGTACAGGCTATGACTTAATCCAAATGATCCTAATAGAACTGTTATTGAACATGATAATAGATTTACAATGGTTAATGCAAGGTCATTTGAGCCAATTGGGGATGAGCCTTATGTTCTTCCAAGCCAATGTGAGTAGGTATTTTACTTAGAGGTTCCACATAAACCGAGTTGGTCATTTGTTGTTAGACATGAACCAAGAGGAAGGCCAATAATGTATAATGCGATGGAAGAAGAAGATACCGAAGAAGTAGAAGATGATGTAGATGGTGATCACGATCGACAGTTATTGGATGATGTTCCTAACACAAATTTTCATGAAGAAGTAGAAGATGATGATGACGATGATGCTGCTACTGATGATGAAGATGATGTTGATGTTGATGATGATGATGTTGATGATGATGACGAGGACAATGATGACAATGACGATGACAATGATGGTGAGGAGGATGATGATGATGACAATGATGATGATGAGGAGGAGGATGATGATGATGATGATGATGATGATGATGATGATGATGATGATGACAATGAGGATGATGATGATGGAATTTAGAGGTATTCCATCAATCCTTAATCTATTTAATATTCATTTCTTGATAGAAATATATTTGTCTTATATATATGGTTACATAGTTTATTCATTACCTATTTAAAAGCTACAAGTTTCAACTACAAATAGAATACTGCTAATCTAAATTAACTATTAATATAAATTAATTAAATTAAACTATTTAAAACACATATTGATGCATGAATGTATTGAGCCTTATTTTCTTTCAGGTCAAAAGCATTTGTAAGTGTTTAGTTTAGAAAAGGGAATTCATTAAATATCTATGAAAGGGAGTTGTACCTAGAATAAAATTCATAGGGAAAACATAATATAAGTGCTTACCCAATTTTTTGGTTAATAATTCTACTTTTGTAGGTGATGCAGAGACCCTAGGTGGACTTGCAATCATTCATAACAAGAGGGACCTCCATAGAGTTCTCACAACACCAACCAAGCATCTTCATAAGATCCCTCTCCTTGATCGAAGCCAACTCCATAACCTATCAGAGTGCACACCAAATCCTTATGCCACCTTAGGTTCTACATCTTTGGAATAATCCCATGAATGTCACTCAATCCATCCAATGGATTCATCCAAGCAATCTAATCAACAAATTATCAAATGCTCACAATGCCTCAATAGCTGCCAAACTTGACTTCATCTTAACTAGGTGTTTCCTCCACCTCCACACACATCAAAAAACTTAAAATATCATGTCCCCAAGGTGACTAAGCCCTCAACTCATCAGCTGATACAAAAACCTAGTTTTAGCCCTTCACTAGGCCTACTTCCCTAGTAGGCTTATAATGTGAGCCTGATGTAAGTGTTATATTGTGTACCTTTTAATGTTTTTAATTTTTATGTGATGCTAATTATGGATGTGATTATTATTATGATGTGATTATGCTCATGATAATTGAATTACATTTGTAGAAAATTGAACCCCTTTCAGGAGCATCCTGCACAGTCTCATGGATCGACAGGTATAAGTCAATACTCCTTATAGAAAGTCTATTTAATACACTTATCAATAGTAAGATTGATGTCTTCTAAGATCTCTCCCATTTGTAGGTACCAGCGAATAGGTATTTGTTAGAAGTGTCTTCCTCGAGTGACAGAAATATAGGAATAGAAGAGGAAAGTGAGACATGCAGTTTATCTAAAACAAGGAGATTAACTAGAGGTCAAAGGACTAGAAGGAAATTCAATAAACGCATGAAATTTTTCCTTGCTCAAGTGGGGTCATGTTTCTATGATGATGAGATGGAAGGCAACATCGAGGTTCCCTTGAGGTACCAACATCTATAGAAACATTGGGTACCGAAGGAACTTCCTCCAATAAACACTAATTTTTGTGTTAACGAGAGGATATATCACATAGCACCATCATCATACATGGTTTGGGCCTATTTTCTATGGACAACATAAAGGTATGTTGGACCATGTTACGATTACAAAATTTGGATGCATATTGTTCAATAAAAAAAAAGTATGTGTAGGTATGCCCTCTCGGAAAATTATATACAACAACAAGACAATAATCAAAGTAAAAGTGTGGCTATATACATTGATGGAAGGCCAAAAGCAACAGGGAATATTGTGGGTTTTATAAATAGTACACGACCTGGGTCAACTATAAAGCAACCCAATTGCATATTTGAGGCATGCGAGGGAAATCGTGTATTCATCTGTGTGATAAAATCAATACAAGCAGGGGAAGAGATTCTTATTGATTACAATTTGAACCGCATAGATACAAACGAGGCTACTATCATGGGGGTGGTACATACTATTAAAACAACTTCTAATAAATGACTCCAACATACCATTTAGTCAATAAATTTTAGGCTAACATTTTTATACTTGATCTTTGACACAAGGGCACAATATGGAGAAACCACCCAGCGGGAATGCTATTGATGTTCTTGGCTCATCTACAAATGAGCAGGTAAAACTAGATAGAAGAAAAATGTTATTTTTTTAATATTGTTTTCTTCATTCTTTTGGAATAATTTTGATAATACTAATACTATTGTTGTCATAGAGGACCAGTGGTCGAAGGGAGGGAAAGGAACCTGCAGTCCCTGATCAGCAACCCCCCCATAAGGAGGACCCTTTCTATATTGATTTAGCAAACACCGATGACCCGATCGGTTCGACTAAAAAGTTGTTAAAGAAAATTGGCAAAGAAATTATATGTTTGGAAACCATAAAGCCTACTACTCAGGAAATAAGAGATAGGGGATCTGAATTGATGCACACATTTGAAACCTTAAAAGTAAGTATTAATGAAATTTTTAATTATAAGAGGAGTTCAATAATGGTTTTTATGTTATGCTCTTTTATGGCATTAATTAAAATATGGATGCATTGTCTTTATAGAGTTTTTTGCTTGATTTCGAGCCCCATTCCCATGATAAGGGTGTTGAAGGTGGTTCAGGTAGATCGCATGTTCCATTCCCCACTTGTGTTTTCCACTGAATATATATAGGAATGATCATAATCATTGACAATACATGCTCGAACAATCCTAGTCCACGCGTTCTATATTTATGCATTCTCTAACAATTTTATTCTTCAGCTTCACATCAATTGAATCCTATGATGATGCTGCCTCCATCTAGGACAACCACAAATCTCTTTTTGACTGCTAAGTCAGAAACACGAAGCTTATAGGCATCGACTGTTGCACCATCTACTGGTACACAAATCCCTCTTTTTCTCTCTTATGACAGCAACAAAAAATTTTTTTTAACAACATTTTAACATCAATTATCATTTTTTCTTTTATACTTCATGACAAAGACTTATGAAACTTATGAAACTTTTTGCAATAGGAGTTGTAGCATCATTTCCTAGATGTTCCTATGTTCCTAGTACGAGAATGGTGAAGGATGTCATATTGATCATTAATGATGATGAAGGCATTCCATTGAAAGTAGCCAAAGTTCCAGGTATTTTAAAGTTATTATTATTCTATAGTGATATAATAGTAATTTAGTTTTTTATCACTCTTCATCGACTAATGATCCCATGATTCTTTTGTAGGGAGTGATGTTTTTTGGAGAAAACTTGGTGATGAGTGTTTGTGAATATTTAGGCCCACCCTGTGTACCTGGTGGAACATCATATCCTAACTAAAACCCTAAACCACTATTTTGATTTCATATCATTACTATAATGGTTTTCCTTTTCATCCATTTCTTGAACTATATTAAAGGTAGCTTCACTTCATTTATGAGTCTAACATGTTTTTTTTTACTTAAAAGGTGGAATAACCAAGATAAACCATTGAAGGATGATCTTATAGAGAGCATAACCCAACTCTTTGGACCTCGTGCATTCGAGAGAAACAAGCTCCTTGAAAAAGCTGGTTTATGTTTGAAGTATATTAGTGACCAATACAGAAAAAAATTATGGAATAACCCTAGGTACGAGCGTTTGCCCTATGTTCCTGAGGCTGAGTGGCAGGCTCTGATTTTGGATGGAAAGTATAAAGTTGACAAGAAAAATAATATTACACCAGTGGAGAGTATAGCAAGGTATGTGATACTATTGAGAATATAATTATGTACTAATTAACTTCTATATTTATACTAATTAACAAAGGCAAGACTAGAAAAGCACAGGACACACAAGCTCGGCTCTGGTGGTTTTTTGAAACTTCAAGCAAGAGTTGTAAGTATTAGTAAATGAAAAATTGTATCAAATTTTTTATATAATGTGATGGGAAATGCTAGGATAGACTAGCTTTTCTATGCTCCTGATCCTCAATGTGGATCTCAGTGTTCCTCCACACCAATATATGATGCAAAGTAACACGCTTTGGAAGCACCAACAAACTCCTAGCACCTTGGAACAACTAAGCAATTCAAGTTATCACCCCAATCCTCTGTTCTCCACAAGAACATTCAAGGATTGATTCACCTTCAAACAAAGAACTAATCTGTTGTTACAACTACTCCTCTAATTCATGGACCCAACTCATCACATAAGGTTGCATACTAGTTACTTCTCGCTTGTACCATTCAAGGCCTCATACACCCAACCTTGACACCAAGTGTTTTGGACAACTCCAACCCTCTAACATAAATGGAAACCAAAACAAACATCAACACAACCCAAAACAAATCAGGTCTAAGGAAAACTTGTTGTTACCAGTGAGAGGGCAGATTGCAGCACTTGACCTTTATTCTACACACCCAACCAAGAGTGAAATTGGATCCTCTAGGACTCCCAAAGACCAAAGAAAATTTAGAACAACTCCAACATGACCAAAATAAGGTGTAACAAGGGTTGAAAACCCTGCTAACTATTTACCATTTCCTTTTGATATTTTAACTACCCTCAATTGGTTGATGAAACAATGCAAGTAAAATTCACCATACCACACAAAAATGCAGGGCTCAGAGTTCAAGAGATGCCTCACAGAAGAGGATAAGAGAATTGGCTTCCAACAAGGGTATAGAGCCATGGTTGAATGGCTACAAGCTGAAATCAGTGTGGAAGGTTCTAATAATGATGCATCTGAGCCACAGGTAAATAAGCTAAATGAAACTTATTTCAAATTGAATACTTTACCAATTAGTCTATTTGATTTTAAGTTCCAATATAAAGTGAGTATATCTATTTTACGCAAGCAATAATAACAATGTGTAGGATGTTGGAATGTAGCTTGACAATCCTTCTACACAATCTGTGGCTGCTAAAGGTTCACATGATGTGCATCCCAGTGGTGGAGGTATACATTTGCTATTAAATTTTTTATATGTAATTGCAATTGGTGTTTGGATTAACGTAACATTTTGTATAGTAGTTGTAGAGGATTGAGTGGTCGATGTTCATGAGCATGTTGAGATTGAGTCTAGACAAACTGATGTTGTTAGATCAGGTAAAGAGCGCCATAGTTATGTAATTTAAAATAATTAAATACTTGTAACAATTATAATAAATTATTTTTAATTTAACTCTTTTATTTGTTATTGCAGAGGACCCCCCTTTGCAATAGCATAGGAATTTGAGATCATCAAGAAAAGAGAATAGAACAACTAATGAGGGGGGAATTGATGATGACACTGATGCTCCTCTTAGAGCTTACATGTAGAAAAAAGAAATAGAAAGAAAAAAAAGAAATGATTGTCATCTACATACCTTATTTGATAATTACTGAATTTTATGTCTCAATCAATTTAATTATGTGCCAATGAATGTTCATGAATTATGTGTTGATGTAGAATATTGATGAATGTTGCATGTTAACGAATCTAATGTGTTAATGAATGTTATCATGTGATATTGATTGAATGTTAGATTTTATTAATGGATGAAAGAATGAATGAATGTTAGATGTTAATGAGGAATGTAGAGTGATGTTAGGGGGAGGGGGGTGGGGCCAAATGAGCTTCCACCTTCATGTGGTTGGCCCTGTTTAGTAGAGAATATTAAACTATTCTCAAAAAAAAGTGAAGCTCAATAAGATACTATATATTTCTCTATTTTGTCCTATGTTTAGACCTATAACACTGTGTCTTGCTAAGGCTCCTTTCAAGTGGAAGGACATGAGCATCTTTTACATAGATGCAAATTTGACAGGATCTATTGATGATTGCAAGTAACAATTGGGTATACTATCAACATGAGCGCAAGAGCAGTTTCCTAGGTTTGTAAAAAGAAGATTACAAGGAAGCACATTGAACAATATGGAAAACAATCTGGTATATTAGAATCTGAGGTGATGTTTTTATTTTCTCCAATCCATCTCCAACACTATACTACAATGCTCAATGTTTTGAAGATGGTGAAGAATCCATCGATGTATGAATGATTCAAACACATTAAGTTTTATTTTCATTAACATGTACTGCTTGATTAAATGTTTGTTGTTGGATTCACATTGGATGACATTTACATCTTATTCTAGACTGGTTCTGGCAAGACATACACCATGGGCACTGGTTATGCAGAAGATGAGGAGATAGGAATTATTCCTCAAGTTATGGAGGCAATATTCAAAAAAATTGAAACATTGAAAAATCAAGCAGAATTTCAGTTAAGAGTTTCATTCATTGAGGTATGCTTCAATGCTCCTTTATTGTACTGTTTGTTCTAGTTTTCTTCCTTATCTTCATCAGTCATGATACTCAATTTTTTTATCCTTGTTTATCTCTCCTTTCTATATGTTGTTATTTAAACCTCAGAAAATTACTTTATTACATCAGTTGCATTCCTCTTGGGCTAAAGAGAAACACTTCTTGTCATGTGGCCCTTCTCTACATGCTATAGTATTATTTCTTGAGAAATGTAAATTAGGCTCCTAATGTATTTAGTATGTATTATTTAATTGGTGAATTTAAGCAGGAATAATCAATGTTTCCTTTCACTTACCCTTTTCTTTGTGCTAAGAGGCACAATTTAAATCCCAAATTAGCTTGGGCTTTTGTTGTGTATAGGTGAAGGTATGTGTGGATAACTTTGAAGGTCAAAATAAATAGGGGTAAAATGAGTAGAAAAAATTCAAATAGGATAGCATATTCAAGCCTCAATGGAAACCTAGAATATATCAAAAAGAAAGTAGACCAAAATTGTTGTAGTTGTGCATTAAAACATTATTTAAAACTTAATTTGTCAAAGAATTTACTCCAGATGATTCTTTCTCTAGCTAATTACTATTTTCTAATTTGGGCATTGATCAGAATGTAGGACCTTGATTAACATTCATCAAGTCGCATTCAATAACTAGTCTTCTACCCCCATGAGTGGCAGTCAATGCTATAACCAGTGCAACATCCCATTCTACCACCTTATATGTCTTCATGGGTGGCCATGGTTTAATATATTAAACAATTGTGCAACTTTAAATCAATTTGTTTTTTTATTTACATTTGACAATTGTCATGAAGTTATCAATTATCAGATGTGTTTCGTATTTAATTTTGAGTATTTTGTAAAAATATTGATTAAATGCCAAACACAACTGATGATTGATAGTTCAATGTCTACTATCAAGTGTTTATAATAAATCAATTTGGTTTATATTACTTGATATTGAATTATCAATTTGTAGCTGTGTTCTGTATTTTTAGTTCATATTTTTTGTGCAACTATATATTCAACTGGTTTTGAAGAAATGTGCAGTTTCCTTAAAATCATCTATTGTCATTGAAATAACTAAGGGGACATCTTTTATTTAATCAGTGTTTAGATGCAACATGTCCATCAAGTAGTTTTGAGTTGTTAATTATTTTGATTAAGTACTTTACTATTCTGTATGGTTATTGTGTTTTTGATATACACATGAATATTTCCAGGGTAAAACATTCGCATTTGTGTTGCCTATTTTGGAGTCATTAACAAGTG
Source organism: Cupressus sempervirens (assembly GCA_028749045.1). Taxonomy (NCBI): domain Eukaryota; kingdom Viridiplantae; phylum Streptophyta; class Pinopsida; order Cupressales; family Cupressaceae; genus Cupressus; species Cupressus sempervirens. The sequence continues at coordinate 156,164,755 of CM053789.1, forward strand.
GACAATATTCCAAAGGTATAAATAAGTCCTATGGAAAGCTACCTAGTGTGATTGTTTTGGTTCTAACTCTAGAGCTTGCAAAATAGGTATTATGTCAGCATTGACCTATAAACTGTCTGATTATGTTAGTATTTTGAAAATATGTTCTTTCTTTGGCAATTTCTCTACATCAGCAAATCTAGGAACTTTGTATGATGACTTTTGATATGCAGGTTCATGCAGATTTTGAGTTTTATGGTGGATCTGTTGGCATTAATACATGTTGTGTGTATGGAGGTGCTCCGTATGGTCCATAGGAGAATGTACTATGCAGAGGTATAGATGTTGTTGTTGGAACACCAGGTTGTATCAAGGTAAGTGAGTAGCTTTTATTAACTACTTTCCTGATATCCAACAGTTCATTGGTAAAAAAAATGTTTTGATTTCTTTACATAGGATCATATTGAGAGAGGCACTCTAAAATTGAAATCATTGAAATTTTGTGTCTTTGATGAGGCTGATGAAATGCTTAACATGGGCTTTGTGGAGGATGTGAAAAACATCATTGGTATGATTTGTAAATTTGTATTGAAATTGTAACTAATAGACTATATGACTTCTTTTGTGAATGACATAAATTACATGTTTGGTGAGTTTTCAATAAGAAGTGCCAATTTCCATGATGTATCTTTAGCACCTCACTTTTAATGGTTACCTTCTCATGTTTACTTGTTCTTATTCTCAAATTGAATCTAGTTTCAAGTGTGTCTTTTTTTGCAGTGTGTCAAATTATGCTATCTTTGCATTTAATTAAGATATTTGAATTCTTACAATCTTGTGATTTTTATAGATTACTCAAATATTTGGTGCTCTGTAATGTATCAGTTTGTTCTTGTTTATCTGGAATCAACTTACAGTGATCCATATTTCAATGAGCAATGGTTAGTGCTTAACTAAAGTTTATATCTCATGACCCATGTTTAAACTTCATTGAACCATATTGAACATCAAAAATATTCTCAAAATTTGTTTGGAAAAATTGACCTTATATTGTGATATTGCTAACAGGATTCAACTCTTGACCCATGTTTCACAAGTAGTGGTTCATAAGAACAAATTTCTCATTACATTTGCTTGTATGTAGTCATATAGTTTGTTGAGGCATTTTTTTGATGTTATTTTGAGTCAGAAAAGTTGCTTCTGGGGCACTTACAGGGCCAACACAAGATTTGCAAAGCCAATATGTGACCAAACTCTTCATAGAAAGAGCCATCATTTATAAGCTTTAGAATAAAGTCTTGTTAAAATCTTACATAGCTTTTGTTTATATTTAACATTTATTATTTATTCAACTTTTTGGAATTTAGATTTGAATTCTATAATTTTATGGAAGTATTGGTATTTAATGTTTTAATGTTATTTTAATTTTTAAAGTATAATGTTGATGTGTGTTTTATGATCGCACCAACAACAAAATAAAATATGAATGTATCTTATCCTTTCTTGAGCAAAACCCCCTGTATAATTAGATTGTGAAAGATCATACATGATTCCAAGGTTCTTTACCAATCATGTCTTGACTGATTTTTGTCATTAAAATGTTGATTTTGTATCTGGCTGAGAGTTTACAGATGTACACTTCCTTAACTCGTCATTACATTTGTTCAGGGAGCTATTATTGTTTTATATTTATTTATTTCTATCAATGTACAATCAAGTTTTAATACAAATGATTGGTAGTTGGAACCTAGGATGCAATGGAACCAAAGTATTTTGTATTCATTCATTTGCATCATGACCATTAGTGAAACTACCAATTTGGAAACTTTTGGCATTAAGTTGGTTGATTCCATTGAATGATGATACATATAATATTTATTTTTGTGCCCCAATTTTAAGTGACTGTAAATTTAATAGGTTGCCATACTTCAAAACTTTAATGTATGTCCACTGCATCTCTTAAAAGTCTCATTTCTTCCTGCTGTTTTAGGAAAAGTTGAGGATGTAAGGTTCAGACACTTCTTTTTAGTGCAACAATGCCGAACTGGGTAAAGCAGATGGGGTTTCTGATAGTGCTCAATGTGGCCTTTTAATTTTTTTTAAAGCATGTACGCTGTTTATTTGTAGCAACTACAGTACATGCTAACACTTGCACTTTTCAAGTTGGTTTCCAAATTTTCTTATTACATGCTAACACTTGATACCTTGTTTTTACTTCTTGAACAGATTGCATCAAAATTCTTTAAACTTGATAGAAAAACTATAGATCTTGTTGGTGATGATAAGATGAAGGCAAATGCAAGTGTGAGGCACATTGTTCTTCCCTACTTTATAAAGCAAGAGCAACGGTTATACCAGATGTCATTCACTGCTACAGTAGGTTGGATGAGAAATATATGATCTATGTATTTGGAAATGGTTTCTATAAATATTGATTATTGTATTGTCAAGCATCTTTCATGAGCAACTCCATTCTTAATCAGAAGGTAAATTCTTTTTTACTTTTGCAGTGGGGGACACAGTATTATTTTTACAGAGACAAAGAATGATGCATCTGAGCTTGTTGAATCATTTCCTGGTAAAGCTCGTGCATTGCATGGAGATATACAATAGTCACAACGTGAAGTAGGTTATACTAACTCTTAGATGTGAATTTTTTGTCTTTAAAATGCTTTGTGCTGAATGAGGATACTTGTTACAAGTGGGAGGCTTGTCAAAGATGATGTTTACTCACCTATTTGTGTATCTTTACATTCAATAGAATTTTTTGGATATTTTTGAGATATTTAATGTTTGAGATACTTGCACTATTGTAAACAAAGAGAGAACATCAGTCAGTTGTGCTCAAGTAACAGTGGTCATGTATTGTTTCATTTCTGTGAAAAAGGCACCATGCCCATACAGATGGGATGCAATGAAAAGTGTGAATTATTAAAATTGTGGAGTTATGGTGTTTTCATTTGGTATGGGATTTTTGGGAGCTTGGGCATGTTTTGTGCAGTTTAAAAAAAAGAAAAGCTTGTGAATGTATATTACAACCAAAAAATTGTAACATATTGATATTAAATTACATTGTATAATTTTTTTTAAGTATTGAAAAAGCCATATCAATATCATCCTCTGAATAACCTATCAATATGTTCTTTTTTAATTTATGTTTGAGAAAGTTACTAGTTCAGAGATCAAAAATTGATGAGATTATCTGGGGACTTGATACTACTGAGAAATAATGTTTGATTGAATGAAAACCATATATTCTAGTTTTATCAAGAAGGAAGCAGGAATGGTTTTGTTTAGTCAAATATTGAAGTCATTGGCTGAGAAATGGAATATGGTTGCAGTTTTCTATTGTGCAGTTGCAATCATTGTTCTTATGGCTTGTCAAAGTGGTGTTCAAGTAAGCAGAGTTTTCTCCTTCACATTTGTGTTCGATCAACAGAGGGTTCCCTTATTTCTTGTGGCATCTAGAACTCATGAAATGAAAGGAACACTATAATCAATGGTTTTTTACTTTGAAGTTGCAGCAGGCATCCTGGCCTAGAGGCACTGTGAAGATTGGTGCACTGGTCAAGATAGATGCACATATATGACCAAAATTATTGTAGTTGTGCATTAAAACCTGAAAAGACCTATGAAAACAATATCATTCCTTACCACTTTACCCTAGAAATAATCTAAGATATTTCTGTATGAGGCTTTTTAGTATTTTTTTTTGGGGTATAGTGGTTTTGTACAAATTGAGTGAAAGATTCATTTTTGAACTTTCTCAAGTTGCAATTGTTTTACAGTGGAAAGGAGACAAAAGGTCCCCTGGGTGAATATTATTAGCCCTTATCTCTATAAACTAAGATTTTCTGATCAGACTATGATTTAGGTGAAGAATTCTTGGACTATAGTGTTTGTCTCATCCTTGGCCCTTGAGGCAGTGGCCTATTGTCCATATCCATATGTTTTTTTGAGAGAAAACAAGATTGCCTCTATTAAAATAATATCCTCACTTAGTTCAAATAATTGAAGTTATATAACCTCAGAAATGCTTGATCCTTCAACATTTACTAAATTTGGATGGTGCATTCACCAAATGGATGTGAAGATGCATTTTTGAGTTGGAATCTCCAAGAGGAAGAAAATATGTAAGTACTCAAAGGATTTGAATTTCAAGAAAGAAAGAAGTAAATATGTTAGTGTCCACAGATTATCAAAAGCAGGTCAATGCATCTCAAGAGTATAGTAGATTATAAAGAAAGTTCAAGGAGATTCCTAGAGCATCAGTTATGTCAATTGATCAAATCATTGTATGGGTTGAAGTAAACTCCTTGTGCAGGGTACAACACAGATTGATTAGCACCTTTGAGCTCATGAATTATGTCAAAGTCTTTTAGACAACAACTTTACACACTTTTAAACTAGACTCTTAGTAATTGAATCTGCACAAATTAATATTCAGTGTGTGTGTGTTAAGAAACTCGACAGAACTTTTTTTCATTATAAAACTACAGTGTTAGAAATACAGTAACAATAATCTTTACAATTCCAACTCTCTTGTTGTTTAATTACACCTTTGTATCAGACACGGCTTTCAAACTGCTAGTTTCTTTTGTATATTAATATGTGCACATGAAAATACTATCATGCCATTTATTTTTTAAATAGTGCATGATGCATATTTTCTCAGTACTTGCTTCAATTTAATGAAATCCATTAATGCCTTGTATTTTAATCATATAGATTCCGAGATCTGGATTTTACATTCAATGAAGTTGTAGAGTATATTTCTAACTTCTACCAATTTCTAATTATAATTTTGCAGGTGCAAATTGGTACGCATTCATTTACATTTGATCACGTGTATGACAGCATTGGTTCTCCATCATCAATGATTTTTGGAGAATGTGTTGCTCCACTTGTTGATGGTTTATTCCAAGGTTATAATGTCACAATTCTTGCATATGGACAGGTGTGTGTCATCTCATCATGGCACCTACATGTTGGTTGATCGATTTCTTTTTTAAATCCCTTTTTCTTCTGTAATTCTATCCAACTTGGATCATAAATAATTATGTTTTATGAAGGAATTGAATGATAACATGTTTCAATCTTTCTCAAACTAATTCCTGGCTCCATTAAAATTTAATATTGACAACACTTAAATAAAAAATCTATTCAATGATAGCTAAAAAAGGGGTTCGTGAGATTTTGAAACCTTCTTTTTAAAAAAACATATCAGTATTGAATTATTACAAATGAATAATTAGTTTAAATATGACAAAAATCAGTTCATGACATTCTATGTCCCATCACCAATATTTGTTTGGATTCATAACCCGTATGTCCATTATTTGCCTCAGTTTGTGGGTGCATAAAAGTGACATCTCCAATCACAGATCTAATCCCTAAACATATAAAACTAAATTTCACAGATCCAATCTCTAATCTCTAAACTTTTAAAATTTAATAAAATTCATATTCTAACTTGTTTATTATTTGACAGGTTGTTCCTGGAATCATGATTGTAACTTAGTTTCATCACAATGATCGTTATGAACTTACATGTACATTCACTAACAAGTAACTCTAGATGAAACTTCAAGTTTATTTATCACATTTCAACATTCTCACCAAAATTTGAACTACATTATCTCATGATTTTTGTAGAGTACCACTGCTCACATGTGAAATAGGCATCTAGATTACTGAACCCTTCTTAAAATTAGTTTCATTGAATTAATATATGTTGTGCTATCACTGGGTGTGTAATTTGAGCATGGGAATAATGTCATATCTATCTATGTGTTTTGCCTAACAAACTTCTAAAATATAATTTCTATAAGTTTTTAAAATTAGAGTAGATGAATTATTCTATAGGAAAAGGTGTTGCATTTAGGAATTTATTGATAGGTTTGGACATGAAAAATTTTCTATTTCTAGTAGATTATAATGATGATAGTATTGGATTTTTTTCCATGTTTAATTTTTCTCATGATTCTTGAACTTTCAGGTTGTTGCTTCACAAGATTGGCCTAAACTTATAAAGGATGCATGTTTGTTCTATGTGTGCTCAAGCACATCGGAAAGAATTGACTCAAGAGATAGAAAGATCATATGAGGGGCACTGTATCTACACTTTGAACTGCTATGCATTACTATATATTTCATATTCTAAACAAAGGAAAAAATCATATATTCAAAAAAACACAGAAAAACCATAAAACTTTCTTTCACCAGTATGAGTATATTTATCTATATTGTTTAATTGAATCACCTATTTCTTATGAGGAGAGTCTACTACATAAAATATTTGGTGGCCGACTCATAAGTTAGGTTGTGATTTTTAGGTGTTTATATTTTCAAAATTTTCTGTACTTTGTTAACAAGGATGAGTGAATGTAAGAAGATATTAGAAGAAGTTATTCATATCTAAACATCATCTTTTTAATATTAGCGAGGGAATAGAGAGGGGCTTATAGACACCTCCAAGATTTACTGTTCATTTCATAAATGGGATTTTTTGAGTCACTTAAACCTTTCAAAATTATTTTTATGCTGGGAACTCTAGGTTATAGTCTTAGAAAAGTATTTTATTCATTAACAATTGCTTCAACCTGGCTTGTAGGTGAAGTGCACACTATGTTCTTATTGCTCAAATAAATTTGATCCTTTCTTAGATTTGAGCCTAGAGATCATTCGAGCTGATTCCTTGTTGAAAGCATTATCCCATTACACAACAGTAGAGCAGTTAGATGGGGGTGTGAAAATATATCAATGTGAATGATACAAAGTAAAAGTGAAGGCTCTAAAACAACTGAAAATTGATAAAGCACCACATGTTCTTGCAATTCATCTCAAGCACTTTAGTGTAGTTGGATCTAGAGGAAAAATTGACAAAAAAGTTGACTTTGGTTGTACGTTGGATCTTAAACCATTTGTTAGTAGTTCACATGTAAGTAGCCCTTACAATATTATTTACCTACGGATCACATTTTCATTGGAATCTAATAACATAATTTTTATAATATCTACTAGTTTTTTAATAAATTTTGCACATTTGAATGATATTCTAGTTTCCTTGTCTATTGATCAATCACAGGAGGCAATTTTAAGTACACTATTTATGGTGTTCTTGTTCATGATGGCTGGAGCACACATTCTGGTCATTATTTCTACTTTATTCATTCATCCATAGGCATCTGGCATGCTTTAGATGATAATCGGGTATACATTTGCTACAGTTGTGAAGATATGTTTAATTTTGTGGAGCAAGCTCATTATAATTTGTGTATAATAGAATACACAAAAGAACTACAATTTTATGTAGAACCTTTTCTTTATATGGTAACACTAATTATACTAAATTTTCTTAGATTGATTGAAGTTATTCTTATGACATTTTGTACTCTAGGTCTATTCAGTCAGTGAGAAAAGTGTGCTTTCCCAGAAAGCTTACATGCTATTCTATATACGAGATAAGAAAACTAGCATTCAAATAGTAGGTGGGTCTGAATCTCAGTATAATGGCTCTAAACTAAAGAAGAGGGTGTCATTGAACATTGGACATCCAAAGGAAAACCACTTAGAAGATTCATATACCCCCTAGGTGACAGAAAACATGCATTCTTTCCAAGCGACAAAAATCTCTTTTAGTGTTGCAAGTGTAAACAAGATACCCCAACAGGTAGAAAATTTGTCAAATGTCAATTTCATTTTAGAAAGTCTAGAAAAGAACACAAGTTCTGGCCAGTCATGTAGTAAATCCAGATCATCAACAGATCATGATGCTACATTATAGATGGTGCCTCCAAGAACCAATGGTATTCAAACAAATAATGTCTTCTAGTCAAGTCATACCATAAGTAATGGATGCACATCGAATGGGTCTAGTAATAATGTTAAGAAGCAGGAATCTAAAATAAAGGGAACTGATTCTGTGGATGATTTTAATGATATGGTTGTTAGACATTCTCAGAACTGTGATGTGAGCAATGATAATGAGAAATATATTGGTAGAAATTCTGAAGCTTATTCAAAAATTAATTGTAATAGATCATGAGAATGTCAAACATTCTACAAATGGTTTGATAGGTATTATTACTCGACATCATGCTACTAAACTTCCAAAAAATTATTCAAATGGTAAACTTGTAGCTGGTGAGCATCTAGAGAATGGTAGTGTGGTCCACAATTCTATAGATAATAAGAGTGAGGTTGCTAAGCTCTTATCCCTGATTTCAGGTGCTTGTTTTTTGTATTAATGTTGCAGTGTATATGTTTTTTTTTTGGAAAATTACTTTTAGTCCTAATGAATCTTTATATGTTCCTTTTGGCAGGGAGGCAAAAATGGTACTTTTCTTTGTAAGGGAAGCGAAATGAATGGGTCATGTGTAAAAGCTATGCATCCACATAGGTTGCAGAAATATAGTCAAGAAACTAAATGTATTTCCAGCCAAAAGTACCAAAAACACCATCAGGACAACCACTACCTCATTAGTAGAAATAGATTGAAGCTTATGAAGCATCTTCCATGTCCTTGGTTTTTACAAGCATTGTCTTTCAGGGGGCATTTTCTTCTAAGAGAAATGCATATTTTGAGGAAGAAACGATCCAATGAAAGGAAGAAATGCATGAAGTTACAACTTAAGAAGGTTGACATTTTTCTTAAGCAGAAACGCTCTGCAAAAATGCCTTTTGGAAAAGAGTATCCTACTATGAAATTTTTTGCATGTTTAGTCACTTCTAAGTATCCACAACAATCCCATGGAAAGGGTCTATCAAACAAAATAAATGGTTGTGTTTTTGTGCAGCAAACCAAGGCATCTAAAATTATAGTTGGTGTAGTTCAGAATGGGTGTAACATTGCTAAATTTTGTGATACTCTGATGCCTCTTATAAATAGGAAACTTTCTAGTGGAAATGGTACTAAGCTAAAGAAATAAAGAGAAGTTCCTGGAAGACTTGGTTTAAGTAAAGCTAGACAATATTCTGATGTTGAGCAAGACTCTAACATTAGCACAGAAAAAAACTTGCCTGCTCTCTGTGTTTTTGTGCAGCAAACTAAGACATCAGAAATTACAGCTGGTGTGGTTCAGAATGGGTGTAACATTGCTAAATTTTGTGATACTCTACTGCCCCTTGTAAACAAGAAACTCTCTAATGGAAATGGTACTAAGCTAAAGAAACAAAGAGAAGTTCCTGGTAGACTTGGTTTAAGTAAAGCTAGACAATATTCTGATGTTGAGCAAGACTCTAAAATTAGCACAGAGAAAAACTTGTCTGCTCCCCATCAGTCAAATAATAGCTTTAAAAATAGAGGAGAAACATGCCAACAAGATGGGGCTCTATCTATAAATAATAGCATAGCAGTCTATTCGTGCATAAAGTGTTTCTATGGACAATAATCAATTATCTATGTCTATGTTGTTGTGTTTCCATAATCTTGTGTGGTTTATGCAGGGATGAAGAATATGATCATGGCAGAAGGAAAAAGGTTAAACAAGTACAAGATGAAGATGGCATAGATGACTCTTATTGAAAATATTCCAATCGACAGAGCAATCCTTTTCAATCACTTTCAAATAGAAAAGCCAAGATTGCTAGTAAAGGGAATTCATTTACAAGAACAAATCAAGAGAAATTGTAGCACAATGCAAGATAGAGTATTTTTTCAAGCTCAATGCCAAACCAATGTTGGGGAAAAACCTATAAAATAGAGGGAAAATCACATTGTTGGCAACCATTCAGAAAACATGGAAAACACTACAAAAAGTTGATAATGAAGTCAAAATATCATGAAAAGATGCATTACTTCAAACTTTTTCAATGATTCAATGTTAGATCCCTGTAGCCAATATTTCCTTATACTTCCAAAATTCATCAAATAAATGTGAGAAATGGATATATATTTCTACTTGTCAAACTTGAAAATATGTTTGTGGCTGAAGTAGCAGGTTGAATATGCTTGTGGTGGGGTCGCTATGGCGGTGACGACAGTTGGCATCACTGTCACAGTGGCCCTGTCGCAATGCTTGCGGCTGATGTTGCAATTGTGACATCCACCCAAACCATTGCGACAGACCTTATCATCATTTCCACAATGGCCCCATTGCAATGCTTGTTGTGGATGTCACAATTGTGACTCCTACGACAAGCATTGCAACAACCATTGACGTCGCTGCCACAGCGACCCCGTCACTAGATGTCATCGCGACCCTGTCACAATGCTTGTGGAAGACATCGTAATTGTGATGTATGTTGCAAGCATTGAGACAGGGTTCGTGTAATAATAAAGTGGTTTCACAATGAAGAATAGGCATCATAATTGTGACGACATAGGATAGACGTCATAATTTGTGACTAAAAAATGATGATGTCTATTACTATCGTAGTGGCGATACATTGCGGTCGTAATTGTGACACTTAGCTATCGCAAATCGATGCCAAATGGATTAGTGGTGGTGCCCACAAGACTTGATATTGCATTAGTCGTTGGTATGGTGACAAGATTCTCTACTAATCCAAAGGAAAATCATATGATGGAAATATAAAAATTTATGAGGTATCTAAAGGTACTGAAGATTATAGATTTTGGTATAAGAAGGAGACAACTTTGAATTGAAAGCCTTCATTGATGTTGATTGGATAGGAAGTATTGATGATAGAAAAATCACTAGTGGTGGAGCATTCTTTCTTGGAAAGAGGCTAGTGTCTTGGACAAGAAAGAAACATAATTACATCTCTTAGTCTTCAACAGAAGTAGAATATGTTGTAGTAGTAGTTAATTGTTCCAACATCATTTAGGATCTAGTAGTTATCTTTTGTGATAACAGCAGTGTAATTAACATATCCAAAAATCTAGTGATGCATACCAAGACAAAGAAGATTGCAATAAAATATCATTTTGTAAGAGAATTAGTGCAAGAAAAAGAGGTGAGATTGGAATATGTCAATACAAAAGAACAAATTGCAGACATATTCACCAAGCCATTACCTAAGGATGTATTTTTGTATCTAAGGGGTAAGTTATGGGTCATTCCCCTAGGTAAAGCTCACTAAACAAGGAATAGTGATGCATTAACTAAGTATTTTAGAAACAAGTCAAGTTCATGTAGTATTGTCAGAGCAAATTGTATATGAATCAATACATTAGGTACATGGAAAATCTATTGAATGTTTTCTTTAGCATGAGATGTCAAAGAGGGAGAGTTTACTATCATATCTAAGAAATTTTTTATTAGCAAGTTCATTCCAAAGGGAGAGATTGATGAGAGTTTTTTGTCCTCAACAACTTCATATCAAAGAAATTATTCCATAGGGAGAGATTGATGACATAGGAAGTTCTCACTGATAGAGGGATTTCTCATAGATGATAATCAAAATGAAACTAAGGATATTATCCTTACTTCTATTTTTATCTAAAATTTATTTGTATCATGAGATATTGTGTTTCCATCAATGCTGAAAAGGGAGATTATTGAAAACAATTAGTGAATTTTATGTTGTCTTTCATGTTACACAAATGTCAAGCCTTTAATGAGAAGTCAATGATAGCCAAACTCACTTAGGCATCAAAGACAATTTACTATATAAATGGAGAATTTAACTTTAATCAAGTTCAAAGATAATATTAATCGAGCTCAGCTAATTAATGAAGAAAATTATGTATTGATCAAGTTTAGTTGGTCATCAAAGGAAAGTTAGAGAAGTTTGTATTGACTAAGTTGAGTCAATTAACACTAGAATGCCTATGTTGATTGAGTGCTCAATTTTTCATTAGCCAACTATCATCATATTGAGTCTGATAGTTTTATTGGTTAATACTAATTGACTTAAGGGATGGTAATTGATTGATTAAAAGAGTATTCAAGCTAACTTGACAAGTTAAATCATATATATCAAAGGTCAAGTTGAGAATTGAAGTGTGAACAAATGGAATTAAAAGAAGATGAATTAAGGTAGAGAATTTTAACAAATATCTACAAGAGGACAGAGTATTTGACTTGACCAAGCTGAAAAGAACATTTTGATCAAGGAGGATCAACTATTCAACCCAAAAATGCTATCTTAAAAAGAAAATTTAGTTGCATCAAAAATCAGGTCAAAACATTGTTCTTTTCTAATAATTATAGGAGTGAATCAAATCTCTTAATAGAGTTAGCCTAACAACTATTCAACAAATCCTCTAACAAGGTGGTATTTCTAGATTGAACTGTATGAAGACCTTTGACAAGGTGAATTAAATCCTATAACAAGGTCATACATAACAATGTTTCTTGTAATATTTAATAAGGTTGGCACCTAGCATGTCCCACTTTATAAGAGTGAAAAACAATAACTAGTTGTAATTGTTCATTTTCCCAAATTGGGTTTCTGCATTAAATCTTGGTGTCTCTTGTGTTCATATTATTTCCTATATATTTCTACAAAAAAATTATTAAAGGATAATCACATTAATATCTTAAGATATAATTTCATTTAGTGTTAACCAAGCTATACTAGAATATTCAGTGTTAACTGAGTGATAGTAATATATTTAGTGTTAACTGAGTGATAGTAATATATTTAGTGTTAACTAAGTTGCAGCAAGGATTTCGTTTAAAGTTTTGTTAAAGGGACTTGGATTTTTTTTTTTAGTAACTAATTATCCCTCCCCTCTAAGTTACTCCTTCTCATTTCCAATAGATCCATTGAATTCTTATTTTAGTACCATGCTTGCAACTAATCATTCAACAAAAACCAATTCTCACAGTGATGAGCATCTCTCAATACTTATATTGTTAAATAAAGTCCATCCCATGCTAGAGCCAAGATAGGATGAATCCTTGAGTAAACCATAAGTTTCTAGTTATGGCGTAAGCCAATCTGCAATGACATTATTTTTTTAGGATAGATGGAAATGTGATGCTTTAGCTAATTACCAAAGTCGGGATTGTTGATCTATATATAGTGGGAGTTGGTATGACTTAATTAAAAATGATAGAGATGTTGGATTTTAAATGCTAGGTCGCAAAAGATATTCTTCAATACAAAATTGTATAGATAGGGAATATCATTTTTCAGGTGGCTTGGGGTATCCTCCCATCAAAATTAGAACCAAAAAAAAGTCTCAACTATCAAATAAAGAAAGATATCCTTAATTTTTATCATTAGCATTCAAAATATTGGACAAGTTTAACATTTTTATATCTTTAGTTATGCCTTCCAAAGTCTATACAAGGAGATGCACCTTTTGATACACTTCCTCTAGAATGTAAAAATATTCTATTGTTTTCATTATCTCTATCATATTCTTAATAAGGTATCAAATATATAAATGAATGGAAAAAATAATTTTGTATGGACAATTCAAGACAATATTTTTTTACCAAAAGGATACTCAAAGATCTACAAGGAATTTGATATTATTTTTGCAAACTCGCATCTAATATGACTAGTGAAATATTAAGGTTGGTGTTTAAATTAATCATATGAGACTAACATATGTTTGGAATTGAAACAAGAATGGAGATACTGAGTAAGTTGACATTCATGTTGTATGTTGATCACTTTGTAAAATGTTGTTGTACATTTGGATAATACAAAGGCGATACAAAGGAACCTATGGTATGGTCAACAATACACTCTCTTTCATTTGAAGACAAAAGGATTCATTTTGTAGCCTATCATCTCAACAAAACACATTTTTATTTAAACTTACACCTTTTGACTTAGAAGATACCCTTTAAGAGAAAATTCACACATTTGTCAATTGGGACACTTCAATATGTTTCAACCTCTTGCTTAACACTTGATCAACTTCTTCACCCCACAATCCCTTTCTTGTCACCCTTTATCTATGCCCTTCACCATGGTTTTGATCTTCATGCTTTAAAAAAGAATTGAGAAACAACTATTTCCATTTGATCTTTATTTTTGTATCAACCCCTTGGAAGATCAAGAAGGATTGTCATAGGATCAAACCCTTGGTTATGATCAAAACTTTCACAAGAAGATAACCCATTTAGGAACTATAACTAATCAAGTAGTAAAATAGAGTATGGGGGATAAGGCATTTATAAGATAGTCATGGAATATATTTCCTTCTCATCACAATCATGATTAAGTGATGGTTTATTTGTTCATATTTGGTAAATATGGAAGATAAGTGTATTAAAATCTAGAGGCAATAAGGACATTCATGTTTCTAAAGAAGGCAAAAAGGGTATTGGTATTGATCAATTAGAATTGGTTAATATTATTACTAAAATTATTATTCTCTATATGCTTTGGATAATGAGATCCTTGTTGACATTAAGTTATGTTTTGCAATTAGTGATAACACTTATTCAATTCTATATGGTTACCAAGCATTCTAGTGATCACCAGGTTTTGTAGTTCACACCGAGCATTTTAGAGGTTACCAAGAAGCAGATAGTGTGAAGTCTAGTACTTATCACTGAGCAGTTTAGTTGTTACCGAGCTTCACAATGTCTATCAAGAAATCAGTCTGTGTGATGAGAAGCCAGTGTAAACTAAGTGATGGATGAATAGTGTTTACCAAGTGTAGTAAGGGAAACATAGTATTCAGTATCTACCAAGTGACACTATATCTATTGAGTCTCCAATGGTCACAAAGTTTGAAGTTATATTGTGTGATTAGTATGGACCAAGCCTCTACTTCTACTGAGTGCATGACAATTTCAACTAATGTAGTGGACATCAAATATTAGAAGGTCACCAAGTCAACTTATAGGATCTGAGTTGTTTATTGTTGGGCTAACTTAGTAATATTTTGCTTACTTGTGTTTTAGCTAACCTTGTAATTGTAAGAATTGGAATGGTATATATATGTGATGTATTGTATGATACCAATGCATCATGAATGTATTAAGGAATGTAAGAAATGCATGCAAATGAGTATCAATAGAAGAGAAAGGAATACAATAAGGTCAATTTAGGAGTAGAAAAGTATTATCTATCACATGAAGTGATCAGTACTTTAAGAATCTAATTAGCAAATCAAGTTGTAAGTAAGATCCTCTATTTCATCCTAATAGGTGAATCAATCCTAAATCATTTAACAAGGTAGACTTAATAGTCTTTGCTTAAATCTCCTAACAGAGTGCATATTTCATTGTATGTTTGTAAAATCCTCTAACAAGGTGGACTTAGTAGTCTTGTTTTCTCCTAATAGGATAGATCACTAGAACTGGTCAATGTAAGCCTTAACCGACCAACTTTATGCTGTAGTAGTGAAGTTTTGTGGGTATCATCCCCAACCCAATTTTACTTTCTATTTGGAAGGTTTCTGGGTCACCAACTTCTATGTTTCATGTGTTATGAATGTTTATCTTTATTGCCCCACTTTTCATCATGTACCTATCTTGCAAAAGTGGAAATTTACCTTATATCATGTCTAGTCTAGTCAAGTCACTTGGCCTTTTCATCTTTAAGTGATAAGTATCTCCATCAGGTTTCCGTCTTCTCCCTTCTCTTGCATTACATAACTGGGTGGGTTTCTTTATCATCATGAGTCTTGTGGTTAGCTTAGAACCTTGCTCAATGGAGATTCTTGGATTATGTTGTCTCAGATGAACTTACTCACAGCTCATTTTGATCTGAGCTTAAAGAAAATTGAACTTGCAAAAAATCTAGTTTCATCTTCTCCTTGGTAGGTTTTCGCACACTGAAGGTGAAACTCTGCAGATATTTATGAGTACACTTTGGAAGGAGCAGAAAGAGAGTAGAGTTATATTATGGATTGTTCATTCAAGTATTCTCATATTTTTAAAAAATGAATCATTTAAATTTCACTAAGATGATCAAAATAATATTCAATAGAAAACTCTGAAACAACTTCTCCTTTAGTGGACTTCCAACCAAGAGGTTAATTTTTTGAAAGGGCATATGTAGAGAGGTAAAGTAAGTCAGTGGGTCCCATTTTTCACTTTTGAAGTCTCTTTCCTATTTTCTAAACACTTGAAGTCAAGTTATTTGGACATGAGAGGCAAAACAAAGATAAAGCCAGAAAAATGTAGAGTGCCTTCTCCTCTGTGGGGTTTCTACCCTTGAAAGCAATTTTTTGCACCTAATGGAAAATCACTCTTGCAAGCATGGTTATTTGGCAAACCGATCATGAAGTGTTTTGGGAAAGTAGTGGAAGAAAATTGATTGCATATGTGAAATTATTTTAAATAGAATTCAGACAAGTAGGTTTTCTTCCAAGGAGTACTCCAACTTTATTTCTCCGAAACTAGGTAAAAATGGGAAGGTAAGTCTATAATTAAAGAAAGTTACTATTGAGCCAACAAAAATAGTGAAAATAAATGGAAAAATATGTTAGAACAATCACATTTACTAATTCAATAGATTTATCCTTCAATTCACTCATGTGGCACGGATCACGAAAATCAACAGATAGATTAAGGGTTCTTATATAAAGATGAACATAACGGATTTTCAAATTACTACTTTCTATTTTGAACTATTATGTTGTTGTACTGAATAGTGCTTTCAAAACTCTCAAAGTTACAAGGATTACTCCTTGCACTATTTGCAATTGTTGAATTTTAGTTTACCTCTATATTAGACAAAATGGCAAAAAGATTCACCAATTTTAATGGATTGGGTGGAATAAAGTCTACATGGTAGAATATCTCAGACACTTCACTCCATTTCTTTGACATGTAATATTTCCAAAGAAGGCTAAGGAAAAAAACTATTCATCCCATAATGGAGAAACTCTAAGGAAGTGGACTAGTAGAAGCAGCCGAATTTCCAATAGTAGTACAAGCCTAGGAGCTAATCATTGAATGTATCAATCACTACAACCTAGATACTAAGAAAATCTTACTGCATGATCAAATGGTGTTAATCTCAATTGATAGGTAAGTAGTAGTCAGTTGTCTTTCAATTCCAGAGTGAGAAGAATTCTCTAAATTGATAGTAGGAGGAGCTAAGTCAAAATTCTCTCTGAAGAAGATGGTATGGTGGAAAGAGATTATGAGATCTTGGTTTCAAAAACCAAGGGGAGCTAAGAGTAAGGTCCCTAAAACCCTTTTTGGCACTGCTCTCAAGCCCAAGATTGTAGACATTCTGGTCCTTTTGCATCGATTGAAAGGTGAGGTAGAAGCACATAATTTTGTAGAACATTATTTCTTTTTGGTGCAAATAGTTTTCTCAGATACATAGTATATTGACTGGGTGTATGAGGTAAGCGAGCATCTATCTAGAGCCCTTAGTGTAACAAAGTTCTATAATTCAGTTTACATGTCTTCTTTCTTAATATATATGTTAGCTTCCCTATAATTATGGCCACACCTTCCTAGAATAGAGAACTTTCTAGATGATGTAAAGAGTTATGAGTTTTACCCATGCTTGCAGTTACACAATAGTTATGTGGAGTATATTAGAGTTAATGATGCATTTATAATGAGCATTTGTAGGGAACTAAAAGGATGCATGGAGAGGAGATTTAACCCATAAGAAATGGTGACCATTAGTCATTTTCGTAGCTATTTCATTTAATTATCATCCTTTTCATATTTACATCTTGTAGCTTTCGATGGACTTCTCCTGAAGCTGCCTAGATACCCGAATGACATGATCGTGCTCATTGAGATTGTGAGACAAGTAATTCAGATGAATGTGCTGAGTGCCAATTTGAGGAAGAAGGGGTATGAATTCCCCATGAAAGTTTGAGCCTACAGTTGAGAGTCTTGATCAAAAACCAAAAACTAGCTTAAGGCATTCGAGAACAAGTATAAGTTAGAGTATGAAGTGATGAGGGCTATGTTTGACCCAAACGGGTATGCCAGAGATGTGCTCCAAATTGGTAGTGTAATCAAGCATGTTACTAATTTGGAAGATTATTAGGTAGATTTTAAATATGAGTTGTAGAGCTAAGATTGGGCCTTTTCCAGATTTACAGTGGATCAAGTAAAGACATATGCCATTGACTTGGATGTGTAAGGGCTAGAAGATGATGGAAAAAATATGTATAGTAATACATATTTGACTAAGCTAAGGAATACTCCTATAATTTTTTAACCTTATGTGGATATAGAGGAAGATTTTAATGTTATGATGGCTTAGATAATCAAGAGGACTAGGAAATGGGTTGAGTGGATAGCTAAAAAAGGTCAGAGTAAGATTAAAACTACTCAAGCTTCTCTAGCAACTTCTTACCCTACTTCTTCCTAGAGTGCCACACCTAGTGTGACAACCACAACTACTCGAGGACTAACTCTGCCTATAGGAGGAGGTGATCAGCCACCAGATAGGAACATCCCAATAGCCCCAACTTGTGAAGATGGCTCTCTGCTAGTTATTGGAAGCCAAGCTGCTACTGAAGAAAAGAAGACACAAGAGTTGAAGGATAGTGCTATTGCTCTAGTTCCATCACCTCACACCACTCCCATTCCATATCCTCATCATAGCCCTATTCCATCTACAAGTACTCATAGTTTGAAGTCAACTAGTTCCCCATTCAAATAGTGGAGATTAGGGATGAAAAGAGTAGTAGCAGTCAGTCCACTAAATCTGATGAAGTTGCAAAGAAAAATTAAGAGGAAGAGAATGCCCTGAGTTCATCTCGGCTTCTTTTTTGATATCTAAAGAATCCTTTCTCTGCAACTATAGTAGCAGTGACTCTAGTAAAGAAGAAGATGTTTAGCATAGAGTCACTTGGGATAGCTTCTAAGGTGCTTGGTATAGAGTCTTGGTTAGAAGACACCTTAGAAAGGAAAAAGAGAAGAAAAGTTGAGAGTGTACCTGTAAAGGACATTGTGTCTCAAGAAATTTGCTCCGAGACTGCAATGGTGAAAGCTAAGAAATAGAAGACCCTATCAATACTGGGACAAGGTCTAGAAATAGGGCATTTGACCATGGAGATAGCGAAGTGAAATAAAGTAGGAAGAATTGAAAATATGTCACTTGATGACTTCACTCTACACTCAATTGATCTTGGAGAAGCTAGACATGATACAAAAGTGGGCCTATGGAGATTAAGTAATGAGGTGATGGAAGAATAATTGGAAAGCCTGAAATTGTCAAAGATTAAGATGAAGGCCAAGATAGAATTGAATAAGTTTATCAGGCAACTGGTTGCTCCATTAGCAACCATCACTGGTGTATCTGCTACTCAGAATCCTATCATAGCAGAAGTATAGGCTTTTATCTCACAACTCTAGAAAGATAAGAATTTTGGCTAGATTGCAAAGGAATGGATTGAGAAACTCAATTCTGATGGAATTGCTCTGATTGATCAAATTGGAAATGTTATCCTTCAATTGGAAACTTAGAAAGATAATATCATATATAATTGCCACTTTTTGGCTACAAAGAAGGCAAGATGTGATGAATGCATTTCCCTCCTGAAAATGATCATCCAAATGAAGTAAAAAGAAGTGGTTGAAGCAAAGATTTTGAAAAAAGAGACCTAGCCTTTGTTCGAATGGCTTCAAAGTATGCAATTTAAGCTAGAGATGATTCAAGAAACTAAAGAAGGAGTCAAAAAATAGAGGAAAAAGTGAAGAAGACCCAAGATAGAGCATTTGAACTCATGCAAGGATTACACACTGATTTAAAAACTAGTGGGCAAGGTAAAGCTCTTATTGGAATAGAAGTAATGAAGAACAACTTCTCCACATACTTGAGTAATCTGTCTAGAATGACTAAAAGCAGTCAAAACAGAGTGGTAGAGTTGAAAAAACTTGGTGGATGTGTACACATGGCTATGGAAGAATTTCCAAATCAGCTAAATGTTGTGAAGGAACTAGCTCAAGAGCATTCAAAGTGGCTCTTGAGATTCACTAATGTACATGTGCCTAGTCATGAGGAACTAGTTCTAGTTATAGTTTCTGCCAAGGCATATAAGGTGAAAGTTGAAAAGGGGAAGAAGTCAAAGTGATTCAAATGATACCTCCTTTTCACTTTCTTTTGCAATTTTTATCAATTTTGTAAATTTTGTAATATGATAAATTGGCATCTTGCCATTTTTCCCTCTCAGAAGATGAACCGATTAAGTTTCTATTGTAACGGTCATCTCTTAAACCTTATATGTTCAAAGTTGAATGATGAATAGAAGGTTAAAAAAAAATTGGTGTGAAGTACTTTTGTTGCAGAGACAATTAAATGGTATTTTATGTCAATCATTTTCTGTTTTAGTAGGTCTTGTGTTTAGTTCATGTTTCCTTTTCATTTTACAGAGAACTAAGGAAGAATAGAGCTTTACTTCCCCTATTTTCAAAATTATGAATGAATGTGATAATTGTGGTTACAATTCATTCGACAAAAGGATTCTATTAGTATTTCCAATTTATCAGTTATTGTTTAGATTTGAATTTGGCTTAGTTTAACATCTGTCAATTTTGTGAATGGATTTATGGATTCATAAGATGTGTGGGTACATGAATCTATTTAAGTATTGAGAAGTTTTTATCTCCTTGAGTTGGATTTTATTTAGGTTTAACTTGGTTATTCCTCTACTGTTCTCGGGTTAAGAACTTACCCCAAAGTAGTTTAGGAAGAAAACAAAATTCATTGAGAATTTATTTCAGGGAGCTATACCTACCAATTCAGAGGAAAGCTAAACTTTTCACAAAGAGCTTTCCAACTATTTGTGATCAGATATTGCTCTTAATTGGGTAATAAAGAGTTATAATCTAAAAGAACAATATATTTACCAACATATTTTTTTGCAACTCTACTAGGGAGACGAACAGTCATTTGATCAAAAAGCCTATATCATGAGGGAAAATGGTTCTAGCTCATGAAAATATTATTCCAGTTCTCCAACACAATCTTGGTTTTCAAGAAGATCAAGAAGATATAATTTCTTCCCTTAACATATTTTTTTGGAGACATTGGAGGAACACAGAACATTATAGAAATGCAAACAAGGTATTGGAAGAAGAAGAAAGAAGAGCTGAAGCCTTGGAAAGAGTTGTTCAAAGGAGAGATATCTGGAGACCAGAAAGAAAATTAAGAAAACAAGCTCAGAGATAAACTAGACCCAACATCATGGAAAAATTTAGGTTCCTCAGAAGTACCAAGGAACAGGGTGGGCAAAACCCTATCTTTGATAAACTTGCAGAGCTTGGCTTTCCTATTTTAGACATCCCAAAGTGAAAAGTTGAAGGTAAAAGTCAGAGTAGACCCCCTTCCCCTATTACAAATAAGGACACCAACGTTTCACATTCCACTTGTTAGGTGTTAACACTTCACAGAGTTACTACACCTCAAGTTGTTAATTTTCTGCCATATACCACTAGAACAATCATGGCTGCTCCATGGGCTGCGGCAACAAGACTGTTAGCCTTGAACGCTTATCACCCACTTCTGACAAGATCCAGGAAGAATTTCCCCAAGTTTTTAGGTGATGGGAAAGTTACTACTGATGAGCATATTAAAGCTTTCTTTGCAGCCACTCACATCCTAGGTGTTGGACATGAGGATGTAGCTATAAGATTGTTTGTGGAAACTCTTATTGATGCAGTCATAGACTATTTTTATCACTCAGATGATGGTTCAATCACTAATTTGGATATATTAAGAATTGCTTTTGAAGCAAGGTTTAAAACTGTAGAAGATGAACATGTCCAGTTGACACAACTTACCTCTATCAAGAAGCAACCCACTATGAGCATGAGGGATTTCCCTACTTGTTTCAATAAGATCGTCAACCAGATTCCAACTACTGCTAGGCTAACTACATGTAATTTGATGACTTTCTTCATAAGTGTCATGCCCCCAGATATTAATTATGATCTGAGAAGAGCACATCCCACTGATTTGGCTGATGCCCAAAAGAAGGACATTGAGTGTGAGGATGACTTAATTTCCACAGGAAAATGGAAAAGACAACTTCATACTAAGGGAAGTTCTAGTAGCACTACATCATCTAAAGAGATGATACAAAAAATATCAAATGGGTTGGTGGCCATCTAGAAATAGTTACCTTGATTTAATAATCGATACCAACGGAAATACCAAAATCCACCTGGAAGAAGTAATGAAGGAAAAATTCCACAGCTTATAGGATCATCACCTAGATTACAAATTGAAGTAGCACCAAAGAAATGAAATATGTGTGTCTTTCATCTAACCATAGATCACGACAATGAGAACTACCCAAAAATAGCTCGCATGATGCAATTGTTGTCTAATAATGAATTAAACACTATGACTCCTTGTTCGGAACCTAATTCTTATTCAAATAGTGACTCTTAAAATTTAATTTTAGAATACAAATCAGATTCTAAATCAAAAGGTGAGTGTTATGGAACCATTGATGGAACTTCGTATACGACGCTTACCCAAGGGAAAAGGCTGAAAAATCAAGCCTCTAATATCACTCATAGAAATGACTTCAGTCCTTCAACAAGTAATGTGCATACTGATCAAGGAGAATCCACTCCACAAATGGGTAAGGACAAGACATCCTTTGATTTCATTCAATTTTGTGAAGAATCAAAAATTCAAATTTCCACTATCGATTATTTAAAGTCACATCCTTCTGAGTTAAAAAGATTGGTAGATTGATGTAAAGGAAACACATCAGATATGAATTGCAATGTAATGGTTGAAAAAGAGGATGAAACCTTGACATCTGGTTTGTTCAATCAAGAAGATTCCACAGTTTTAGCGACATCCCCTGGGCAAAAGCTTGAGCCTTTTTATATCTCACTATACATAAATGGATGTAAACTTAGTAATTGTATAATAGATTCAGGTGCATCAGATAATGTTATGCCTTATTTCATAGCTAAAGCTTTGGGTCTCAATCTTACTAAAGTGCATGGAAGATGCTACTCAATGGATGCCAAACAAGTTTCGTTACTCGGATAGATTAAAGATGCTCAGGTAGCTTTAGCTTCACATCTAGAAAAGAATCTCCTATTGACTATCCTAGTAGCTGACATCCAAGCAAGCTATTGACTTCTATTAAGTAGAAGTTTTTTTCAAGACATAGGAGGAAAAATAAAGTTGGATTGGTCTCAGGTAGTGATACTAGTAGGAAATAAGAAGGTTAAATTAGAACCTAAGGAAAAAACCAAACTCACAGTCTTAAAGTTAGATGATCCCAAGGCTCAGATTCTATACCAAGAGCTCGAATTTGGTAATTGCATGTTGTTTACTAAAGAAGACTCAAAGGAAAAAATAGATGAAAATCAAGGTGATAAAGCTTCCAATCAAAAATAAATATGTACTAGGCATATGGACACTTGAATTTGACAAAAGTTGTGCCTCTTCAGGATCCGAAGTAGGTGTAGTATTGATATCCCTAGAAGGAGAACCTAAACCTATGGCTATCAAATTAGAATTTGGGAATACAAATAACACTATCTAATATGAAGCCTTATTACTGGGAATAATAATGGAAAAGGAAAGACGGATAAAGATTTTAAAAGCTCAGGGTGATGCAGAACTTATTATAAAATAGGTAAAAGGACAACATTCTATTAAAAATCACAAGTTAAAGAATTACAAGAACAGAGTCTGGAATGAGATTGAAGATCTAGATGTCTTTTCTATTGAAGTTGTTTTGAGAGAGATGAATACCAAAGCTAATTCATTGGCAGTCTCTACCTCCCTATAACTTACTCACCCAAATTTCCTAGACAAGAAGTACAAGATCAAAATTGTGTATCTATCTGTCATTCTAGATAACATAGAATCATGGCAAGTTTTCAATGATGATAAAAGTTTGTAGATGTTCCTTGAGAATGACAAGTTTAGCTTCGAGCATGAATCCAATGGAAGTAATCGTGAAAGCTCTAATGCAAGTACAAAAAAAAATCAAAATGGAAAAGTTCAGTTGAAAGGTAACATTATTCCCCCATATTACGTGGCCTTAGAAAAATTATTTAATAGACATGATGCTTACATAAAGTAGAAGAGAGTAGAAAAGGGGCCAATAATGGGTGAATATGAAGGATTTAACATTGGAGATATTTATAATCCCAAACTGATTAACATCAAGAAATGTTGTTCACCCAAAGAGAAAGAAGCCACAAAGAATCAATTTATGGAATATATAGATGTTTTTGCTTGGAGCTATGAAGATTTGAAAATTTATAGAAATGGGAAGGTAAAACAAAAAATTCTATTGAAGCCTAATGTAGTTCCTTTTTGGCAAAAACAAAGGAACTATAATCCTAAAGTCATTGATGCCATCTTCTGAGAAGTAGGTAAGATGTTAAAAGCAAGAATTATTTATCCCATTCATCATTCCACCTGGATAGCCAATATAGTACTTGTTAGAAAGAAGAATGGAGAAATAAGAATCGATGTTGATTTATACAACCTAAATCAAGTGTCCTTGAAAGATAACTTTACTCTTCCTAATATGTATCATTTATTGCAAACAATGGTGGGATCTGAAATGATGTCTATGCTTGATGGTTTCTCGGGTTATAATCAAGTTGAAGTAGAGGAGAAAGATCAGCATAAGATGACATTCACTACCCCTTGGGGTACATTTGCATATCACAGAATGCCTTTTGGACTTATTAACATTGGTGCTACTTTCCAAAGGTGCATGAGTAAGACATTCACTAATTTGAAAGATTGAATCATAGTCATATACCTAGATGACCTCACCGTGTTCTCAAGAAAAAGAAAAGATCATATGGAAGATTTAAGGAAAGTGTTACAGAGGTGCATAGAGCATGGAATATCTCTCAATCCAAAGAAGTCAGTTTTCTATGTTACAGAAGGAAAGCTCCTTGGCCATATAGTGTCTCAGGAAGGCATTAGGATTGATCTTGAAAGAGTAGAATCTATTTAGAGGCTAACCCTACCCTCAAACAAAATAGGAGATAAATCTTTTTTTGGGTAGGTGAATTTCCTCTGAAGGTTTGTGCCTAGTTTCACAGAAACTACTAAACATATAGTGGACATGATGAAAGGGAATTCAAATTTCAAATGGAATGAGGTGGGAAAGTGAGCTTTTCATGATATAAAAACTGCTATTGCTAATGCCCTAGTATTGTGTCATCCAAATTATAAATGGGATTTTATTATTTATTTTTATGCTTCTAAGCATACGTTGTCAGCTATCCTTATGCAAGAAAATGATGAAGGAATTCAAGCTCCCATAGCTTTTATGAGCATACCTTTGAAGAACCATGAGTTGAAATACTCACAAATTGAAAAGCATGCTTTTTGTAGTAGTCAAGGCTCTTAAAAATTTTAGGTTTTATATTCTTCATTCACATTCAGTAATCCTCGTCCCAGACACAGCAGTTAAAAGTGTATAAATACAACAAGATATAGGTTGTAACGTCAGAGGACCATGGATAGTGAAAATACAAGAATATGATATAGAGATAAAACCTACCAAGCTAATAAGAGGGAATGCTATATGCAAAGAAATTGTAGAAAATTGAATCTTTGAAGAGTTAGAAGAGTCAGCTGATAAGTAGTTAGTGCTACCTGTAGGACTCTACAACTCATGGTTTGAAAATATCTCTTACTTTTTAACATATGGTGAATGTCTGGAGGGCCTGAATGCAAAACAAAGAAGAGACCTTAAACTAAAATCAGCTAAGTATATGATTTGGGATGGTAAACTTTTCAAAAGGGCTATTATTGGTACCTTCCTTAGGTGTGTAGATAAACAACAACAAGAAAAGTTGTTGAGGACATTTCACGATGAAGCTTGTGGAGGACATTTCTCTTCTTTAGTCACAACTTTTAAGATATTGAGGCAATGTTATTACTGGCCTATGATGTTTAAAGATGCATATGCTTGGGTAGAAAAGTGTGAAAATTGCAAGATATTCTCTGGACGTCCTCAACTAGCTACTTTACCATTGAGATGTGTTATCATCGAAGGGCCTTTTCAACAATGGGTCCTTGACTTCATTGGTCCTATTAGTCCTACATCTAGTGCTAGTCATCAATATATAATAACTGTAACTGACTACTTCACTAAGTGGGTAGAAGCTAAAGCTATGAAGAAGACTACTTCCAATGTGGTGTGTGAATTCATAAAAGAGAACATTTTGGTTAGGTTTGGTGTTCCTACTAAACTAGTGATGGATAATGCTTCTTATTTTTGTTCAATTGAAATCACTCTTGGTCATTCATCTGATTATTTCCCTCAAGGAAATGGTTAGGAAGAATCTAGCAATAAAAACTTAATTAATATTGTCAAGAAGCTAGTCTTAGATAATCAGAAGACTTGGTAGAAAAAGATTAATCAGGCACTCCGGGCCGATAGAGTGACACCTAAGAGGGCAATTGGTATATCCCATTTTGAACTAGTTTATCGATCTAAAGCCAATCTACCTCTACCTCTGGGGTTAGCCATGAAAAAACTTAGAACAGTAATTGACGATGATGTCTATAAGGATGGTCTAGAGAAGAGGATCCTATATCTGAGAAAACTCAAAGAAGAAAGGAGAGAGATCGTGGATCACATTACACAGCACTAGATGCGAGTGAAAGAGCTTTTTGATAAAAAGACATGACCCGAAAAGTTTATGATAGGAGACATGGTGTTGCTTTGGGATAAAAGAAAGGCTCTAAAAGGAATGCATAAGAAGTTTGATACTTTGTGGAAAGGCCCATTTAGGATTTATCAGGCACTATAAAATAATTCTTTCAAGTTGGCATACGAAGATGGCGAAGTACTACCCCTGACTTATAATGGTCAGGACCTCAAGCTCTATCAAACTCCTATTTGAAATTAGGTAACCCCTATGTTGTATTAAGTTAGGATTAGTGTCTTGTGTGTGCCTTAGTTAGCCTTTTCCCTTCCTTTTCTATTTTCTTGTTCTGCTTTTTTTTTTTGTTTTGTGTTGCCACCTTTTATCCTCTTTTGCAAAACAAGATATTTTGAGTTCCTTGCTTGGGTATAATCTACCCAAGTCCCCTGTCAGAGCCAGCTGTTGCCCCACTTTTCATCCTATACCTATCTTTTAAAAGTGGAAATTCACCTTGTATCATGTCTAGTCTGGTCAAGTCACTTGGTTTTTTCCTCTTTAAGTGCTAAGTATCTCCATCGAGTTTCCATCTTCTACCTTCTCCCACATTACATAACTGAGTGGGTTTCTTTATCATCATGAGTCTTGTGGGTAGCTTAGAACCTTGCTCGATGGATATTCTTGGATTATGTTGTCAGATGAAATTACTCACAACTCATTTTGACCTAGGCTTAAAGAAAATTGAACTTGCAAAAAATCTAGTTTCATCTTCTCCTTGGAAAGTTTTCACACCTCTAAGGTGAAACTCAGCAGATATTTATGAGTACACTTTGGAAGGAGAAGAAAGAGAGTAGGGTTATATTATGGATTGATCATTCAATTATTGTGATATTTTTACTGAAGGAATCATTTAAAATTCACTAAGATGATCAAAATAATATTCAGCAAAAAAATATGAAATAGCTTCTCCTTCAGCAGACTTCAAACCGAGAAGTTAATTTTTCGAAAGGGAATATGCAGAGAGGTAAAGTAAGTCAGTGGGTCCCATTTTTCACTTTTGAAGTCTCTTTCATATTTTTGGAACACTTGAAGTCAAGTGATTTGGGTATGGGAGGCAAAACAAAGACAAAGGCAAAAAATCATAGAGTGCCTTCTCCTTTGTGGGGTTTCTACCCTTGAAAGAAATTTTTTGCATCTAATGGAAAATCACTCTTGCAAGCATGGTTATTTGGAAAACTAATCATGAAGTGTTTTGGAAAAGTAGTGGAAGAAAATTGATTGCATATGTGAAAGTATTTTAAATAGAATTCAGCCAAGTGGGTTTTCTTCCAAGGAGTACTCTGACTCTATTTCTTTGAAACTAGGTAAAAATGGGAAGGTAAGTATGTAATTATAGAAAGTTACCATGGAGCCAATGGAAATAGTGAAAAGATAAGGAAAAATCCATTAGAACCCTCACATTTACTAATTCAATGGACTTATCCTTAAATTTTCTCATGCGGCTCAGATCACAAAAATCAATAGACAGATTAAGTGTTCTTATATAAAGATGAACATAACAAATTTTCAAATTACTACTTTCTCTTTCAAACTGTTATGCTGTTGTATTGAATAGTTATTTTATAACTCTCAAAGTTTCAAGGTTTACTTCTTGCACTATTTGCAATTGTTGAATTTCATTTTACCTCTATACCAGACAAAATGGCAACAAGATTCATCAGTTTTGATGGACTGGGTGGAATCAAGTCTACATGGCAGAATATCTTAGACACTTCACTCTATTTCTTTGACATGCAAGATTTCAAAAGAAGGCTGAGGATAGAACCAATTCATCCCATAATAGAGAAACTCCAAGGAAGTGGACTAGTAGAAGTAGCCAAATTTCCAATAGTAGTACAAGCCCAAGAGCTAATCATTGAATGTATCAATCACCACAACCCAGATACTAAGGAAATCTTATTGCTTGATCAAATGGTGTTAATCTCAATTGATAGGAAAGTAGTAGTCAATTGTCTTTGAATTCTAAAGCAAGAATAATTCTTTGAATTGATAGTAGGAGGAGCTATGTCAGAATTCTCTCTGAAGAAGATGGTATGGTAGAAAGAGATTATGAGATCTTGGTTTCAAAAACCAAGGGGAACTAAGAGTAAGGTCCCTAAAACCCTTTTTGGCATTGATCTCAAGCTTGAGATTGTGGACATTTTGGTCCTTTTGCATCGAATGAAAGGTGAGGTAGAAGCACTTAATTTTGTAGAACATTATTTCTTTTTGGTTCAAATAATTTTCTTAGATACACAATATATTGACTAGGCATACATGAGGTAAGCGAGCATCTATATAGAGCCCTTAGTGCAACAAAATTCTACAATTCATTTCACATGTCTTCTTTCTTAATATATATGTTAGCTTCCCGACAATTATGGCCATGATTTCCCAGAATAGAGAACTTTCTAGATGATGTAAAGAGTTATGATTTTTACCCATTATTGTACTTACACAATAGTTATGCAGAGTATATTAGAGTTAATGATGCATTTACAATGAGAATTTGTAGGGAACTCCAAGGATGCCCAGAGAGGAGATTTAGCCCAGAAGAAATGGTCACCATTAGTCAGTTTGGTAGCTATTTCATTCAATTCTCATCCTTTTCATATTTATGTCTTGCAGCTTTCGATGGATTTCCCCTGAAGTTGCCTAGATACCTGAATGACATGATTGTGCTCATTGAGATTGTGAGACAAGCAATTTAGGTGAACGTGTCGAGCACCATTTTTAGGAAGAAGGGGTATGAATTCAACATGAAAGTTGGAGCTTACAGTTGTGAGTCTCAATCAGATGCCAAAAACATGCTTAAGGCATTCGAGAACAAGTATAAGTTAGAGTAGTATGAAGTGATGAGGCCTATGTTTGACCCAAATGGGTATGCCAGAGATGTGCTCCAAATTGGGAGCATAATCAAGCATGTTACTACTATGGAAGATTATTGGGTAGATTGTAAAGATGAGTTAGAGAGCCGAGATCAGGCTTTTTCTAGATTTATAGTAGATCAAGTAAAGACATATGGCATTGACTTGGACATGGAAGAGCTAGAAGATGATGGGAAAAATATGTATAGTAATATATATTTGACTAAGCTAAGGAATATGCCTATTAGTTTGAAACCTTATGTGGATATGGAGAAAGATTTTGATGTTATGATGGCTCAGATCATCAAGATGACTGGGAAATGAGTTGAGTGAATAGCTAAAAAAGGTCAGAGTAAGAATAAAACTACTCAAGCTTCTCCAGTAGCTGCTACCCCTACTTCTTCCCCAAGTGCCACACCTAGTGTGACAACCACAACTACTCAAGGACTAGCTCTACCTATAGGGAGAGGCAATCAACCACTAGATAGGAGCATCCCAATAGCCCCAACTTATCAAGGTTTGTCTCTGCCAGTTATTGGAAGCCAAGCTACCACTGAAGAAAAGAAGATAGAAGAGTTGAAGGATAGTGCTACTACTCTAGTTCCATCGCCTTACACCACTCCCATTCCATCTCCACATCATAGCCCTATTCCATCTACAAGTACTCCTCCTTTGAAGTCAATTGGTTACCCCATTCAGATAGTGGAGATTGGGGATGAAAAGAGTAGTAGCAGTGAGTCAACTGAATCTGATGAAGCTGCAAAGAATACTCAAGAGGAATAGAATGCCCCGATTTCATCTAGGCTTCTTTTTCAAGATCCAAAGAATCCTATCTCTACAACTATAGTAACAGTGACTCCAATAAAGAAGAAGATGTTTAACATAGAGTCACTTGGGATAGCTTCTAAGGTTAATGGTACAAAGTCTTGATTAGAAGACACCTTAGAAAGGAAGAAGAAAAGAAAAGGTGAGAGTTTACCTACGAAGGACATTGTGTCTCAAGTGGTTCACTCTGAGATTACAATGGTGAAAGCTAAGAAGTAGAAGACCCTATTGATATTGCGACAAGATCCAAAAATAGGACATTTGACCATGGAGATAGAAAAGCCAAATAAAGTAGGAAGAATTGAAGATATGTTACCTAATGACTTCACTCTACACTCAATTGATCTTGGAGAAGCTAGACATGATACAAAAGTGGGCCTGAGGAGATCAAGTAATGAGGTGATAGAAGAAAAATTGGAAAGCCTAAAATTTTCAAAGCTTAACATGAAGGCCAAGATAGAAGAACTGAATAAGTTCATTAGGCAACTAGTTGTTCCATTAGGAACCATCACTGGTGTACTTGCTAGTTAGAATCCTACTGTAGCAGAAGTACATGCTTTTAACACACAAATCCAAAAAGATAAGCATTTTGGCTAGATTAGAAAGGAATGGATTGAGAAACTCAATTCTGATGGAATTGCTCTAATTGATTAAATTGGAAATGTTATCCTTTGATTGGAAACTAATAGAGATAATATCATATCTAATTGCCACACTTTGGCTACAGAGAAGGCAAGATGTGATCAATGCATTTCCCTCCTAAAAATGATCATCCAAATGAAGAAAAAAGAAGTAGTTGAAGCAAAGATTTTGAAAAAAGGGACTGAGCTTCTATTTGAATGACTTCAAAGTATGCAATTTAAGCTGGAGATGATTCAAGAAGCTGAAGAAGACCCAAGACATAGCATTCAAACCCATGTGAGGATTAAACATTGATTCACAAGCCAGTGGGCAAGGGAAAATTCCTGTTCGAATAGAAGTCATGAAGAACAACTTCTCCACATACTTGAATAATCTATCTGGAATGAGTTCAAGCAGTCAAACTAGAGTGGTAGAATTGCAAACACTTGGTGGATGTGTACACGTGGCTATGGAAGAATTTCCAAATTAGTTAAATATTGTGAAGGAACTAACTCAAGAGCATTCAAAGTGGCTCTTAAGATTCACTAATGTACACATGCCTAGTTACTACGAACTAGTTCTAGTTATAGTTACTTCTAAGGCATATAGGGGGAAAGCTAAAAAGGGGAAGAAGTCCAAGTGATTCAAATGATGCCTCCTTTTTGCTTTCTTTTACAATTTTTGTCAAGTTTGTAAACTTTTTTATATGACAAACTGACATCTTGCCATTTTTCCTTCTTAGAAGATGAACCGATTAAGTTTCTATTGTAACAGTCATCTCTTAAACCCTATATGTACAAAGTTGAATGATGAATAGAAGGTCAAATTTTTTTTGGTGTGATGTACTTTTGTTCCAAAGACAATTAAATGGTATTTTATGTCAATCATTTTCTATTCATGTTTCCTTTTTGTTTTATAGAGAACTAAGGAAGAATAGAGCTTTACTTCCCCTATTTTCAAATTTATGAATGAATGTGACAAGTGTGGTTACAATTCATTTGACGAAAGGATTCTATTAGTATTTCCAATTTATCAGTTATAGTTTAGATTTGGATTTGGCTTAGTTTAACATAAGTCAATTATGCGAATGGATTTATGGGTTCATAAGATTTGTGGGTACATAAATTAGTTTTAATATTGATAAGTTTTTATCTGCCTGAGTTGGATTTTATTTAGGTCTAACTTGGTTATTCCTTTTCTGTTCTAGGGTTAAGAACATACCCCAAAGTAGTTTAGGAAGAAAACAAAATTCATTGCAAATTTATTTCAGGGAGTTGTATCTACTAATTTATAGGAAAGCTAAACTTTTCACAAAGAGTTTTCCAATTGTTTGTGATAAGATATTGTTCTTAATTGGGCAATGAAGAGGAATAATCTAAAAGAACAATCTATTTACCAATAATCTTTTACTTTCTTAAGCATGTAGTAAAGTGGATCAATTAATGGTGAATGATTTATGTTGTGAAGTGCTTAATTTATGAAAAGTTTTTGAAGTTGTTGATTCACCCCTCCCCTCTCAGTAACTTAGCAAGTCTAGATTGTTTCCAACAATTGGTATTAGAGCATTGAGGTACTTAGGATAAAGTTTAACAGCTTGAGCAAAGATCAAAGGACAATGGAGATATTCAGACTTGACAAAGCAATTGAAAATGAAATTGTAGATCTAGAGATGGCCATAGTTCAACTCAAAGAAGCAAAGGAACATCTTTCTCAATTCCTAGAAAGAAGGAAGGAACTTGTAAATCAGATGAATGACCTAAAGTATGTTGAAGAAAAGATTGAAGAATTTTTCCCTTTAAGCAGTTCAGATGAAGCAAACAATGCAATCAAAGAACTCCTAGAAAAGAATGAATCTCTAAAAGAAGAGGTAAGGAAACTCAAAAGAGAATAGGAAATTCAATTAATAAGACTATGTGATATTTTGGAATAGAGAAAGAAGGAAAAAGAAGACTTGGAGGCAAGAAACGATGAAGATCAAAATCAATCCCTTCAGCATGAAGACCTTATTGATCAAATCTCCAATGCAAATGATGAAATTAGGACTCTCAAAGTAGAAAATGAAAGAATAAGAAATGATCTAAATTTTGAAAGACAAAGCAATCAAAGAACAAGGAATGAGCTTAGATTTGAAAAGAAATTCAATGAAAGATTGAAGAATGACCTAAACACTAAAAAACAAGTCAATGAGAGAATGATGAAATCCCAAGTAGACATGAATCAATTGAATCAAAAAAATGAGAAAAATCTTCATAGGCACAAATGTAAAGTAGGACTTCGATATGAGGAAGAAGGTGAATCTTCTAAGAAAGGTGCTAAAAGGAATAAAAAACCTACTTGTAATCACTGTGGGAAGATAGGTCACACATCAAACAAATGTTGGAGCAATGGAAAAGTAAAATTTAGAGGAAAGTGTTACAATTGCAATCAACATGGTCATAAAGCTAATGAATGCAAGGAGAAACCAAAATTTGAAGGTAAATGTCACAAATACACAAAGCAAGGTCACAAGGCATCCGAATACAGATCCAAACCATTTAATCCAGCTGAACAATTTGTAAAGGAAATATTTGGTAGGGACTAGAATACCTAGTGTAGATGTCATTATTGTGGAGAATATGGACACATTAGCATAAATTGTGCAAGGCATCACTTGAGAAAGAAGGATACCACAATAAGATGCTATACATGTATTGAACTTGGTCATATAGCTAAAAATTGCATGAATATGGGAAAAGTTGAGGATGAAAAGAAAGCAAGAGCAGATAACATCAAAAAATAAATGAGACAATAGTGGATTCCTAAATCTATTGAGGAAACAAGTTCAAATCATGGTAGTGAAGTCACTCAAGAAGTGGGTGACTGCATCATTTCCAATTAACTTCTTAACAAAGAACTAGAACTGTATTCTTAAAGGCATATCATAAGTAGTTCCAATGGAAGGAAGAAAAAGATCCAATCAGTATATTAGATAAAGAGGGATCAAAAGAATTCAGCATTCACTGAGTGAGATCAAACTCTACTGAGAAAGGTTGGTTATAGACTCTACCGAGCAAGGTTGGGAGTAATACAGTTTTGTTTGATCATCGAGTTGCAAACTTTTACATAGCATAGTAAGTGGATGATAGTCTCTCATGCACTATGTCATTATGACACCAAGCATTAATGGAAATTTTTCATCAAAAGGGGCATAATTTGAATTCATTCTTCATTGTAACTTCAATATACTCAAAGCAAAGTGATTTGTAGAGCTTTTAAATGTTTTTGAGCGAATTTGCAGCAAGATCTTTGAAGAATTTTCTCATTTACCGAGCATCCATGGCATCCAAAAGTGGCAGCAGTACCAAGTCAAAGAGAGGTTCCAAAATGTTTTTAAAAGGTGTGGAATGGAAGGCACTAAACTTCAAGCTAGTACTAATAGTTGTGGAATCACTCAACCCTCAGAGAGCTCAATCTCAAATTCCTCCCAGGGTACTCCTCATTAATGACATTCACACTCATTTTAAGTGTACTATGCAAGAAATAGGAACCCTTGAGATGGATAGTGCCCTAGGAGAAATGTGTGTCGATGGGTCTTTGAAGCCAAAGCACAAACATTTAGAGACCAAAGGATTAACCCACATCCCACATTTGCCGAGGAATTTCCAAGTGAAGTGGATTAGGTATATATTGAGCCGAGTGCACAATGGTCAATTATGGTTAGAACAACCCATTTTGATCATGAAAAAGATTATTCATAAGATCATGGGTCTCCCAATGCTCAACAAAGTGAAAACCACCAAAACCCAAGGTCAGAAGAACTTCTAAAGATTAATAATGTATCTAACATGGAGCTTAGGTTTGGCATACATATTATTGAACACAAGATTTATAGCTCCAACTGATTGAATAGTGTGCCATGTGAGGCTACTAATTTGGATTACAAGGTTGTGAAGAAGAACTTACAATTTGATCTGTCAGATTTGTTGTTGAAACAATTGAATAAAAACATGGACAGCATCAGGACATCTAAGAACAACCAATGTAAATTTGGCTCTTTGCTAACTTGTCTTTTCTTCTATGTTCAAAAGTTTTTCCAATCAAAAGGTTTTTTTGTATGGAGGAAATATACCAATGAGTACATTGCAGAAATGGGCGAGAAGTCTGAAAGCATTATGGACAATTACTTTGAAGTGTTTAAAGAAAAAATGAACAACATGTTCTGAATTCCCCCCAAACTCGTTGAAGATTATAAAGATGATGTTTGTTTCATGGTTGACTATGATAAAGTGTATATCTAGGTAGTTAGACCTAGAGTTGCATGGGTGAAACCTCTTCCATATGAGGTTAATATTGATGAAACTGTTGGATACAATTGTTCAAATTGTGTGTTGTCCTTGATGTTACACAAATGTCATATCACTTGTCAGATAGAGTCTATCAAGCTCAGAAGGTTAGCAAAGTGGATTACAAAGTCTATCTAGTGTTTCTAGATGTTACACTATGAAGACAATTTCTACCGAGCTCACTATGGTGCTGAAGGTTTTTGTGGCAAAAATTAGTTTCTACCGAGCTCAGAAGGTTAGGGAAGGAAAGTTAGTTCTTACTAAGTTCACTTGGTCTTCAAATATTTTTGTAGAGTTTGTAGCGTTTATTGAGCTTCACTTGGTTAATACTTGAAATCATTTTTGGAGCAATGTTTACCAAGTTAAGTTAGCCAATGAAGAATTTTATTGTTTTGGGAAATAAATTTTATTTGTTTAATGTAATGTTTGTAGCTAACTAATGTATGGTTTATTGGTAAATGTAACTTGTAAATGAGTTAACTTGACAATTTGTAATGTATAAATAAAATGTCAAGTTGTGGATTCTAATTGTAATGAATGAGCATGAAAATGAATTGATTGTGTGAAGAGGAAGTGTAAGAAAATTTTGGAGAAGGATTAGACATCCTTGAGAAGAAGCAAAGTTGTATTTGACCAGCGAGGACCTATTGAAGTAGAATAGAGATCTACATCACCAAAGTTTAGTTGCATCTTGTTTAGGTCACTTATTGTTACTTTCTCACCATTGTAGAAATAATTCCTAAATCTCTTAACAGAGTTGGTTTAATAGCCATTTTGTAAATCCTCTAACAAGGTGGATAATTCTACTGAATTTTTCTAAAGTCCTCTAGCAAGGCCACTCCTAGCAGGGTGATTAAATCCTCTAACAGGGTCACACCTAACAGTATGTTTTGTAACCTTTAACATGGTTGGCTCCTAATAGGGCTCACTTCAAAAGAGTGAAAATTGGTAGCTAGTTACTTGGTGGTTTTTACCATATTGGGTTTCCACATTAAATCTAGTGTCTCTTGTGTTCATGTTATTTACTTCTGGATGCATTTTAATAATTGTGAATGCTTAAAGATTAGTAACAAGTTAATCTACCAAGTTACAACATTATTCTGTGTAGCTATCAAGTGACAACAACAATTAAGTTTTAAGACATCTAAGGGATCTGTGGATTTGTTTTTATGGTAATTGATTCACCCCCCCCCCCCCCCTATTATTTACTCCATCTATAATTCCAACAATTGGTATCAGAGTTTTTTGGTGCTTGTAGGAAGGATTTTAAGGATCAAAGGTAAAGATCAAGATGTCTTACAAGAGGGAAATTCCAAGCCTTAACAGGGATAACTTTTTAGCATGGCAAGGTCTCATGAGACTCCATCTAGCTTCCATTGGAGATACAATACTAAAATATCTGGATGAAGCATATGTAACTCCTACTGGCACATTATCTATGAATGACATTGCTAAGAAGAAGACTCACTACACCATGATGATAGACATTGCATCTGCCCTAAGCTATGAAGAATTTGATGATGTCAAGGACTGCAAAACTACCTTTGAAATATGGAACAAGTTTAAAGATATCTATGGAGGAGATGATAATATAAGAAGAGCCAAAGCAAAAAGTCTAAGAGGACAATTTTATTAGATGAGGATGAAAATGTTGCAAAATATGTTGAAAGAGTCAAAGCAAGTGTTAGTGCAATCAAAGCTTTTGTAGGAGATATCAAGGAGGAAATAGTTATAAGTAAAGTTCTTAGAACATTACTTCCCACTTATGCAATCATAGTTTCTTCAATTTAAGAAAGAAGATGTGAAGCAAAATAGTTGGTGCCCAACCTGACAGAGGTAGAGGTATAGAAGGCATTGAAGGAAAATGAGGGTAGAATGATTTTAAAGTTTAACACATGTCTTATTCTAATGAAGAATGTTGAATCTATTGTGAAAAATGCCACTGATGTATGGAGAGATGTTTATCATCTTCATAAGCCTACAGAGGATCCAGTGGAGATAAAAGATTATCACAGTGACAAGGATGAGGATGATGAAGATAACACACATTCTATCACAGTAATTGCTGAAGCATATCAAGATCTAATGAAGGATGGTGAAGAAGAGAAGGAGGAAGAAGATGAGGAGGAAGATAAGTAGGAAGAAAATGAAGAGAGTGATCCAATGAGGATTTTTGCAGAAGTTATAGCTTCCCTTCCTCACTCTCCACCAAAATCTGCCATATCTTCAATAGAGATAGCTTCATCAAGTTTGGTTGTGAGCACAACAGCTACATCAGTAACTCAATCACCCTTTGCTACCTCCTAGCTCTATTTATCACCAATGGAAGTGTCAAAAACTTCATCTACCAAGTTGCAGCCCTTGTCTTTAGCTCCCAAGTTAGGAACATCAGCATCATCATTAGCTTGTAAAGTAAGTTCAGCACCTTGATCTACAATTTTTTTTTCTACAACTTTGATTGCACCAATTTTTGTTCCAATGAGCTCTTTTATTGTAAATACTTCAATAAGTATTCCTACATCAATTTTGGGAAGCACTTTAGTTTAGGATTCATTTAGCACTCTTGTTAGTATCCCTTCAGTTGGTCCTATTAAAATTTTCACTACAAGCCCTACCATCTCTACAATTTTCTCTATTCCTAAGTTCGAGGTAGTAATACTAGAAGTGGAATGCAAGCCATCACTAAAACTTCTAATTATTGGGAAAGAAATTAAGATACCTAAGATATACTTCAACACTACTATAATTAATGAAATGAGATTGGTCAGTCAGCTCTTGGAATAGAAGGCAAGGCAAAAGCAATTGACAGAACAAAGGGATAGAGAATTTAGGATCATTGAGAGTGAAAAGAATATACTAACTGAGGCCATAGGTTTTGATATGGATTCATCTCAACACATTTTTTTATAACTAGAAGAGGTAGTACATAAGTTTAATGAAGATTCTATGGCCAAGAAAAGTTGATTGAAAAGGCAAAGAAAAAGTTTGACAATAAGGTGCTTGAGCACATTGCTCAACACATTGCAATAAATTAGGTAGAATTATCTTCAATTTTGGAAAACATTGAATATTATTTTACTAATGTAACATCACTTTTTGCAAAGTTATGTGATGTTACCAAGTTTACTAAGGAGGTTAAGGAGAAATTGAATAAGATTGATATAGATATGAAAGCCAGCACTCAAAGGTTGTAGCTTGACCTAGCTCAAGCTCAACACATCACATTAAGGTGAGATTGTTGGAAATATTCAAGATATGACAAGTTACTGAGAGGGGAGGGGTGAATCAGTAACTTCTAAAATTTCAAACAATAAAACTGTATACTGATATATTCATCATTCATCCAAGTAACCTATTGTAAGCATGAAACAAAATCATTTGCAACACTTGAACACACAGATTTGGTGACCTAGAAACCTTCCAAATAGAAAGTAAAACTGGGGTGGGGATGAAACCCACAAGCTTCGTTACTGCAGTATGAAGTTGGCCGGTTAAGGCTTACAATGACCACTTCTGGTGATCTTCCCTGTTAGGAGCACAAAGGATTGCTAGATCCACCTTGTTAGAGGATTTCCAAACATACAATAAAGTATGCACTCTGTTAGGAGCTTTACAAAAGACTGTTAAGTCTACCTTGTTAAAGGATTTGCAAAAACTGATTCACCTGTTAGAATGAAACAATGGATCTGATTACAACTGATTGCTGATAAGATCCGCTGTGCTCTAATTCACCTTGATGTGATAGATAAAACTTTTCTGCTTCAAAACTAGACCTGCTGAATATCTTCACAATTCAGCCCACATACTTTCGCACGCATGTATTTCTTTCGCACTTTCACACATTCACACTTTCATATTTCCACTCATTACCATTGCCATAACTATTTTTTGAATGATACAATACATTGCATATATATACTATCCATATAAATAATACATGCAAGGTCGGCTAAACAATACATGCAAGGTCGGCTAAAACAACAAGTGCAAATCTCTATACAAAGTCGGCCCAAGGTAAAAACTCAGGTTCACTGAACTGACTCGGTGTCCTTCTGATACTCGGCGTCCACTACGTTACTCGGCATCGTCATGCACTCGGTAGAAGTGAAGGCACGGTTCATACTAAACACTTCGAATAGTTCTGAACTCGGTAACCACTGGAGACTCGGTAGAAGAGATGTCACTCGGTGAATACTTCTATCTGAACTGTTGCTCGGTGATCAAAGGAAATACTTGATAGAACCTTGTGACTCGGTGATAGTTAGTTTCCTTGATATCCGTCTGAGCTCGATAAAAATTAATTTCCTTGATAACCTCAGGAGCTCAGTTATCATGAAGTTCTCGGTTACATCTTAGTACATCTTTACTCGGTCAAAACTGATTCCTTTCTTTATCTTGAACACTCGGTAAACACTGATTGCTTTGTTCACCTTGATCACTCGGTAAACACTGATTGCTTTGTTCACCTTGATCACTCGGTAAACACTGACTTCTTTGTTCACCTTGATTACTCGGTAAACACTGACTTCTTTGTTCACCTTGATTACTCGGTAAACACTGAGAACTAGGTAAAGCTTGGTTTCCGGTGTGAGCTCGGTAAGTATTCAGAATCCAATAAGTGTTGTAACTAATGACAAAAATGTATCATAATGCCAACAATCTCCCCCTTTGGCATTAGTGACAAAAACACTTATGAGACAAAATTTATCTAACATGCTGATGACTGATTCTGAATATACATAGCTTCGTTATATACAACTCCCCCATAGAATAGCTTTGTTATATACAACTCCCCCATAGAATGTAAATACATTATTTACATGAGCTGTATATATCTTCCTTTGTAAAAATTTTTGAAAACACTTATTCACCCATAGTATACATATCCAACAATAATCTCCCCCTTTTTGACAATAATGCCAAAGAATAAAGAATATATATACTTATATGGAAACACCAAAATGAGAGATGAACTCTGAATGTACCTGGAGAATAAGCTGGAGAGTCTTATCCCAATTCTCTTGCAAAATTTTGCAGGTAGAAAGAGCTATTTGAATTTTAGCTGAAAGTTCAATCACATGATCTGCAATGGAGAAGTTATTATCATGGATTAATGTCTTTGAATGTGCAATATGCTTCTGCATTGAATCCATGATGGGAAGGATCATGTTTTGGATATCTATCAATGTAGATCGGATCCTTGCCTCTTCCCTCAACAGCTCTGCCTGCTTCTCTGAAAAAAATTTGATTATGAGGTGATGAGATGAGCTTGAACTGGGGTCAAGCTTCAAGTTCTGTGCGCTTAGCTTCAGATCTTCATCAATTTTATTTAGTTTTTCTCTTATTCCTTTAGTGTATTCGGTAACATCACAAAGTTTAGCAAAAAGAGATGTTACATTATTAAAAGAATTTTCCATATCTGCCAAAACTGAGGTTAATGCAACCTGATTTATTGCAATGTTCTGGGCAATGTGCCCAAATACCTTATTATCAAATTTCTTTTCTGCACGCTCAATTAGCTTTTCTTGTCCGGAGGCATCTTCATTGAATTTATTAACTGCCTCTTCTAGTTGAATCAAAATGTGTTGAGAAGTATCAACATCAACACCTATAGCCTCATTAATTATGTTTCGGGCTTCCTCAATTATCCTATATTCCTTATCCCTTTCTGATCTTAACTGCATCTGAGTAGCCTTTTTCTCAATAAGTTGACTAGCATACCTCATTTCTTCAATGGTAGCATTATCAAAGTCAATCTTTGGAATTACTATCTCTGTGTCCAAGTCAATATCTTCAGGAATTTCCTTTCTAGTGATCATAAGTCTTAATGGTTTCTTTTGTTTGACTTCTGGGATGACTGGTTTGACCTTTGGAATAGACACAATAGTAGAGATAGAAGGACTAGCAGTAAAAACTGGGATGTTTGAGGTTTGAGTGCCAATAGAAGTATGTACAGGGTCAAAAATTTGAGTGCTGGCCAAAAATGGTGATACACTCGGTAATATAGTATCTGAGCTCACTGTGCCTGAAGTAGATGGCAACAAAATTGTAGAACAAATTTGACTTGTCAAAATTTGAGAACTTACAGCAATGCCAACTGATGATGATGGAGTCGAGGAGGCTAACTCGGTAGATGAAAAGGGGTGCAGCTCGGTAGATGAAGAGGGATGCAGCTCGGTAGATGAAGTGGTAGTCACTTCCAATGATGATACCTAGAGCTGAGATATGGTAGGTGTAGATGGTAAAATTGGTGTAGATGAACCTGCTAAAGTTGACTCCAACCTTGATGATGTCATAGGTTTGTCTGGGGAGTGAGGAAGGGATGCAATAACTGCTGCTGCAATTTTTATCGTATCATCCTCCTTATCTTCCTCTTCAGCTTCTTCCTCTTTGTCTTCTTCCTCCTTTTCTTCCATCATTGCATGCAACTCTCCTGGTGTAACTGTGATGGATGGAGTGCTATCTGATTCATCACTGTTGCTGCTACTGTCATCATCCTTTATTTCTACTGGGTCTACACTGGGCTTATGTAGATGATAGATATTTTTCCACATGTTTGTAGCATCATTTACAACATGCTCTATATCTTTGATCAAAACTAAACAAGTCTGGAATCTGATCATCATTTTACCTTCATAGGTTTTCAATTCAGATTTTACCTCTTCTCCAGTGAGACTAGGCCGAAGATTCTTCAGGGATTGCTCATATATATCTTTTACCGTCTTGGTGGCTAACTCCCATCTTGGCTGTACTCTCTCCAGTAGTTCTTTAGAGATATGAGGAGCAATCTAGTCTGGGGAGTATTTCCATTTTCCCATTTTGTTAAGTACCAGTTCCTCAATTTGCATTTTCTCTGCATCAGTCCTTGTCTCAAATCTCAATGCCTTGAAATTTGCAATGCCAGCTCCTTCTTCCAATGTTTTGAGCCTTTGCTCGAATGTAGGTGCAGGTTTGACCAATACAGGTTCCTGAATACCTTTTCTCGTTCTTCGAGTGAATACTGCAGTAGGCTGCTTCTTGGGCTTGGTAATGATTACCTTGCCTTTCTTCTTTGCTGGTTGCTCTTTTTCTGATTCTTTTTCTCCTTCTTTTTCTTCTTCACTTTCTTTATCTTCACCTTTTCCCTCGGTGACCATAAGAGAACTCATTTCAGTTTTTAGTTTGGCCATTTTCCTTTTACCTTTGCTGATGGCCTGTGGAATTTTGATTTCTAGTTCAATTCTGTCCTTTGCTTCATCATAAGTACCAAAAATTCGTTGCCTTGGGTCTATTGGCTCATTTACCAGTGCTTCAATGATATCCCTGGTTTCATCAATATTTACCTCATATGGAAGAGGTTTCACCCATGCAACTCGAGGTCTAACTGCCTGTATGTATACCTTGTCACAGTCAACCATGAAACAGACATCATCCTTATACTCTTCAACAAGTTTTGGAGGTATTCTGAATCTGTTGTTCATCCTTTCCTTGAAATCTTCAAAATAATTGTCCATTACTTTGTCAAAATTCATACCCATATCTACTATGAATTCATTTATTTGATACAAAATTGGAGTATCTTTCCTCCATACAATTGTACCTTTGGATGGAAAGAATTTCTGTACATAGAAGAATAAACAAACTAGCAAAGAACCAAATTTACAAGGTTTTGTCTTTGCAGTCCTTATGCTTTCCATGTTTTTATTGAATTGTTTTAATAATACATCAGCTAGGTCAAACTCCATATTTTTCTTTACAATTTTATATGCCAAATCTACAGCCTCGCAAGGTACACTATTCAGCCTGCTGGAACTATATAGTTTGTATGCAATAACATAAATACCAAATTTCAGTTCTATATCTGAAACATTGTTGAGTTTTAAACCTTTGCCATCCCATTCGGCTTGGGTTTTCTTCTGTAACTCATCCCGTCCTAGGGTTTTGGTGGTTTTGGCTTTGCTGAGCATTGGGAGACCCATGATTTTGTGAATCATCTTCTTGGTTATCAAAACTGGTTGTTCCAACCACAACTGACCAT
The DNA here is from genome assembly GCA_028749045.1 of Cupressus sempervirens. Lineage (NCBI taxonomy): Eukaryota > Viridiplantae > Streptophyta > Pinopsida > Cupressales > Cupressaceae > Cupressus > Cupressus sempervirens. The sequence continues at coordinate 156,207,827 of CM053789.1, forward strand.
TATGTACTCAACTCAAGATATACCTCACCCATTTCACTTGGAAACTTCTTGGCAGATGCAGGATATGGGTTAAGCCTTTGGTTTCCAAATGTTTGAACTCAGGTTTTAGGGTTCCATCCATGCATAACTCGGCTAGGGTGCTATCCATATCTAGTGTCCCTATTTTTTGCACAGTACACTTGAAATGAGTACGAATATCATTGATTAGAAGTACCTTTGGAGGAATCTGTGATTGAGCTCCATGCGGGTCGAGTGATTCAGCGATGGCAGGAACAAGCTTGAACGTCGGTGCCTTCCATTCCATTCCCTTCACAAGCATTTTGGATCCTTTCTTCGCCTTGCTGCTGCTGGTGCTTGTGGAAGTCATTGCTGCTCGGTGAGTAAGAAGATTTCGTAAGAATACTTCGCTGGAAAATTTCTTCAACTCACTTGAATTCGCTTGAAAGCCCTCTTTTGTAAATCTCGAAGTCGCGGTGAAAAAATGAGGTTGAAATCTGCCCTTTTGATGAAAAATTTGTCATTAATGTTCAGCACGGAGGTAGCTGCGATTGACAAGCTGTCATCCACTAGCTCGGCTTAAACTTCACAATTCGGTGACCAAAAGAAAATAGGTTAATCCGCCCTTAACTCGGTAAGAGAAGAACCAACCATGCTCGGTAAGTGCAACTTGGTGAAAGAAGCCTTATTGCACCCGACTGAGCTCGGTAAGGTCATGTATCGACCATGATCCTGATGTATCTGAAATACTAATTTGATCATATTTTCATTCTAGGACTGCTTAGGAGATTGCTTGTGGATACAGTCCTGGTCTTATCCTGATGAGTCTTAATTGGAAATGGGAGAGTCACTCACCTCTTGAGTGATCATTCCATTACTTGAATTATCTGGCTCGGTAGACTTTGGAATCCATTGCTGCTTCATTTGTTTCCGAATATTGTCTACTTTGATTTTCTTCTCATCCTTGACTTTCTTTATGTTCATGCAGTTTTTAGATATATGACCAATTTTTGTACATGTATAACATCTTACAGTGGTATCCCTTTTTCTTAGGTGATGCCTTGCACAGTTTATGCTAGTATGACCATATTCTCCACAATAATGACATCTGCATCAAGTGTTGTAGTCCCAACCAAATATTGCTTTGATAAGTTGTTCAGCTAGATTAAAAGATTTGAATTTGCATTGTGATGCCTTATGACCTTGCTTTTGGCATTTGTGACATTTACCTTCAAATTTCGGTTTCCTTTTGCATTCATTGGCTTTGTGTCCATGCTGATTGCAATTGTAGCATTTTCCATTAAATTTGCCTTTTCCATTGCTCCAACATCTGTTAGATGTATGACCTAACTTACCACAGTGGCTACAAGTAGGTTTTTGATTCTTTTGAGTACCCTGTTTGGAGGATTCACCTTATTCCTTGTATCCAAGGCCTGCTTTACCATTTTGTTTATGAAAGTTTTCTTCATTTTGCAGATTCAATTGATCCATGTCTTTTTGAGATTTTACCATTCTCTCATTGACTTGTTTTTCAGAGACTAGATCACTTTGTAAGCTTGCATTGATTTGTCTTTCAGTAATTAAGTCATTTCTCAAAATCTCATTCTCAGATCTTAGATTCATAATTTCTTCATTTGCATTAGATAACTGAGTTACAAGATCTTCAAGCTGAGAGGATTGATTATTCCTTACCTCTAAGTCTTCAGCTGCCTTGTTCCTTTGCTCCAAGATTTTGCATAGCCTGATGGACTGGATTCCTTGTTCCCTTTTGAGCTTTCTTACTTCTTCCTGCAGAGATCCATTCTTTTCTAAAAGTTCTTTGATTGCTTTGTCAGCTTCATCTGAACTATTTGATGGTGAGAGATCTTCAATCTTTTCTTCAACATACTGATGGTCATTCATTTTCTTTGCAAGTTCTTTTCTTCTTTTCAAGGATTGTAAAAGATGCTCTTTTGCTTCATTGAGTTGAGCCATGGCCATTTTCAGATCTAGCTTTTCATTCTCAATAGTTTTGTCAAGTTTGAATATCTCCATTGTCCTAGATCTTTGCTCAAGCTGTGAAGCTTTTATCTTGAGAACCTTATAGCTCTGATACCAATTGTTGGAAATATTCAAGATATGACAAGTTATTGAGAGGGGAGGGGTGAATCAGTAACTTCTAAAATTTCAAACAATAAAACTGTATACTGATATATTCATCATTCATCCAAGTAACCTATTGTAAGCATGAAACAAAATCATTTGCAACACTTGAACACACAGATTTGGTGACCCAGAAACCTTCCAAATAGAAAGTAAAACTGGGGTGGGGATGAAACCCACAAGCTTCATTACTGCAGTATGAAGTTTGCTGGTTAAGGCTTACAACGACCACTTCTGGTGATCTGCCCTGTTAGGAGCACAAAGGATTACTAGATCCACCTTGTTAGAGGATTTCCAAACATACAATAAAGTATGCACTCTGTTAGGAGATTTACAAAAGACTGTTAAGTCTACCTTGTTAAAGGATTTGCAAAAACTGATTCACCTGTTAGAATGAAACAGTGGATCTGATTACAACTGATTGCTGATAAGATCCGCTATGCTCTAATTCACCTTGATGTGATAGATAAAACTTTTCTACTTCAAAACTAGACCTGTTGAATATCTTCACAATTCAGCCCACATACTTTCGCACGCATGTATTTCTTTCGCACTTTCACACATTCACACTTTCACATTTCCACTCATTACCATTGCCATAACTATTTTTTGAATGATACAATACATTGCATATATATACTATCCATATAAATAATACATGCAAGGTCGGCTAAACAATACATGCTAGGTCGGCTAAAACAACAAGTGCAAATCTCTATACAAAGTCGGCCCAAGGTAAAAACTTGGGTTCACTGAACTGACTCGGTGTCCTTCTGATACTCGACGTCCACTGCGTTACTCGGCATCGTCATGCACTCGGTAGAAGTGAAGGCACGGTTCATACTAAACACTTCGAATAGTTCTGAACTCGGTAACCACTGGAGACTCGGTAGAAGAGATGTCACTCGGTGAATACTTCTATCTGAACTGTTGCTCGGTGATCAAAGGAAATACTTGATAGAACCTTGTGACTCGGTGATAGTTAGTTTCCTTGATATCCGTCTAAGCTCGGTAAAAATTAATTTCCTTGATAACCTCAGGAGCTCGGTTATCATGAAGTTCTCGGTTACATCTTAGTACATCTTTACTCGGTCAAAACTAATTCCTTTCTTTATCTTGAACACTCGGTAAACACTGATTGCTTTGTTCACCTTGATCACTCGGTAAACACTGATTGCTTTGTTCACCTTGATCACTCGATAAACACTGACTTCTTTGTTCACCTTGATTACTCGGTAAACACTGACTTCTTTGTTCACCTTGATTACTCGGTAAACACTGAGAACTAGGTAAAGCTTGGTTTCCGGTGTGAGCTCGGTAAGTATTCAAAATCCAATAAGTGTTGTAACTAATGACAAAAATGTATCATAATGCCAACAGAGATATCTTTCAGATATGCCGGCATAACTACTAAGAGAAGAAGAAAGGATTAGATCCACACTAATAGATATCCAAAATATGCTCTAGCCAATCATGGACACAATACAAAAGTACATTGCATATTCAAAATCATTGGTCTAGGATAACAATAGTTTTGTTGCAGATCACATGATACAACTTTTAGTAGAAATCCAAGTAGCTCTTCATACCTACAAAATTTTGCAAAGCAACTAGGATAAGACGCTAGCTCTTATTCTCAAGGTACACTCTGACTTTCTTTCACATTTTGGTGTCTCCATGTAAATATCTTGTATAGCCTTTGGCATTATTGTCAAAAAGGGGGAGATAGAGTAGATTAAGGGGGAGTAAGAGGCATTTTCTATTTTTTGGAGAAATAAAGAGAAGAGAACAGAGATATATGTACAAGATAAAAGATGGAAAGACTATGTGCATAAGTACGTAAAGTAACTATGTATATATATCATGTCTTAAGTATGGGGGAGATATATGCAAATCTATATACAATGACATTACAAAGATAAATTTTGAAAAATAAAATTTAGTATGTTAGTGTACATAAGTCTTGGCTTATAAGTTTTTTTGTCACTAATGCCAAAGGGGGAGATTGTTGGCATTAAGTTATGTTTTTCCATTAGTGACAACACTTATTCAATTCTATATGGTTACCAAGCATTTTAGTGATAATTAGGTTTTTCAGTTCACACTAAGCATTTCAGAGGTTACCGAGTGAAAGTAGATAGTGTGAAGTCCAGCAGTTATCACTGAGCAGTTCAGTTGTTACCAAGCTTCATAGTGTCTACCAGGCAATTAATTTGTGCAATGAGAAGCCAATGTAAACTAAGTGATGGATGAATAGTGTTTACTGAGTGTATCAAGGTAAACACAGTATTCAATATCTACCTAGTGACATTATATCTACCAAGTTTGAAGCTACATTGTATGATTAGTATGGACCAAGCCCCTACTTCTATCGAGTGCATGACGATGCTGAGTAATGTAGTGGATGTCAAATATCAGAAAGTCACCAAGTCAGCTTACAGAACCTGAGTTTTCTACTGTTGGGCTAACTCAGTAATATTTTTCTTGTGTTTTAGATGACCTTGTAACTATAAGAATTGGAATGGTATATATGTTATGTATTGTATCATACCAATGTATCATGAATGTATTAAGGAATGTATGAAATGCATGTGAATGAGTATCAGCAAAAGAGTAAGGAATACAGCAAGGTCAATTCAGGAGTAGAAATGTTTTATCTATCACATGAGGTGATTAGTACTTTAACGATCTAATCAACAAATCAAGTTGTAAGTAAGATCCTCTGTTTCATCCTAATAGGTGAATTAGTTCTAAATCCTTTAACAAGGTAGACTTAACAATCTTTGCTTAAATATCCTAATAGAGTGCATACTTCATTTTATGTTTGTAAAATCCTCTAACAAGGTGGACTTAGTAGCCCTATTTGTTCCTAATAGGGTAGATCACCACAAGTGGTCAATGTAAGCCTTAATCGGCCAACTTTATGCTACAATAGTGAAGCTTTGTGGGTATCATACCCACCCCAGTTTTACTTTCTATTTGGAAGGTTTCTGGGTCATCAAATTTTGTGTTTCATGTCTTATGAATGCTTATCTTTAAGTTTCTTATGCATGTAGTAAAGTAGATCAATTAATGGTGAATGATTTATATTGTTAAGTGCTGAATTTATGAAAAGTTTTTGAAGTTACTAATTCACCCCTCCCCTCTCAGTAACTTAGCAAGTCTAGATTATTTCCAACAATCCTTAGTTTAGATTAGATTCAAAGACTTGGTATTACTAGTTGTGGTTATGGTTGAGGTATGTATAGAGATTTCTTGAAACTATCTAGAATCCCTCACATACATAGCATTGAACCAGGATTTGTTGATATTTATTTATTTAACTATTAAATTTTTATATTTGTTTTATTCTTTTAGGAGTAGAGTAGCATAGCTTGAATACAGCTAGCCTCATATGAAAATGTGAAAAATGTTGTGTCTAGTTTAATGCCCTAATGTGGAGTTCACAAATATTTTCTTTGATCATCTACATCACACATATTTCTCTAGAGGATTACAAACACCCTTCTAAAAACATTGGTATAATTCCTTTCTATGTTGGGAATCTATCTAGACATAAATATGTTTTAGATGGAAAAGGTGGCATATCATTAAAAAAGGCATAGACCAGTGTATAGAATAGGTGCTAGTGCAAAAAGAAAAAGAGATAACTCAAGATACACAAACATAAGAAGGTCATGAAATACAAGTAAGAATAATCATGACCAAAGACCTTAACCATCTATGGCAATGTCTAATGCTGAGGTTAATTTGGACAAAAATATGATAGAGAATACTATGATACTCAAATAATACCTTTTGAAGAGGAGTCATCTGTAGTGACTATATGCAAAGATTATAGAAAGGAAAGTACTTGTGTTTTAGATTATTGTAAAGGAACATTCAAGTAGGCCCACCTTGTCGTAGAAAATGTTGAATAAAAAGTAGATAGAGATGAAAAATCAATTTCATATTTGGATAATCGGGGTGTCAATTTTCCTTGCAATCTAGAAAACAAACATACACAATATATTTAACTTTTGGATACCAAATAAGTATAGGACATTTTAGTGGATGAAGATAAGAACATGGATATTGATAAGAAACATCTTTATACCATAAGAACAATGCAACTAAAGATGGTAATCAAGAACCTATAATAGAAAATTAGGAAAGCATAGAGGTTTTAAAAAAGTGTAGGAAATGTAGCTGGCAAAGAAGTAGAGGAGACAAGTCACATTTTAGTTATTGTTGATAGGAAAGTTAATAAGATAAATGAAAGAATATATTCAAGGTTGGACACCTCTAAATGTAAAAGGACTTCCAATGAATGGTTTGAGATATTCAATCACTCAACATTAGCCACAACAATAAAAATATAACCTTGACATTCATTTCACAAGAAGAGCAATAGATTGAGCACTATAATACACAACATCCAATAAAGTGAATTAGATAGGATTGAAAAGATATTAATACAAACTATGATTCCTCCAAAGGGACTTTTTTTGCTCAACATCTCAAGTGGGTATGTGCAAGATCATGGTGTGCCAAAAAGTGTCGATCTGAAAAATCTATAGTTCTGAAATATCTCAAAACATTTCAAAATCTATTCCAACTTTTTTCCCACCCACCCTGATATTAAATTAAAAAAATTAATATCTTTATAAGGTCTACTATATCTTTTGATACCAAACCTATATGGTCAACTTCAAAAACATTCTTAAAATGTGCTTTTGGCCTATTTTCATTTGATTTTTACTTCAAACATGTAGCTAACAACTTTTTTTTCACCAAAATTTGATGAAATGAAAAGGGTTTCTTAAGAATGTTCTTATCTTTCCATAAATGTAAGGTTTCTCAAATTATGAGTTTAATAAATAATTATTGCTTATTTTCTAATGGAGTTATGTATAAACTGCTAACTGACACACTACTTGAAAATTAACTATAACTTTCAAATGGTACAACATTTTTTAAATCCAAAAGATGCATAACATTCTATGTTTTGTCTAATATAAGGAAAAAAAGGAAAAAATGAATTTTGTACAGTTTTGAATTAGTTAAGGTGGTCAAACACGAGAATCTTTTATTCCAAAAATACTAAAGTCAAAAATTAATTCTTAATTATTTATTTAGAATAAAAATACTGAAAAATATGTGTCACATCTAGGCATGAGTCCACTACTTATATCTAGAATATTATTAAAAAATATTATCATTTGGTTTTGATTAAGGTGATCAGACATATGTCTACTCCTTATTTTTGTTATGAAATTTTTGTAATATTGCATTAAAATTTTTGCTAGAGATTATTTTCTGTCAATTTTTTGATATAAAGTTAATAACAAGTAGAAAATTGCACGTCAAGTTGACATAATCCTAATTTTCTGATTTTTATTGCCAGTTAAGAGCATAGTTTGGTTGACCATGATCCTGCACATACCCAAGTATAAAATGTTATTTTTACTTGAATAATTTTATTATTATTGATATATCAAAACCAAGATGATACAGTTATATGTTCCACACCTACCTATGTGATTGTTACTCTCTGGAGTGCTTCTGAAATACCTATATTGAACCTCAATGGGTTGGAAATGCTAATTTTTCTAGCTATTAAAGCTAAAGGGCCTTTGATTCCACATGCTAGGCCTCCATGCAGCAAAGGACATCTAGTATGGAGAGGATCTTTTACTACTAGAACTTTCTAACCTACTAAGCCTCAAAAAACATAACACTATCATGATGTGCATCCTTAAATGATGCAATTAGTTCAGGTAATGGTACAAGTGGATGTCAAAGTTATCCCCATTTAGATATTAATCTTAATGTGTTTGATGAAGTAGTAGTGGAAGGTGGATTGTTAGCTCATTTGACTATGTGGATCATAGATGATATGGAATACCTTAAAGAAGTAGCATGTAGATAACTCACCATATGTTGTAGTGGATGCATCATGAATAAGTAAACAAAAAAGTAATAAAGAAGTGAGCAGGTATTTTATAGTTAGTGAATTGAGATTTTAACATTCCACAAACTTATGAATGACATCATAAAAGTCTTGGGTCATGACTCTTTAATAATAGCTCCACCATTGTTGAGGATAAATGAAATGATACTCTTGTAGAATATTTTGGTTTTGTTATGGCCTTTGAGTAGAAGATAAAAGAAAAAAATTGCATTGCAAAAATAAATTCATATCAACCTTTACTCTTTAATCCTACATATCTAGAACATTCCTTATGCCTCTAAACTATACCTTTAATCAAAATAAAATTTGGAGGAAACCATATATGTTCTTGGTGGTATAAAAAAATACAAATTCCTATCATATTTGAAAACACCATTGATAAGTGACCATATCTATTCTATATACTAGTAATTCATTACAATTATATTCAATACATATATCAATTCCACAAAAAGATGCATATAGTTTAAAAACATATAAATAGTTAACATTATACAAATTTGATCATCCATCTAATTTTTCATTTGAAAAAGGTTCAAACTTTAAATAGAAAGATATTATTGTAATTGAATTTTAAGTAGTAGTCCTAAAAACTAAGAGATTATAAAAGGGGGTTTTATAATCAAAACTTATTCCATCACATATCATACTTATAGAGGCCACATAAGTATTTTAGACTAACTCGTTGGCTTTCCAATGACCAATATTTTATAAAATTATCCAAAAAATATCTAACAATAACCCAAGATTTTTTTTAATTTAAATTAATCTCTCACAATCTTCCTAGTGCTAGATGCACAAGTCTCTAATCTTATTTGCACTAGGAGTAAACACAATCATCTAGACAACCAAAAATCTAGGTATATGAAGCCCAAATATTTCCATAAGCTTTCAACTGTGAACAATAATGATTTTAACTAGCTAGACATAAAATATAATTCTATTTTCCATTAGACTTACAAACTCTCATGCTAAGGAATGTATTTCTACACATGCACATTGGAAGAATCTCCAATCATAACATATTATTGTAGAGATTTTCATTTTATTCTGATGGAGAAATATCAATCACAAATTTTTATGTCATAGAATATTAAATTGTTGAGAAAAGAATATTGTTGAAAGTATAAGAATATGAAACAATTAGTATTTTGTCAATGTGTCAAACCTATTGTTTTCTAGTAAGATAGATGCTTATTTTGGTCTGAAGGCTATCATTTGATTGATTGATGAAGAGGATTTTAAGAAGATAGGATAACAAGTGTACCTAGTGAAAGGTTGAGTTATATGGTTTATAAAAGGGGCACAAACACTAGATAAGATAGTGATGATATAGTGTATTATTTACCTATTTGAGGCTACAATGGATGGTTACACTATCTCAGTCTACAAGAAGAAGGGAAGAAAAATGTGTTTGCTAAGCTTAACTAAGTAAATAATAGGAGTCATGCAATGTTAGTTCAAGTTGAGAAAAAAATAAGTTGGTGCTAAAAAAAGAAAAGAAATATTATGTGCAGAGTAATTTAGTATGTGCTAAGTAAATTTAGTGTGTGCCAAGTGGCAGTAAAAAGATAATATGTGCCAAGTAAATTTTATTGGATGTTGGGCAACCTAGTGTGTGTTGAGCATCAAGAAAAAGTTATTGTCGATTGATAGCATAAAGAGTTTGATCATAGATTCTTTGAATCTGAGTTGAGAAAGTTGATTTTTTGGGCTATGTGGAGCATGTGGAAGATAAGCTTGATGAGATAGAGGCATAGAATTAAAGATAAACCATATTGAGGAAAATTTGATAAGGATTGTAAAGGAATTTTCTAGAAGAAGAATAAAATAGAAAGATGGTTAGATTCAATGAATCTTACTTTAGCCTAAAATGGATGATTGTGATTAAATTAAAAAAGATATAATTTCTCTTTATAAGGGGATACTAATCCAGGAGCAATGTTTTTTGAAGACTAAGGTAGAGTTAGATGAGCAAAGTTGTATTTCTTTATATGAGTGCTTAAGGGATTAATCTGCACATGGCATACTAAACATGAAGGCTTAAGGATTTGAATGCTTAAAGAGGTGAACAAGCTATTAGAGACAAAGGATATCGGAAGCCAAGTAGAATGGATATGTAAACAAAGATCTGTGATCTACAAGTGAAATTTTTTTGTTATCAGATCAAATCCTATTGCAATTGTCTAACAATTGTATCAGTTTGGATAAATCCTTTGGATTAAGGTTGAACTAATACTCATTCGTAAATCCTTTAATAAGGTGACATTTTAATGGAATTTTATAAATTCCTCTAACAAGGCTCACTCCTAATAGGGTGATTGATGTTGGAATTACAATAGGAAAGATGAACTCTGAGTTAGGGGTAGGGGCTGGTGGGGGTGTGAATTAGTGCTTCAAAGTTTTACTCATAAAACATTCACCATATATTCATCTCACAATTTAACAAGTAAACTAAAATACCATATGAAGCATATACATCTAAAGTGTGTAAACAAGTAAGCATTCACACATATATGATACAAGATATGATTACCTAGGAACCCTCCAATGAGAAGGTAAAATGGGGTTGGGGGTGACACCCACAAATCTTCACGACTGCTCTTATAGCATGTTACCAATAAAGGTTATAATGTTTAATCATGAAACATGATCTACCATGTGAAATGCATACCTTGTTAAAATCTTACAAAGATTGTTATTTCTTACCCTGTTAAAGGATTTCAAAACCCTATTAGAAGGGTGGATGATTAAAGGACTTTAACTCACAATTAAGTAAGCACCTTGTTATAGTATTTTAATATAGCCTTTTAAGACTAATCTATTAAGAGATTTAACTAATTCACATGTTAGAATGTCTCAACAATGATACTATGATTAGCACTCTACTGATTGATGTTAGATCACCTCTATACTGATGTGTACCTGATCCCTTCTGATCAGATGTCTCTCTGCTATCCACTATTTCCTTCCTCTACTCTCCTTTAACTGATTATGCAATGTAACTCAAATCATAATACCTTGGTCATCATGAATGTCCTATTTGTGCATGCAAAAAACTCCTTCACTCTCTAGAACATTTAGGGTTTGCGCTCCTTAAGAAGACTTGGGTAACTTAGGATTAGGTATGAATCAACGGGTGTGATTCACCCATATTGCCACTTAAACCTTCTCTTTTTCTAACTGGATGCATATAATACATAGGGATTCATATTTAATATTCATCCTTATCATCAAAAGATCATAAATCAATCCTTAAGTCTGCTCAAAAATTGTCTACATACTAATTTATGCCAATACAAACAACTATGTCAAAACTATGTTACTCAACATCTAAAGTCCCTGATGCTTGGCACCAACTATGACTTAGATTTTTTCACTTGACATCTAAAAGATGGCATGTACTTCTTGCTCATCACTTGATTCACTTAGCACATACTATCTACTTGGCAATTGAATGATTCAACACTCACTATTTACTCGACATGCACTAACTTACATGTTGTGCTTGGCATATGTTACTTGTTTAGCATGAACTAATTAAATGACTTAAGTGTATAGACACTCACTTGTCAAAACCAATCTGAGATTAACAATCTCCCCCTTTGACATGAGTGTCAAAAACACTTGGTCATGCATTAATGATCTTTTCCTTACAAGCATAACATAGATATTTATTAAATTCTCTACAAAATTTCAAAATTTTGCAACACATGACTTGTACCTCAAAGTTTCATAACTCCCCCTTGAGTTAAATGTTATTTTTTGTTCTATATTCTTTATCAAAAATCTTTCTCCTACTAATTGGATTTACATCAACTGATACTCATTCTCTGTGCCTATCTGAATTGATGTTTGCATTTTTTTGTTCTCTTACTCCCCTTTTTTTCTTTGTCTCTTACTACCCCTTGTGTATAAATATCTCTTTTATTTTCTTTCTTGGTCTCCCATTTCTCTTACTCCCCCTTTTTGACACTTATGTCAATGGGTTATACACTAATAGTGTATTTGTCTAGAAAAGGTTTATGAATCTTAAGTATAATCTTATGAGTTGCATACCAATTATCACAAGCTACCTCCAAAGACTTGATTTGGATGGCTATCTCAGTAGTAAGGTGTGCTAAGCCATCCAATGTATAAAGATTAGGGTCTTTCTTCATAAGTGTTTCTACAAAACTTAGTTCCTTATGTAATATCTCCATGTGAGGAGTCAATATTGACTAGATGTTGATTAGTTTTGCCCTTATGTTGGCTTCATCTACTTGTAATGATGCTAACTAAATTTGGGATTACAAGAGGCATCTGAAATGTTTCTCACTTTGAGCTAGAAACTTTGGAAAAGTAGCACCAAATGACTTCATATGGTTGTCCAAAATCATGATGTGATTCCTTACTTCTTGTGTGAAGAGTGTAGGATTACATAGTTTGGTGTACAAAGAGAAAATGTTCTCTAGTACCTTCTTAACACTTTCTATCTTGGTTGCTAGATCAACCTATGTTAGTGCAATAGCACTTGATATCTTCTCATTTACCTTGTTTTGAAACTTCCTTTTAAACCATTCTAGTATTTTTACATTAGTATCTAGGTCTATGTCACTAACCCTTTCCACTATATTGGTTAATTGTTAAATGATGGGCTTGTTTTCATCTCGAGTTGGTAGATTGAATGCATCTAGGAAAATCTCTTTGATGTCAATTAAAGCTTGCTACTATCTATGCTCCCTTCTGAGAAGTTCTTGATTTTTCTTCTTTGCTAGGGCCTCTTGTAATATACCCATCTACTCAATTGTGATTGGTGCATAATCAAATTTAGGCCATACAATCTCTTCTCTAAATAATTCTTTTACCTATGCTCATTTTGAAGCAGTTCTTGATTTTTATTCTTTGCAAGCACCTCTTGTAATATACCCATTTTCTCAATTATGATTGCTACATAATCAAATTGAGGCAATAAAAGCTCTTCATCTAGGCTAACATCACCATAAGTAGTTACCTCTTTTTCCTTAGATGAGCTAGGACTCAGCCTTGATAACTATAATGGTGTAGCATTTATGCTCGACCTTTGAAGAGGTTGACTGGAAGGACTACCTAATTCTAGTAATGTCACCAGTTCTTGAATAACTAGTAGCTCCTTTGGCTTGGGTGTCAAACTTGACACCTGTAGTTCCAATTGCACCTTGATCTTGTGTTGGAGGTGTTGGTGTTTGAAAATGTTACCGGTTTTCAATTATCCTAATGAGAACAAAACACATCTAGGGGCAACTAACTCCCACTTTCAACATGCCCATTCAAACACCAGGCCAACTATAAGGCTAGACCCTTCTTCTTCAGGCTCTGCAAAAACCTAGGTGGGTAGACCTATAGATTCTTTATATGGTACCGATTATCGAAGCATACACTGAATCTAATATGAAGAAGATAAAACCCTAATTTCTCCTGATAACTCATGAAATAACATCAATCTACAGTAGCTAAATACAGATCTAGGAATCTCATAAGCCAAGTGAGAGCATTCTATTATAGCTCTTCAACATGAAAAGGGAAAAGCATTTGATTATTGATGTTGAGTTTCAACAAATCCTCAAATATGCAGAAGTATAACAAGTAATCCTATAACTGACCAGTGCCTAATCCATTGGGCAATTCCATGAATCACAAAACATGCATCTATGACATCAGGACATATTTTGTATACCCAAACATCAGATCTATCTAATCACCTTGTGATTCAGACATCAGTGTTCATTCAGATCTCATTCTCACAAAATATCCTTCTCAACATAACCAGTAACCCTGTCAAACACATCAAGCATTTACTTGGCACTTTGTTCCAACAACAAAATATATCAGACATACAACCTAAAGGGGAAGCAAATGGATCTCAACTCCTTGTTCCAAGACCACATAAGACTACAGATTAATAATATAGGAGACAAGAACCAGAATGAAACTAGTGAAATTACTGTTCATATGTATTCATTTCCTTGAAACTATACATTCAGATGCACAAAATTAAAACATGAAACAACCTAACATCTCAGAACTATCTATATTCTTTGCACTACTGATTTTCATACAAGAAGAAATTGCTGAAGAATGGAGGTGGAATCACAATTCTAGATCCAAAGAAGTGGTCTCACAGAATGACTGCAAATTTCCTACCAACAATGGTTTCACAATAACAAAAAATTGGAACCCACTAGTTTCTCAGTTACAAAAAAAAAAATTGGAACCTTTACAATGGAAGAAAGAAAGAATAATATAGGATAGATGAATTCCCGGATCTCACATGCAACTGCCATCTGTCGACTTAGAAATCCATCTCCTGCAACTGAAAAGACTCTCTCTAACCTCTTTCTTCCATCTAATTTGATTTGATTTCATCATTATCTTGTAACTAATTCACAAATATCTTCTGCTAAATGATGAAATCCTTTTGCTTATCAAAATATCTGATTTGCCCATTGAAAAGCTAGTGAAATTTCAATTTTTAATGAATGAATCTGAACAAATTTTGACCCAAACTGAATTCTCACTACCTTTTAACCATACTCAAGTCATCACCTTGTTAGAAATCAGTTCTGAGCTTTGATACCTAAATTCGGTTGCACAATAGGAATCTAGAAGAAAACCTCTTGTAGCTCAAACAGACTACAACATGTGCAAAAACTAACTACAGAATCAGAATATTTAGATCTTCCCAGTTCTAGCAGTATATTGGAGTGCATATCTAGCCTTTCGGAAACACCTAGAATCTCAATTTGAAAAATGACTCCCTCTGCTAGAACACTTAGGTCTGCATCCTAATTTTCAAAAATTAAAAAAATTTCTAAAGTACAAACTTTAGAAATATAAATCCTTTTGAACTTAAAATATCTTGAACGTGACTTCACTTTTGAAAAATAATTTTAAAATCATTTTTCTTTTTCCATAAGCTTTCAATTCGGGTCAACCCTTCTTTGACCGGCTCTTCACCACGTGTCGATATTTGATTGGCTGAACCTTCTGCATCATCCGCCATGTCAGTGCCACTGGGACCCATGCTACATGTCAAAATTTTGCTTTCCCACATTTTTTAAATCCCTCGCATCTTCATAATGCGGGATTGCATCGTCTGTCAAATCATGACACATGTCATGATCTGAGTGCCTCCCACTTGAAATGCTTTCCAATGACATCTCATCATCCGCAGGACCCGTGGTGCCACTTGGTGAAAATCCACATTCTCGCATTTTTTAACCAGTGCACAACTTGTTTTTGTGAGAATGCGGGCACTATTGATCCCGCCATGTGTTGACATCTGAAGCTCCATTGCCACATCAGTAGGGTTATTTGTTTGTTTAAAATTTCTATCTTAAATGCATCCACTGGCCGATGGGGTCCACCTCAAATTCTAGCGCTTAAAAAGTGCTTGTCTTTCAAGAAAACATATTGCTTGCTTGAAGTTGTATTTAAAAACAAAAAAATTAACCTCCCACAGGGGATAATGGCCCTCAGCTTTTCCCTGTCTAACTACATTTTTTCCTTCATGGCACAGGTCTAGTCTCTTTGTGGATGATTGTGTTCTTCATGATAGTTGCCTCCTTTAGTCACTTTGGGCCTGGCATGGTCTCTTTATTAATTGGCGACTTCTTCTTGATAATGTGTGAACTTCCCTTCACTATTTTTAGCAGCGGCTTCTCTGTCCCTTCCAAGGCATTGGGTGTCTCTTTTTTGTTGACTGGTGCTTATGCAATATGGTGCCCTTTTGTAATGTTCTCCCCTGTTTGAAAACATTGCTTTTCTTTCCTCTTACATGCATAGGCTTCATACTCCATTTCCACTTGGGTTGCTCCTCTTACTTGGCGCAGAATGGTCTTCTCTTTGTTTGTTGCCTTTTCCATTTGCTAACTGCTTTAAAAATGTGGATGTTCTTTTTAAGGTGTGCTCCAAATGCTACAATTGCTATAGCAGCATTGAAAGACTTTTTCTACCTTTGCAGATGTCGTAGATTACAACTCCATAGCCACCCTCTGTTTAGCTACTCCTCTTCATCTAAAATTTCATGGGGACTTTCATTCTTTGCATTTTCCTACATTCGACATGGAGGGCTTGTTCAAGTTGTGGGTGTCTTTACTTTTCTTCAGATACCTTTGTTTTTAATGTGTGTCCTTCCAGCTCTGGCACAAGGATTCGTTTCACCATCTTATCATAAGAAAACATTAAAGAGTTGATCATCTCTTCATCTTGTAATGGGGACATCAACTGTCTTGGCCACTTCGGCAATATTTGAACCTTCAGCGACATTGGCAACTTCAGTGGTATTGGCAGTGGTGTTGTAACTTCCATGTTTTCTATCAGTGCTTTTAATCCACCATTTGTGTCATGTGCAGATTAAAAGCACTGACAGAAAACATTTTTTGTAAATGGAATTGACCTGGAAAAGTGTTCAGATGGATTCGTCAAAATATGCAAACTAACACACTTAAAGTGTTTTCAGAGGAAAACACAAGGGTACAATCCATTCAAATTGACCTATCACGGATCAGGAGATATTACATCATGAACAGGGGTTCCAATCAATCTGTAAATACTGACACCAGTCAAACTTTAGAAATTCCATTTGGAATCACATTTGAAAACTGATCAAACGGATTCGTCAAGAGCTAAAACTTGAAACATGATAAGTCTCTGATGTCTATAATGCAATGCAAAAGGAATTTTAGCATTTCAATCAACTGGTCAAAAGTTATTACAGGTCAAATAGGCCTTCCCAAAAATGTGAACAACTACACAAATGTACAAAATAGTAAATGACCAACTTTGAGGGGTTCAAAACCTAGTCAAACGGATTCAAAATGACTTGAAACTTGGAACATAGGTTCTCTGGTATGGACACTAAACACTTCCAAAGTGGCTAGTCATGACACATTCTTGGGTAAAAGATATTGAAATGCAAACTGGGCCTCTTGTTGCTATTTGACACTTGGGGCAGAATTGCAAATTTTGACACTAGCTCAAAATGGGACTTCGCAGAATGGTTTGAAATGTTAGTTTAAATTTATAGAACACATAGAAACACTAAATGAAAGGTGTTAGAAAGATTAAACACCTCTTAGGCATCAAACTAACAACCAAGTACATTCTCATTTAAAAGCATTTAAGGGCTTGATTTTTTCAATGGTTCTCAAAATTGACCATGCAATTTTTAGTCCCAACAGGAGGTACAAGTGTATCTACCTGATCTATTTGGCCTTGAGTGCAATCATTTTCTGGTGTTTCTATCTTGTCTTCTCCAAATGTCTCATCCTTTTCTTTTTCAATTTCTATTACATTCACTGAGACTAGAGTGTCTTTCATAAGTGTACTAACAATGAAACTTATTGTCCCCTTCCTTTGATATACCACTATAGGATGTGAAGATTGTACATGTGTGACTTGAGGAGTGATTATAGATGTTTCTTGTGTTTTCACTTCCTCCCCTACAATTATTTGTTCTGTCTTCTAAATTTCTTTTACACTTACTAGTATAGGGTTGTCACGTAGTTTGGCTTGGAGATTGGATTGGACAAGTATCCTTTTTAAATCATCATCTATAAGGGGATTGATGTTTTGAGCAATAGTCTCAGAAACATCCTTTACTTTGATAATTTTAGTATATACACTTGTCTCCTATGGAGGGCTGGCACTTAGCATTTGTGTATCTTGTACACTCTATTCTGTTTGTTGCTCTTTCATAGCTAGTGCCTGGTTATCAATATTCATATATGTGCCTCCCTCAACTATGCCTTGTTTAGTATCATCTTCTTCATCCTCTCCAAGATCAATAGTTCTTTGGTCAGCTTCTTTAGATGTTGACAGTCTGTATGTTATCTTCCACCATTTTTTGGACTTCTGTACAACATCCTCTATATTGTTTTGCAATATGTTGAATGCACTGTATTTTGGAACAAATATTACAACATACTTCTTAATGGCTTTAGACATTTTAGCCTTATTAAGTTTTGGCATAACTTGAGCAAGGGTTGTCTCCCTAATTTTTCTTTAAATGTTTAAACATTAATGCAATTTTTGCTCAACTCTATCATATAAACTTTTAGGTATGGAGTTGGCAAGTTCTAGAGGGTTCTTTTTCAATATAGCCATCATGGCATATACTGACTCTTCATCTTGGTTCTTCTCAATCTTCCCAAGAGTGTCAAAATCAATGTGAGATAATCTTGATAAATCAACATTTCTACTAATTTTCTCACATAAATTGTCTAAATCTAAAGAGGGATTGTGACTTACCACTTGAAATTGGTTTTTTTCATCTGATTCACTATTCTCTTCATTAGATTCATCTTGAGAAACATACTTCATCCTCAATCTATTCTGTGCTTCAACTTCCTTCTCTTTAGGCTTGGCTACTTTTTTAGCCTTTTGTGGAGTGACTCTAGTGTTGGCCCTTGTGGTAGGTGTTGTAGGTTTAGGCTAATTAGGTTTAGCACCCTTCTTATGTTTGTTCACTACTTGAGTCTTTTATTTTCCCTTTTTGTTCTCAATAGTTGTAGGTACTTCAATAGCTTCTTCTTCCTCGAAACCTTCTATAGTTTCTACTTCATCATCTTTCTTGTCTTCTCCATGAACTTTTGTCAATGCCAATGGTGCTTGAGCTTTTGTTTCCTCTTCTTCTTCATCATCTTCCTCTTCTTCTTCCTCAATTCATTCACCAAATCTTTCTTCCAATTTCTTTACCATTTTATTCTTCTTCCTAATTATTTGATTTGGCCAAGTCATAATTTCCAAATGTTGTGGCTTCTTTATCCACTTCTTGTATAAGTAATGTTTTTATTGTTGTAGAGGCCTCTTCAACATTTATTTCATATCATAATGGCCTTAGCCATCTCACCTTGGGAACTATTGCTTGTAAATATGTGAAATCATTATCAAGTAGGAAGCAAACATCATCAAAATGATTCTTCACTGGTGAGATTGTTATCCTTAGTCTTTCCTTCATTGATTTTTTGAAATCTTCAAAATAAATTGTCATGATAGATTCAAATTTATCACCTATTTTTTCAATAAATTCACCTATTTGAACTACAATAGGTCTGTTCACCTTCCATCAACCTCACCAAATGTAGGAAATGTATCAAATGATAAATGAAGGACACCCTAGGGCAAGGATGAGACCCACTAATCTTCACTACTGTTGTAATAAATTGTATCCAATGAAGGTTACAATTTTTTATCATGAAACATGATCTACCCTATGAAAGCTCTACTCTATTAAAAGCTTACAAATATTGTTGGGTCTTACCTTGTTAAAGGATTTTAAGACCCTATTAGAAGTGTGCTTGATTAAAGGAATTTAACTGACAATTAAGTAAGCACCTTGTTAGAGGATTTCAATATAGCCTATTAGGACTAATTTATTAAGTGATTTAATTGATTCACATATTAGGGTATGTGCAGGATCATGGTGTACCAAACTGTGGCCTTAAGTGGCAGTGAAAAACTAGCAAATCAGGGTTATGTCAACTTGACACATAATTTTAAAGTGGTTCTGGACTTTATATCAAAAAGTTGTAAGAAAATAATCTGTAGGAAATTGAATCTAGTTTCTAAACTACAAGGCCTTATCTAGAGAAAAAAACATTTTATTGGTCAAAAGTTTGGATTTTAATGCGATTCTACAAAAATTTCAGAGCGAAAATAAAAAGTAGGTGTATGTCTGACCACCTTAATCATAATAAAATGATAATATTTTTAAACATAATTTTAGATATAAAAAGAAGACTCATGCTTGGATGTGACACAAGTCTTTGGGAATTTTTATTCCAAATAAATAATTAATTATAAATTTCTACTATACTATTTTCAGAATTAAAAAACTCCCGTGTCTGACCATCTTAACTAGTTCAAAAAAAATCAAAATTAAGTTTTTCTTATTTTTTTCTTATACTAATCGAATCTTAGAATGTGACGCATCTTTTGGATTTCACAAATCTTATATGGTTTGAAAGTTATAGCTATTTTTCAACCAGTATGTCAATCAACACTTTGTAGCTAACTCCATTAGAAAATAAGTAATAATTACTTACTCAACTTGTAATTTGACAAATCTTACATTTATGAAAAGCTAAGAAAATTCTTAAGAAACCCTTTTCATTACATCAGATTTTGGTTTAAAAAAGTCGTCAGCTATATGCTTGAAGTAAAAAACACATAAAAACATGCCGAAAACACATTTTCGAGATGTTTTAAAGATGACCATATAAGGTTGGTATTGAAAGATATAGTAGGAATTATAAAGGTATTAATTGTTTTCATTTAGTATTAGGATGGGTGGGAAAAAAGTTGGAATAGATTTTGAAATTCTTTGAGGCATTTCAGAACTACATATGTTTTAGATCGCCACTTTTTGGCACACCATGATCCTGCACATACCCATTAGAATGTCTCAACAATGATTATGCTGTTAACACTCTATTGCTTGTTGTCAGATCAACTCTATACTGATGTATACTTGATCCTCTGTAATCAGATGTCTCTCTATTGTCCATTGTTTCCTTCCTTTGTTCTCCTTTAACTAATTTTGCAATGTAACTAAAATAATAATACCTTGGTAACATGAATGTCCTATTTGTGTGTGCAAAACTCTCCTTCACTCTCTAGAACATTTAGTTTTTGTCCTCCTTAAGAAGACCTGGGTGACTTAGGATTAGGTATGAATCAATAGCTATGATTTACCCATAATTCCACTTAAACCTTCCCTTTTTTCTAATTGATTGCATGTCATACATAGAGATTCATATTTAAGATTCATTCTTAACAACAAAAGATCATAAATCAATCCTTAACTTGGCTCAAAAATGATTTACATAGTATTTTTTTCTTTACACAAACAATTATGTCAAAACTATGTTACTCTGCATCTGAAGTCCTTGGTGCTCAGCACTAACTATGACTTCAGTGTTGTCACTCAACATTTGAATGACTCAACATGCATTGCTTTCCTAACACCTAAATCACTCAACACATACTATCTTCTCAGCACTTGGATGGCTCGATACTCACTGCTTACTCGACATATGTTACTTGTTTGGCATGAACTAAGCAAATGATTTAAATGTATGGAAACTCACTTGTCAA
The DNA here is from genome assembly GCA_028749045.1 of Cupressus sempervirens. Lineage (NCBI taxonomy): Eukaryota > Viridiplantae > Streptophyta > Pinopsida > Cupressales > Cupressaceae > Cupressus > Cupressus sempervirens. Next base: position 156,229,035 of record CM053789.1, read on the forward strand.
AACTATTCTAAGATTAATAATTGAAATCCTCTAACCAGGTTATATTTAACAGTGTGCATTGTAACCTTCAAAATAGTTGGCTCTTAACAGGGCTTGCTTCAGAAGAGTGCAAATTGGTAGCATGTTACTAGTGTATTTTCCCAAATTGGGTATCTATGTTAAATCCATATGTCAAATATGTTATTGAATCTATTATGTTTCATGATTACATTTCTACAAAGTTATTTTGACCTAGGATAATAAAATACAAATTTTTAATGTATCGGATGATCTAATGGATGCATGCATGACATGGATATATGGATATTGATCTATGAAGGGTTAAAAAGGTTTATTTGTATATTTGCACCTTGGATAAGTGATTCCCCCCCACCCTCTCAGTTATTCTAAATATCCCAACTTAGATATATCGACACCATAAAAGATTAATCACTCAACTAGGTAGTATAATGTCCCCTCTCCTAAATAGACCATTATCTCATTAAATTGGGAGAAAATTGTAACACTCCAAAACTTTAGTAAAAAAGAGGGATATAATCTGATTGCTATCATGAGATGTGTTGATATATTGGAAACTCTCTCACCATGTAGACTCATGCTAATACAATTAAGAGACATTAAGATATTTCCTTGAGAATAATAGGTGATTGCATCTACAAAACACGTGTGATTTGGAATTCCTTCAGACTTACCTCTCACAATAATGCACAAATTCATGTCGATAGTTTTCATGATTTAAAAGAAATGCATCATAACTTAAATTTCCTTTGCCTCAAAATGCATCTATGTTTTTTGAAGACTCCAAGGGTGTAAGATGTTCTTCTAATCTTTTAGCATAGATCTAGACTTATTTCAAAATATTGTACATCATGGTAGCTCTTAATCCACACTCTACATAGAAAAACCACCAGATTTGGATAGTTCCACAAAATTAAAAGGGATTTCTGCTACTTACTTCTCTCAAGTATTGAGGTTTTTATCCCAATCATATGAACGAAATAATGCTAAAATTATCTAAAACTTCTCTATCTCCAAATAGAAGTTATCCCCAACTTTTATACATGTTCATGAATTATTTAGTACTATAGGTTGGCTCTATATTGAAAATATAGTGCCCTAAAATTTCATTCTAAAATATTTGAATTTTCAACACCATTGAGTGAGGGGATGGATAGACTAGTTCATACAAACATTTAAAACTAATTTCTTGTGATCATGGATCTACAACTTTGAGGTTGTGTTGCTCAATTAGGTGTCTAAATTTATATTTAATTAGTTTTCACCACTTTTAGGATGATTTCCCATTATTTAAGACCATTGTAAATATGGACCTATAAAATAAAGCATAAGAATGAAGAGAAAGTACTTTTTAGAAAATCAAGAAACATTCAAATCTCATTTTAGTGCTAGCGGCATTCTCAAAGTGTTTGGTCGGATTGGAACAAGACCCTTCAAACATGAACCATTCATCTTGGGGATAAAAACCCTTGTAATAAAAGTATAACAATCATTATAAAATTGTATCCTAGAAATACCATATAAATTGAATCTAATTGGTTGACTTCATTTTGAACGTATAATAGAGAATGTACGAAAACAAAAAGGAATAATATATAAATACATAACTCCCTAACTTAGGAACTTTTCATTCAATACAAAATTAATATATGAAGGCCATTGAAAAAATTGTATTTGTAAACCCTAACTTACATAGGAGAAAAATAATTGTTTTGAATACGAAATAATTTTTTAAATGATAAGGGAAGAGCATAATCTACTTTAGTTCATTCTAGTTGGGCAACAACAATGGCCCTTTACAAAGTAAGTTTAGAGTTGAATGACTCTACTTTGTTTTCCTAAATCAGTGACTTAACTATAAGCGAGCGTGCCTGAGTTGCACTACTAATCCCTTCACGTTCTTATAATAATCCTAAATAACTCTTAGTGTGAAGGAAAAATTCTTTTTCTCTTCTTTCCATGTTGTTTCATTGAAAAATGCATCACTTCTAAAAGAGTACTTTGTGAAATTATCATTTTAGAAAGAATATATAGGTAATTTCAAAAATGAAAAGGAAGAATGTAAAATAATAACAAGAGAGATGTTAAGCAAATTGATCATTCTAGTAATAATATAATTACTAAATTTATCACAACTAAGATAGTTTAATTATGATTTTCTTTATAATTTGGTATCTTAAAAATTGCAATATATATTTAATTTTTAAGTATATTTAAATAGGAAATATATACTATAAAGTAAATGAATGAATTGTAATATTTTAAAAATTATTATTATAAATTTTCTTTTGAGTTTTTATATTAAAATTTGCTCTAATTTCTTATCAAATTGAATGAATATTAATTTAGATTTCTATTTTGGATATCAAAAGTTCTTTCACAACTATGAATATTTGAGCAATTGTATTTGGTTGTAGTATAACTCACAGATTTATAATTTTTTATATGTAATCTTTCTAAATAATAGAAACCATGACACAATAAGAATGTCATATTTTGTTTATTTTAGACATGCTTTATTATATTTTATAAAATCTTAAAAAGGAGAACATTTATCAAATTTTCACAAAATTAGTTTAAAAGAAGATGTTGTCAATAGGAAGAAGATTAGGTGTAATAAATTTTGACATACATAAGGGATGTTAGAATGTGATTAATCAGTTTCTTATAGACAACAATGAGATTTGGGAAATTAAATTTGTTTGATCTTAGGGAAAAGAGACCAGTAATAGATAAAGTGTAGTTGATTCCAAAAGAAATAATATCAAATGGTAAATTTTATTATTATTTAGACCACGATAGTAAATATTTATGAGATATGGATTGGATGTGAATCTTAAATTTTCTAGGTAAGTAAATGAACTAATGATTTGTGAAGATAGGGAATTTAAAAAACATAAGTTAAGAACCCTGTTGGTGGAAGTCTAAGTTATTTATGATTAGTCATGAAGGGTATATTGAGATAAGGATTCATATAGAGATTGTAGAGTGTGAGTGTTGTTATAAAATAAGGTCATAATAACCTTGTATAAAGATTGTTAAACTACCAATAGTATGAGAAAGAGATGGTACAAGTGTGATGAATGACTAATGAAAAATAAAAATAACCTAACCCATTAATAAATAAAACTTAGAGAAAGTACCAATGACAGATTATATAGTCACTTATTTGGTAGTTTATTTTTATTTTTTGGATTAAGGTAAAAATAGGTTTTGGATTATGGTAAGAATAGGTTTTTTGGTATCTTATTTAGTTACTTTTATTTAGGTTACTAATTACTAGTGATTAAGTATCTACTCACTTATATAGTCATTTATCTAGTAGTTTAATTACTCATTTCTATTTGGTTGTTCTTGTTATTTTACCCAGTGACCAAATTAGTCACTTATTTAGTGACATATAACAATAAAATTTAAACAAATAGTGGAATGTGGTCATTTTTATTCATGTGACTAAAAATTTTAGTGGTGTCACTAAAGGTTTAGTCACATGGTCACATATTTTCCAAAATGTACTAGTGAGAATATCCCAGGAATATCCATTCATCACTTTTACCATTAAGTTCTCCATTCCTATTTTCCTTTAGTATATAAAATTTGCTTCAAAAAAATTAAAATACTTTACATTAGGAGCATATCCATACCACAACTCAAATGGTGTAATATTTGTACCTTTCTTGACTTTCACTATGTTCAAACTATATACTTTTGCACTTATAGCTTCTCTCAACTATTTTCGTGATACCTTCCTCTCCATCATCAATGTTTTAGCATTGTCTATGATTTATTTATTTCTCCTTTCAACTATTACATTTTGGGGAGGGTTCCTAGATGTTGAGTGTATTTTGATTCCTCTATCATTGAAGAATATATTGAATTCTTTAGAGATAAAATCTCCTCCTAAATCAAATCTCAAGAACTTTAGACTCTTACATGTTTCCTTTTTCAACTCTAGCCAAATACAACTTAAACAACTAAAAGGCATCAGTTTTTTTTGTAGGAAATATCACAGTAATCATCCTAGAATAGTCATCAATAAATAGAATGAAATAGTTCTCTCCACATTAGCTTTTCACACCAATAGGTCCACAAAGGTAAATATGAAACAATTCTAAAATATTATTAGATGTGTAGGCCTTTCTCTTAAAACTAGACTTTGTCATATTTCCCAACTGACATTGTTTACTGCACATAACATTACCAAGTTTCTTCAATTCTGGGAATTCTATTACTCTTCTCATCTTACTAATTCTTACTAGATTATCAAAGTATACTTGATACAGTCTCTTATGCCATAACCATATATCTTAATTTTGTGCAAACAAACATGTCTCATCAGATAAATCATGATAGAACAAGTTACCTCTTGTTTGCTCACTACTTCTAATGAATTCACTAGTGGCATCAAATATCATGGCCTTCTTATGATAGAGATAAACTCAAAATATTAATTCATTCAATTGCAAAATACTCAAAAATTTTAATTAAGTCCTTCAACCTAATAAACATTGTAACACTTGATATTGTCATCAATTGTATTGACCCTCTACCTTTCACAAGACATGGTGCATCATTACAAAACTTAACACAACTACCCTTGTATGGTTTTATGATTTCAAATTAATTTTATCACCAATCATTTCATGTGAACAACCACTATCAATTATCCACCTATCACCTTTTTCTCGCATATGAGATTAATACACTTATCTCATCTTCATCAAAATCTTCTTTCATAGAAACATAGACAACTTCTTTGTCATTACTTTTAGATTCATTATTAGTTTATTCTTAAAAAATGTAATAGAATTCATTACCTTTATCTTTCTAGTCCTTTTTTCTTCTACTTTCTCTAGCATCTTGTTTTCCTTTGTACTTCTTTTCCCTTCTTTCATCCTTGTCTTCTCTATCTAAACATCTTGCAGCAATATGACCAACTTTGTTACATTAGAAAAAGATTATAGGAAGCTTACCTTTCTATCTTCCTCTACCTCTTGAAAGTCATCTAGCCATCAGTGCTTCAAGCTTATCAAGTTCATCTTTAGCACTATCACTATCATTTTTCACACTTTTTTTTTTCCTTTCTTACTAAGAACCAATCATGATTTGGAAGAAGACTCAACAATGGTTGGGGTGAAATTATCAAAATTTAATATTTCAAAAGTAGTAAACCTACCAATTATGTCTTCTAAAGTTAAGTTATTACCAAGGGGACATCTCAATTCTTGTGTTATAGAAACCCTAATAGCATAAATAGGAAGTAGAATTCTCAATACCTTATTAATCATAGTCTCATAATCAATATTTATATTTTCTCTTCTTATGGAATTTACAACCTCTTTGATTCTTCCACAGTACTGGACAACATTCTCATCTTCCATCATTCTCATTTCATTAAACTTACCTCTCAAGTTTTCTAAATTTTTCCCTCAAGACATTTGTCTCTCCTCTATAAATGGTTTGCACTGTATCCCACATTTCCTTGGCATTTTTGAAGTCATTTATGTCATCAAACTTGGCATATCTTAGGGATAATGCAATCTCCACCATAGCTTGGTTATGTACTTTCTTCTCTTTCATTTCCTGAGTTGTCAAAGGAAAAATTGTTATCTCCACATATGCATTATATACAAAGTGTATTGTACCATCTCCAATACCTACTAGATCTAGCTTCATAAACTCTTCCATGCAAGGAAATTCTCTTTGTTCAACCTTGGCAACTCCTTTTGTTACATCTTGATCTTTAGCTTCAAGTATCTTCAAAAAAATTTCTATAAGCACCAGACGTCTGACTCTAATTTTTAGAATGTTTAGAATAATGGAGAGGGGGGTAAATTAGTTATCCAAGGTCTAGATGTACTAATTAACCATAAAAATACTTCAACTAATCCATATTTAAGTATTCAAAAGATAAGCCTCAATAGAAAATTATTAGTAACATCAACTAGTAGTCAATTGTCCTAATAATAAAAGACTTGTAGACTGTAAAACATTAACTGTAAATCATCACAAATGACATCCACACAAGTTGACACTATAATTTAATATGGTGTTGAAATTTGATTTAAAAATATCATTGTTGAGAATGAGAGATTGTTGAAGAAGAATGTTTTCAATCATTGTTTTGTCATTGATGTGAAACCTGCTATTTGCTGGAGAGACAATTGCTTATAAGATCCAAGTACTATTACTTATATGATTAACGAGAAGGATTTAATCAATAAGATTTAACAACAGTACCTAAGAAAAAGGTTGAGTTATGATTATGTAATGAAGTACAAGGATTAGTTAAGACAATGGTGAAATAATGTATTGATAATATACTTGAAGTCACAAAGGTTGGCTACACTTAGAAACTTTAGAAGAATAGGTTATACTAAGACTGTCTCCAAAGCTTGACCAAAGTTGATAGTAGGTACTGAGCAAAGTTAGTTCACGCCAAGAAGAATATTAGTTAGTGTCGAATAAAAACAAATTCTAGTGTGTGTTGAGTAACATAGTTGGTGTTGAGAAAAATTTAGTAGGTGTTGAGCATTAGTGAATTATAGTTGATGCCGAGTGAAAATGTAATAGGTGTTGAGAAACACAGTATGTGCCAAGCATTAGAAGATTAATAGTGTTGAGCTACTGTAATATTTGAAAAGTCAAAGATTTTCCAAATCTAAGCTAACAAGTTTGTTATCTTGAATTTTGTGAGCCAATTGGAAGATAAGGATGATGAGCTAGTGGTATAGAATTTGAGGTTAACCATTTTTGGGCAATTTGATGTGGATTCTACATGAAGTTTCTAGAAGAAACAAGATAAAGGGTAGATACATTGTATCCTACCTAATCCATTCAAACCCTAATTTGGATGAGAGGAAATAGAGTGGGAAAAGTTTTCTAAATTCCTACTTAAGGAGTTATAGGTCATGAAGCAAAGTGGCTGGAGTGTGTGGTGCCAAGAAGAAGACATTGAGAAGGAGAACAAAGTACAGAGACTCTACTTTTTCAAGTGACGACAAGAGTGACTGCATTGGCACAACAAGAAAGAAGGCTTAAGAAGAAAGAAGCTTGAAGGGAGAACAAGTTGTCACAACTACAGAGACTAAAGTCAAAGTAGAATTATGAACTGAATTGAGATATAAAATCTGCAAGATATGTTGTAAGTTGTATCCAATAAAAAGCCCTTATTGTTACTCTCTAGCAATTGTATTAGTTGGGAAAAAATTCTTTGGACTAAGGTTGATTTAAAAATCATTAGAAAATCCTTTAATAGGGTGGCATTCCAAGTGAATGACCTAAATTCCTTTAACTAGGCTCACTTCTAATAGGGTGATTGAAATCCTTTAACCGGGTCACACTTAGCAGTGTGTCTTATAACCTTTAACAAGGTTGGCCTTTTATAGGGCATCACTTCAGAAGAGTGAGAAAGAGGTAGCATGTTACTAGTGTTTTTTCCCAAATTGGGTTTCCACGTAAATCACTGTGTTATTTGTGTTGGTCTTTCATGTCTTATTGTTGCATGTTGATTTATCAGTAGCTTGCTAGTTAGAGTGTTTAGCTTGGATGCATGAATAATTAAATGGGTTCATTAAGCTGAGTGAAAAGTTTTATTGGGACATTTAGACCTTGAATAAATAATTCAACCCCCCTCTCAATTATTCTAAAGAATTTATAACAATTGGTATCAGAGCCATCTACTGATTGAACTAGTTTGAAGTTACTAGAAGCATAAAGATCAAGATGTCTAAGAGAGAAGTAGGCAAGCTCAATAGAGATGGCTTCCCTACATGGAAAAGTCTAATGAGATTGGATCTTGGAGGAATAGGTGACCATGCACAATCTTCAATTATAGTGGAACATTTTCATCTAGTTGGTGTGCTCACTATTGAAAATATGAAGAAAAACAAGGACCATAATTAGGCAATGTTGGAGATTGTCTCTGCTCTTAGCTATGTTGAATTTGATGACATCAAGGGATCATAAATTGCTTACAAGATATGGGAAAGCCTGCAAACCATCTATGGAGGAGATAAGAATGTACAAAGTGCCAACTCAGAGAGCCTCATAGGAAAGCTTGATGACATGAAAATGGAGGAAGGTGAGAACATTGCTCAGTATATTGCTAGAATAAAAGAAGTTGTGAGTGCTATAAAAGGTGCAACTGGTCATATTGAAGATAACACTATTCTAAGTAAAGTCCTAAGAAAATTATTACATGTCTATACCATTAGAGTATCTGCTATACAGGAATTGAGATGCATTCTAGGGAACAATCTAACCCTTGAAGGACTAGTTGGAAGACTCACTACATTTGACCCATCCAATTTTGACAACTACAAGCCAAAAAGTCTTGAATCTACTTTCAAGGCCAAGTTGTTGCTGAAAGATTTAGATGAGAAGATGCAGAGGAAGAAGAGGAGGATAAAACATGTGTCTAGTGATAGTGACACTGATCAAGATGACATCAATCAACTAGAAACACTTCTAGCGAGAAGATCCCACAGAGGAAAGGGAAAATTTAAAGGTAAGTTTCCTATCATCTATTTTAATTGCAATGAAGTTGGACATATTTCTACTAGGTGCCCAGAAAAAAAAATTACAAAGGAAATGACAAATACAAAGGTAGAAGAAATGAAGATAGCAAAGAGTACAAACACAAAGGAAAAAGATATTACATGGCATAAGAAGATGAGTCAAATGAAAATGATGATGATGTAGTCTATGTTGCAATGAAGGATGAGTCAGATGAAGATGAGGCAAGTACACTTGTAACTTCTGTGAACAAAAATGACAAATGGATCATTAACAGTGGATGCCCACATCACATGACAGGAGACAAAAGTAAGTTTGTCACATTAACTCAATATGATGGAAATAGTGTTAGATTTGGAAATGATGCCCCATGTCTAATAAAAGGAAAAGCTTCCATTAATCTTATAGAGAATATTTCATGTGATAATCTATACTATGTTGAAGAATTGAATTGCAATTTGTTGAGTTGGTCACAATTAAGCAATGTAGGTTGTAAAGTAGAGTTTGGAAATAAAACTGCCAAAATATATGACACGGATGGAAATATCATAGGAAATGGAGACCAAACTAGGATCAATCCATTTTACCAAAATATATAGGATGCTACTTGTCTTATTGTCAAATTTGATGATGCGTGGCTATGGCATAATAGGCTATGTCAAGTGAATTTTAACAGTCTAATTAGTATTAGCAATTTGAACATAGTGAGAGCTTTGCCTAAACTAAAAATGCTTGACAATGTAATGTACAAACAATGTCAGCTAGGCAAGATGACTAAGTCAAGTTTCAAAATTAAAACCTTTACCTCTAAAGAAGTGTTAGAGATTGTTCATTATAACTTGTGTGGACCTATAGAAGTACAAAGTTACAAAGGGGACATATATATAATGTTGTTTGTAGATGATTACTCTAGGATGATGACTATCATTTTTTTAAAGCCTAATATCTTTCAAATGTTTAAGTGGTATTTGGAAAGGGTTGAAAAAGAAACAGGAAAGAGTATGAAATGCTTGAGCTCAGAAAAAGGATGAGAGTTCACATCAAGAGAATTTGAGATGTTCTGTAATGACAAAGGAATCAAGAGACAAACTTCTGCACCAAGAAACCCTCCATAGAATGAGATTGTTGAAAGAAGAAATAGATCAGTGATGGACTATTCTAGAACACTCATGGTGCAGAAGAATGTTGCTCTAAAGTATTGGAGAGAGGTTGTAAGTATAGCTATCTACACCCTAAACAAAGTACAAATCAAGAAAGGTACAAATGCAACACCTTTTGAATTATGGTATAGTCACTCACCTAATGTCAAACATTTCATAGTATTTGGTAGCTAGTGCTATATTCTTAAGGATACTAGAAATTGTAAATTTGATGCAAAAAGTGATGAAGGTATATTCCTTGGCTACTCCACAAGAAGTAAAGCATATAAGTGTTTGTGGAAAGTGCAAATGTAAATTTTGATGAATACATAGAAGTTCATGATGATGAACCCATCAAAGGACTAGAAGAATACAAATCATTTGTATACTTTTATGATGGAATGCATGTTGAAGAAGATGTTGCCAATCAAATGGAGATCCAGCAACAAGTTTCAATAACTATTGAGTCACAATTTGTGAATGTTGAGTTACATTTAGATGTCAAGTTGTAGAATGAATAAAATGTACATTTTTTATTCTAAAATTAGTACACATGGAAGAGATGTTGAGTTACCTAAAAGAGATATGCATAGTGACTTTAAAGATGAAAGACCAAACATGGAAGCAAGGACTAAACCAAGGCTATCAGGTATGTCAAAAGACATCATCTTGCTGAAAAAATCATTGGAAATAAGGATGCCAAACTAATGACAAGGAACAAACTAAGAAATGAATCATGCTTGTTGAGCCAGACATAACCCAAAATAGTAAGTGATGCACTAAACGGTAATGATTCGTGCAAAGCTATGAAGGAACAAATTGAGAAAATAGAAAAGAATAAAACTTGGATTTTAGTTCCAATACTAGCCAATAAAAATGTGATTGGTACCAAGTGGGTGTTTAGGAACAAGCTAGATAAAAATCGTGAGATCACAAGAAACAAAGCCAAACTAATTTGTAAAGGATATGCCTAAGAAGAAGGAATAGATTATGGGGAAACTTTTGCCCCTATTGCAAGGATGGAAGGAGTAAGAACATTACTTGCATATGCTGCCTACAATGGATTGAAAGTTTACTAGATGGATGTTAAGTCTGCATTTATGAATGGTATATTAGAAGAAGAAGTCTACATAAAATAGCCAGAAGGATTTGTGTATGGCAACAACAAATATATGGTATGTAAACTACATAAAGCACTTTATGGGCTAAAACAATTACCAAGAGCATGGTATGAGATGCTTCACAAGTACCTTGTGAGGATTGGATTTGAGAGAACTAATGATGACAACAATTCATAGATCAAAATAGAAAAAGGTAAGGACATACTATTATCTAAAATCTTTTTTGATGACATAATATTTGGAGGAAAAGATGCCATATGTAAGGATTTTGCTAATCAGATGAAGCATGAGTTTGAGATGTCAATGTTTGATGAAATCAAGTTCTTTGTTGGCCTACAACTTTATCAATTGAAGTATGGAAAATTAGTTACCTAGTCAAAGTACATCAAGGAGATACTAAAAACATTTGGACTAGAGGACTCAAAACCTATGAGGGCACCCATGATAACTAGACATAAGTTATCAAAGAATGATGAATTAGCTAAAGTGAATCAGACACTATATAGGTCAATGATTGGTAAGTTACAATATGTTGTACACAATAGACCTAATATTGCATTGTCTATTAGAATAGTTGCAAGATTTTCTGCAAACCCAAGAGAAAATCATCTTATGATAGTAAAAAGAATAATGAGGTACTTAAAAGGAAGATAAGACTTTGGCTTATACTATAAGAAAAATGAAAATTTTGAATTAAGAGTCTACACTAATGCTGATTGGGTAGGAAATATAGATGATAGAAAAAAACACTAGTGCAGAAGCACTCTTTTTAGCTAGGAGACTAGTTACGTGGATTGGTAGAAAGCAAAGTTGTACCTCACAATCCATAGTTGTAGCTGAATATGTTACTACTACCATGAACTATACCAATATTGAATGGATCAAGCATATAGTAAAAGGTATGAAGGAAGAGATAACAAAACCTATGATACTTTATTGTGATAATACTAGTGCCATCAACATATCAAAGAATCCTTTCATGCATGCCAAAACAAAGCACATTGTAATTAAGTATCATTACGTAAGATAGCTAGTGGAAGACAAAGAGGTGAAGATGGAGTATGTCAATTCAAAGGAGCAAACTATTGACATCTTCACAAAACCATTACCTAAAAATGCATTTAAATATTTAAGAGGTAAGTTAGGGGTGAAACCCCTATCTAAGATTCTTTTAGCAACAACAAACCTATCCCGCATCAAATAGGATGAATGTTGAAAGATACAAATTGATACATAGGATTCTTACTTTAGGTTTTTCCTAAAGTAATTAAAGTGCTAAAATTCCATGAAAGTCACAAACAAGGTGAAAAAGAGGTAAATTAGAACTACTACAAATTCTATATCTACATTATAAGATGTTGAGATGATACATGTTTGGCATTGTTGTTAAAGAGGGAGAAATAGCAGAAACTAATCAAGTCTACAAGATCAAAAGAAGAGAGGAAGAAATAGCATCTAAGAGGGAGAAACAACACAAGACAACATAAATCAATCGAGATGATAGATCAGAGAGGGAGTAGAACAAAGAAGGAGAAAAGAGACAGTGTATCAGCAAACGAGATGATTACCCTAATAATTTGAAAGAGGGAGATATGAAAAACTCAGAGGGAGTCATAAGAAGTTGGAAGATGTTGATAGAAGGAATAATTTTTTAATACAAGATTTATTTTTGGAACCTGGTTAGCTTTGATTACACATAATACTTAAGGTGACTTGGCTGATCAGTTTGGTTTGCCATCAATGCCAAAGAGGTAGATTGTTGAAATCTAATTGAAAATGATCATTGTTGAGAAAGAGAGATTGTTGAAGAAGATTTTTTTCAATCATTCTTTTGTCACTGATGTCAAACCTATTATTTTTTGGAAAGATAATTGCTTATAAGATCCAGGTACTATCACTTAGTTGATTAATGAGAAGAATTTAATAATAAGATGTAACATTAGAACCTAAGGGAAAGGTTGAGTTATGATTATGTAATGAAGTACAAGGATTAGTTAAGACAATGGTGAAATAATGTATTGATAATATACTTGAAGTCACAAAGGTTGGCTACACTTAGAAAATTTAGAAGCACAAGTTATACTAAGACTATTTGCAAAGCTTGACCAAAGTTGATAGTGGGTGTTAAGCACAGTTAGTTCATGCTGAGCATAATATTAGTTAGTGCCGATTGAACACAAATTCTAGAGTGTGTCAAGTAACATAGTTGGTGTCGAGAAAAATATAGTAGGTACCGAGTATTAGTAAATTATAGTTGATGCTGAGTGAACATGTTATAGGTGTCGAGAAACACAGTATGTGCTGAGCATCAGAAGGTTAATAGTGCCGAGATGTTCCATTATTTGAAAAGTCATAAGATTTTCCAAATCTAAGCTGACAAATTTGTTATCTTTAATTTTTGGAACTAGGTGGAAGATAAGGATGATGATTTGGTGGTACAAAATTTGAGGTTAACCATTTTTAGGCAATTGAAAGTGGATTCTATATGAAGTTTCTAGAAGAAACAAGATAAGGGGTAGATACATTGTATCCTTCCCAATCCATTCAAACCCTAATTGGGAAAAGGGAAACTAGAGTGGGAAAAGTATTCTAAATTCCCACTTATAGAGTTATAGGTCATAAAGCAAACTGGTTGGAATGTGTGGTGTCAAAAAGAAGACATTGAGAAGGAGAACAAAGTACAGAGACTCTATTTTTCAAATGACCACAAGAGTGACTATATTGGCACAACAAGAAAGAAGGATTAAGGAGACAGAAGCTTGAAGAGTGAACAAGCTATCAGAACTATAGAGACTGAAGGCCAAGAAAAATTGTGAACAAAATTATGATCTAAAATTTGTAACATATGTTGTAAGTTCTATCAAATGAGAAGTCCTTATCATTACTCACTAGCAGTTATATCAGTTAGGGAAAAATCCTTTGGACTAAGGTTGACTTAACAATCATTAGAAAATCCTTTAATAGGGTGGCATTCCAAGTGAGTGACCTAAAGTCCTTTAACTAGACTCACTTCTAACAAGGTGATTGAAATCCCTTAATTGGGTCACACTTAACAATGTGTGTTGTAACCTTTAACTGGTTTGGCCTTTCACAGGGCATCACTTTGGAAAAGTGAGAAAGAGGTAGCATGTTACTGGTGGTTTTTCCCAAATTAGATTTCCACGTAAATCACTATGTTATATGTGTTGATCTTTCATGTCTTATTGCTGCATGTTGATTTATCAGTAACTTGCTACTTAGAGTGTTTAGCTTGGATGCATGAATAGTTAAATAGGTTCATTAAGCTGAGTAAAAAGTTTTATTTGGACATCTAGACCTTGAATAACTGATTCACCACCACCCTTCCCCCCCCCCCCCCCCAAACCCTCTCAATTATTATAAAGAATTTCTAACAAATGGAAACCAAATTTGGTAAAAAACACTAGTAATATTTCACCAATTTTCCACTCCTTTCAAGTGAGCTCTATTAGGAGCCAACCATGTTAAAGGTTACAAAACACACTGTTAGGTGTGACCATGTTAAAGGATTTAATCAACCTATTAGGAGTGGCCTTGTTAGATGAATTTCAAACATTCCATTAGAATGTCACCTTGATCAAAGGATTTCAATATTGATATAATGGTTAGAAAATAACAATAAGTTTGATCTAACTAATACAACTCACTTTTTAAATCCATATCAAAATTCAACTCATATGTGCTAACTAGCCTTCATTATCATCTCTATCTCTAACATGCTTGGTACTCCTTTAAGAAATGACACTTTAGCTTTTCACAACACTTGTTAGCCTCCCACTCAAGTTCACTAATCAATAGTGTCAACAAATATTCTAGCCTTGATTAGGTCTTCACCAACTCTTCCAACCTCAAAACCTTCTCAACTTATTCCTTACACCTCTTTAAATAGATAATTATGATCTTTTTCCACTTAAACACTAGCATAGATCTTAGGGTTAGGTAAAATTCATCAAATCCTTCCATAATTTTGTCTTCTCCTTTCTCTTCTAGAAACTTTTCCAAACATTGTTTTGAATTCTTGCATAGAAACACTCAAATATGATTTCCCTTAATTTAAATGATCTATCTCATCATTCCTTATCTTCAACATGCTTTAGATATTGGTACAAGGACACTTTAGGGAAAGAAGAACAACCAAAAGATTCCAAGCATGAAGACAAACCAATCATATCATGATGGAATCAACTAGGAAGTTTTAAAGCCTATTATGGCATAAAATTGCAAAAATGTAAATCCTAGGTCCTAAAGGCTCAAAAAGAGACTAAATGGAAATAAGGATGTAAAATGGATCATAATAGGATAGATTAGTAATTACTAATGCTCAATAAGACTATATATGTCATTTGGAAAGGATAGATTAGTTTAAATGCTTTAAAAAATCCAAAATTTGTAATGTTGTAAATTCAAATTTTTGAATTACAATAGTTAGTTGGATTTAGGAGGGAAAAAAATTTTCTTTATTTTTAGGCTCCTAATAATTCCTAAAATGATGAAGGGTGGTTATGAAGGTTATAAATAATATGATATATTATAGAGAAGTCATTTTGTACGACAGGGAAAAAAGCCATTGTACGAACTGCCATATATTTGAAAGGAAATTTCTATTTTCATGATATTTTCTTGGTTTTGTGTGTTGTTTGAAGTCTATTGAACCTTTAATGAATTAAGGATATTTTTTTATGTTACTACATTGCATTACATACTTGGTTTGAAAGCTTTTCATTATTCTTGCATTCCTTGGTGCTGATTGCAAACAACATTTTCAAATTTTTTTAAGGAAACTTTACAACACCCTTGCAAGGATGTTCATTCCATAAATGTTTGTCTAGTTCTCATGGAATGACATTAAATACATCTTTATTATACCTTACTAACCCTATGATATGAATTTTTGAAGGAAGGAGATACAATTTAATGGTGATCACCATGCTGATTTGAAGCATTTAACATTGAAATTTCTTGGTTTACTGCAGTAGTAGGAGTTTGGACTTAAGAAGGGGATATTTTTATGTTTCATTATGTCTACATATTCTGAAGACAATATATTCCATTTATCAATTTCTAGAGAAAGCGTTAGGTAAGTGTAGACTGAAGAAGCCCTAGTTTTTTAGGGTTTTGAAGCACAATTTGGGGCTTTTGCACTTGCAGGGAACTTGTTAACTAAAATTGATTATATATTCCTTTGATTCAACTAATTTTAAGAGACTATAGAAGGTTTCAAACTATGGGGATACTTTTATCATATACTTCCTTTGTAAAGTGACTTCTTTTGTGTATTTAAAGACAGGGCTATTGTGAAGAACAACCATATTGATCCAAAAAAACCACCCTTAAGTTTTATATATGCCATGTATCTCTTAAAAGGGTATCCAAATCTGGTTTTTATTTTCCAATTCCTTTGGAAAGTGTTGGAGTTAATAGCTAAAAACTATTGTTGTTGTTACGATTTAAGGTTTAAGGCCTAGAAAGGCTAGTTTTGGGTTTGGAGTGTTGGGTTTTTTGAGGGCCCTAAAACCTATTGAATCATCTTAAATTTGATGTCTTAAGACCATTTCAATCACCTTGGAATAGGGCATAGGTATTGGTTAAGAATTTTAGGTGTTGGAAGCTTTGTAGGTCATTCCATTCCATTGAAAACATTGTAAAACTTGCATATTCATTACTCTTGCTATTTGGACCTTGTAACCCACCACCATCCATTGCATCAAGTGGTATCACAGAACCATTCAATAGGTCCTTGAGTAGGGAGAAAACTAGTTTTAAACATGCCTCCTAAGGGAAAAATGGTTAGGGATATGGAAGAGTTGAGATAGGAATTGGAAAGGGAAAGAAGAGAGAAGAGTGAACTTGAAGCATCTAAAGAGATGGAAGGGAGACAGTCAATAAGAGAAAGATTGCAACTAATTGCGAGGATTGAAGCCTTTGACAAGTAGATGCATGAACCTAGAAGGGAAGTGATCCATGAGGAAGATCTTGAAGAGAACAATGTTGAAGAAGGGAATAATGATGTAAGACAAGAGCAAGATGATCATGGAGAAGCAAATGATCCTGATGAAAGAAGATTTTTAAAATTGATAAAGGCAGTACAAGGTACTGGATTGAAGACATGAGTGAATTTAGCCATCTATCAAGGCAAGATGGAAAGTAAAGAAGTGCTTGGATGGATAGAGGCACTTGAAAACTATTTTGATCTTGACGACATAGAAGAGGACAAGAAAGTGAAAGTGGAAAAGGAAAAGTTAAGGGGAACAACCCTTACTTGGTAGAAAAATTTAAAAAATGAAAGAGTGGCTAGAGGCCTAGATAAAATTTCAAATTGGGATAGGATGAAGACAATGATAAGATACCAATTTTTACCATTAGACTTGGCTATACAAATGAAGATGAGAAGGAATAACTTGAACTAGAGAGACATGGATGTCATGTCCTACACTAAGAAGTTTCACACCCTAATCATAAGGGGAGGAGTTGAAGAAGAGGATGAAAATGCTGCAAGGTATATGAGTGGACTAAAGTTCAACATTAAAGATGAGATTGGATTAAAAATTCCTATGACCCTTGGGGAATCTTTCCAATAAGACATCAGGGAAGAGGAGAAGTTAAAGTGAAAGAGTGAGAGGCAAAACAATAGAGGAGGAAGAAATCAAGCTGATAATTCAAGCAATCAAGACAAAGACAAAGGTTCTACATTTGAGACAAGAGAAGGCTATGTGGAAGAGGAAGTGAAGGCTTCAAAGGAAGATGTTTCCATTGTAATGAAGTGGGCCATCAATCATTTAAGTGTCCTAAATGGATTGATCTAGATAGAGGCAAAGAAAGGAGAGTAAACCTATCAAAGGAGGAAGAAGAAGAAGAATCTAACATAATACTACCTAAGCAAGGAAAATTTCTTCTTATGAGGAATAGAAGATCAACATTACCACTAACACAAGAAGGTATCTTTAGATCTAGATGCTTAGTAAAAGATAAGGTATGTACTTTCATCATTGATTCAGGGTCTCATTACAATCTTGTTTCAGTTGATATAGTTTTTAAATTGGGTTTGGCATTAGTAAAAAATCTAAATCCTTACAGTGCCACTTGGGTAAACCAAGAGTTGAATGTAAAGGTTAATCAAAGGGCTCTTGTAAATTTTTCAATTGGTCCATATCAAGATCAAGTTTGGTATGATGTCATTTCAATGAATTGTGGACATATGATATTAGGAAGGCCTTGGCAAATTTCTAGGAGAGCCTTACATAATGGGTATTCTAACACATACATTGTGCATAAGGGAAAGGAGAAATATAAGTTATAATCAGCCACTTACAAAAGTTAGGAACCCATCACTATATGTTTCTTTGATAAGTTACCATTGCATGGTCAACACAGAGATAAGAAGGACACTGGTTGGAGGATAAAACAAAATCTTGGGGAAAA
Organism: Cupressus sempervirens; assembly: GCA_028749045.1. Lineage (NCBI taxonomy): Eukaryota > Viridiplantae > Streptophyta > Pinopsida > Cupressales > Cupressaceae > Cupressus > Cupressus sempervirens. The sequence goes on from CM053789.1 coordinate 156,247,267, forward strand.
CTATCTTATAAATCAGAACACCATAGGAATGCTGAAAAAAGGTTTTGAAGAGTAGAAGTACATAAAGGCAGGTACCATATATTTTCCAATCTTGGGCATCAAGATATTGGTCAAGGGAAGAAGTTATAGATGTTTTGAGGGCAAAAGAAATGGCACACAAATCAAGCAAGGACACAAACAAAAAAGGCAATAGTTACACACTCCATTGGTCCAAGGATGAAGAACAAACATAACAATGTTGATTATTATTCTAATAAGTTGTATGCAAGTCAGAGGAAGAGGCCTATGACTTTAGAAGATTTCATGTAGCCATCAAAACAATAGTACCATGGAAAACAACACCATTTTGGAAAATCTCATTCTTGGGGCTGGAATATTTTTAAAGGTAGGGAGAATGGTGTAGGGGAACTTCAAGGAAACAAGGGCAACTAGAAGACTCTGAGCATGAAGACAAGCCAATCACATCATGGTGGAATCAACTAGGAAATTTTAAAGCCTATTATGGCATAAAATTGTAAAATATGTAAATCCTAGGTCCTAAAGGCTCAAAAAGAGACTAAATGGACATAAGGATGTAAATGAGGTCATAATAGGATAGAATAGTAATTATGAATGCTCAATAAGATTAAAAAAGTCATTTTCAAAGGTTAAATTACTTTAAATGCTTTAAAAAAATTGTAATGTTGTGAATTCAAATTTTTGAATTGCAATGGTTAGTTGGATTTAGGAGGGGAAGTTGTTTTCTTTATGTTTAGGTTCCTAATCATTCCAAAAACTACCAAAGGTGGTTAGGAAGGTTATAAGGAATATTATATATTATAAAGAAGTCATTTTGTATGATAGAAGAAAAAAAAAAAAAAAAACATTGTACGGACTGTCATAGATTTGAAAGGAAATCTCCATTTTCACGAGTTATTTCTTGCTTTTTTGTGTTGTTTGAAGTCTATTGAACCTTTCATGAATCAAGGATATTGTTTTATGTTACTACACTAAATTACACACTTGATTTGAAAGCTTTTCATTATTCTTGCATTCGTTGGTGTTGATTGCGAACAACATTTTTCAGATTTTATTAAGGAAACTTGACAAAACCCTTGCAAGGATGGTCATTCCATGAATGTTTTACTGGTTCTCATGGAATGACATTAACTACATCTTTATTATACCTTACTAACCCTATGACATGCATTTTTGAAGGAAGGAGATAGAGTTTAGTGATCACCATGCTGATTTGAAGCACATAACATTGAAATTTCTTGGTTTGCTGCAGAAATAGGAGTTTGGCCTTAAGGAGAGGCTATTTTTATGTTGTATTGTGTCTACATATTCTAAAGAAAAGGTTTTCCATCCATTAGTTAGTGGAGAAAGCATTGGGGAATTGTAAATTGAAGAAGCCTTAGTTTTTGAGGGTTTTGAAGCACAATTTGGGGCTTTTGCACTTGCAGGGTTTATAAAGTAAAATTTATTGTATATCCCTTTGATTCAACTCATTTTATGAGACTTTATAAGGTTTCAAACTTTTGGGATATGTTTATCATATACGTCCTTTGTAAAGTGACCTCTTTTGTGTGTTTAAAGATAAGGCTATTATGAAGAACGACCATATTGGTCCAAAAAAACCATCCTTAAGTTTTATATATGTTATGTATCTCTGAAAAGGGTATTTTAATTTGGTTTCTATTTTCCAAGTAGTTTGGAAATTGTTGGAGGGAAGGGCTAAAAACCATTTCTGCTGTTATGATTTAAGGTTTAAGGCCTAGAAAGGCTAGTTTTGTGTTTGGAGTGTTGGGGTTTGTTGAGGGCCATAAAACCTATTGAATCATCTTTTATTTGATGTCTTAAGACCATTTTCAAACACCTTCAAATAGGGCATAGGTCTTGGTTAAGCATTTTAGGTGTTGGAGGCTTTGTAGGTCATTCCATTCCATTGAAAACATTGTGAAAATTGCATATTCCCTGCTCTTGTTGTTTGGACCTTGTAACCCACCACCATCCATTGCATTAGATATTCTAAGAAATCAACTATGTTGACTAGAAATTAGGATTTCCTAATAAACTGCAAAATGTTGTCCCCCCTAATAAACTACAAAATGTTGTCTCGTAGCCAACACTATGTTCTAATGCTCGATCATCACTTGGTTACTTTGTCACTACTAACATTTTTGTTTGTCACATATACTGATGCTCAATCAATATTGATGCTCATTCAACACTACATCTACTTGTCACATACTAGCATGTGGTCGACACTAGCATCACTCAGCATATACTTCGAGTTCCTTAATCTTATGATCTTTTTCTTAGTTAAGCCTACACATTTAGTCATTATTTGATAACTTCTTTAAAGCTTTAGTACAACTATATTCTTCACTTTTAGTGTGATTAAACAATCACTTTATCTTGTCAAATTCTATCTAATCAAGCGCCCATTGTAGTTCCCTCATTATTCAACCTTTGCTCTAGGTGCTTTTTGTTGACAATTGGCTAATTGTGATATGTAATTGTTGTCATTAATGGAAACATATGTTGTAAATGTTGATAGAAAACCTCAAAAATAAAGATACTCAGTGTTTGGTAATTAGAAAATTGTCTAAGTATAGAATCTGTGTACAATAGTGTATTTTTTTGTTTATAACATGTCGCAGACATCATATTATGACAAGAAAAGTTACATGGAAATAGTATACATGTTTGTGATGACATGGATAACCTTGGAAGTTTGTACAGACTTTACAGAATAGACATAATCATGTTTTGATGATGCAGGACAATAGAATTGAAGCAAAGAATTATTTTGTTTATAAAACAATTACTTGTCCAATTAGGACCAACATCCTAGATGTTTACTCTAACTTGGAAAAGTGAATTGTGGTCCAAGCTAATCCAGCAGTAATTTATGTAAAGGCATGATATATATGTAGGAGAATTCATGCAATAAGAAGTGTGTTATCTTGATCTTATGAAGAAGCAAAGTGTTTTTATGTGCTTGTGAAGTTATGCAAAGTGGGGCAAACTTTTATGAAAGTAGTATATGTGAAGTTTTGTATGAGCTATGCGGTGATCCAAGATTGAGCTAAAGATTCAAGATTAGACAAGGAAGACAAAAATAATAGTAAATTACTTATCTAAGTAGTGAACTCTTATAATTGTTTAAATTGCATGTTTAGGTACTAGGTTCTTCTTGCATACATTATACCTCAACTCCTAACAGGGTTGAAATCTCCTAACAAGGATTCAAAGTCTCCTAAAACGGACTGCTTATACTAAATTTTCTCATTGACTCCTAACATGGTCCATCCTTTAACAAGGAGCTTACATATTAGTATATTATTTAGTGGGTATCATCCCCATTGGGCTTTTCCCTTGGCTAGGGTTTCCCTTGTTAAAAAAATATGGTGTTATGGGTTATCCTTTTGCATTTATGTTGTTACTATTCAACATTAATTTATTGCTTTACTGTGCATGGTCTAAAGCAAGTAAGAATATCTGGTTGGCAACTAAAGTTTTTACATTACTAATTCACTCCCCCACCACCTCTCAATAATCCCTCTTTCTAACAATTGGCACTAGAGCATAGTTACTTTGAAGAGGCTTAATAGCTTAAGTAAGATCCCTATCAATATGGAACAGTTGAAGAAGAACCTTGAAGAAGATCTTGAACAAATTGATCTCCTTACTGAAGAAAGAGATAAGCTAAAAGATGGATATGAAGATTCCAAAGCATACGTAGATCAATTAAAGGAAAAGATTGAACATCTAAAATCCAAGCCTAAATCTATTGAATCTAAAACTATTGAAGATGACTATTCAAAGTTAAAGACAAAATACAAGATCTTAAAGCATGAGTTGAAAATTACAAGTCTAAAGTTGACTCTAAGAAATGATCTTCAAAAGATTGAATCTGATTTGAAGATCAAAAATGCAGATCTGAGAACAAGTTTGGCAAAGAAAAAATCCAGACTTAAAACATTGAAAGAAGATCATGAAGAACTCCTTAAGTATAATACTATTGTGAAATGTGAATTGACAAAATGTAAACAATAGCTTGAGAAACTTTATTTTAGTAGAGAAAATCTTGATGATTCAATGTATATACAGAGACCTTCTTATGACAAGACTAGTCTTGGCTATCTAATTAACATTTCTATGAAGAAACTAAATATTAGATTAGATCCAAAAGAAAAAGAAAAATTCTGATGACAAGATTGAATCCAATCAATCTTTTGAGAAACCCAAAGAAGCTAAGCAAAACAAGGAAGTTGAAATCTTGGATGAACCTAAGCATGTCGAAACTCCTAAGGAAACTAGGTATGAATTTGGAGGTAAGTGTTTTTTATGTAATGAAATAGGTCATATAGAAAGAGATTGTATGAATAAGTCATTCAATCATGTTAAGGAATTTTATTGTCATAATTGTCATGGTATGGGTCATAATGCAATTAATTGTAGGAAACCTAAGTATGATTATGATAGAAGAATACTAGAATGTTTAGATATACTAATCCTTTACAAAGAAGAATATCTAATGAAAGGACATTGAGTGAAGGAATATCTTATGAAGATTGAAGATAGATCATGTGTTATGAAGATAGAAGACAGATCATGTGTCATGCACCTGATAACCATCAGAATCCTAGAAGTAGAGTGCCTATATGTTAGTTATCCAACAACTTTAGACACACAACAAAGTACTATAGAATGGACAAAAACTTTGGAGATAGAAGAAAAAATGGAAGAAACTTCAGGAATAGAAGAAATGATAGAAGGAACCATGAAAGGAACTCTAAAACTAGCAAAGACAATGAAGAACAAAAAAGGAACTCTGAAACTACCAAAAACAATGAAGAACAAAGAAACATTGTAAATGAACTTTGAGAAGAACTTAATGAAGAATTTGTGAAAATAATAACATCTAAAAAGAAAAGTTAGAGGATGATGAAACAAGAAGATTGAAGTCAGTCATTGAGTTTGAGTCAATTAAGTTGAATTAAGCTTGTTCGTAGCATCAGTATTTGAGAACTTCATTCAAAGACCAAATTAGAGGTAGTAAAGTTGGGAAAAGGTGTATTTAGTTATGTTTAGATGGTATCTAATCTCACTTATGATTTGGAGCTCATCTAAAGAAGTTATGATAGAGTTTAGAGTTACTGGTACTACAATAAAAATTCAATCTATAACAGAACATTAAAAGTAAATTTTTGCACAAAATTTCATGATGTGAAGTTTTGAGGATATTTGTCATTATGGAAGGAGGCTATAGTAAACCTCGAGTGAGATCTGAAGATTGGATAGATGATCTTGAGTAGCTAATTGATTGCAAAAAGCAAGTAATAGCTTTTCCATATTTGTGAAAGTACACAATTAATGCAAGTTCAAGTTGAGGGATAAATGGAGTATAGAATTTATTTTACTTCATTGAAAACACATTCAAAGTGAAGAAAATTATGAAGCAACTTGCTAGAGTGATTTTGAAGAAAACATTATTTTTGGAAAGAGGTATTTTTCTTTTTTTTGCAAAATTTGTTTAGAAAAGATATTGTTAGATCAAGATCATGGATGTGTTAGTAGTACACAGTGTTGAGAATAAAGATAGACCTATGTTTAACATAGTTTTCATAAAACATAACTAAGGAAACCCTAACTCTGTGCTATTTATCACTCCAAAGAACGTAGTTTATCTAGAAGAGGTAGAAAGTTATTTGAATTGCAAGTTTGAGTCAATTAGTAGTGAATATATGAATAAGGATATGGAACTAGTCTTTAACCTTGACATGACTATGAAGCCTATATTTGAAAACTTACAAGAATTGGACTTGTTTAAATATAATTTCTACCATGAGCTAGATACAGATGAATGGATTCAACTCATATTGATTAGGATACATGATGGAAAATTGTGGATGCAACATAATGTAGTAGACATTTTAACTGACCTTATACATGAACTAACTGGTATTAGTGAAGAAAGTAGTGTACCCATAGGTGAGAAATTGGTAAAGAAGTAAGTAGAAAGTTATACTAAGGAAGTATACAATGGGAAGGCTATGGTAATCAGCTCCATCAAGTAGGATGATGTGAGATTTCTTAGTAGAACTATTGCCCATTCAATTTGTGCAATTTCTAAGATAGATGAACTCTCAGCTAGATTTATATATGCATCTTATAAGATATGTGTAGAAAAAGGGCAAGTAAATCTGAGTGAAATACTAAGGATGCAACTCATGGAAAACCTAGAATAGATTAAGAGAAAAAAGAATGGTGTATTTAGATTCCAATCAATGATAAATCACATATTCTTCTATGTACTAAAGAGATTTCCCTACTTATCAGTAATAGATATAATGAGTAGTGACAGATGCACTATGGAGAATATCATAGAGGTATGAAAAAGGCACCCTATAGATAAGATATTAGATAGTGGAAACTTAATTATGAGGACCTTTTAGAATGAGATGAAACAAAGATTTAGGAATTCACCAGTAATTATGGATAGTTTCATGGATGATATATGTATATTGGTTGATATAGATCATACTTATGTTCAAGTAGTGCAACCTCAGGAGACATTTTTAGATCCATTGAGCTACAAGTTGAGTCATGATGTTGCAATTGGTTATATTGATTTATTGTTAAATGCAGGAAAAAGATAAAGTAGAATAGAGATTTGGAACATATGATGAGATCACATAGCATGCTCATCAAGAAACCTTGGAGAAGACATCTCACAAGAAGGTTGAATCTATTATGAAGAAGGCACTATATTAAGTCTGGAATGTCAGAGAGTGAATCTGAAGCCATGAGATAGACATTGAAGCAAGGTATATTAAACATAAAACCCTTGTCCATTTTAGTTGTTGAGACATCTTTGAAGTAGAGCATAACATATGTGACAGTATCTAATGTTTAGCCCAGTGAGCAGAAAAGAAAATAAAAAGGATTAGTTGAAGTAGTATCTTCAAAGGCAAAGAGAGTTAAACAGATGGCCACAAGAGCTAGTAAGAGGTAGAAACATTGTTGACAATTGACTCAAGTGATGAGGAAGAGGAGGAATAGGAAACCAAAAAAGAAAAAAAGGTGATTCCACCTAAGAAAGTGGTTGGCAAAGATTGACAACCTTGGAAGCCGAAGATTGAGAATATTAACACAACAATTACCAATGAGGTAAACTTTGTTTAGATGAACAAGTTTTATGAATTAATAAATAGTTTTGAGAAGAATTGGATTGATATATATACTATGAGATATATTATAGAAAATGATCTTAGTATGACAAATATCTATTAGTTATCCAATGAGTCGCCGTATTTCAAAAATCTTTCCTTTAATGTTTGCCCATCCAACTACCAAAGTTCTTTCTTCATTGCTCCATGTATTTGTAATCATTTGAAGTGTTGTACAATGTCCCAAACTCTTCCCATAACTATTTCTTCATTTGAACCACTTTGAACTCAAGTTCAAAGTAGTTCAAAGTAGTTCAATCAAAGGGTTTGCACTAATGATTCTTCTTGTTGGAAATGCGTGCCAAAGCAGCAAGGTGTTTTTTTGAGTCACTTTGAATCATTCTGAATCTTGGTTCAAAGTAGTTGAAAGTAATTCAATGATAGAGGTTTCTTGGTGAAAGTGGATCATGGTGTACAATGCATTGTCATTTCACAAGGCATTGATTACTATTTTAGAGAGTAATAATTAAAAAGATGTTTCAATTCCCAATGCAAATGATCATCATTATGACTAAAAGCAAAAAATATTTAGCTAAAAAGGCGAGTGGATGTCATAATAAGGCTAATCATTATTGATACAGTCATAAAGGAAATTATTAAATGAGATGGTTATGTCAGAAGGCCTTCGAATGTGTGAATCTTAACGAGAAGTGGTTTGTCATGAATGCCTCATAATTAGGTTATACATTTGCACGTAAGTACTTTTTCCCTTCTTAAAATGAGCTTGGCATTCCCTTTTTGTTTGTCATGCAAAGAATTAAGAGTTCGAAGGAGAAGCTGTTAAGGAGGAAAGAAAGGGAAATTGTTGTTTTTTGGTAGATTACAGGTGAGAAACATAGAAATTCTTGTTTTTTTTCTGTAATCTGTGTGTTTTCAAAGATAATCAGTTTGAAGCCTTGCTATTTTTTTATCAAGGATACAGTCTATATTACATTTCTTTGGCAATGTTTCAAGTTTGGAATGTAAAAGGACTGTCATATGTGATACCAACCTAGAGGGGGTTAAGTTGGAGAAACTGCAAACAAATTTCCTTTAACATGCTAATGAATCAAATGGGTGTATGGAAATTCTGACTAGTGGTCTAGTTGAAGCCACAACTTTTCCCCCAACCCTTCTAAGTCCCAAATTGCTTCAAATTTGTATTGATCATTATGATGTTAGGAGTAAAAGTATTGTAAAAAAGGATGGTGAACCAAATTTCTCAATTTCAAGAGAATCTATTACTTTTGTACTGTGCCTACCAGAGAGCACTTTTGCCACATTCTCTCCCATTTGATCCCTAGCTAAATATCAAGACTCCTAGAAAATTCTATAATACTCTCACTAGGAAATGGACTAAAACCAACTATGGTGGGGATTCTACGTTACCTAAAATAGTCACCAATGATCATCCTAAACCTCATATTCAAGACCTTGTCGTCCTATTACATCGAGTCAAAGGTTTAGCCAATGTTTTCTTCTTTGAGGAATAGATGTATCATTATATAGAAATGATTTTGAAGGGAGGCCAATGGATGGACTCAGCAAAAATTATTTCTAGTTCTTTGAGGACACAACTTAGTCATGTCAAAGAGTCTAGAGAAAGCTTCTACATGGCCTCATACTTGACATATTGCATTCCCTATGTTAGTGACCTTACTCCTCTTCCTCATGAAGTCTGGAATGAAGAAATAATAGGCTACCAATATTGCCCCCTATTGCAAGAGGATAAAGTGCTGGAGAATTTCAGAAAGGTCCATGACGTGTTAATGGAAAATGTGCATGTTTCCCTAAAGAAAGCACCCATGCCTAGATTATCTCTTAAAGCTCAAAAATTGGTTCAACAATACAAAAGTTATTTTATACAATTTCCCAAGTTCACTTATTTGAGTATAGGTAGATTCAAAGATGAACCAATGAAACTTTCATGATATGCATTAGACTACTTTGTTTTGGCCGAGATTTCTAGGTAGTTATTCTTTGTTATTAAAGATAACTTACCATAGAAGAATTGGGAGATGATGTTTCCTATAAAACTGGGTTCATTGGTTTGTAACAATATGATTAATGCTTCTGTTATTGGAAGTAATTTGCTTTGGTTTAATTTTGGTTCTTACCATAATAGAAGAAATTTTGATAGTAAAAGTTTTGCAGTTTAGGGTCTTGATCTCAAAGGTTGCTCATCGACAACTCCATAATTAGGAGATCTAAGGCAAGATTGTAAAGATGAGGAGGAAGTTTTGAGAAGAGAACATTCAAGATTGACATTGTAGTAAATCAATTACCTGAAACTAAATTTTCAAACAGAGGGGATAATTGAAGATGGTTCATATATGGTTGAACCAAGTTGGGAAGGATACAATGAATCAAAATCATTGGCAGTGGACTATAATTAGAATGAGGAAGAAGATATAAATCTAAGAGCTAGATTTATACTTACTTATAGAGATAATTGGCTAAAGAAACAGAGCAAGAAAGTTGTCAATGAACCCTCTTCAAGCGTGGTTTCTTTTTCTAAACCATCGCCATCTGACACCCAACTTTCATCTCATTTTGCAAGTAGTGTGTTAGCTCAAGGTAAGAAGAAGAGGACTCCAATCCATTTAAAAAATATGGCTCCTAGAACCAAGTCTAAACCTAAAACTGAGGCCCTTAAGCAACACAAGCTTCAAAAAGAAAAGATGTCAATTTAGGGATAGGATTTAAATGATGGTCTCAATTTCTTGGATGGTGCCAATGGTGATGTGCAATTCATTGAAGCCCCTAAGGTGGATCAACCAAGGTTCATGACTCCCACCAAAGATGCACAGGCAATCTCTGTAAGCCCTGTTGTCCCATCTTGGTTATCCAATACAATTAGTAAGAAAAGAAACCTGTAGCTAGTTTCAAAACCTGTGAAGGATATCATAACCAAGTATGTTGCTCGAGGTTCAAAAGTTAAGAAATTGAAAACCAATGCCCATCTAACTAAATACCTAGTGAATGGAAAAATAAGGGCTGAAGTAGCCACTTATAAGAAGAAAAAATAATCTAGGGAGATTGACAATGAAGGTTTCAAAGTTACTTTAGTCGAATTGGGAACCATCAATAGAAGCACGGGTAACCACTTCTTCAAGTTTTCTGCTGACCATATGTTAACTCAATCTGAGAAAGATAGCACAGAGAAAAAGGTACTTGAGGGCATGGTGATGACAATGGCCTCTTATATTCATTTGTTGATGAATCTTGGCACTTTACTAGTTGTTCTAGCCCCTCAATCCTTTCATCTGAATTTTGCAGGTAGTCAGCAACTAGTAAAACAAATGCAAAGGGGGAAATTGCTATCAAATGCTATGAAAGATTACATGGATGCTATCATCAAGGAGGGAAATAAGTTTATTCTAGAATTCACCAATGTGTATGCTAAAGGAGAAACACTGTTGGGAGAAATTCAAACTTTGATACCAGGATGGTAAATAGAATAGAGCTAGTACCAAGTGGTTGTTTTCCAGGTAACTAAATTTGAGAAGTTTGGAGTGCTTAATTTTTTGAATGAAAATCCAATGAAGAATGTAGATCCCTGCATGTTATTTATCTTGAAAAACAACATGGGTTGGGATGAATTAGTTTATAAGGAGGCAATCAAAGAAATGCAGGCCATTAAGAGCAAAATTGTTGGGATGCATGAGGAACTCCTTAAAGACATGAATATAGTAAAACCTATAGGGATTCTGTAGTTTGATGATGGGAATATGGATTCTAAGACACTAACTAAAAGCTTCAATGAAGCCATTGAGCAGATTAGAGATAATGAATTGCCAAGCACCAATGACTTCACCACACTGGCAAATATAGAATCCATGTTATGTCTTAACAAAAATCTCATGCCACGTCAAAGCTTGAAGATAAAGGAGTTCAAATGGAAAAAGGACGGATGTAGGGCTAGACTACTAAGTCTAAAGAATATGCATTCCCATGCAATTCAAGAGTTCGTGAACACTTTTAGAAGCTAGAAGCTAGTGCGATAGACCATGGGCGCAGAAGAGAAGGTTGGTGACAAGGCTTGAACAAGATAGTTATTTTTAGTTACATTTTGATAGCTATTTTTATAACTGCTTTCTTTTTCATAACTATTTCTTGTTTAATTCAAAATAGTTGGGTTTTCATGGAGGCCTTTTGGATTTGTATTAAAACTATAAATGCTGGGGCATTGAACTAATTTGGGGGTTAGAAAATAGATAACTAGAATTTTTGATAGATAAATACCTTTAAAATAGTGATCTAAAGATAGAATATATATGTTTTCTTTTTGAATGACTGTGTGCATTAAGGAAGTTATATATATATATATATGTATGTATGTATGTGTGTGTGTGTGTGTGTGTGTGTGTGTGTGTGTGTGTGTGTGTGTGTGTGTGTGTGTGTGTGTGTGTGTGTCTGTATGTATGTATGTATGTATGTATGTATGTATGTGTGTGTGTGTGTATGTATGTATGTATGTATGTATGTATCATCTTGGATTTGGCTTGGAAACTTTGTGTTCGAAGTGTCTAAATCATTGTTACTTTGTGTTCTCTAGTTTATTGATTCAAGATATCTATTGTTGTTCTCACTATAAGTTCATTTTAATTGACATTCCTGAGTGATTAATATCATGTTGTGGTATTATTCATTTCTTTGAATAGATGTTCTACAGAAGCATAGTATGGTGAATTTTTCTCTTTGTTGTTTGAATTAATTCTTACCTCACTACCTAGGAGTGTGTGGGAGATCCTTATGTGCTTTCTAGTAAAAGTGCAAGGATAATTTTTGAATTCACTAAAAAATTTATAAGGAAGTTGTACCTCTAAAATATAGAGAGAAAACCAAATAACATGAAGTTTTCTCAACTATTGTGAACAGTTTGTGCTTTCCAATACCGTGAGCAAAGAGTGAATTTATTAAATATTTGAAAAGACAATCTATTCACTAAAAGATTTTTGGCAACTCTACTAGGGAAGAGTCCTATTTGAAAAAGAACCTAGAGTGTGAAAAACTATGAATAACGATGGTTCTTCCACATAATGATGTTTTCCCTATGCTACAACCTAATCTCAAATTTGAAGATACACAGGAAGATATAATCTTAGACTTGACTTTAGTTTCTTAGGCATTACCTCGAAGTAACCAACAATTTCAACAAGTATGAAATGTTTTGGAAAGAGAAGAAGAAAGGGCTGAGTTATTAAGAGGGGTGCCAGAAGTTCAAGAAGAGGAAGTTGTTAATAGAATTTCTCAAGCACCTGCAAGACCTTGAACTTAGAACTAGTAAATAGAGTTGGTTGATCATAAATTTACAAGGGAAGAAAGAGAAAAGGGGACCCTAGATGAAAATTTTGAGCCACTAAAGAATCTAAAATTCTTACCAGATTTTAACGATCCCAAAAAGAAGAAGATGACATCCCAAAGTAGACCTAGTTCACCACCAAAGCAATCCTCCCTTTCACCACTAGTAAAATCCTTGCTTCCATTAAAAGCTCTTTTCCCTCCTCATTTAAATATCCAACCTTTGCAAGTTGTACTAACAAACCCAGTTGTCAATCAACCATGGGGGCAAAACATAGGGCCATTAAATCTAGGTGTTAACCCTACAACATTACCTAAAGGAGCTTCTAAAATTTTACCTAAGTTTGGTAGAGATGGTAAAGTTTCAATAGATCATCATTTGAGTGTCTTTCATACAGCCTGTGGTGTCATAAGTGTTCCTACTCAAGAAGTTGTTCTAAGATTGTTTGTCCAGACATTAACTAATGCCATTGCTGATTGGGTCAATCACCTACCCCATCATCGCATCACTAGTTGGAATGATATGAAAAATGCATTTGAAGATATATTCAAAGCTCCTAAAAATGAATGTTCTCTGTTGCTTCAACTTAGTCAAATGAAAATGGAGATGCATGAACCTATGAGAGAGTTCATTGCTAAATTTATAGGTTGATTCAAAGAATTCTTGCAACATTGAGACCTAATGTTGTGAACCAGAAAACATTCTTTATGAATGTTGTTTCTCTAGATGTAAGTTTTCATCTCATTAAAGATGCATGTGTTGATTTGGCTGCTGCTTAGAGGTTAGCTATTCAATTAGAAGATGCATTTATCAATGTTGGTAAATGGAAAATAGAAGTTCAAAGACTTGGAACCACTTCATCCTCTTCCTTGATAGACCCTATTTTGTAGAAATTGATGAATCATGTAGCAATGATGAAAAGATAGCAAAATAAAACCTATGGCTCTTATCAAACTCCTTATCAGGACATTCATAGGTGATAACAGCCTCAAAATTTTGGTAAAGCTCCCACATTTACTACCCCTCAAACAAAATTAAATTGAAGAAGCTCCTAAAGAAGCAATGTGCTCTTTTCATACAACTTCAGATCATGATGAATGAAATTGTCATGATTGGCTCAATTGTGTTCAATTAGTGAAAAATGCCCTTGCAGTAGAACAAATGCCTAAAAATGAGAATGTGGAAGGTGGAGATGTAGGTGCTTATTTTCTTGAGTATGAATTTGATTCACAAAGGGGAGGTAATGTCTTCATGACACTTCAAGATTCTGCTTGCACAGTGATGACCAGAGGTCAAAGAAATCAGAAACCTCATACAAAACCTAGCCCAAACATGTCAACTCCTAAAGGAAAAGAACATATACATGCTGATTTGAAAAAAAATATAGGACCAAAAATTTTGTCCAAAACAAAATCAGCGGCCAGTACATTGACTTTTGATATTGTACAATTTTGCAAATCTTCTTCTATATCTATTTCTCTAGCTTAATATTTGAAACTTAATCCTAAGAAGTTAGACAAGTTAGTTCAATATGTGAAAGGAGGCTCTACTAATAATGTATAATTTTTTGATGGTATGATTGAAAACTTAAAGCTTTTGAATGAACTTTGTGTTTGAAAAATGCAGAATAGATCCCCCTTTATAGAGAAGTAGTTGCTAATTCTATTGAAAATAAAATGGAAGAGAAGAAGCCCAGTCCATCTTATATATCATTGTTGTTAAATGGTCAGAAACTCAATAACTATATCATTAATTCTGGAGCATCAAATAATATTATGCCCAATCTCACAAAAACCTTTGGATGTTGCTATTCTATGGAAGGGAAGCAAGTACCTCTGGTTGGTCAAGTGAAAGATGTACAAGTTGTCCTCTATTCTTGGCCAGAGAAAAGGTTGAAGCTTATCATTCTTGTAGCTAATATACTAGCCAGCTATGGAATGCTACTTAGCAGGACTTTCTATAAAGATATGGGTGGGGAAATTAAAATAGATTGCCCTAAAGCTTATATTCCAGTAGGGAAGAGGAGGATAAAACTAGAACCCAAGCCAAAGAATAAATATATGATCATGCCTTTGGATATCCTGAAGCATAGATATTGTACAAGGAGTGTCAATTTGGAAAATATGTTGTATTTCCTGAGGAACAACTTAAGGGAAGTCAGACAATAAGTTATGAAGAAGCCCTCTAGACTGTAGAATTTGATAGAAGTTGTTCAAATTTAGGTTCAGGCATGGGCGTTGTTCTCATTTCACCTTCAAGAGACATTTTTCATTTCTCTTTTAAATTAGACTTTCATAATACCAATAACACTACAGAATATGAAGCATTTCTTCTAGGCCTGCAAGAAGCCAAAGTAAAAGGAGTGAAGTAGTTATGGGTGAAAGGTGATGCTGAAATTATTGTGAAGTAGGTAAGGAAGCAATTTTTTTTTAAAAATGATAAGCTAAAGTATCATAGAAATTTGATTTAAATTGAAATTGAGTCTTCTAAAGCATTTTCTATTGAATTTGTACCTCGCTCCCAAAACACAAAAGTTGATTCTTTAGTTGTTTTAGCAGCCTTGTTGTTACCACATCATGAATTTAAAAATGATATCTATAGGATTGAAATGATTTATAGACCTAGGGTTCTAGATAATGTAAATCATTGGTAGGTTTTTAATGATAATACACAATTGAAAGGGTTCATGGAATGTGCTGGCAATTTTGCAAAAACCTTCTTTGAAGGATCTAATCATGATTATAAATTAGTTGAAGAAGAATCAGCTAAATTTGGGGAAATTGTTCAACTAAAGGGTAATTAGATTTTTAAGGGATTGATTTATCTAGAACACGTGTTTGGAAGAAAGGATGACAGTGCTCTAAAAAGGAATGTTGATTTTGATAAAAATGCAGAAGAACATGATAAAATCAATATCAGAACTAAAGAAAATCCCAGATTAATCTCTATTGGTTGTACTTGTTCCAAAGAGGAGAAGGAGAAATTGTTTGAACTCTTTAATTGATATCAAGATGTCTTTGCCTCGAGTTATAAAGACCTAAAGAATTTTAGAAATGGAGAATTTGTACATCATATACAATTGAAATCAAAAGCAACTACTTTAAGGAAAAAGCTCAGAAATTACAATTCTAAGATATCTGAAGCCATTTTTATGGAATTCAAGAAAATGTTAAAGGCTTGCATCATATACCCAATTCATCATTCAAGGTGGGTAGCAAACATTTTTCATGTGAGAAAGAAAAATGGTGAAATAAGGATTTGTGTAGATTTCAAGAACCTAAATCAAGCGAGTCTCAAAGACAATTATGTGCTTCCGAGTATGGATCATATTTTGTAGACAGTTGTTGCATCCAAGGTCATTTCAATGCTTGATGGCTATTTAGGATATAGTCAAATTAGTGTTGCACCAGAAGACCAACATAAAATAGCCTTCATCACTCCATGGGGTACGTTTTCCTATAATTGAATTTCATTCAACTTAATTAATGCAAGAGCAACCTTCCAAAGAGCCATGAATTCTTCTTTTAAAGATTTGAGAGATAGGATCATCGTAATATATCTAGATGATTTGACACCATACTCCAAAAAGAGGGAACATCATTTTAAAGACCTTGAAGAGATACTTAATAGATGTAGACAACATGGTATATCTATGAATCCTAAAAAAATTGTGTTCTTTGTGGAAGAAGGCAAGCTGGTTGGGCATATTGTCCCTAAGGATGGTATAAAGATTGATCCAGAAAGAGTGAAGGCAATATAGAAGTTGGCCTTACCCACCAACAAAAGTGATTTGAAGTCCTTCTTTGGTCAAATTAATTTCTTAAGAAGTTTTGTTCCTGAATTCTTTGAAAAAATGAGACATATGTTGAATATGATGAGTGAAAAACATCCTTTTAGATGGCAGGAAGAAGGTAAGAAAGATTTCAAGGATATTAAAATAGCCATTTCAAATTCTCCAATGCTAGTGAGCCCAAACTTTGAGAAATATTTCATCAATATTGTTATGCCTTGGAGAATTTCTTGTCTGGCATTTTAACTCAAAAAGATGATCAAGATAATGAAGCCCCAATTTCCTTCATGAGTGTCCCATTAAAGAAGCATGAGTTAAATTATAATCAAGTGGAGAAACATGCATTTGTTTTAGTGAAAGCTTTGAAGTAATTTAAGTATTACATCTTGCATTCTCATTCAGTTGTGTATGTGCTAGAAACAACAGTTAAAAGTATATTAACTCAGCAAGAAGTTGGGATGAATAAAAGTGTTGTATGGGTAACTAAGGTCCAGGAATATGAATTAACCATTAAACCTACCTCTTTGGTGAAGCGTCATGGTTTATGCAAATTGATGGCTAAGAGAAAAGATTCACCTCTTGAAAATACTAGAGAAACTCCTATTGTTTTGTTAGTTAGCCTTATAGACTCCTAGTTCTCCAATATCACATATCTTTTAACATATGGTGAATGCCCCCCAAACATGAGCTACAAAGAAATGTGAAACCTCAAATTGAAGGCTACTAAATATGTGATTTCAAATGGTATTTTATATAAAAGAGGGATAGATGGAACCTTTTTAAGGTGTGTAGATGCAGAACAACAAGAAAAGTTGTTAAAGGCATGTTATTCTGATGTTTGTGGAGGACACTTCTCATCTATAGTAACTAATTTCAAAATTCTTAGGAACTACTTGTATTGGCTAGGTATGTTCAAAGGCACTTACAAATTTGTAAAGAACTATGAGAAATGTCAACATTTCATTGGTCACCCTCAACTAGCAGCCTTACCCCTTAGGCTAGTAGTCATTGATGAGCCTTTGCATCAATGGGGTATTGATTTTATTGGACCCTTAATCCCTCCATCAAGTGTTGGACACATATACATATTAACAACCACTAGTTATTTCACCAAGTGTGTGGAGGTTGTCCCAACTAAAAAGGCCAATTCCCATGTAGTTTGTGACTTCTTATTGGAGTACATTTTTGTCAAGTTTGGAGTTCCCCAAAAGATAGTCTCAGATAATGCAACTTATTTTTCATCTGAGGAAATCTCTCTTTTTTGCTATGAACATGGCATATCACTAGCCCATTCCTCAAATTATTTTCCATAAGGGAATGGAAAAGTGGAGTCCAATAACAAGAATTTGGTTGCTATAATTAAATTGGTATTTGATAATCTGTGGAATTGGCATAAGAAACTTTATGAAGCATTATGGGCCAACTGAATTACTCCTAAGAGAGCCATAGGCATGGCTCCATTTGAGTTGGTGTATGGAATTGGTGCTCAAGTGTCATTGCATTTCAATCTATCTACTACCAAATTGCAATCTGTAATTGAAGATCATTTCTTTAAAGATTCTATGGAGAAAACGATAATTTATTTACATGATCTAGAAGATGAAAATGATAAACTTGTTGATCACATCACTGAGCATCAGATGACGGTAAAGAAAATCTTTGATAGGAGAGCTAGTCCTCATGGTTTCTTTAAAAATGATGAAGTTCTTCATTGGGACAAAAGAAAAGAACCAAAAGGGGCACATGGTAAATTCAATTCTCTCTAGAAGGATTTATTTATCATTTTAGAAGTCATTGACCCAAATACCTTTCATTTGAGTTATCCAAACGGTATAGTTTTGCCCTTTACCAACAATGGATAAGACTTGAAGTTAAATAAGGTCTGAGTATCTTAAAGTTCCCAGTCATGTACATATCTTTTTGTTTTGTTTCATGTTTTTCCTTTCCTACTATTTTCCTTTTGTGTTACGTTTGTTCCTATTTCTAGTTTACTGAGTTCTCTATTTACTCCATGTACCTAGTCCCTAGTTAGAGCCCCTATTAGTTATCCAATGAGTCACCATATTTCAAAAATATTTCCTTTAATTTTTTCCCATCCAACTGTCGAAGTCCTTCCTTCGTCGCTCCATGTATTTGTAATCATTTGAAGTGTTGTACAAAGTACCAAACTCTTCCCATCACTGTTTCTTCATTTGAACCACTTTGAACTTTGGTTCAAAGAAGTTCAAAGTAGTTCAATCAAAATTTTGTGTACTAATGATTCTTCTTGTAGGAAACGTGTGCCAAAGCAGCAAGATGTTCTTTTGAATCAATTTGAATCACTTTGAACCTCGATTCAAAGTAGTTCAAATTCGTTCAATGATAGAGGTTTCTTGGTGAAAGTCTATCATGATGTATGATGCACCATCATTTCACAAGGCATTGATTGCTATGTTACAGAGTAATACTTAAAAAGATGTTTTAATTCCCAATTGAAAAGATCATCATTATGACTAAAAGTAGAAAATCTTTAGCCGAAAAGGGGATTGGATGTCATAATAAGGCTAATCATTACTAATAAAATCATAAAGAGAATTATTAAATGAGATAGTTATGTTAGAAGGCCTTTGAATGTGTAAATCTTAATGAGAAGTGATTTTTCATGAATGCTTCATAATCAAGCTGTACTTTCACACTTAAGAACTTTTCCCCTTCTTAAAATGAGCTTAGCTTTCCCTTTGTGTTTGTCATGCGAAGAATTAAGAGTTCAAACGAGAAGCTATTAAGGAGGAAAGAAAGGGAAACCATTTTTTTTGGTAGATTACATGTGAGAAACATAGAAATTCTTATTTTTGTTCTACAATCTATGTGTTTTCAAAGATAATCAGTTTGAAGCCTTGCTATTTTTGATTAAGGATGAAGTCTATATTATATTTCTTTGGAAATGTTTCAAGTTTGGAATGTAAAAGGCCTATAATATGTGATACCAACCTAGAGGTGGTTAAGTTGGAGAAATTGCAAACAAATTTCCTTAAACGTGCTGATGAATCAAATGGGTGTAGAGAAATTCTGACCAGTGGTCTAGTTGAAGCCGCAACTTTTCCCCCATCCCTCATGAGTCCCAAATTGCTTCAAATTTGTATTGATCATTATGATGTTAGGAGTAAAACCATTGTAAAAAAGGATGGTGAACTAGTACTCTCAATTTCAAGAGAAACTATTGCCTCCATATTGCATCTATGGGAGAGCACTTTTGTCACATGCTCCCTCATTAAATCCCTGGCTAAATATTGAGGAACTCCTAGAAAATTATGTAATACTCTTGCTAGGAAATGGACCAAAACCAACTATGGTGGGGGTTCTAGGTTACCTAAAATAGTCACCAAGGATCATCTTAAACCTCATATTCACAAACTTGTGGTGCTATTACATCAAGTCAAAGGATCACTCGATGTTTTCCTCTTCAAGGAATGGATGTATTGTTATATAGAAATAATTTTGAAGGGAGAGAAATGGATGGACTAGGTAGAAATTATTGCTAGTTCTTTGAGGACACAACTCAAACATGCCAAAGAGTCTAGGGAAAGATTCTACATGGCCTCATACTTGACATATTGCATTGCTTACATTAGTGATCTTACTGCTCTTCCTCATGAAGTTTGGAATGAAGAAATAACAGTCTACCAATATTGCCCCCTATTGCAAAAGGATAAAGTGTTGGAGAATTTTAGAAAGGTCCATGATGTGTTAATAGAAAATGTGCATGTGTCCCTAAAGAAAGCACCCATGCCTAGCTTGTCTCCTGAAGCTTAGAAATTGGTTCAACAATACAGATGTTATTTTATACAATTTCCCAAGTTCACTTATTGGAGAATAGGAAGATTTGAAGATGAACCTATGAAACTTCTACAATATGCATTAGATTGCTTTGTTTTGGTTGAGATTTACAAGCAGTTATTCTCTGTTATTAAACTAGGTTCATTGGTTTGTAATAGTATGATTAATGCTTCTGCTATTGGAAGTAAGTTTCTTAGGTTTAATTTTGGTTCTTACCATAGTAGAAGAAATTTTGATAGTAAAATTTTTGTAGTTCAGAGTCTTGGTCTCAAAGGTCGCTCATCGACAACTCCATAATTAGAAGATCTATGGCAAGATTGTAAATATGAGGAGGAATTTTTGAGAAGAGATCATTCAAGATTGACATTATAGAAAATCAATTCCCTGAAACTAAAGTTTCAAATGGAGGGGATAATTGAAGATGGTTTAAATATGATTGAACTAGGCTGGGAAGAATCCAATGAATCAAAATCATTGGCAGTGGACTAGAATCAAGATGAGGAAGAAGATATAAATCTAAGAGCTAGATTTATAATCACTTATATAGGTAATTGGCTAAAGAAATAGAGCAAGAAAGTTGTCAATGAACCCTCTTCAGGGGTGGTTTCTTTTTCTGAATCATCAACATCTAACACCCAACTTTCATCTCCTGTTGTAGGTAGTGTGTTGCTTCAAGGTAAGCAAAAGAGGATGCCAATCCATATACAAAATATAGCTCCTAGAACTAGGTCTAAAGCTAAAACTGAGGCCCTTATGTAGCATGAGGTTCAAAAAGAAAAATTGTCAATTCAGGGACAAGATTCAAACGATGGTCTCAAGTTCTCAGATGGTGCCAATGGTGACGTGCAGTTCATTAAAGCCACTAAGATGGATCAGCCAAGGTTCATGACTCCCACCAAAGATGTGTGGGAAATCTCTATAGGCCCTATTGTCTCATCCTGGTTATCCAATGTAATTAGTAAGAAAAGAAACTTTCTACCATTTTCAACACCTGTGAAGGGTATCGTAACCAAGTATGTTGCTCGAGGTTCAAAAGTTAAGAAATTGAAAATTGATGCCCATCTAACTAAAGACCCAATGATAGGAAAAATAATGAATGAAGTAGCCATTTATAAGAAGAAAACAGAATTTGAGGAGATCGACAATGAAGGTTTCAAAGTTACTTCAGTTGAATTGGGAACCATCAATAGAAGCATGGGAAACCACTTCTTCAAGTTTTGTACTAACCACATGTTAACTCAATCTAAGAAAGATAGTAGGGAGAAAAAGGACCTTAAGGGCATGGTGATGACTATGGATTCTTATATTAACTCTTTGATGAATCTTGGCACTTTACCGGTTGTTCAATCCCCTCAATCCTTCGATCCAAATTCTAAAGGTAGTCAACAATTGGTAAAGAAAATGCAAAGGGGGAAACTTCTATTAGATGCTATGAAAGATTGGGTGGATGCTATCATCATGGAGGGAAATAACTTTATTTTTGAATACACCAATGTCTATGCTGAAGGAGAAATATTGTTGGGAGAAATTCAAACTTTGATACCAGGATGGGAAATAGAATAGAGCTAGTGCAAGGCAGTTGTATTCTAGGTAACTGAAGTTAAGAAATTTGGAGTGCTTAAGTTTTTGAATGAAAGTCCAATGAAGAATGTAGATCCTTGCATGTTATTTATCATGGAAAACAACATGGGTTGGGATGAATCAATTTATAAGGGACAATCAAAGAAATGCAGGCCATTGAGAGAAAAATTCTTGGGATGCATGAGGATCCTTAAAGAAATGAATATAGTAAACCCTATAGGGATTCTATAGTTCAATGATGGGAATATGGATTTTTAGACACTGACTAAAAGCTTTAATGAAGCCGTTGAGAAGATTAGAGATATGAACGCCATTGACTTCACCATGCTCGTGAATATAGAATCCATGTTATGTCTTAACAAAAACCTCATGCCATGTCAAAGCCTAAAGATAAAGGAGTTGAAATGGAAAAAGGACATGAGTAGGGCTAGGCTACTAAGTTTGAAGAATCTACATTCACATGCAATGCAAGAGTTCATGAACACTTTTAGAAGTTGGAAGTTGGTGCGATAGATCATGGGTGAAGAAGAAAAGACTAGCAATGAGTGTTGAAAAAGATTGTTATTAATAGTTACATTTTGACAGTTGTTTTTATAACTACTTTCTTCTTCATAACTATTTCTTGTTTAAACCTAAATAGCTAGGTTTTGATCGAGGCCTTTTAGATCTATATTGAGACTATAAATGTTGGGGCATTGAGCTAATTTTGGGGATAGAAAATAGATAGCTAGAATTTTTGATAGATAGATACTTTAAAAATAGTGATCAAAAGATAGCATATGTATGTTTTCTTTTTGAATGACTATGTGCATTAAGGAGGTTATATATATATATAGAATCTTGGATATGGCTTGGAAACTTGTTGTTCAAAGTTTTTAAATCATTGTTACTTTGTGAGCTCTGGCTTATTGATTCAAGATATATGTTGCTATTCCCACTATAAGTTCATTTTAATTGAGATTCTTGAGTGATTAATATCATGTTGTGGTATTATTCATTTCTTTGAATAGATGTTCTGCAGAAGCATAGTATGGTAAATTTTTCTCTTTGTTGTTTGAATCAATTTTTACCTCACTATCTAGGAGTATGTGAGATATCCTTATGAACTTTTTAATAAAAGTGCAAAGATAATTTTTGAATTCACTAAAAAATTTATAAGGAAGTTGTACCTTTAAAATATAGAGAGAAAACCAAATAACATGAAGTTTTCTCAATTGTTGTGAACATTTTGTGCTTTTCAATACCTTGGGCATAAAGTGAATTGATTAAGTCTTGACATTTTGACCTTTGTCATTAATGTCAAAGGGGGAGAGGTGTGAAAATTGTATACATGAGAAAAGGAGAGATTTTTGGGAGAAATACATGTGAAGATTGTAAAAGTATAAAGTATATTGTAAGGGGGAGCATATATGTAAAGTTGAACAAGTTATAATAGATGTAATGTTTATTTTGATGGTTAAATTTTGTCATTTAGCCATTTTTTCCTTTTTTTTTGCTATTAATGCCAAAGAGGTAGATTATTGACAATTGTCTAATTTTGATATGTGATTGTTGTTATTAATGGCAACAAATGATGTACATGTTGACAAAAAAACTTATAAATAAAGATACTTAGTGTTTGGTAATCAAAAAATTGTCTAAGTATAGAATCTATGTACAACGGTATATTGTTAAATGTTTATAACTATTGGAAATGATTGAAAAGATCATGAATGAAGAGAAATGGAACTGGTAAAGAATATTTTCAATCATTGTTTTGTCATTGCTGTCAAACTTGCTACTTGCAGGAATGACAATTGCTTTAGTGATCCAAATACTATCAATTGGTTGATTGACAAGGAGGTGGCAATCAATAAGATGTAACTAGAGTACCTAGAGAAAGGTTGAAGTTATGATGTTGTAATGAAGTATAAGGATCAGCTAAGCCATTGATGAAATAGTGTATTGATGACATACTCTAAGACATAGAGGATGGACACACTAAGACATATCAAAGATGTAAAGATTAACTAAGTTCTAGTTAGTGTCGAGCAGTCTTCAAGTGCCGAGCAAGATTCAAGTGCCGAGCAAGATTCAAGTGCCGAGCAAGAAACAGGTGTCGAGCACCAGAAAAGAACAATAGAAGCTGAGTAACATAGAAGGTGCCGAGCATCAGTAGACCAATCATGTCGAGTTGTTGCATTATTTTGAAAAGTCAAAGATTCGCTCGATAAGCAATGATAAGTTTGTTACCTTGAATTTTGTGAATTAGTTGGATGATAATGATGATGAGTAGATGTCACAAAATTCTATGTAATCCATGCAAACCATTTTCAAGGCGAATGCCAATAGATTTATCATGAAGTATCTAGAAGAAACATTCTGGAGGGAAAGCGATACCATTTTTCTGTAATGAAAATTAAGATTTGAGCGGGAAATTGAGAACATAATTCCTTTATAAGGAGTTACAGGTCAGAGATCAAATGCGCATGCATGAGAGGGAGTTGGTTATAAGTGTGATCATGCGAAGAAGCTAAGAGGAGTAAGAATAGAGCATCAACACTCTTAGTTGATCAAGTGACCATAGATTGCATTGGCATAACGAGTGGATGAACTCAAGGAGACAGATCTTGAAGGGTGAACAAGCTATCAGCACTGCAAAGGAGAGAAGCTAAGCAGTTATTTTCTGGGTATCATCTCCGCTCCAATTTTACCTTCTTATTCTTGGAGGGTTTCTGGGTTATCAAATCCTTAGTGTTATGATGTGATGCATATTTACTTTTCATGGTTGTTTAATGTTAAAATTACATGCATGATAGTTTCAGCTATGTCCCATTAAGGATTTGTAGAAAAAGTTTAATTGGACATCATTGGACCTTGGATTGGATAACTAATTCACCCCCCCCCCCCCCCCCTCTCAGTTATTCTAAAGAATTCTAACAATTGGTATCAGAGTTCACTGCTGATTTGTTTCAAGGTACTAGCAGTAGGAAGATCAAGATGTCCAAGAGAGAAGTCCCCAAGCTAAAAAAAGACAACTTTGTTGCATGGAAAAGTCTGATGAAGTTACACCTCAGATCAATAGGTGACTATGCACAAACCTCAATCTTAGTTGAGCATGTAGTCCCTGTAGGACCCCTCATTGCAGATGACATGAGCAAGAAGAAGGAGCACAATCAAGTAATGTTAGATATTGCTTCAACACTAAGCTATGTCGAGTATGATGACATCAAAGGATGTGATACTTCACATCAGATGTGGGAAACATTATCAACGATCTATGGAGGAGATGACAATGTCAAGAGAGCCAAAAGAGAAAGCCTAAGAGGAAAATTTGATAACATGAAGATGGAAGAAGGAGAGAATGTTGCTCAATACAGTGCAAGGATGAAGGAAGTAGTAAGTGCCATAAGAAGCCTAGGAGGATAGTTAGCAAAAGAAATAATATGTAGCAAATACTTGAGAACTTTTCTTCCTATCTATGCTATAAGAGTATCAGCCATCCAAGAGCTAAGGTGTGTACCAGGTAACACAGTGACATTTGAAGGAATAATTGGAAGACTCACTTCCTTTGAGCTATCCAACTTTGACAACTACAAGCTAGAAAAATTTGAATCTACATTCAAAGCCAAAATGACAATAAAAGACAATGATGAGATGTAAACAAAGAAAAAGAATGGAAAATAAAAGTATGTATCCAGTGACAGTAGCACTGATGAAGATGATGTAGACCAATTGGAGGCATTACTAGCAAGAAGATTTCATAGAGGAAGAGACAAATTCAAAGGAAAGCTACCAATCATTTTTTTTAATTATAATGAAGTTGGTCACATTGCAGCCAGATGTACACAAAAGAAAAACTACAAAGATGGAGGCAACTTCAAGAAAAAGAAAGAGGACAATAAGGACTACAAAGGTAAAGGCAAAAGATGTGACATTGTTGAAGAAGACTCTGATGAGAATGATGATGAAGTAGTCTATGTAGCCATGAAAGATGAATTAGATGAAGATGAAGAAACTTCCCTGGTAACATGAATGAACAAGAATGATAGATGGATAATACACAGCAGATGCTCTCATCACATGACTCGAGACAAAAGTAAGTTCATTTCCTTTACTCAATATGAAGGAAATAGTGTTAGGTTTGGTAACAATGCACCATGTCAGATCAAAGGGAAAGGTAGTATACATCTTACTAAAAAGATATCATTTGATAATGCATACTATGTTGAAGGCCTGAACTATAACTTGTTAAGTGTCTCACAATTAGGCAACATAGGATGTAAGGTTGAATTTGAAAAAGGCATTGCTAAGATTTATGATTCTTAAGGAAGTCTAATAGGAAAAGGTGATCATACTAAGAGTAATTTGTTTTACCTTGAAATGGAAGATGCCTCTTTTCTCATTGTTGAAACTGATGATGTATGGTTGTGGCACAAGAGGCTATGTCATGTAAATTTTGACAATCTCATAAGCATCAACAAGATGAAGAAAGTCAGAGGACTACCAAAGTTGAAGAAACCTAATAACATCATGTACAGACAATGCCAACTAGGGAAGATGACTAAGTCAACTTTCAAAAGAAAGACTTATACTTCTAATAAAGTTTTGTTGCTAGTTCATACTGACTTGTGTGGTCCTATTGAAGTACAAAGCTACAAAGGTGACAGATACATAATGCTATTTGTAGATGACTATTCAAGGATGATGATAGTCATGTTCCTGAAACAAAAATTAGATGCATTCCAAATGTTCAAATGGTACTTAGCCAGAGTTGAGAAAGAAATTGGAAAGAGCCTAAAATGTCTTAGATCTGATAGATTAGCTGAATTCACACCAAGAGAATTTGAAGAGTTCTGCAATGAAAGAGGAATGAAAAGGAAGACATCAGCACCTAGGACTCCACCTCAGAATGGTATAGCAGAGAGAAGGAATAGATCAGTTATTGACTATGCCAGGACTTTAATGATGGAGAAAAATGTTGCACTCAAGTACTGGAGAGAAGTTGTAAGTACTACAGTTTACACACTCAACAGAGTTCAAGTCAAAAAAGGTACAAATGTGACACCTTTTGAATTATGGTATGGGCATTCTCCTAATGTAAAACATTTCAAAATATTTGGGTGCAAATGCTATATATATAAAGAATCTAGGAATGGAAATTTTGATGTAAAGATTGAGGAAGCCATATTTCTTGGTTATTCTACTAGAAGCAAAGCTTATAAGTGCTTGAATGTTAACACTAACAAAGTAGTAGAAAGCACAAATGTAAAGTTTGATGAGCTTGTAGAAGTTCAAAGTGTTAAGAACACCAAGAAAGCAGAAGAATACAAGACCTTTGTATAATTTTATGAGGGTATACCTAATTACGGTGAAGTTGCAATTCCAAAAGAAAATCAGCAACAAAATCCAGCATCTACCGAGTCACAGACAGTGAATGTCGAATAGCAGATACATTAAGAAGCCGAGTTGTAGAATACAAAAATGTTCAATCAGATTTTGAGAATGGCCAACAAGAAGAAAATGAAAAATTACTTGATGAAAATATGCATGAGGATTCAAATTCTAAAAGAGACAGTATGCAAACATGGAAAGAACCAGTATTGGCAAAGTATGTGAAAAGACATCATCTTGCAGATCATATTATTGGAAATAAAGAGGTAGGACCAATGACAAGGAATAGACTCAGAAGTGAAACATGTCTGCTTAGTAAAATGGAACCAAAAATAGTAAGTGAAGCCATAACAAATGATGACTAGTATAATGCTATGAAAGAAGAAATTAAAAAAATTGAGAAAAACAAGACATGGATCTTAGTCTCAACACCATCTGACAAAAATGTGATTGGAACCAAGTGGGTGTTCAAAAATAAGTTAGATGAAATGGTGAAATCTCAAGGAACAAAGCAAGGCTAGTTTGCAAAGGATATGCACAAGAAGAAGGACTAGATTATGGAGAAACTTTTTCTCCAGTTACCAGAATGGAAGGAGTAAGGACCTTACTGGCATATGCAGCCGTCAAAGGATTTAAAGTCTATCAAATAGATGTTAAGTCAGAATTTCTGAATGGTATACTTGAAGAGGAAGTCTACATAGAGCAACCAGAAGGTTTTGTAGATAAAAATAACAAAAATAAGGTATGCAAATTACACAAGGCTCTATATGGATTAAAGCAAGCCCCTAGAGCTTGGTATGAAAGACTTCACAAGTATTTAGTGTGAATAGGACTTCAAAGAACTGATGACAACATCAACATGTACATCAAATCAGAAGAAGGTAAGGAAATTCTTGTATCTAAAATATTTGTGGATGATATAGTTTTTGGAGGAAAGGAAGTACTTTGCAAAAATTTTTTTGACAAAATGAAGCATGAGTTTGAAATGTCTATGTTTGGAGAAATCAAGTTCTTTGTAGGATATCAAGTACATCAACTAAAATATGGTATATTTGTAACACAATCAAAATACATCAAAGTGATACTCAAGAAGTTTGGATTGGAAGACTCCAAACCTGTTAGCACACCAATGGCAATAGGACATAAGCTATCAAAAAATGATGAATTAGCTGAAGTCAATCAAACAATGTACAGATCCGTGATTGGAAAACTACAATATGTTGTACATAGTAGACCAGACATAGCACTAGCAGTTGGAATAGTAGCTAGATTCTTTGCCAATCCTAGAGAAAATCATCTCACGACAGTAAAAAGAATAATGCAATATCTCAAAGGAACTAATGATTTTGGCCTATATTACAAAAAGAATGAGAAGTTTGAGCTCAATGCATACACAGATGCAAATTGGGGAGGCAATATTGATGACAGGAAAAGCACAAGTGGAGGAGCATTATTCTTAGGTAAAAGACTAGTTACTTGGACTAGTAAGAAACAAACATGCACATCTCAATTCACTGGAGAAGCAGAATATGTGGTAGCATCAATCAATTGCAAAAACATTGTGTGGCTCAAGCATTTATTGAAAGGAATGAAAGAAGAAGTAACAAAACCTATGATACTATATTGTGATAACACAAGTTCTATAAACATATCCAAGAATCCAATGATGCATGCAAAAACCAAGCATATTGCAATCAAGTATCACTATGTCAGAGAATTGGTGGAAGACAAACATGTGAAGATGGAGTACATTCACACAAAGGAACAAATTGTAGATATCTTTACCAAACCATAGCCCAAGGATGCCTATGAATATCTTAGAGGAAAGTTGGGGGTAATGCCCCTAACTCAAGTGATCTAAAGGAACAAAGAAATTTCCCTACATCAATAGGAGTAGATTATTGAAATATCAGAAGAATGATGCAGATGATAACAACAGGAGTAGAAACTCTAGATCAGTCACAAGCAAGGTGACAGAGGGAGACAACATGAGATGCAAAGTTTATAATTAGCATGTTAAAGATGCTACATCTTTGGCATTTATGTCAAAGAGGGAGATATAGGAGAAATTGATCAATACAAGGCAAGAGGGAGAAGCAAAACAACAAAGGATTCAAATTTTGGTGGTAACTAAGTTGATCAACTTAATCATTTGATTAGTTTGGTTTTCCATCAATACCAAAGAGGGAGATTATTGGAAATGATTGAAAAGATCATGAATGAAGAGAAATGGAATTGGTGAAGAATGTTTTCAATCATTGTTTTGTCATTGATGTCAAACTTGCTACTTGCAGGAATGACAATTGCTTTAGTGATCCAAATACTATCAATTGGTTGATTGAGCAATCAATAAGATGTAACTAAAGTATCTAGAGAAAGGTTGAAGTTATGATGTTGTAATGAAGTATAAGGATCAGCTAAGCCATTGATGAAATATTGTATTGATGACATACTCTAAGACATAGAGGATGGACACACTAAGACATATCAAAGATGTAAGGATTAACTAAGTTCTAGTTATTGTCGAGCAGTCTTCAAGTGTCGAGCAAGATTCAAGTGCCTAGCAAGATTCAGGTGTCAAGCAAGAAACAGGTGTTGAGTGTCAGAAAAGAATAATAGAAGCTAAGTAACACAGAAGGTGCCGAGCATTAGTATACCAATGATTTCAAGTTGTTGCATTATTTTGAAAAGTCGAAGATTCACAAGATCAGTAGTGATAAGTTTGTTACATCAAATTTTGTGAATTAGTTGGATGATAAGGATGATGAGTAGATGTCACATAATTCTATGTAATCCATGCAAACCATTTTCAAGGTCAATGCCAATAGATTTATCATGAAGTTTCTAGAAGAAAAAATTTGGAGGGAAAGAAATACCATTTTTCTCTAAAAGAAAATTAAGATTTGAGTGGAAAATCGAGAACAGAATTCCTTTATAAGGAGTTATAGTTCAGAGATCAAATGTGCATGCATGAGAGGGAGTTGGTCATAAGTGTGATCATGCGAAGAAACTAAGAGGAGTAAGAAAAGAGCATCAACAATATGATTTGATCTAGTGACCATAGATTGCATTGGCATAACAAGTGGAAGAACTCAAGGAGACAGATCTTGAAGGGTGAACAAGCTACCAGCACTACAAAGGAGAGAAGCCAAGAAAAGAAAGGGACTGAAGAGTGATCTAAAATCTGCACAGTTTGTGTTGCAAATCTGTATCAGATCAAAATCTCTCTAATAATTTCTTACCATTGTATTAGATATTGAAACCCTACATTGCTAGGTTAGCTTAATAGATAGGTGAATAAGCCTTAGGAAAAGAATAAGAAGATCCCCAGGAGAAGGATAAAGAGATCCTTAGGAGGAGGATAGGAGATCCTAAGATTCTTTTGAGAAGGTAATTGAAAATCCCATGAACTTGGGTGAGCCTAACAACTCTATGTAAATCCTTTAATAGGGTGACATTCCAAGTTGAATGTTCTTAAATCCTTTAACAAGGTCACATTTAACAATGTGTTGTAGCCTTTAACAGGGTAGGTATTTAACAAGGAAGACCATCAGAAGTGGTTGAAATCAATTGCGCAGTTATTTTTTCGGTATCATCTCCACTCCAATTTTACCTTCTTATTCCTGGAGAGTTTCTGGGTTATCAAATCCTTAGTGTTATGATGTGATGCATATTTACTTTTCATGGTTGTTTAATATTCAAATTACATGCATGATAGTTTCATTTATGTGCCATTAAGGATTTGTAGAAAAAGTTTAATTGGACATCATTGGACCTTGGCTTGGATAACTGATTCACCCCCTGCTCTTAGTTATTCTAAAGAATTCTAACAATAACATGTTGCAAATGTCATATTATTACAGATAAAGTTACATGGAGGTAGTATACATGTTGATGATGATGTGTATAACCTTGGAAGTTTGTACAAATAGTATAGAATAGATATAATCATGTTTTCATGATGCACGACAATGGAATTGAAGGAAAGAATTTTTTTATTTACAAAACAATTACTTGTCCAATTAGGGCCGACATCCTAGATGTTTACTCTAACTTGGAAAAGTGAATTGTGGTCCTATCTAACCCAATAGTAATTTATGTAAATGCATGGTATTTATGCAAAAGACTTCTTGCAATAAGAAGTTTGTTATCTAGATATTACGAGGAAGTGAAGTGCTTATATGTTCTTTTGAAGTTATGCGAAGTTTTTTATGAGATAACTAGTGATCTAAGATTAAGATAAAGATCATAGATTGGATAAGGAAGATAAATAATAGTAAATTACTTGTTTGAGCAGTGAGATCTTCTTGTAGTTGAAATTGCATGTTTGGGTAGTGGGTTCTTATTGCATACATTATACCACAACTCCTAACAGGGTTGAAATCTCCTAATAGAGTTGGAATCTCCTAGTAGGGATTTAGAATCTCCTAACAAGGATTCAAAGTCTCCTACAAGGACTTCTTATACTAAATTTATTCATTGACTCTAAATAGGGTCCATCCTCTAACAAGGAATTTATATATCATTATATTATCTAGTGGGTATCATCCTCACTGGGGTTTTTGCTTGGCAAGGGTTTCCCTAGTTAATTGTTATTGTTACTATTCAGCATTACTTTATTGCTTTATTATGCATGGTTTAAAGTAAGTAATAATATCCAGTTGGCAACTAAAGTTTGTAGATTACTAATTCAAACCCCCCCCCCCGCCCCCAAGTAATCCCTATTTCTAACACTTTTGTTATGTCTTTTCTCAAATACTCTTCATCAATCATCTAGATATGGCACTCTAATTAGATAGAAATTCTTTTGTTCAATTAGGTTTAACATCAATGACAACATAATATTTATTCTAATTGTAGTTTCCAACATGTTATATCATATTATGTGGAAAGATTCCTCCATATCTTGTCCCTTATTGTAAAAGAAAACTTGATATGATCTAGTCAATTCTCATATTAATAATGAATTGATTACCTATTACAAATGCAAAGACATTAGCAACCTTTTAAAATTTGAATGTTTCTTTAGCTATCATATTTGTATACATCCCAAGTCAAATCAGTGAATTTTTCAACATTGATATCAAGGGAAACACATTACTTTGATACCATTTAGTCTAGAGATATTTATGCATATACTAACCTTTAATGTGATATCTATCTTGGTATCACTCCATCCTATTACAATATTGATGGTCAATGCATGTCCCATTGAATGGGAACTAAATAAACCAAACATTTAAAATTTCAATATCACTATAAATATAACTATCACTATCATATTTTTCTCTAGAAAAAACTTGTCACTTTCATGTCTATCACTCCCACCAATTCTGGTCTATGTCATTGTCATCCCAATCATAATTATTAGTTCCAAAAATTGTGATGGTTGTCATTTTTATATCTGTGTCTCTTCTATTAATTGGGGTTGGTGATAGATAAGACACTGATAGGTTAGAGAGTGATAGATTTTGATAGTGATAGTAAGTGTTATAATGATTTATAATAGGATATGTCCAGGATCATGGTGTGCCAAAAAGTGGCGATCTAAAAGATCTGTTGTTCTTTAATATCTCAAACCATTTCAAAATTTATTCCAAAATTATTACCACCCACCCTAATAATAAATGAAACCAATTAATATCTTTACAAGGTCTACTATATCTTTTGATACCAAACCTATATGGCCAACTTTAAAAATATCCTAAAAATGTGCTTTTGGCCTATTTTTATGTGATTTTTGTTTCAAACATGTAGCTAACAACTTTTTGTTGACCAAAACTTGATGAAATGGAAAGGGTTTCTTAATAATATTCTTATCTTTCCATAAATGTAAGGTTTGTCAAATTATGAGTTTAGTAAGTAATTATTACTTATTTTCTAATGGAGTTACATATAAAGTGTTGACTAGCACACTACTTGAAAAACAACTATAACTTTCAAATGGTACAACATTTTTCAAATCCAAAAGATGCATCACATCCTATGTTTCTTCTACTATAAGGAAAAAAAAATGAAAATTCAAATTCAAATTTTGCAAAGTTTTGAATTAGTTAAGGTGGTCAGACACGAGTATTTTTTTAATCCAAAAATACTAAAGTCAAAATTTAATTATTAATTATTTATTTAGAATAAAAATACCCAAAAATAGATGTCACATCTAGGCATGAGTCTACTACTTATATCTAGAATATTATTAAAAAATATTATCATTTGATTTTGATTAAGGTGGTCAGAGATACATCTACTTCTTATTTTTCTTCTAAATTTTTTGTAATATTGCATTAAAATTCAAAATTTTGACCAATCAACTTTTACTTTTTTGAGATAAGTCCTAGTATTTTAGAAACTAGATTCAATTTTTAAGAGATTCTTTTCTCTCAAATTTTTGATATAAAGTTAATAACAGGTAGAAAATTGCATGTCAAGTTGACATAACCCTGATTTTCTGATTTTTTATTGCCACTTAAGAGCATAGTTTGGTTGACCATGATCCTACACATAATAACTAAGAGAGAGTGTATTTGTTATGCTCAAATCTATATGTACCAATTCTACTTTTAAACACTTTAAAATACTTAATCAAACTCAAATACCCACTCGGTCTCTATAGCATATCATCAACAATTTAACATTTCATATAATTACTAAACTTATTTTCTCTATATGTGTCATCGGCTAGTTAATAAACTACTATAAAATATAGCATGCAAAGTAATAACTTCCACACATGATAATAACTCTTTGATGCTAGGATTTAAAGTGGAAACCCAATTTGGGAAAAACCATCAAGTAACATGCTACAATATTTTTACTCTTCTAAAGTTAGCTTGGTTAAGAGTCAACCGTTTAAAAGGTTATATAACACACTATTAAATGTGCCATGTTAAATGATTTAATCACCCTGTTAGGAATGGCCTAATTAGACAACTTTAGAACATTTGAATAGAATGTCGCATTGGTTAAAGGATATACAAAATGTATTTTAGGTCAACATTGATTAAATGATTTTAGATTGATACAATGGTTAGAATGTAATAGGAGGATTGATCTATAAAATACAAATCACAGTGTAAATTTAGATGTCCAATATACTCATTAGCTAGTTCACTGAATGCCCTCCCTTGACATCTCCATCATTGATCTCCTTGGTATCTCCTCAAGCAATCACATTTCATGAAGTCTAAACACTTACCTTTGTTGTTCGCCTCTTCACAGCTTGTCCTTAAGATCACCAATCAACAATGAACCAACCTTTAAATTCATTCCTTATGCTTCCTTAGACAATTTTGATCGTTTTAGATCTAATTGTTATCCTTATTCTTCTAGAGACTTCTAATCAAATAATTTCCTTTGATCATGAAACAAACTCTCCTCATGCATCAAATATGTCAAATCATCAATCCTTATCTTCTATGTTCTTTAAGTAATTCAAAATCTCAATTGTGTCGATATCAAAATTAAATATTACTGAAACTCTAACATTTGTTTTCACTTGGAAATAATTATGTTCTTCAACTCTGTCATCACAATGTAACTCAACATCAACATGCTTCCTTAGCCAATACTATGCTTGCTTGAAACTAAAATTCTTCATAAATTTTCTAGTAAATAAGTAGCTCTTTGCTTGAACTATTTTTTTAAGCTTCCATAGAGGTTCTTGAATCTTGTACTTCAACTCTTTCATTGACTTTACAATACTAATACTTGATCAAGCTTATCCTTCTGAATTATTTCAACTCTTAACTTTATCTAAATTTCTTCTTCACTTCATGTATTGATTTAATATTAGATTATCTTGTCAAGGACTAACTTATCAAGTTCCCATTGTAGTTCCATGACACTTAACACATCTCAACTCAACCTTTCACTAGGACATCTCCTAATCTCTTCTTTTGAAATCCTCTTCAACAATCAAATGATATGGAACTCTATACTATTAGTAAATGTCTCTCTAGTAGTTTTGACAATCTTTCTTTCCAATAGGTTTGATATCAATAAAAACATAACAATTTCTCCAATTGTAGTATCTGAAAATCTCCCTCTTTAGCATTGATGAAAATATCCCTTTGTGTTCATGTTCTCTCTTTCTTGGTTTCATTCTTATTCTCATCCAATCAGTCTATGGATTCTCCCTCTATTTATTTATCATTTTTCATAGCTTCTCTCTCTATTATTGATAATCTTCTCCCTCTTATTTCTATCTCTCTATGGTAACTCAATAATACTCTTCTTTCTTTATATACAGTAACTATATATTTATCCCTCTTTGAAAATAATGTCGAAGACATACCATGCATATAATTTCATGTCACTAATCTGAATGACATATAAATTTCATTTCAACATCAACTTCTTGTAGCTTTTTCTACTCATATATTACTTCCTTGTGTTTCACACCTTTAGGTAGCTCCTAAAGTGTGACCTCCTTACATCAATATCTAAGATATTTTGATTACAAAATTTGATTCAATGTAGTATCTCTAGTTATTTTTATCTAGGTAGGGGGAAGCCCCCTAACTTACCTCTTAGATACTCAAAAGCATTATTAGGTAGTGCCTTAGTGAATATATTAGCAAACTACTCCTTTGTGTTTACATATTCTTGTCTCACTTCTTTCTCTTGGACCAACTCTCTCAAGTAATAATATTTGATATCAATATGCTTACTCTTTGTATACATCATAGGATTCTTTGATATAATTATAGTACTTTTTTTATCACAATAAATTACAATAGGTTCAATGATCTCTTCCTTTATGCCTTTCAATAATTACTTGATCCATACAATGTTTGAACAATTCACTATTGTAGAAACATATTCAGCCTATGTTTTACATTGTAAAATATAGTTATGCTTCTAAATTTTCCATGAAATTAATCTTCTACCCAAGAAGAAAGCTCCTCAACTTGTGCTCTTTCAGCATCAACATTTGTGTATACTTTCAGTTCAAACTTATCCTTTTTCTTATACCATAAACTATAGTCTTTTGTTCTTTTTAGGTATCTAAATATTCTCTATACTACCACCATATGATTTTCTCTAGGCTTAGCATAAGACCTCACACTTTTCTAATAGATAATGCATTGTTGGGTCTACTATGTACAACATATTAAGGTTTCCCAATCATAGACCTATATAATATTTGATTCACCTGACTAGAAGTATCATTCTTTGAGAATTTATGCTCGATCTCCATAGGTATCTAAAGAAGTCTTGAATCTTCCATACCAAAATTCTTCAAGATATATTTAATATACTTTATTTGAGTAACGAAAATACCTTTTTTCATTTAATAAACTTGTAAAAAAACAAAGAACTTAATGTTGGAAACAAGATTGTTTTGATATGTGGAAATTGGAAATAATCATTATATTGTCAATGATGTCAAACCAATTACTTTTTAGTGAGATAATAGCTTGTTTGGTTTGAATGCTATCATTTTTTTGATTGATGAAGAGGATTTGATAAAATAAGATTAAAAGAGCACCTAGAGAAAGGTTGAGTTATTTTCTATAGAAAAGAAGTACTAAGACCAAGTGAGATATGGATGATAGGTTGTATTGTTTATCTATTTAAAGCTAAAGCTAATGGATACACTAACTAATGGATATATTTTTTTGCTAAGCTTGACTGAGTGAACAATTTGTGCTAAGCAATGTTAGTACAAGCCAAGCAAAAAATTAATCAATGTTAAGCAAAGTGAAAATATAGTGTATGCCGAGTAAATTGTAGTATGTGACAACTAATTTCTAGATAGTGTCCAGTGACAATAAACTATTATATGTGCCAAGTGAAAAATTAGTCAATGTTGAGTAAGGTAGTGTGTACCAAGCATTAAAGGTTAGTTAATGTTGAGTGACAATAATAAGAAGAAGATCAAAGATTCACTGAATCTGATCAAACAAAGTTGAATTTTTGGATTGTTTTAAAGTGAGTGGAAGATAAGCTTGATGAGAAGGAGGCATAGAATTCAAGATAAACTATTTTGAGGAAAATTAAAAGAGGATTAAGAAGGAAGCTTCCAGAGGGATAAGAATAGAAAGATTAGAAGATTGAATGAATCCTACCTAATCCTCGAATGTATGATAGTGATTAAGTATCAAAAAGCCTAAATTCTCTTTATTAGGAGATAGAGGGCATGAAGCAAGACTTGGCATGTGCAAGAACCCAAGGAAGAAAAGGAGCCTAGGGTGTTGCTTCATATGGTGGCTAAACTATAGAGTCTACAATTAGCATCTAAAGGAAGAAGGCTTAAGTGAATGAATACTTGAGAGTAAAAGTACAAATTTGTGTCACCTTTCAGGCTAACTTATCAGAATAACTAAATTTGAGTATTCCTATATAAAAATCATTTTTTTCCAAATATATGATCTAGATAAAGCTATATATGGTCTCACACCTTTCCAATTGGAAGTGTATATTAAATGCATATTTTATACTAGTTTGTATCCAATTACTTAAGAAATAAAATTATTTCAAAAAAGTGGTGTTTCAATAACTTTTATTATTTTTTATGAGATTTTTTAAATAACATATAAATGCCCTTTTATAGAGCTCCAAGTGAAGAATATTCTCATATAGACTTTATAGTGTTTTAATTAGATATAGTATATTTTAATTAAAAAAATTTACAACCATGTATTTTAACACTCAAAAATATGTCAATTTTGAGAAAGGAAAAAATATTAAATCATAGTAAAAATTTAAAAATGATATGACGTTCTTGAGGAGAGAGTCCTCTTCTAGAATGTATAGATTTTCTTCTGGTTAGAATATATTTATTTCGAAAAATGTGGTGGGAGATAAAAACTATCAATTTCAGGTGAGTTGAACTTTGAATAATTATAAAAGAGAAAATATAGGTCTAAAGCCAATTTGGTTTTTTATTGTTCTAGCTATACATGTTGCCTATAACATAGTCTAATATCAAAGGGAAATTTGTTAGTTTAAATATAGTTTTGTGCTCAGAACTAGACCCCTAATTTTTAGCATTTTTTAGTAGCTAAAAAACAATCTATAAAAATTAGGAAAGTATATGAATTCTTACTCCAAATAATTATTTAAAATTATAATTCTAAATTTCATCCATTTCTATGTATTTCATTAGTTTACTTCATTTTCAAATTTAAAATAATAATACTAGTTTTAATTCATTGAAATTGAATAGTTATACTTTTGTTAGCCTTTTCCTTTACAAAAGGGTGACAAAAGTTTGTTCTTTTACCCTTGAAGGGTGAACAAGCTATCAGTGTTGACTCAAATGAAACCAAGTACAATGGAGGACTAAAATAGATATTTGTAATCTACAAGTGAATTGTTTTTTTTTTTAGATCAAAACCTCACTATTACTTTCTAATCATTGTATCAGTCTAGGGTAAATCCCATGGATTAAATTTGACCTAATAGTCATTTGTAAGTCCTTTAACTAGGTGACATTCTAATGGAATGGTCTAAAGTCCTCTAACAAGGCACACTCCTAATAGGGTGATTGAAACGCTTTAATCAGGTCACATTTAATAGTGTGTGTTGTAATAGGGTTGGCCTTTCACAAGGCATAACTTCATAAGAGTGAGAATTAGTAGCATGTTACTAGTGGTTTTTCCCAAATTGGGTTTCCATGTAAGATCCTTGTGTCATATGTGTGAATAATTCTATTATGTTTCATGTTTACATTTATACAAAGTGATTTTGACCTAGGATAGTAACCTACAAGTTTGAGTTTTGAATGATCTAATGGATGCATGCAAGATACATGATAATAAAATATATGTGTGTGTTTTGTTAAGCACCAAAAATTTTAATTGGGAGTTTTGTACCTTGGGTAACTGATTCACTCCCTAGCCCCTCTCTCATGTATTTGAAACTATTCCAACAATTGGTATCAAAGCATTGGTTTCTTGTGAGAGATAGTTTGAAGGTACTATAAGTTAAAGATCAAAATGCCTAAGAGAGAGGTACCCAAGCTTAACAAGGAAAACTTTTTTGCATGCAAAATATTGATGAAGCTACATCTAGGAGTACTTTGAGATCATGCACAAACTACCATTACTATTGAACATGTTGACCCTACTGGAGCCCTCACTCTTAAGGATTTGTAAAAGAATAAAGAGCACAATTAGGCAATGTTAGAGATTGCATCTTCCCTAAGTTATTCTCAGTTTGATGAAATCAAGGATTGTGATATTGTAAAGAAGATGTGAGATTCTCTTCACACCATCTATGGAGGAGACTCAAATGTTTTGAGAGCCAAATCTGAAAGCCTAAGAGGTAAGTTTGATGAAATGAGAATGTAAGAAGGTGGGAACTATTGGTGTTTAAAATTACCATCCTACAAGAAACCTATTACTAGGGCTAAAAAGAAAAATACAAGCCTAAGGGTTAGCTACCTCATATTTGCAATAGGAAATTCTTTAGATCTAGACCAACTTTAATAGAATCTCATGGATTCTCTACTCTTTTGGCTCTGTATAACCAACGTAGGTGAACCTCAGGGATGAAATGGCTTGATACTTGATATTTTCTTCAAACTTTACTCACTCACTGATATTCTTTCTTCATACTTATCACTTATAGTAGATAATGGTCACAATTCTTCTTACTTTTACAAATAACTCTTGGTTGCAACATATAACTTTAACTCACATAGATTCATTGAAAACAAGTCTTGACCAACATTTTAATTCTTCATAAAAAAAAGTAAAGAGTGATTTGATTTTAAGTTGATGCTTCATGCAACCCCATAAATTCTTCAATATATAACTGAATATATTATCAGTGCCTTATTCATTGGTATTTAGAGTCTACCCAGAAAATTTTTGACCTAATCAATTACCCTACAACCAATTCTATCAACAATTATCCCTAAATACAATTTTTATGACTATCCTTCTTATATGACTGGAAATCTTAGCAATTCATTGAAGCATTTACTTATTTCCTTGAATTAAAAGCAACAACAAAATGATATACAACCTAACCTAGTTGTATTAAATTTCATAAACCTTGCTTACACAATCACAACATAACTAGCACAACAATGGAGATAGAATTTAGAGAAAAATGATATGGTAGAACATTCCTTCTGTATTAATTATCCTTGAAAATCATTCAATACTAATGTACACTCAAAAATACTTCAAGGTACAACAATTTATCATTAAATGTTCACTTGTATTCTTAGATTTGTAGATGAATACATCACAAAATTCACACAAATACTAATTGGACTGAATGTGACAATAGTATAACACTGAAAATTAGATGAAATTTGAACCTTAGCTCCTCATCTTGGAAATCCTTTTATAGGAAGGATTGCAACAATCTTCAGATGGGAGGACACTTGTCAAAAACTAAGTAGAGAACAAATAAAAATATATTTCATAATTAGTTATATTCAAACATTCTTTGTATTTGGAACAAAAAAAATTATGCAACTACAAGACTAGGAAATGACACTTATCAGTAGGTAATTTTTCAAAAAATTATGTTTTATTTTTTCTACTATCACTTTTACTACCTTCCTCTTTATTCCTTTTCTTCTAACTGAAAATCAAATATGCACTTATATAAGATTGAGCAATCAACTCAACATTCATCTTTCAGTCTATTTCATTCATGTTCATTATGCAGATATGCAATTAAAAACAAATATTTTTGCCATATAAGGTCAAAAACAACTAATTATCAAGTGAGAGCCATGTGTCACCATTTGATTTGGTAGATCAATTGCCTTTTTCCTTATTATCTTTCCATAATGTTGCAACTTTATTTCTTTCTTGACTGCTAATTATGACCTACAATACTGGGATCTTCTTATTGCCCATTAACTGTTCAGGAGCTTATAAGGTCACATATTTTCTTGATTGTTTAACAATTTTCCTCGCAACCACATGAGTGAAGGATTCTTGAATATTTTTAGCTTGGCAACATCATGGCTAAGTGGGAACTACATTCTAATTTGAATTTAACTA
Source organism: Cupressus sempervirens (assembly GCA_028749045.1). Taxonomy (NCBI): domain Eukaryota; kingdom Viridiplantae; phylum Streptophyta; class Pinopsida; order Cupressales; family Cupressaceae; genus Cupressus; species Cupressus sempervirens. The sequence goes on from CM053789.1 coordinate 156,288,304, forward strand.
CATCACATCATCGTAGTGTAATTACAACTTATTATCACTAACCATGTGACCATGTGATCAAGTATATTTTAATCCTTTCACTAGGTCATAGCATTTCTTGACAGTATTTTTCCTAACATCACAACTATACAATCACATTAACCCTTCTATTTGTAAACTATTTCGCTGGGTCATAGACCTAACAACTCTTATTTTTATGATAGCGTGACTAGGTAAATAAGCAATCCTTAACAACTTAATTTCCTTCAATTGAAGAAAATATCAAATGAATATTTTATTTATTTATCAATCTAAATTCCATCATAAACTTGAACTTTTGGCTCTCCATGTGACCTTGTGAAGCTGTGATGCTACAAGTTAGACTTTATCGCTTGTTTGCTATAGTTAAGCCCCTAGCATCATTTTAGACCGTGACCACATGATAGGCAGAAATGTAACTATTTTGCAACCTTACAACTAATCCGCTTAACTATAGCACTTGACATTTGATGATGCAAAATCTTTGAATGCTGACTAACCTGACCACTTTGCAAGCTCGCAACTTGATTATTAACTTAGCTCTAACCTCCTGTGAAATTGCAACTACATACACCTTAACCACTTGGTTAATCATTTTTGCATCATCGCAACTTATTTTTGAGTGTATTTTCAAATTATATATATATATATATATGTATGTATGTATGTATGTATGTATGTATGTATGTATGTATGTATGTATGTATGTATGTATATATATATATGTATGTATATATATATATATGTATAGATATATATATACATATATATATGTATATATATCTATACATATATATACATATGTATATATATATATACATACATATATAGATATATATACACACATATATATACATATGTATATATATGTATATATATGTGTGTATATATATCTATATATATATATATGTATGTATATATATATGTATGTATATATATATATGTGTGTGTGTGTGTGTGTGTGTGTATATATATATATATATATATATAGTTTTATCAATCAAATATCATAACTCATTCAAAAAGTGATCCTACCATTTCCTATTAACCTTTCATATCTCCTAAAATGTGCCACATGTCATGATTTATTTACTTCTACTCTGGCTTCACCATCTAGGCCCACTAGGACACATGTCCTCTCATCGTATTCTCCCATTGTTTAAACATCTTGCATCTTCAAAATGTGAGAATATGACAACCATAGATTTCAAACTGATCAGTAGTTATGAAAATACTAATCTCAAATGTATCTTCTTATTAAATAGGGCACATACATGACATTATGTTGTATTCTCTCTTTGGTTGAAAACCTTGCAACTTGAAAATGTGAGAATATGAAAATCATTGATCTTCCTAGATCTAATGATTAGGAACAAGCATACCTTTTCTACTATAGTTAATGTTGACGTTGAATCACATCATGCCAATTGTAAAATCATTCTAACAGCATCCTCTTACCAAGTCATGCTTACAAGATTTCCCTACCATTTCCATGTGTTAGCATGTCATATTCTTGCTTTCATTATAAATCTTATAACTTCATTTTATGAGAATATGATTATTGTCAATCTTGGAAGATCTAACAACTAGGAAAAAAGTACTATCTGCATTGCTTTGAAATGAAAATGCCCCCATTAGGAGAGGTGACGATCAATCATGCCTTGATGACTTGAAATATTTAACTCAACACAAACATTGTGACCACATCAACGAAGCCATCACCCTATCATAAATCTAAACCATGATTAGCATTAATTGACTGTGACCATGCAACAAGCTTGAATCTTAACTACTTCTTTGATTGAGTGATATCAAATGAAAAATTATCTAATTTATCGATCAACACTCCTTCGAAATCTAACCCCACAAGCTCTATTGAACTTCCATCTTTCCTTGAATGTGCCGCATGTCATCTTTTTATTTTCTCACCCAAACCATTGGGCATCTTGGGCCCACCATGCCACATGGGAGATTTTCACTTCCTTGTTGCCTTAACCCATGATTTCACCTTAACTCAAACAAATGTGTGATCTCAAGCATTTTACATAATCATTACTCAAACCTCATGTTAGTCTCACATTCTTCAAAGCAATGACAAGCAATTCTTAACCATCGATCACTCGCACCACAAAATGTAACCACTAGGAAATAGTTGTGACCATGTGATGCATTGAATCACCTCTTTGCACCATACACTACCTAGTTGGCTCTAACTATTGTAAAATTATGTAGACCTAAAACATAACTATTTCACACCGTCACACCTCGACAAATAGTTAGCAGAAGAAATGGGACAATGTTGTGACCAAAAAAATTGCAACATCACAATTTGAAATGCATAAAAGGGGAAATATATATATAGTCAAGAAAACAGATCGAAACTTAGGGATATAAAGCATATAAACATGATTTTTAATGTATCCCATTACAAGAGGTCAAAACCTCAATGATAAAAAAGACAAAGAAAAGCCCTATGATTTAAATGTGAATGATAGGTTTATCTAAACTAGGCAATCTAGGCACACAATTTCTTGATTTTCAAAGGGATTTTTGCAAAATTTAGGTAAGATAAAAATTAGGCCAATGGTAACATTGTTCAATATTGCTTTAGAATAAAAGAAGTTGTAAATGCTATAAGAGGAGCAACTACTAAGATTAATGATGATACTGTATTGAGAAAAGTATTGAGGACACTTCTTCCCATCTATTCTATTAGAGTTTATGCCATAAAAGAACTAAGATGTATACTTGACACTAATTTGACCCTTGAAGGATTGGTAGGTAGGCTTACTACCTTTGAACTCTCTAATTTTGATAACTTCAAATCTGAGAATGTTGAATCTTCTTTCAAAGCTAAGTTGTCACAGAAACAACCTAATGAAAAGAAAAAGAAAAAGAGAAAGCATGTTTCTTGTGACAGTGATAAAAATGAGGAGGATGAAGAACAACTTGAAGCATTGTTGCCTAGGAGATTTCAGAGAGGCAAAGTAAAATGCATAGGTAAGATGACTATCATATGTTTTAATTGTAATGAAGTTGTTCATATTGTTGCAAGATGTCCAGATAAGAAGAATAATAGAAGTGGAGGCAAATTTAGAAGCAAAAGAGATGAGAACAACAAAGATTAAAAAGCAAAAGGGAATAAATCCTACTACATTGTTGAAAAGGAATCCAATGAAGAATTTGATGATCATTAGAACGAATTGTCTATGTTGCAATGAAGGATGATTCTAATGAAGATGAGGCAACTATACTAGTATCTCTGACAGATAGATTATTGATAGTGGTTGTTCCAATCACATGACTAGAGATAAAATTAAGTTCAATTCCCATATGTATTATGATGGTAATAGTGTTAGATTTGGAAATGATGCACCATGTCTTATCAAAAGAAAATGATCAATTAAGTTGATAGGTAAGATCATTTGTGACAATTCTTAGTATATAGAAGGACTGAACTATAATTTGTTTAGTGTATCATAACTGAATAGTGTTGGTTGTAAGGTTGAATTTGGAAATATAAAATCTAAGATCTATGGTGCAAATGGAGAGCTAATTGGTAATAGTGATCAAATCAGAGGTAATATTTTCTAATTTGACATAAATGATGCTACTTGTCTTATTGTACAATTTGATGATGTGTGGCTATAGTGCAAAAGACTATGTCATGTTAATTTTGATAATTTAGTTAGTATCAGTAAGATGATGAGAGACAGAGGTTTTCCAAAACTAAAGAAACTAGATAATGAAATTTGTAAACAATGTCAGTTAGGAAAGATGGCTAAATCAAGATTTAAAAGCAAGACTCACTCTTCAAAAGAAATTCTTAAATTAGTTCATACTGATTTATGTGGACCAATCAATGTGCAAGGCTATAAAGGTGACAAGTATATTATCCTATTTGTTGATAATTATTCTAGTATGATGACAATTATGTTTTTGAAGAAAAAATATGATGCGTTCCAAATGTTTAAGTGGTACTTGGCTAGAGTGGAAAAGGAAACTGGAAATATCTTGAAATGTCTGAGATTTGATAGAGGTGGACAATTTACATCAAATGAGTTTAACATGTTTTGTAATGAAAGAGGAATCAAAAGATAGACTTGTACACCTAGAACCCCTCCACAAAATTGGATTGCTAAAAGGAGAAATAGATTTGTGATGGACTATGCTAGAACACTCATGATGAAGAACATTATTTCTTTGAAATATGGGAGAGAAGTTGTAAGTATAGTTGTCTATATACTGAACCATGTACAAGTCAAGAAAGGTACTCATTCAACACCTTTTGAATTATGGTATGGATACTCACCCAGTGTAAAATATTTTAAGGTATATGGAAGCAAGTGTTATATCCTTAAGGTTAATAGGAATGACAAATTTGATGCTAAAAGTGAAGAAGGTATATTCCTAGGGTATTCCACAAGGAGTAAAGCTTATAAGTGTTAAAATACTAATACTGATAAAACTGTGGAAAGTGCCAATGTGAAGTTTGATAAGTATACAGAGGTACATGAAGCTGAACCTACAAAAGTACCTGAAGATTATAAATCTTTTATGTATTTCTATGATGACATGATAGATGATGAATATGTGAACCAAGTTGCAAATCAGCAACATCAAGTTTCACTAATTATTGAGTCACATACAATGAATGCTGAGCTGTATTCAGGAACTAAGTTATATTCACAATTCGAGTTGTAAACTTTAGCTAAGGTACATTCTAACAATGAGATTAGTGCACATGAAGGAAATGTTACTTTAGCTGATCAGAAGCACATAGTGATTTTGAAGTTGAGGGACCTATAGAAGAAAGCAATGTAGAACCACGATTTTCAAAGTATTTCAAGAGACATCACCCTCCTACACAAATTATTGGAGATAATGAGGTTAGACTTATGACAAGAAACAAGTTGAGAAGTGATACATGTCTTCTAAGCATGCATGAACCCAAATCAGTTAGTATGAACCAATATTGTATGGATCAAATAGCTACTCAAAGAAATGAAGGATGAAATTACTGAACCTTTTATACTCTACTGTGATAAAACAATTTCTATAAACATATCTAAGAACCCTATGATGTATACACATACTAAACATATAGCTATCAAGTATCATTACTTGAGAGAGCTAATTCAGGACAAAGAAGGAGAGATGGAATATGTGAATACCAAAGAAAAGATAGAAGGTATATTCACAAAAGCTTTATCTAAGGATGCTCATGGGTATCTATGATGTAAACAAGGGGTGATACCTATATCCAAAGATGTTTAAGAAGCGTGAGAAGTTTCCTACATCAACTAAGATGAATGACATATGTTACACATTGATGCAGTCAATCCTACTTTAGGGTTACCTAAAGTAATCAAAGAGATGGAACAAAAGATCATTCATAAGTAAAGTGACATAGAGAGAACCTCAATTATTAAACATCTACATGATGAGATGACAAGTCTTTGGCATTGTTGTCAAATAGGGAGATAATGAACGTACATAGCAAAATGAGATACATCAAAAGAAAGAGATAGTAAATAGAGGGAGAAAGTGAACAGATAGTGAACATACATACCTAGTAAGAGGAATAAAATCAAAGAGATAAGAGAAATAATAGAAGTGATCGATTGGCACTATGAGGGAGATATGAAAGGAAGTCAGAAAGAGGGAGACATAAGAAAGGAACTGAAAAATTCACATTACTCTATACAGAGGAATGACACATACTAGTAGAGGGAGAGATTTCAACACAAGGTATATTATTTTATTTTGGTATTGTTGTTGGTTTTCCATGTATTGGTTTTTCATCAATGCTAAAGAGGGAGATTCTTAAAAACAAGATTGTTTGGATATGTGGAAACTAGAAACAATCATCATATTATCAATGATGTCAAACCAATTACTTTTTGGTGAGAGAATTGCTTGTTTGGTCTGAGTGCTATCATTTTTTTGATTGATGAAGAGGATTTGATCAAATAGGAAAACAAGAGCACCTAGAGAAAGGTTGAGTTATTTATTACAGAAGAGAAGTACTAAGACCAAGTAAGAAATGGATGATATGTTGTATTGTTTATCTATTTAAAGCTAAAGTTGATGGATACACTAACTAAATCTAGAAGAACAAGGAAGAAGAATTGTGTCTACTAAGCTTGAGTGAGTGAATAGTTGGTATCATGCAATGTTAGTGCAAGCTAAGAAGAAAATTAATTGGTGTCGAGCAAAGTGGAAATATAGTGTATACCAAGTAAATTGTAGTATGTGCCGAGTAATTTCTAGACAGTATTGAGTGACAATAAAATATTATATGTGTGGAGTGAATAGTTAGTGGATGTCGAGTAATGTAGTGCATGCCAAGCATTAGAGGTTAGTTATTGTCAAGTGACAACAATAAGAAGAGGATCATATATTCACCGAATTTGAGCTAACAAAGTTGAATTCTTGGATTGTGTGAATTGTGTAGAAGATAATCTTGATGAGTTGGAGGCATAGAATTCAAGATAAACTATTTTGAGGAAAATTTAAAGAGGATTAATAAGGAAGTTTCTAGAGGGAGAAAAATAGAAAGATGGGAAGATTCAATGAATCCTACCTAATCCTAGAATTGATGATTGCGATTAAGTGGAAAAAGACCTGAATTATTTGTATAAGGGGCTACAAGAAATGAAGCAAGAGTTGGTATGTGCAAGAAACCAAGGAAGATAAAGATTCTAGGGTGTTGCTTCATATGGTGGCCAAAATATAGAGTTTGTAATTGGCATCAAAAGAAAGAAGGACTAACTAGATGAATGCTTGAAGGGTGAACAAGCAATTAGAGCTAAAATGAATGAATCCAAGTAGAATGGAGGACTGAAACAAAGATCTATAATCTACAAGTGAGTTATGATTTGTTATTAGATCAAAACATTACTGTTACTTTCTAGTCATTTTATCAGTCTAGTATAAATCCTTTAGAGTAAGGTTGACCTAACAGTCATTTATAAATCCTTAACTAGGAGACATTCTAATGGAATGGTCTAAAGTCCTCGAACAAGGATCACTCCTTAAAGGATGATTGAAATCCTTTAACCAGGTCACATTTAATAGTGTATATTGTAACCTTTGATAGGGTTTTCCTTTCATAGGGAATCACTTCATAAAAGTGAGAATTAGTAGAATGTTACTAGTGGTTTTTCCCAAATTGGGTTTCCACATAAAATCCTTGTGTCATATGCATGACTGATTCTATTATGTTTCATGTTTACATTTCTGCAAAGTGATTTTGACCTAGGATGGTAACCTACAGGTTTAAGTTTTGAATGAACTAATGGACGCATGCAAGATACATGATAAGGGGATATATGTATGAGTTTTGTTAAGCACTAAAAAAATTAATTGGGTGTTTTGGACCTTGGATAACTCATTCCCCCCCTCTCAGTTATTGCAAACTATTCCAACACTTAATCTCTCCAAGCATTGACATCGCAAAATCCTTTTTCATTTGATTGTGAAATAACTTTCTCAATGAATCTTTTCCTCAAAATATTATTTCACCAAGAATCTTTAGAGATAGTAATATCTTATTTTTAGCTTCACTTTTATGATATAGATTGTTGTTGTCATTTGCTTTTACAAAACCAATTTTCTCCAAGTAATTATCTAACCTTTAATACCATACTATAGGGGATTTCTTTAAAATATATAAAGCTTTGTGTATCTTAGATAGCATATTTATTTTTTTGGATCAACAAATCCTTCAAGTTGTTAAATATAGACTTATTCCTCCTAAATTCCATTACAAAATGTAGATTTTACATCCATTTGGTACACTTTGAATCCTTTGTAAGAAGCATATGCAAGAAAAGTTAACACTGCTTCCAACCTTTCAACTAGGGCAGAAGAATTCACCATAGTCAACCCCTTCCTCTTATGCATGTCCCTTACAAACTAATCTTTCATTATTTCTCCTGATTTCACCTTTCTCATTCATCTTGTTTTTGAACATCCACTAAGTACTGATCACATTCTTATCTTTTGGTCTTGGTACCAATGTCCATGTTTTGTTCTTCTTAATTTGGTCAATTTCTTCATTCATTGCCTTGATCTAATCTTCATTCCCCAAAGCATATTTGACAAATTTAGGCTCAAAATCACATAGTAAACATATATCATTCTTCAATACTTTTCTTTTCATAACTCCTAAATCTATATCTCCAAAAATTTAGTCTAGTGCATGTTGTCTTCTCACATATTTTTCCATTACAGGTTTAGATCTAAGTTCCTCTTGTTATTGTTCATTGGATTTTGTATTTTTGGCATCCTCTTCTCTCTTTGGCTACAACTTTGTTTCCTCTATGTGTTGGTTGGTAATCAGAATATGTGACTCAACTCTTGTTGCTTGATGCTCAACAAAACTAGTTTGTAGAACCTTGATAGTGCTTGGTTTTTTCTACTTGATAGCCACCTTCTCTAGCTCAATTAAGGTGGTATGTTTACCTTCATAGATATAGACAAACTTTCTATATTATTTAGGTTCTTTCTTGCATTCTTCTTCATATTCCTCTTAAAATTCATCAACTCTAACATTTTTCCTTTCCACAATTTTGCTAGAGTTAGAAATCTAATAATTATAGCCTTTGACCTTAGTGTAATAACCTAGATATATGCCTTCATCACTTTTAGTATCAATTTACCTTTTCTTGCATCTTTTAATATGTATCATTTGATTCATAAAACTTTAATATTCAAATATAATGCATATCCATATCAAATTTCAAAAGGTCTTCTACTTGTTCTTTTCTTCACTTGAACTCAATTCAGAGTATAGAATGTAGTACTTATATTAGTCCCTCTTGAGTACTTTTGTGAAACATTATTCTCCATCATCAATATTATTTCAAAATCAATAATAGACATGTTCCTTCTTTAAGCCATACTAGTCTATGATAGTGTCCTTGGTGGACTCATTTGCCTCTTGATTGCTTTATCATTGTAAAATATGTTGATCTCATCTAAGCTGAATTTACCATCTCTATCTGATCTAAAACATTTTAGAATCTTTCTTATATCTTTCTCAACTCTAGCAAGATACCACTACAACATTTGAAATGCATTAGAATTTCCCTTAAGAAACATCATAGTTCATCATTCCACAAAATTCATCAATAAAAAAAAAGTATTTAGCATCATAATATATCTTTATTCCAATAAGACCACATAAGTTAGTATGAACCAGCTTCAAAATACCATCAAAAGGATAGGTCTTTCTCTTAAAACTTGACTTTGTCATTGTTGAAGAATGATGAAGTTGATAAAGAAATTTTTCAATAATTGTTGTCATTGATGTCAAACCTACTATTTGCTAGAATGAAAACTTCTTATATGATCCAAGTACTATCACTTAGTTGATTAATGAGGAGGAGTTAATCAATTGGATGTGACAAAAGAACCTAAGGGAATGGTGGAGTTATGATGTTGTAATGAAGTACAAGGATTAGTTAAGATATTGGTAAATTGATGTATTGTTAATATACTTGAAGATATAGAGTTTGGTCACGCTTAGAAATATTAGAAGAATAAGTTGCAATAAGACTGTCTACAAAGCTTGACTAAATTTATTAGTGGGTGTCGAGCAAGTTAGTTCATGCCGAGCAAATTTTTTAGTTAGTGTTGAGCAAATGCAAAATCTAGTGTGTGCTACGTAAAAGTATTTAGGTGCCAAGAAAATAGTACGCGCCGAGAAAACTTCAAGTTTCAAGAAATAAAAATGTAGTAAGTGCTGAGCATCAGTAAACTTCAATAGATGTTGAGTGAATTCATAGTGGGTGCTAAGCAGTGTTCAAGTGTCGAGTAATATAGTATGTGTCGAGCATGAGTATTTCAGTAGTGTCGAGCTGTTGCATTATTTGAAACATCAAAGATTCACCAAATTTGAGCTGATGAGGTTGCTACATTGAACTTTGTGAACCAGGTGGAAGATAAGGATGATGAGCTGGTGTCACAAAATTTTATGTTAACTATTTTTAGGCAAATACAAGTGCATTTCACATGATGTTTCTAGAAGAAAAAAATTGGAGGGAAAGCTACATTGTATCTTTCCAAATCTATTCAAACCCAAGCATGAGTAGGAAGAACTAAGCAAGAAATGCATTCCAAAATTCTACTTAAGAAGTTATAGGTCAAAAGATCGGAGAGTGGTAGAGAGTGGTTAATGTATGAAATATCAAGAAAAAGAAGGCAGAGTAAGGAAGAACAGAGCATAGAGACTCTGATTCAATTAAGTGACCACAAAAAGGAGATTGCATTCGAACAACAAGAAAGAAGTCTTAAGGAGACAAAGCTTGAAGGGTGGACAAGCTATTAGAGTTTTAGAGATAGAAAGCCAAGCAAATTTGTGAGCTGAATTGTGATCTGAAATCTACGAGGTTAAGTTGTAAGTTGTGTCAGGTCAAAAGCCCTTAATAGTTACTCTCTTACAATTGTATCAATTGAGGAAAAATCCTATGGACTAAGGTTAGCCTAATAGCCATTGAGAAATCCTTTAACAAGATAAGATTGCAAGTTGAATGTTCTAAAGTCCTCTAACCAGGCACACTCCTCACAGGGTGTTGAAATCCTTTAACAGGGTCACATCTAACAATGTGTTGTATCCTTTAATAGGGCAAGCCTTTAACAAAGTATCACTTTAGAAGGGAGAAAAAATGTTATTGGTGGTTTTTCCCAAATTGGGTATCTACATAAATTATTGTGTTATGTGTTGATTTCATGTGTTTCATTTCTACATATTTATTTATCAGTAACTTGCTAGGATGAATGTTTAAGATTGGATGCATGGTAGTTTGAATGGGCTCACTATACTTAGTGAAAATGTTTGATTAGTCAGTTTTGGACCTTGAATAACTAATTCACCTCCCCCCTCGCACCATAGTTATTCTAAAACATTTCTAACAATTGGTATCAGTGTCATTTGCTGATTTGGTTTTAAGGTACTAGAAGCAGGAAAGATCAAGATGACTAAAAGAGACACTCCCAAGCTCAATAGAGATAACTTTGTAGCATGGTAGAGTTTGATGAATCTACACTTTAGATCTATAGGTGATCATGCACAAACAATAATCATAGTAGAACATATTGATCCAGCTAGTGCTCCTACTATAGAAGATATGAAGAAAAAGAAGGAGCATAATCAAGCTATGATGGAGATAGCCTCTTCCCTCAGTTATGCTAAGTTTGATGAAATTAAAGGCTCTAAATCTACACACCAGATGTGGGAAGCCTTGTAAAATATCTATGGAGGAGATGAGAATGCCCAAATAGCAAAAAGAGAAAGCCTAAGAGGAAAATTTGATGAAATGAGAATGGAGGAAGGTGAGAACATTTCCCAATATGTCTCTACGATAAAAGATTTAGTAAGTGTAATAAGAAGTGCTAATGGTACTCTAGATGATGAAACTATCAATAGAAAAGTGTCATGTCCCTTTTTCAAATAATTAAAAATAATAATCTTTTCTAAGGCAAGCAGGCCCAAAAAGGTGAAGTTTCGGAAAAAGGGGATAATCTTTGGAAGCTAATGGACTAATAAATGAAAATTATTATTAAAATATGTTTTATTAACCCCTCTTGGACGTGAGTTAGGGTTATGCCCTCTTTTAAGGGGGTTTGGAGGCATTTTGGGCTCATTCCAGAACTTGATTTTTGCTCATTTCTTTGTTATTCTTCAGAGGCTGCCAAACCTGTGGAGAAGGAGACCCAAGAATGGGAGTTTGAAGGTTTTTAGGAAGGCTAAGAATGGTATTTTGAAGCCATTCCATGTGCATGCTCATGCAGAGTTTGCCTTTGTGCTAAACAGTGCAGATTTGTGGTTTTTCGAGTGTGTTTTTTTGTAAGAGTTTGGTGTTTCCGGTTGAGTATTTCATATCAGTTTGGGTTGCTGCTGTATTTCAGACTTTTAGATGTTAAAATAGACCTGAATATATTTATTTGGTCATGATTATACTTCTGTAATATATTATTAGTGGTTTTGTGGTGTTTTCGGGCTATTCTATGTTATTTTCAGGAGCTCGATGAGCATTGTTTTTATCCTGCGTTTGGGAGTTGTTGTGTAAATCTTATAAAGATCTGAAAATTTCATTTTATAGGCTGTTATTCTACTGAAATTTCTATAAAAAATTCCACTTTCAGATTTACTAATAATATGTGAATCTGTGAAGTTTTTGGCACTATTTCCGGCATACCTGATTTGGGGTTTATTGAGAAATTGGTGGATCTTTGAAAGATTGGTTGTTTGATCTTAAAGATTTGATTAGAGGCTTGAAATATCATAGAAAATTAGAAAATGGAAATTTCAATGGTATCAGAGCTATGATCTTGCCAGCCTGAGGGTTTGTAGAAGTTTGCAAGTCAATTTTGACAACTACCTAAATCTTGCATGTCAAAATTTATGGTTGCATGTTGCTTCTAATCAGCCGCATGTCAAAATTTATGGTTGCATGCTACTTCTAATCATTTTCATATTAGTTCTTAGTGAATTTTTTGGTTTCATGTTGCTTCTAATTAGCTGCATGTCAAAATTTATGGTTGCATGCTACTTCTAATCATTTGCATGTTAGTTCCTGGTGAATTTGGTGGTTGCATGTTGCTTCTAATCAGCTGCATGTCAAAATCTATGGTTGCATGCTACTTCTAATCATTTGTATGTTAGTTCTTGGCATTTGAAGAAGTTATAACCTATTGGGGTTACACTCTACTTTATCCAGAATGGACAGGTATAGTACAGAGTCTCAGAGGACACGATCTTTGACAATTGATATCCAGAGTCAGACCAGTAGAAAGGATGGTTATTTAGACATTCGAGATAAACTTAGGAAAATAAGCCATGACATGTCTGAATAGTTGGTTGAGCACCACCATATGATGAATGACATGTTTTCTGACCTAGCTAATGTGGATAAGTTGACTAGATTTCTATTTGGCAGATTTTCTCACAAGGTAGATGACACAATTACAAGGAACTTGCATGAGGAGTTTGAGAAACTAGCTTATAGCCAGGCAGAGATCTCATATTCTAGTCTACCACAGGAGGTAGTGGGTTTGGATGATGATTATGAGGATTTTTTTGTGCATGATGGTGAGCTACCTGATAGAGATGAGCAGACATTGAGCATTCATGACTTTACTGAGAAAGAGTACCAGGCACAGTTAGATGCTTCGTCACATGAGGTTGAGGCTAGTAGTACTTCACATGATTTGTCCAGCCAGCCGAAAGTGAACAAAGACAATATTGTGACTTCATTATCTCATCATGATAGGTATGTGGAGTTAGTTGGTATTGGTCATATTACTCAGGTGAGGATTTTTCTTGAGTTACCAGCTGATTCTAGTTTACAGATATGGACTCGAGAATGTTATATTGGTGTTTGGGATTCAGTTGAGTGGAGATCTTTAACACTTTTTGGTAGCAGTGTTTGTTTGGGTGCTATCATGGATTTGATTAGTAGATTGCATGGTGTTGTCTTTTCTTGTGCTAGCAACTTATCTGATGTTGGTATTAGTTTTTATACACCAGTGTTGGGCGTTGCTCATATATCCAGTCGACCATACTTGCTGGAATGTGTTGATGATCTTTCATATTTGGCAGTGTGTACAAATGAGTCCTAGGATCATATTGGTATTGATGACATCCAAGAGGATGCTGTGGGAAATTTTGAAGACTTAGTTTCCTTGGTAGTTTCTTTTGGTACAAAGGAGTTGGACAGCAGTGCTATAGATTTTGATACTCCGTATGTTGATATGAGCTTTGGATTTGATTCACAGGATATGGATGGTAATACTCTAGAGACTAGTAACTTTGAGGATATTCCTTTAGACAGTGCATCAGAGGAGGTTTGTAGGAGATAGTCTAGACAGTGCCGTCATGTGTCTAATCAGTTGAGAGTTAGTGAGCGAGACATTTCTATTGCTTGCCAGCATTTCGATGCTCCTTGTCAGTTGTTAGCAGTTTATGGATGGGGTTCTCCTACTAGTGATGAGCAGGGAGGTAATTATCTTTCCTTAACAGAGTTCCACTCTTTATGGGAGGCTATCTAGATTTTGAGATAGAATTATATTCATTTGGTAGCTGATAGAGATTATCTTATGGAGTGGGGGAGTATAGCATACGATGCATTATTGGCCAAGGAAGATGAGGTGAGTGAGCTTACTCACCAACTCAAGGTGACTTCTGAGATTCTTGAGAGTACACAGTTGGATTTCAAGGAGTCACAGTTTCATTTGGCTAAGGTGACCATGGAGTTAGAGTGACTATAGTCTTTACCTGATTCTATATAGTCACAACCTGTGGTGTTTGGTGATCCGAGGATGTCCATGGCCGAGATTGTTAGAGGAAGTGGAGATGGGGATGCATTCATCCTTGATACTAACATTGGCATATCAGGTTCATTCCCCCTAGAGTCAAGTTTAGTTGAGTTGGGTGTTGTAGTAGATTGTTGTATGCCTGACATGGTGGTGGCCTCTAGTACTGATGGCACAGAGACTAGAGATGTATCAAAGATCATGTGTGATGTTGGTGAGCTGGTAGTTGGCATGGTTCCTGCTAGTAATAATACTCCCTTGGTGATATATTCAGAGGTAGTAGTCAGTTCCAACATGGTTAATGATCAATTGTAGTTAGTTTCATCTGGATTGCAGTCTGAGCCACTGAATGAGATTGGTGCATTCTATCAACATTACAGTGTGAGGTATGCTCATCAATTCACCTTTGATGACCATGTTGATGACATGATGATACAAAGATGTATTTTGGTTCCTAGTGCTTATCATCAGTTATGGGATAGTTTGACGCCTCTGGATGAGAGTTGTGATGGGCATGACATGGCAATAGGTTCTTCAGTTGATAGCTTGATAATACATGACTTAGACCAGGAGGTTTGGAGTGATGCTTTAGCAGGTGTTGTTATTGATTCTACTCCTTTGGCTATGACATCTCCTGACTTAGCTGGTGATCAGTCACAGTGGGTTGTATCACTTTATCATGGTGATCCGTTGACTAAGTTTTGTTTTTTTTATCAACATTATATTGCAGGGTATGTACATCAGTTAGCATTTGATCCTTGTGTTGAGGAGTTGATGGCAGGCAAATTTGGTTTGGGTTCCATTTCTTGCTATTTATTTTGTAATGTCTTTTCACCATTAGCAGTGCATGGGAGTTATGGTTATGAGATAGTGGCCGGTGATTTGTAGAGTTGTGTTGACTGCAGGAGTTGTACAGTGTGTGGATTCTCCATACACGGTACAATTTCATTCAAGAGCATTCACCATTGTTGCAGAGTTGGATTGTACATTTCGTATAAGCCAGTGGGATGCATTGATGGTATTTACTATGTTTGCAGTTTGATTTGTCCACTTTACTTGGGTTTTGATGTTCTAAGAGTTTGTTTCTCATGGATTTTTTACTGTGGTAGTGTTGATTTTGGAGTTTGGTTGAGCTATAATTGTCAGTTTGGTTATGGATTTCTCTTGGTTATATTGCAGAGGGTATTGCAGGAGCCTGTGTTAATTGATAGTAGTATAGTTCATGACTACATTTGGGATCCAGGTGGATTGATTGGTTTATTGTTCAGCCATTTCTTGAGTACAAGCAATATTTGAGAGGGGAGGACTTGTCATGTCCCTTTTTCAAATAATTAAAAATAATAATCTTTTCTAAGGCAGGCAGGCCCAAAAAGGTGAAGTTTCGGAAAAAGGGGATAATCTTTGGAAGCTAATGGACTAATAAATGAAAATTATTATTAAAATATGTTTTATTAACCCCTCTTGGATGTGAGTTAGGGTTATGCCCTCTTTTAAGGGGGTTTGGAGGCATTTTGGGCTCATTCCAGAACTTGATTTTTGCTCATTTCTTTGTTATTCTTCAGAGGCTGCCAAACCTATGGAGAAGGAGACCCAAGAACGGGATTTTTTAGGTTTCCAAGAAGGCTAAGGATTGGATTTTGAAGCCATTCCATGTGCATGCTCATGCAGAGTTTGCCTTTGTGTTGAATAGTGCAAATTTGTGGTTTTTCGGGTGTGTTTTTTTGTAAGAGTCTAGTGTTTCCGGTTGAGTATTTCATATCAGTTTGAGTTGCTTCTCTATTACAGACTTTTAGATGTTAAAATAGAGCTGAATATATTTATTTGGTCATGATTATACTTTTGTGATAGATTATTAGTGGTTTTGTGGTGTTTCCGGGCTATTCTATGTTGTTTTCGGGAGCCCGATGAGCATTGTTTTTATCCTCTGTTTGGGAGCTGTTGTGTAAATTTTATACAGATCTTAAAATTTCATTTTATAGGCTGTTATACTACTAAAATTTCTATAAAAATTTCCACTTTCAGATTTACTAATAATATGTGAAGCTGTGAAGTTTTTGGCACTATTTCCGGCATACCCGATTTGGGGTTTATTGAGAAATTGGTGGATCTTTGAAAGATTGGTTGTTTGATACTAAGGAGGTTAAGCCAAAGAAGAAGAGAAGAAAGATAAAATATGTATCCAGTGATAGCAACACACATGAGGAGGATGTAGAAAAATAGGAAGCATTGCTAGCTAGAAAATTTTATAGAGGAAAAGGTAAATTCAAGGGTAAGCTTCCTATCATTTGTTTCAATTGCAATGAGATAGGTCATATTGCTGCAAGATGTCCATAGAAGAAGAACTAAAAAGAAGGCAAAAAGTACAAGAATAGAAGAGAAGATGATAGCGGAGACCACAATGACAAGGGAAAAAAGTGCTACATTGTTGAAGAAGAGGATTCTGATGAGAATGATGATAAAGTTGTCTATGTAGCCATAAAAGATGAATTAGATGAAGATAAGGCAGAAACATTGGTAACCTATGTTAACAAGAATGATAAGTGGATCATAGATAGTGGATGCTCTCATCACAGGACTAGAGACAAAAGTAAGTTTATCACCTTTATTCAATATGATGGTAATAGTGTTAGATTTGTAAATGATGTTGCATGCCTAATCAAATGAAAAGGCAGCATTAAAATTATAGAAAAGATATCATGTGATAATACATATTATGTTGAAAGTCTAAATTATAATCTACTTTTAGTTAGGCAATGTAGGATGCAAAGTAGAATTTGGAAACAAAATTGCCAAAATCTATGACACTAAAGGAAATCTAATAGGAAACGGTAACTAGACTAGGAGTAACTTGTTTTATCTAGATATGGAAGATGTTGCTTATCTTGTTGTAAAACTTGATGATGTGTGGTTGTGCCATAAGAGTCTATGCCATGTGAATTTTGATAATCAGCATCAGCATCAAAAAAATGAAGAAAGTCAAGGGATTGCCAAAACTGAAGAAGCTTAACAACACAATGTGCAAACAATGTCAACTAGGGAAGACGAAAAGGTCTAGTTTCAAAAGTAAGACCTATACTTCCAAACAAGTACTAGAGCTAGTTCATACTAACTTATGTAGTCCAATTGAAGTGTAGAGCTACAAATGAGCTAGGTATATAATGTTGTTTGTGGATGACTACTCAAGAATGATGATTGTCATGTTCTTGAAACACAAGTTTGATGCATTCTAAATGTTTAAGTGGTACTTGGCTAGAGTTGAGAAGGAAATAAGAAAAAGCTTTAAATGCCTAAGATCTGATAGAGGAGGTGAGTTCACATCAAGACATTTTGAAGTATTCTTTAATGATAAAGGAATAAAAAGACAAACATCAGCACCTAGAACTCCCCCATAGAATGGTTTAGCAGAAAGAAGAAACAAATCAATGATTGAATGTGCTAGAACCTTGATGATGGAGAAGAATGTTGCACTAAAGTACTGGAGAGAAGTTGAAAGTACATCAGTCTATACCCTCAATAGATTTCAAATCAAGAAAGGTACTAATACAACACCTTTTGAACTATGGTATGGTCACTCACCTAATGTTAAAAATTTTAAAGTATATGGTTAGAAGTGTTATATTCTTAAAGAGTCTAGGAATGGAAAATTTAATGCAAAAAGTGATGAAAGCATATTCCTTGGATACTCCACTAGAAGCATAGCTTATAAGTGTTTAAATACTAACACTAACAAAGTTGTGAAAAATGCAAATGTAAACTTTGATGAGCATGCAAAAGTTCAAAATAATGAATCCATCAAGAAACCATAAGATTGAAAATCCTTTGTATAATTCTATGAAGGAATGCCTGATGAAGAAAATGTTGCCTATCAAATTGGAAATCAACAATAAATTTCGATATCTACTAAGTTGGAACCAATGAATGTTGAGTTTTATTCAGATGTTGAGTTGCAGAATGAAGGAAATGCACATTTTGATTCTGAAATTAGCACACATGAAAGAGATGAAGAGTTACCTGATAGAGATGTGCATAGTGACAAAGAAAACATCACCCTACAAAACAGATCATTGGTGACAAAGAGGCTAGACCAATGATAAGAAATAGACTAAGGAGTGAAACCTATCTACTTAGCAAGATTGAACCCAAGATAGTGAATGATGCTCTACAAGATGATGATTGGTACAAACCAATGAAAGAAGAGATAGAGCATATTGAGAAGAACAAGACTTGGACTTTAGTTCCAAGACTAGCAGATAAGAATGTGATTGGAACCAAGTGGGTGTTCATAAACAAGCTAGATGGAAATGGTGAGATCACAAGAAATAAGGCTAGACTAGTCTACAAAGGCTATGCACAAGAAGAAGGACTAGATTATGGGGAAACATTTTCCCCAGTTGCAAGAATGGAAGGAGTTAGGACTCTACTTGCATATGCTACCTATAAAGGTTTCAAAGTCTACCAAATGAATGTAAAGTCTACTTTTTTGAATGGTATACTAGAAGAGGAAGTCTACATAGAGGCACCAGAAGGATTTGTTGATGAAAACGACAAAGATAAGGTTTGAAAATTGTACAAAGCTCTCTATGGGTTAAAACAAGCTCCTAGAGCTTGGTATGAGAGACTTCACAAATATTTGGTGAAGATAGGCTTTGAAAGAACAAATGACAACAACAACATGTACATCAAGTTAGAAGAAGGTAAGGATATCTCGATATCAAAAATCTTTGTGGATGATATAATATTTGGAGGAAAAGATACAGTAAGTAAAGATTTTGCTAACAAAATGAAACATGAATTTGTAATGTCAATGTTTGGGGAAATAGAGCTCTTTTTTGGATTACAAGTACATCAACTAAAATATGTCATATTTGTGACCTAATCAAATTATATCAAGGAGATACTCAAGACATTTGGCTTAGAGGATTCCAAACCTATCAGTACACCAATGGTAACAGGACATCAGTTATCTAAGAATGATGAGTCTGTTGAAGTCAATCAGACAATGTATAAGTCAATGATTGAAAAATTTCAGTATGTTATACATAGCCGACTAGACATTGCATTAGTTGTTGGGATAGTAGCAAGATTTTTTGCTAATAAAAAAAAATCACCTTATGATAGTGAAGAGAATAATGAGGTATTTGAAAGGGATAGATGACTTTGGGTTATACTACAAGAGGAGTGAAAATTTTGAGATGAATACCTACACTAATGCAGATTGGGGAGGAAACATTGATGATAGAAAAAGCACCAATGGAGGAGTACTCTCCTTAGGAAGAAGATTAGTCACCTAGACTAGCAAGAAGCAAAGTTGTACCTCATAGTCCATAGTTGAAGCTGAGTATGTTGTAGCTGTCATCAATTGTACTAACATTATGTGGATCAAGCACCTATCGAAGGGAATGAAGGAGGAGATAATTGAGCCAATGATACTCTATTGTGATAACACAAGTGCCATCAACATATCCAAGAATCCTGTGATGCAAGAAAAAACTAAGCACATTGCAATCAATTATCACTATGTAAGAGAACTTTTGGAAGACAAACAAGTAAAGATGGAATATACCCACTTAAAGGAACAAATTACCAATATCTTCACAAAACCACTACCTAAAGATGCTTTTGAGTATCTTAGAGGTAAGTTAGGGGTTTAGCCCCTATCCCAGGCTATTTGAGCAATAACATAATTGCCCTGCATCAATAAGTATTAATTGTTGAAATAATGAAAATTGATGCAAAGAATACTAAAGTGCTAAAATCTCAAATCAATCACAAGCATGGTGACAGAGAGAGAAGTTGGAAGATGTAAAATCTACATCTACATATTCAAAGATGCTACATCTTTGGCATTATTGTCAAAGAGTGAGAAATAGAAGAAATTGATCAACAATAGAAGATCAGAGGGAGATGAAATGCAAAAACTGATCAAATAGTAAAACTAATATAAGATGATCAAAAGGAGGTAGATTAGTCAAAGGGAGAAATAGAGGATCATATGTATAGAGGGAGAAAGAAAACAATAGCTAAGAGGGAGAAGCTAAAGACAAGAAATCAAGATGACAGATCTAAGAGGGAGCATAACAAAAACACTCAGAAATGTTAGTATGTACCAGCAAAGAAGGAGACATAAAAAGAAAAGAGGGAGATATGAAAGTCAACAAGTTTTATTTTTGGCATATTAGCATTATGGTAACCTGGTTGATTAGCTTGGTTAAGTTGACTAGTTTGGTTTGCCATCAATGCCAAAGAGGGAGATTGTTGCAATATGATTGAAAAGATCATTTTTGAAGAATGATGAAGTTAATAAAGAATGTTTCCAATCATTGTTTTGTCATTGATGTCAAACCTACTATTTGTTGGAATGACAATTTCTTATATGATCCAAGTCTTATCACTTAGTTGATTAATGACGAGTTAACCAATTAGAAGTAACAAAATTACCTAAGAGAAAGGTTGAGTTATCATGTTGTAATGAAGTACAAGGATCAATAAAGAGATTGATAAAATGATGTATTGTTATATACTTGAAGATACAGAGGTTGGTCACACTTAGAAACATTACAAGACTAAGTCACACCAAGGTTGTCTGCAAAGCTTGACTAAATTTATTAGTGGGTGTTGAGCAACTAAGTTCATGCCAAGTAGATTTTTTAGTTAGTGCTAAGCAAATGCAAAATCTAGTGTGTGTCGAGTAAAAGTATTTAGGTGTTGAGAAAATAGTAGGTGTCAAGAAAACTTGAGGTGCTAAGCAATGAAAATGTAGTAAGTGTCAAGTATCAGTAAAATTCAATAGATGCCGAGTGAAATCACAGTGGGTGCCAAGTAGTGTTCAAGTACTGAGTAACACAGTATGTGCCGAGCACTAGTATTTCAGTAGTAACAAGCTGCTGCATTATCTGAAAAGTCAAAATTTTGCTAGATCAAAGCTAATAAGGTTGTTACATTGAACTTTGTTAACTCGATGGAAGATAAGGATGTTGAGCTGGTGTCAAAAAAAATTATGTTAACTATTTTTAGGTGAATACAGGTGGATTTCACATGATGTTTCTAGAAGAAACAAATTAGAGGGAAAGCTACATCGTATCTTTCCAAATCTATTCAAACCCAAGTATGAGTGGGAAGAAGTGAGTGGGAAATTCATTCCAAACTTCTACCTAAGAAGTTATAGGTCAAAAGATTAGAGAGTGGAAAAGAGTGGTTAGAGTGTATGAAGTGTTAAGAAGAAGAAGGCACAGTAAGGAAGAATAGAGCATAGAGACTCTGATTTGATTAAGTGACCACAGAGAGGAGATTGCATTGGCACAATGATCAAGAAGACTTAAGGAGACAAAGATTAAAGGGTGGACAAACTATCAGAGCTACAAAGATAGAAAGCTAAGAAAATTTGTGAGCTGAATTGTGATCTGAAATTTGCAAGGTTAAGTTGTAAGTTGTATCAAGTCAATAGCCCTTAATTGTTACTCTCTTACAATTGTATCAATTAAGGAAAAACCCTATGGACTTAGGTTTGCCTAACAGCCATTGAGAAATCCTTTAATAGGGTGACATTCCAAGTTGAATGTTATAAAGTCCTTTAACTAGGCACACTCCTAATAGGGTGTTGAAATCATTTAACAGGGTCACATCTAACAATGTGTTGTAGCCTTTAATGGGGTAGGCCTTTAATAGGGCATCACTTCAGAAGAGTGAGAAACAAAGTAGCATGTTATTTGTGATTTTTCCCAAATTGGGTTTCCACATAAATGACTATGTTATGTGTTGATTTCATGTGTTTCATTTCTACATATTGATTTATCAGTAACTTGCTAGGATGAAGGTTTAAGATTGGATGCATGGTAGTTTGAATGGGCTCACTATACTTGGTGAAAAATTTTGATTAGTTAGTTTTGGACCTTGAATAACTAATTCACCCCCTCTCTTAGTTATTCTAAAAAATTTCTAATAGAATTTATCATTTTATCCATTTAACATTGTTTTAACATCATTTTATTAGGTTTTCTTAGCCTTGTTAACCCTCTAATTCTTTTTATTTTACTAATACTTGTATATGAGCAATGTTAGTATGCTAATAGAAACCAAATTTAAATAAAGCTTCTACAAACTAAACAAAATTCATAAACTTCAAGATAGACTAAGATGAACTCTCAATTGAGAATATGAGCCATTAATGGACTCTCTCAGTAAGAAGCTCTCTTGTTGAGTAGCTTTATCTAAATGGATAGGATGTATGCTCAATATGCTTCCAAAGGCTTCAATGGATGATTGTGGATTTTTAGTGTGGATAGATGGCTTTAGTATGGATTTGGCTCTCAAAATAGCATTATAACTTTACTTCATGGATTGTGTTATTTTGCAAAGGGGAAGGATCCAATTTATAGGCAAGAGGCTTGAGGGATTGAGGGCTAAGATGCAAAGATGGGAAAAAGCTCATGGAGGGCTCAGACTGCATGAGAAGAGAGCACATGGATTGTGCTTCCTTATAGCCAATCAAGGAGTGACACATGTCACATGGTGAGAGGATGGAGGAAAGGGGAAGGATGAGTCAACAAAAGAGGCTCAAGGGATAAAATCTTCATAAAGACCCTCATAATGACTTGTAAGAGCAATAAAAGGGCTTGTAAGAGTCATTTATGACCTAGTGGACTTCATAAAGTTTTATGGTTGAGATATTTTGAGGGTGATGAGAGCAATTTCGACTTGGACTTGATTAGGAGGGTTTTAAGCTTGCTTAGGCTTGCGCAAATGATTAGAGGATGGATTACGATGGTTTAGGATTAGCTTAGGGATAGGCAAGTGGATGGCATTTAATGAGGGTGGGTGAAGGAGGAGATATTTGTTAACTTTGGCTTGGGTTAGTAAGTTTTAACGCATGTTTAGAGAATGTGACAAGGTTAGGAGGGGATAAGGATTAGGTTTAAAGACATCTTCTAGAAGAGTCTAGACTTTGGATGAGGATAAAGACTTTCTAGAATAGTCTAGAATTTCCTAGGATGAGGATGAAGACTTTCTAGAAGAGTCTAGAACTTCTTAGGATGAGGATAAATTAGATTTTTAGGAAATAAATAAAGTTTTATTTATTTTAAGGGTTTGGGTTGAGGAGATATTTATTAAAACTTTTTTAATAAACATGAGGATTAATATTTAATCTTAATTAAATATTTTGAGTTGGGATTAGGGGTAGGAAATGATGGGATTAGCCTTTAATTAAAATTAAAGAAGGATTAGAAGATTTTGGAAGAGGTTAGTGGTCTTAAGGATATTGGCGAAGTTTTGGGCAAAAAATAAATTTTTTATTTATTTTGGGTTTTTTGGTCAATTTATTAATTAAATAATTAATAAATAAGAAAATAATGTTTAAATAAGATTTAAACATTTTTGGGAGGGATTCCTTAATTAAATATTTTTAATTAAGATAAAGGGATTTAATGGCATAAAAATTAATTAATTAATTAATAAATGATGATGTCATCAGGAATTTTTTTCAAAAAATAAGAATACTTTATTTTTTAAAGGATTTTTAGGTGTCTACAATACTTACCAAGTTATCAAATTTGACAAGACATGCAATCTTATTCCATAACCAATCTTAACATTGTCCAAATAGACACGTATCTTCAGATAGGTCTAGACAAAACAAGTTACCTCTTTTTTCTCTTCACTTTTTACTAGTTCACCAATACCATTATAGATCTTTGCATTCTTATTTTGGAAATCAACTCTATATCCTAAATTTATCAACTATTCTACACACAACAAGTTATATTTCAAACCATCAAACCAATATGTATTGTCAGACTTGATCTTCTCATTCATTTTAATTAATCATGTACCCTTCACATTACATGGTTCATCATGACCAAACTTAACACTACTTAGATTATAATGTTCTATCTTATAGAACTTACTTGCATCACCATTCATATGATGTGAGAAACCACAATCAATTATCCATCTATCATTCTTACTCATATGCAAGATTAATAGTCTTCTCATCTTCATTAGAATCATCTTTCATTGTAACATAAACAAGTTTTTCATCATGATTATTAGAATAACTCTTAGAACCATCCTCTTTAGCAATATAACAAGATTCTTTACCTCTATCCTTGTAATATCTTTTGTCTCTATTGCTTCTATCATCTCTTCTTCCTTTGTACTTGAAACCTTCCCTTTCCTCTTTTCCATAGATCTATTAGGGCATCTATTTGCAATATGACCAACTTTGCTACATGTAAAAATAGATAATAGGAAGTTTACATTTTTATTTACCTTTCCCTCTAGGAAGTCTTCTTACTATCAATGCTTTAAGTTCATCAAGGTCATCATCAAATCCACTATTACTTTTTACATACTTATTATTCTTTTTTGTTTAGATTCATCAAGAGTTAGTTCTGCTTTAAATGTAGATTAAATATTTATAGGGGAGTAATTATCAAAATTTGATAATTCAAATGCAGTAAGTCTACTAATTAGACTATCCAATGTTAGATCATTAGTAGGTGTAAACCTCAATTCTTGAATTATAGATACTCGAATAAAATGGATATGAATTAAATTTTGTAATACCTTACTTATCATAGTCTCATCATTTTTATGTCATTTAGATCCTCTGATAGCATTCGACACTTCTTTTATTCAACCACAATACTATTCAATATTCTTTCCTTATTGCATTCTTGTGTCATCAAATTTTCCTCTCAAGATTTCTTACTTTTCTCTCAATACATTCTTGTCTCTACAATGAAATTTCACCAACTTGTCCCATATTTTTGTTATAGTGGTGCATTCATTCACATCATTAAATTCTACATAATTAAGGGTCACTACAAGTTCAATCATCATTCAGTTATGCGCATGCTTCTCTTTCATTTGTTCAATTTTAATATGTCTAGGTACCTCAAAGTATTCGTTGTCCAAATAGTAAGATGTAGAATCTCCAATACTAGATAAATTCATTCTCATCAACCTTTTCCATGCTAGGAAGTTCTCTTTTTTCACCTTATGTATCTTTCTCTTGTGTATCTTGATATGTGGCTTGAGTTTGTCACACTTTCATGACAAGAATAAATGCTCTAACACAAATTGTTATAATGATTTAGAATAACTGAGAGGGGGTAAATAAGTTATTAGGATGTCTAGATGTACCAATTCTACTTTTAAATAACTTAATCAAACTCAAATACCTACTTGGTCTCTATAGAATATCATTAGCAATTTAACATTTAATGCAATTACTTAACTCTATGTCTCTATATGTGTTGTCTACCACTAAATAGACTATTGTAAAATATCACATGCAAAAAAAAACCATCCACACATGAAAATAATACTGACATTGGGATTTTATGTGGAAACACAATTTGGGAAAAACCATAAACAACATTCTACCAATTTCTAACTCTTTTGAAGTGAGCTTGGTTAAGAGCCAACCCTGTTAAAGGTTATACAACACACTATTACATGTGACCCTATTAAAGGATTTTATCACCCTATTAGGAGTGGTCTAGTTAGAGGACTTTAGAAAATTCCATTAGAATGTTACCTTGATTTAAGGATTTACAAAATGACTATTAGGTAAACCTTGATTAAAGGATATTAGAATGATACAATGGTTAGAGTATAATAGTAGGTTTGATCTATTAAGTGCACATCACTTTGTAAATTTAGATCTCCAATATGATCATATGTTGGCTCATTGAAAATCCCCAATTGAAATCTACATCACTGATCTGCTAGGCATCTCCTTCAGAAATTGTACTTCACAAACTCTTCACACTTGACCTCTACTTTTCAACTCTTCATATCTTCTCCTTAAGATCACCAATAAACAAGAAACTAGCCTTAAAATTCATTCCTTATGCCTCTTTTAATGGGTAATCTTAATATTTTTTGCTTAAACATCATTTTTTATCTTAGGGTTAGGTCAGATTTAATGAATCCTTCCATTTTTTTGTTCTCCTCCTTCTTCTAGAAGCTTCTAATCTAATCCTTTGTTTTCATTGTGAAATAAACTATCCTCATGCATTAAATATTCCAACTCATCAATCCTTATCTTCCATATGATCTGACTAACTCAAAATTCCAACTGTGTCAACCTCAAAATTAGATCTATCTCAAATAGTAACTTTTGGTGTCACTTGACAATCAATGTGTTCTTCATCTCGGTCACCACTATGAAAATCAGTATCAACATGATTTCTTGGCTAGTACTATGGTCAATTTCAAGTAAACTTCTTCACACATTTTCATGGCAATAACTAGCACTCATCTTGAACTTTTTTTTTTGGCTTCCACATAGGTTCCTAAATCTTCTGCTTCAACCCCTTAATTGACCATACAATATTGATACTCAGTAAAGCTTATCATTTTGACTTTTTTGAACTCTTAGCTTCATCTAATTGTATTATTTACTTCCTGTATTTATTAAACAACACATTATCTTGTCACAGACTCACTTTTTAAGTGCCCATTATAATTTCATGATACTTAACACACTTCAACCCAACCTTTCACTAGGTAATCTCCTAATCTCTTCTTTTCAAATCCTCTTCATCAATCAAATTATATGACACTACACTATTAGTAAATTTTTATCTAATAAGTTTGATACTATGTATTACCAATAGGTTTGATATTAATTATAACATAACAATTGCTCCAATTCTAGTTTCCAATAATCTTGCTCTTTGGCATTGATAGAAACACCTCACTAGTTACAATGCAATCCAAAATGCTTAAATATTGTTATATTTTCTCCCTTTATGTTTGTGTTCTCTTTTTCTTATTTTTATTTTGATTCTCATCCAATTAATCTCAGGTGCCCTCCTCTATAAATTCATCACTCTGCATAGCTTCTCTCTATGTTACTAATAAACTTCTCCCTCTTTATTTTTGTTTTTGTATGGTAACTCAGTAATACTCTTCTCCCTTTATATATAGTAACTATATATTTCTACCTCTTTTACAACAATGCCAAAGACATACCATACATATACCTTTATGTTACTAATTTGAATGGCATAGCAACATCATCTTAACATCAACTAGTTGTAGCTTCTTCTACTAATATGTTAGTTGCTTGCATTTCACACCTTTAGGCAGCTCCTAAAGTGTGACCACCTTGCATCAATAAGTAAGATATTAATGCAATGCATCTCATCTCTACTTAGTTTTCTCTAGGTAGGGAGATGACCCCTAACTTATCTCTTAGATACTCAAAAGAATCCTTAGGTAGTGTCTTAGTGAATATGTTAGCCAACTGATCCTTTATGTTCATTTATTCAAGTCTCACTTATTTCTCTTGTACCAACTCTCTCAAGTAATGATTATTGATATCAATATACTCAGGCTTTGTATTCATCATAGGATTCTTTGATATGTTTATAGAACTTTTTTTATCATAATAAATCACAATAGGTTTAGTGATCTCTTTCTTCATGTCTTTCAACAATTGCTTGATCCATAAAATGTTTAAACATTTTACTCCCACGGTCATCATTCTAAAAAAGTCATCAAAAGACAAAATAAGGAATTAATCATCATAATAGCTATATATTCCAATAGGACCACATAAATTAGTATGAACCGACTCCAAAATATCATCAGAAGAATAGATCTTTCCCTTGAAACTAGAATTTTTTATTTTACCCATTTGACATTGTTTGCACATCACTTTATTAGGTTTTCTTAGTCTTGATAAACATCTAAGTATTTTCATTTTACTAATACTTTCCAAGTAATCAAAGTTCACATGACATAGCATCTTATGTCACAACCTAACATCTTCACATTGTGCAAATAGACAAGCATCTTAAGATGGATCTAGATAGAATAAGTTGACTCTTGTTTACTCTTTGGTTCCAACTAGTTCACCAATAGAATTATATATTTTCACCTTCTTTTCTTGGAAATCAACTTTATTTTGTCTTAAACTTATCAAATTTTCCACACCAAAAAAATTACATTTTAAATTATGAACCCAATATGCATTGTCATATTTGATCTTTTCATTTAGTTTAATTATTTCTTTAACTTTCACATAACATGGTGCATGATTGCCAAACTTAACACTACTTCCATTAAAATGTTCTATCTTATTAAACTTACTTGTATCACCAATAATATGATGTGAGAAATCATTTTCAATTATCCATCTATCATTCTTACTCCCATATGAGATTAATGCAGTTTCATCATCTTCATCATAATTATCTTTCATTGCAACATAAACAACTTATTCATCATGACCATAAAAATTACTCTTAGAACCATGCTCTTCAAAAATATAAAAAGATTTGTTACCTTTTTTTTTTTTTTCTTGTAGGCTCTTTTGTCTCTATTTCTTCTATTATCTCCGCTTCCTTTTTATATGAAATATTTCATTACCTCTTTTTCATGTTTATCAAGGTATCTAGCTACAACATTACAAAGTTTGTTACATGTAAAAATAATAATAGGAATTTTACCTTTGTAGTTGTCTTTCCCTCTAGGAAGTCTTCTTACTGACAATGCTTCAAATTCATCAAGGTCATAATCAGATCCACTATCACTTTCTACATACTCTCTTTTCTTCTCTTTCTTATATCCATAAAGAGTTAGTTGTGCTTTGAATGTAGATTCAACATTTGCAAGGAAGTAATTATCAAAATTTTCTAAATCAAATGTAGTAACTTTACTAATCAAACTATCCAAGGTCATATCATTACTAGGTCTACACTTGAATTCTTAAATTATAGATACTCTAATTGCATAGACATGAAGTAAAGACCTCATTACCTTATCGTAGTCTTATCAAATATATGTCCTTTAGATTCTCTAATAGCATTCACCACCTCTTTGATTTGGCCACAATATCATGCAATATACTCACCTTCTCACATTCTCATCTCATAAAATTTTCCTCTCAAGCTTTCTGCATTTTCTCTTAGTACATTCTAGTCTCCACCATGGATTTATGCCAACTTGTGAAAAATTTTGTTTTCAATGGTGCATTCCTTCACATCATCAAATTTTCATAACTGAGGGTTGATGCAAGTTCAATCATCATTTGGTTATGCTCCTTCTTCTCTTTCATTGATTCAACTATCATAGGTCCAAGCACCTCAATGTATTCATTGTCCAAGTAGTAAGATGTGGAATCTCCAATACTAGATAAGTGCAATCTCATCATCCTTTTCCATGTTTATAATCTCTCCTTGTTTAGCTTAGGTATCTCTCTCTTGTACATCTTTTTCTTTGGCTTGACTCCTTAAAACTTTCCTGACAAACACAAATGATCTAATACCAATTTTTATAATGATTTAGAATGGATAAGAGGGGGTGAATCAGTTCTAGATGTACCAATTCTACTTTTAAACACTTTTAGAAACATAATAAAATGTGGATACCCACTTAGACTCTATAGCATACCATCAACAATTTAACATTTCATACAATTACTTAACTCATAGTCTATATATGTGTGTCTTCGACTAGTAAATAAAATACTATAATATATAGCATGCAAACCAATAACATCCAAACAAAAAAATAACACTTTGACACTAGGATATTATTTGAAAACTGACGCAGGCAAGGGAAGAGAATAACTAGGGATAAGGGCTCACCCAGCTTTCCAACCTGATCTACACGAGATAACATAGTGAAAACACACCACAAAATATAGCACCAAGGAGGGAAGACAATATATCTTTATTGATTTATGAAAATACCAGCATATATGCCCAGCTACAAGGCCTTTTGGGTTACGGCCAATTACAAATCATAAACTTCAAATTCACAATATGACCTCTAGTTTCTCACTCCTCATTACCAACCGACTCCTCTTCCTTAACTTCTAACTTACTTCTAAAATGCAACCTAAGACTTCCTTAAATACTTGACAAAATGGCTTGCCGAAAATTCTAGATCCTAGAAAAGCCACAAGTTGTCCCATGACAGTTATTAACTAACTATAGCAAAATTAAATGCAAGCCAAGTCAGCCCAAACTGGAGCTAGACAACTCGACACACACTAGATAACTTGGCATCAACTAGCACTTGGCAACAACTAGGAAACTGGAACTCGATAAAAATTACAAACTAGAAATTGGTAACAATAGGAAACTAGAACTTAGTAACAATTGGAAATTGGAACTCAGTAACATCTGGAAACTGGAACTCGATAGTAACTAGAAACTAGAACTCAGTAACAACTGGAAATAGGAACTCGGTAACAATTGTAAATTGGACCTTGGTAACAACTAGAAACTGGAACTCAGTAAAAACTAGAAACTAGAACTTGGTAACAACCAAAAACTATAACTCACAACAATTGGCAGAAAGAATAAAAATGCAGGATTGCAAGAAAACCTAGGATGCTGCTTCATTAGACACCTAGGGTTGGAGAAAATGATTCTCCTAAATCATGCAAGTGTCACAACCTGAGTTGAATTCAACTCAGATTGAGAAATCCATGTAGCATCTTCAACTAGTCTATTCTTCCACATCACCAAATACTCATAGTAATATTTTCCCTTGGTGCTCTTACCAACTCTTTGATCCAATACCTTTTCAACTTTTTCAATCTACTTCTTAGAATAATCTTTTGATACAACAATGTCATCATCCGAATCATGATACTTATACAAATCAGCAACATTCAATATAGGAGATATATCCATGTCATCAGGTAACTCAACTTCATAAGCATTACCACTATCAAACTTCTTCAAAATATTACAAGGTCCATACTTCTTCATCTTCAACTTACTATATGTTCCAATAGGAAATCTTTCTTTCTTCAAATGAATCATCACCTCATCACCAACTTAAAAATCATGGCGTCTTCTAGACTAATTAGTATTCTCATTATACTTTTGATTACTTTGTTCCAACCTCAACTTCACTTCCTAATGCAAAGACTCCATAAAATCAGCAAATTCTTGTCCTGCAACACTTCTCTTCTCTTCACCAGCAACATCTCTCAAATCTGATACACCTCTATGATGCATTCCAGTAACAATCGCAAAATGTGTCTTCCATGTACCCCTATTCACAGAATTATTATATGCAAATTCAGCTTGTGCCAATACCATCTCCCAATTACTCGGTTTATCTCCAACTAAACATCTCAACAAATTACCCAAGCTTCTATTCACAACTCCTATCTATCCATCTATTTGTGGATGGAATGTAGAATTAAACTTCAATTTAGTACCCATCTTCTTCCACAAAGTCTTCCAAAAATAACCAACAAACTTACTATCTCTGTCAGAAATAATGCTTCTTGGTAATCCATGCAATCTCACAATCTCTTCAAAGAAAAGTTAAGCAACATGCTCAGCATCTAATGTCTTCTTACATGGTATGAAATGAGCCATCTTAGAAAAATTTTCCACTACAACAAATATAGAATCATACCCCTTCACTATCTTAGGCAATCCAAGAACAAAATCCATACTGATGTTAGTCCAAGGTTTCTCAAGAACAGTAATAGGTGTATACAAACTAGTATTCTAACTCACCCCTTTTGTAACTTGAAAAACTCCACAACTCTTTACAAATTTTTAAACATCCTTATACATTTGAGGCCAATAATACTTTACTTTCAACAAACTCAATGTCGCTAGTACATTTGACCCCATTTTTAGACCAAAATTTTTGACAATCTATTCAAATGGGGTCAAATTGGTAGGAATAGGCAAGGAAAAATGTCATTTTAAAAAAATCCATGCCCGTGTTGGTCAAAATTTTGACCAACATGGGCTTCAATATGTTAAAATGAAAAGTTTTCTATTTTGTGCCCTGATTCATTGTTATGGCAGAAAGACTTGTATGCTTATTTCTGCTTCCATGGCACAGAGTGAAATGGTATCCACGAACAAAATCTGCACCCTCCCTGTATGGATCGTACAAGATATTGAAGAAAAATGGTGTTGAAGGGAAAAGAAAGTTCTTTATGTGCTTATTTATGCTTATTTCTACTTCCATGGCGCAGATTGAAAGGGTATTTTCCATCTAGGGTTCATCCTTTCTGAATCTTGAGTAGTTGTGCTTTGTATGGCTGAATCATTAGGCAATGATGGAATGGTGAGAGGAATCAAAGAAAGAAATGGGAGTTCAAATGAAAACTTCGGCTAAAGAGCATACTTCTGTTAAACCAACTTATAAAGTAGTGGTTACAGAGCAACTATCAACCATACCAAAGTCAGAAAGATTTGAAGGAGAGTTGTGCATTAAGCAAGTGGGTAATGGAGGAGATAGCAGCCGACATGATGATGCCAATGGACATCAAGCAGGAGCTAGAGATGGAGACACAAATATCTACCCTGACAATGGAAAGCGTGGTGAAGGTAACGTCTCATCGAAAAGTGTGATGCTCAACCTTTCTTCAATCCTTATAATCTTTCTTCCTTAAACCATCTTTGTTCTATAATTATGGGGGTTTACAAACACATTATAGGCATATGCATCTCTACCCAGTTATACATAATAGTTACAAACTAATTAATTATCAAATAATATCTAGGTAGTGATAATACCACAAGAGTTGATATAAGAATAATATATGTTGTAAATGATAGCTTGAAAAAAGAGGGGGATGTATATGTCTGTACCAGGTATGTCTTGATTGTCTTTGTTTAGAGTTCAATTAAATATTGCTGCTGAATAGTTCTAACTGTGCTCCTTTATATGGTTGTATAAACTATCTTTTTGTTAAAACTTAAAATGTCTTTTTTTTTCTTTTTCTGTTGTCTGTATATCTTCCTTATTTCCCCCTTTCATCCTCCCTATTCTTGAATGGTGAGCTATATATATTTGTGTGGAGGAGTTAAGGTCACTAATCCCTGCTGGAGTATATGTCTCTTTTGAAGAGACACATCTCTTCTCCTAAATAATTGCTAACCGTTCTGAATGCAAGCAGTCATGTTAATATTCCTCAAGACCATCGATATCTTAAATTTTTTTAATTACTTTCCTAATGTTGTTGTTTTCTCAATTAATTATTGGCAATTAGAAAAGAATATGGCTTCTTGCATCCTGATCGCATATCATTGGTGGTATCATTACGGTCTCATGACACTTAGGCCTTGGTAAAAACAATGAATCTTTTTTAATTCAATGATTAAATTGGACATTTAGATTGTCATTGCATAAATTAGATTTAAAGGTGGGTTTTTTGTTACAACAATTGTCTTGCAGGTGTTTTTGTTAATGTATTCAAAATTGTAGGTGATTTAATGAAGCCATACAATCAGAGTTGTAGACGATTTCATAGTTTGTATTTTCATTGATGTTTATTTAATGTTGTTGTTGTTGATTAGTTTTACATCAGATTTTTAATGATTTCCATTTGCCCTTGTGACTGTCACATTGATGTAATTTCAGTTATGCTTTGCTATCATCATTCAGGTGGTTTGGTTTGAAGAAAAAACTTAATTCTTTTCAAAGTTTTGATGTTTGAAGAATTTTTGAATTGCATTGTATGTGCAAGTGCCTTTGATGATTTATATCAGTTTAATATATTGAGAGGTCATTTCTATTTGCATCATCAAATATATAGATTTATTTATTTCTTTAAATGTCATCATATAAACATCTCTAGATGGCTTTGAACTAACATTTTCAATTAGCATGCACTCCAATTCTTTCTGAACAGTTGGTTTGTGTTCATTATTGAGGGACTTTGACTTTTCCATATGGGCTTGCAAGGGCTTTTTCCATTGGACCCCATGAGAGAGTAGTCAATCTCCATAAGGTTTGCTGCCCCTAGGTCCCTGATTTGACATTGTAGAAAAACAAAATAATTTATGGAAAAACCATGTCAACCAATCATATGCAATATGATGGACCCACAATATTTTTAACACTTGATTTTATGGTTATCCCAAGTGAATAATTTGTTTCTCCAAGAAATTTAGTTTTTCTAAAGGAAGAATTCCCCATGATAATAAATGCACTTACTTACTATTTTCCAAGATTTGCAAGAATTTTGTACAAATTTTTATTGAAATATACAAATATTCATCAAAAAATAATTTGTTTTAAAAAATAAAATAAAAAATTCACCAAGAAAATTAATTTAATTTGCAAAGATTTGCTAGCTTTTATAAAAGAAAGTTGGGGGCCTCTTTTTGAAGCTGTCACAAATCTCTAGTTAGTTTGATAATTTACATTTGGAGAGTTTGAATCTCCAAAGTTCATACATGAACTTAAAAATTATCACCAAAAAGATCATATACATACTTCTTCATGCTCAATATAACCCGTCTGCCTCACATCGTAAAGTTTAAAAGAAACTGCATGTGAAATCCCAGAGAAAATTGTCTTGTCAATTTTATAAACATAAGTTGCTTTTTCATTTTTGAAATGGTGCAACATATGAAAGTATGGAGTAAGGGATGAATGACATAGAAAATGAAACATCTTTCTATACTTACAGTTAATCTTAACCTCTTGGGATGCATCTGGATGGAAAATGTTGAGACCATGAACAAATTCTCCAAATTCAATGACTCCATTGCGATTTTTATCAAATAGATTAAAGATCTATTTAGTAATGCCATAAACATTCCTCAAATGAGCACTAGTCATGAAGCAATTGAAGTAGCAACCAGAATGGTTACAATATAATTTTGTCAAATAAAACAATATTTTTAGCTGACTGCAACTACATATGCATAGAATAATACATGGGATAAATAATAGCCATATTCTGGTATTTAACACATCATCTATTCTTAGTTAAACTCGAATCTCATAGAGCTGAATCGATAAACAAAACACACAATGAATTTCCTCAAATTATTATGAATGTCAAATCATTTTAGAGGTGCAATGGACATATGCAATTAGTCATTACTGTCTAATATCAAACTGTAGATATAGACAACCTATGCTCAAATAGAGCTACACTAAGGAGCACCATAATAACTTAAGAATAGACATCAAGCCTCAGATGCCACAATTATTGAGAGAAGGGATTGGTTAACAAAAGAGAAGAGAATTTCCAATGTAAAAATATTGAATGGGGTCATATCTATGCATCACACTTTATTGTTCTAAATCAGTGGACAAAAAGCATCCACCTAAATTTTTCAAAGCTGGTAGATATTGAAGAGTCCCAACTATATAAATCTAAAATGATCTCTAGTGTTATTCCTTAAGTTTATAAGAAAGTGCTTGATCATAACCAAATCAACAAACAATAAAGGGTACTTGTAATGATCTTTTCTGGAATTGACACAATATTTTAGATTTTCTACCTAGAGGAATTTCAACAAAAAGTTGATGTGCAACCCAAATATCAATTACTATTGCCACTGTAACCTTACTATGCTAACTATTAACAGACTTTCAAGAAATACTTGGATCTCAATGTCAAGGAAAATAACTGAACACCACTATAATATTCTCCAGCTAAATAAATCAGATATTGAGTACTTCGACTGGCAAAAATTTTATCAAATAGTTGTCTTGTAAACAAAGAGCTTAAGCAAAGCCACTAAGGTCATGCCACTGCAACACTCTCCTTATACTTCATTACAAAAATGGTTTCATTAATCAAGCATTTTAACAAATAGATGATATGCACCCGACTGCTGTAAGTTAAAGGCAATATTGTAGTACAGATTTAACTGGAGTTTCACAGCATAGAATGGCCGCTCAACAATAGATTTTAGTTATATTGAAACTCACTTTACTGTTGCAAATGAATACAATGATTGCAATACAAACAAGCTAAGAAATACTATCAAACATTACATATATACTAGCCAAGGAATGACTACACTTTAGGAGATTGCAAATGCATACATGCCTGTTGTATGCTTTTTTAAGTGTGTTCATGGACATTTAATTTTGATCACTAAGTTTTCTGTCATGTCTCACTGTTTTTCAAAAGTACTTGAATTGTACCTTCTAAAATCTCCCAAAACATGGAGCGAATGTCATTGTATGTTGGGCACTCCATGATAAATGCCACTTTGTCTCTACCACTCCTATGTTGAAAAATATTGTCTCCTTTCATTCTTGCTCAGGCACCTACCTATTTCACTCCTTAAATGATGAGAAATTGTCCTAAACTGCATTATGGGCACTTTAGCTCTCCATTCGATATTTTCTCCTTAATATATGCTTTCTATTTGTGATCTTTGAGGGTTTGAATTCTTTGATATAATTTTTGTAAGAATTTGGCTTAGGCCAGCATTCACCCAAGAACTGAAGAACTCAACACAAGCACACAGTAGACCAAAATAGACAAAGTATGATCAGAATGACGATATTCATTCAATAACTGGATGAGAGGACACTAGGAGTGCCTGAATATAAAGGCCTCAAGAGAGCTTCTAGAATGCATAGAAGTTAGCATCATGATATGTCATACAACCACGCACATGTCCACCAGATATGGCTTATCCTCCATTGAGCATGAGATTAAGTGCAATGATGTGAGGATAAACCTACAATGGTGTAGCATGCAAATCAGTGATGTAGACAACATGTGCTAAATGAGGAGTGCAGATAACTGTGTTGTCATCATGAAAACTCAGTGAATGATGCATACTCCTATGTTGTAGACACCATGTACATAATTAGAGTTGTGTAACTCAATGAGAGTACACAAACTCCTAAGTGTCTCACCTAAAATAATAATTAAATAATGCATTAACCTAAGTAAACTTAAGTAAGTGTAATAAGTAAATAGTTATTTACACCAGCACCCCCCCTTAAATGCAAATTAGGGGAATGCCCTTAAGCTTACGAAATCTAGGATGAAATGCAGGATGGGTCTCGGCTACAAGGCCATGTTAGGTACCCATGTACATAATGATATGCAATCTCCCATAAAGCAGGGAAAGAGGGAAAACCACATGGGAAAAACCCTCCCCCAAAAAGAGAGATAAATAGGTATGCATGGATGGATGGAGTAATCAAGACCCCCCCATTACGACATACATCCAGTATATACATAAGAGAATGATGAGAAGAGGAAGAGAGACATGATGGGCTCCCCCTGCTGCCCCCCCCAAAGAAGAATGTTGAACAGTGACTGCTTCGATGAAGAAGTTGATCCAAGACTGCAGAATGGTGTTCCTCCCCTTAGGAAGAAACAATGCCAAGGGTACAAATGAGATGCTTCCGTTGTGCATGGAAAGAATCCCATGGATAAGTGATGTCTTTGAAACCTACTCAACTAGCTGAACAACCTATCCCAAAGAGTTGTCTATCTGCAACTGATGAAGAACCTTGCAACAACTGCTGATCACAAGTATCCACAATCACTTCAACCTCTGAGGATCGATCATGTAGAGAATGAACAACAAAGTCAGATGGAACCCTCATAACAACTAAAGAAGGTAATTTTGCATCAAGAAGAAGAGGTAGATCATCAATACTATCCCCCAAATCTATCACTAGACCTGTATCTAGAAGATTGAATGTACCCTGTTGTTTTGGACCTATCACTATGGCTATGTATGTATGTGGACTAAATTGATGAAGTAACCTCTCACTGTAATTGTTGATAGAACCCCACATGTCTAAATCTGTTGAAGCGCTATCGCTAAAATCACTATCAGTTTCCACACTGTATGATGAGCGAAGAGGAGTAGAGGATAAGCTTGGTGAACTTTCCTCAAAATGTACATCCTTCTCCACAAATATCTAATGTGTCTCAGGATCTAGAAGTTTGTATGCCTTCACATTGTCTTCATAACCAATAAAAGTACTAGGCCGAGATGACTATGCCTTGCATCCCTTGGAAGATCTATTTGCCCATGCAAGACAACTGAAGACTCTGAAGTGTGTCACAATAGGTTTTCTACCGCACCATCCCTCAAAAAAAAATTTGCCATCTAAGGTTGGATGAGGAGAACGATTAAGAATGTGAGTGGCACTTGAGATTGCTTTGACTTCTAATGATGGATCTAGAGACTTGGCATGAATCATGCAACTTTCCATAGACTTAAGAGTTCGGATCCTCAAAGCTGCAACATCTATCTTATGCGAACTGAATGCTGAAGGAGTCTAAAGATCAATTCCCTCATATCTACAAAAGTCTTTAAGTCATTTTTTCACATCCATGTTTCCATTATCCATTCGGAGTACTTTGATGGCTTTCTTAGATTTTAGTTCTACATGAGTCTTGAAGTCTAGAAACTTGTCCAACACTTCATTCTTGTTATGCATAAAGTAGACCCAAGTGAACCTTGAAAAGTCATCAAAAAATGTAAGTATGTAGTGAACCCTAGCTAAATGGAAAAGGACCTACTAATACCATGTGAACCATCTAAAGAACACTAGTTTCTCTTGAAGACTTCCCTCTCTGTAACTTCCCTTTTAGATGCATATCCACTAAATCTGTTGAACACTCACCCCTAGAAAAGTTGATTTAAGGTAGACTTTTCACCATGTGGTATGTGCAAAGTTTCTGAAGATAGTGGTAGTCAAGATGACCATACCACTCATGCCATAATTGCATGTTTGAATTTGATTGAGATAAAAAAGCCTTTGAAGGAGACTTGGGCACAAAATGAGAGAAAGAGTAAAACCTCTTGTGATCATTCACTTTCCCCACTGCAACCAAGGAATCATCTTTGAGATTGTGCACTTGAACTGAGTCTAGAAGGAATTCAAATCTATGTCCATCTAAAAGGTGAGTGATTTGGTAGATTGATAGGAGATTTGAACTTAGATTTGGAACATAGACTACCTCTTGAAACTCTCCATTTTCTATCTCCACATTTCCTTTTCCTTCAACTTCCATTTTGTTATCATTTCCCATGAAGATGTGCGGTACCTTGGACTACTTCATTGAAGAAAAATCCTCCTTTGAAGAACCCATATGATATGAGGCACCTAAGTCAAAGATCCATTCCTTTGAAGCGTTTGCATTTGCCATGAATGCTTGCCCTTTGCCCTTAGAATCTGAAGATGACCCTTTCTCCTTATAAGCATTAGGCAGTGGAACATTATGTTTCTTCATGATGTTGGTCAATTCATCAATCCTTTTAAGATAACACTCATGCTCTTCATGATCCGTTTTCTTGCAATAAGTGCACTTCTTCTTCTCCTTATTGTTGTCCCCTTTATTGTTGTTGTTCAAGGACTTGCTTTGTTGATTGGATTGTGGTGTTGTCTTTTCTGCATCCTCATATTTCTCTTTCTTCCACTTCTTCTTACCCTTTCTTTTATTCGAAGATTGTCCAACTAAATTTTGAGAACCCTCATTATTGGCCACCAATGCTTTGGACTGAGGTGTTTTGAGAATCCCCATTGATTTCAACTTCTTTTCTTCATCATCCAACAGTTTAGAATATTCATCAAAATAGAGAGACTTATTTCAATTTTGGTCGTGACTTAATAAAAGAGCTATGGCAGAACAGTGATAAAAAATATGTTTTGCGGATACCTTCCCATCTTAAAATCTATGAAATGTAACGTATATATATTTCTGAATCATTTTGTATGTGCATTTTTAGCATCAAAGTTTTGCATCATATTTTAAGATTCAATAGAAGTTTCAAATCATACTCATGATTCATCTTCAGATTTAATGAGAATGAGAACTTATCATGAAGTATTGATTCCAACCATCGATGTTTTAATTATGTCTTGATGTTTTTAATTGACCAGAATAGGGTTTTGTTTAGGGTTTTTTATTTATGGCTAAACACTTGAATTGATCTCCTATGTAGGCAAGTCTTCAAACAAAGTGGGTATAGTTTTGGGTATTCTTGGGGGCTTCTTGTTGATTTTATTGCTATAACTATTTGGATTCAGAAGAAGATTCAAGTCTGCGGCATTAAGGAAAGGTACTTTTGAGGTGATTATTTTTTAGTAAATCGTTCTTTCAAATGTCAACAAAAATTCTAGCTAGTTGATTATATAAGAGCTACTCACTCAAAAAGGAAATAAGGGAGAAAAAATTCTATTTATTTTTTCTTGTAAAATAAAATCTTCTCTATAAAAAATGTGTAATATTTTTCCCATGCATCAATCAGGAGAGAATCCTGATACAGAGGTGTACTCTGCTATTGGGAAGGAGCATGGAATTTTTCTCAACTTGGAAAATATAAAGGCTCCAACTAGAAATTTTCATGATGATAACAAGCTTGGAGAAGGGGGATTTGGCTCTGTTTACAAGGTAAGATAACTCTAACCACATTAAATATGCTATTAAATTGAACCAGGTTACTTCTTCATTCTCCACTGAACAACAATCTACAGACTATTTCATAGAGAATGAAAGGGTGGGAATATGTCCTAAAGTCACACAAAATAGGCATTTTAATTTTGAATTTTAGGACTTTCATATATTATTAGAATACACTCTTGTACAATTGCTTGAAGTATAAATTCTCAAATGTTCATCGGTATATGTTCTGCGGATACCTTCCCATACAAAATAATTTAGAACATTGATAGTTATGAGAGCTCCCCTACCAGTGTGTATGTGACACAGAGCCAAATTGGACATCTTTGTTCGAATAGACTGCTGAAAGCTATATCAACAGCTTGCAAGGAGAGTCATATTTGGACATCAATGTAAAATACCAACACAATGTACAGAAACATATGTAAATTCATCCATTATTGACCATGAAGGTTTTGATTCAGTGAAAAATATACCTTCTTTTTAGTAATCAAATTCTCAACTTCAACGAGTGACAAGTTGACAAGCTCTAAAATCTCTGGTAGCCAAGTTAGCTTTAGCTTTGTTTTTTTTATTGATCCTTCAAGATGGAGCATGCCATGAAGCTGTACAATAATAGCCTTTGAGTCCTTCTCAATATTTTTTATTATGGCATTGCCCGAATCCATCAGTGTTACCTCTTCACCTTCTGAGACAAGAGCAGCATCAGCACTCTTCAACCAAATGTGTTTTGTGTAAGTAGTTTCTTTCTTGCCAGCACCTTCATACTTTTTATGCCTAGCCAGAATTTTGACAAAAGGTTCTTCAGGCCCATTTGTTAAGTATAGAAGAACACAATTTTCAAAAGAGTAGTGTGTCTAGGATAGATAGGGTCAATGATTTTTTTATTCATTATCCAAAGTTTTTCCCACTCCATTAGATTTAGATTTTTTGATTTTTTGATGCTCCTTGAAACAAAAGTGCCAAAGAAAACTTAGATTTATAATTTTAATTGGTATAGGTTATAAGAATTTGTATGGAAACTATAGAAAATTAAGTGAAAAAAAAGGTGTTCCAAAGAAAAAGTCCAACATTTAAACTTGTGATAGAATAAATTGCTTTAAGGCCTCTACTGTCAATCCCCTTTGCAATGTTCCTTGCACTGTTGGGAAGCGAGGATCGTCCCAACCCTCCACTTTTTCATTATCTACAAACCACTGTAGTTTTTTCTTGCTCTAGAGAGTATAAAAAAAATTCAAATGGCTAAAATCCCACACATGCACTTTCCACAAACCCATGTCTTCTAAGCCCTATAATATTGTTCATTACGATCATGGTACTCACTTGACCGGAGAGCATGTGTCACACCTTCAATGCTATCCACATATGGGCATGCAAAATCATATGTTGGATATATCTTGTATTTAGATCCAACATGGTGATGGCAGACCGGATTGTATCTATAATAAATAGGATCTTGCAATGTTTTGTTAACATCTTGCATGTTTAGCTTACCTCTTAGACAACATTGCATCCCCCTCTCAGAAGCAGCAATCATTTCTTTCCATAGACACATATTTTGCTCCATAGAGTTATTCCTATTGATGGACTCAATTCCATCCATTCTCTCTTTCTGCATCTGCTCTTGAGTTGTGTCATCCACCAATCTAGGTTGGATAAGAAAACTTTTAAATGAGTTGTGTTAATATAATTTTTTAAGGATTGGTTACAACCAAAGTCATAAGGTTTTTGACATTGGTGGAACCATAGTACACTGTTAATTAAATGGTAACATATTCTACATAAAGGTGAGTTTGTTATTTGGAGTCCCCTGGTTGCTTTCTCAAACTAATCAACCTTGATCTGATAAGTATTTC
The DNA here is from genome assembly GCA_028749045.1 of Cupressus sempervirens. Taxonomy (NCBI): domain Eukaryota; kingdom Viridiplantae; phylum Streptophyta; class Pinopsida; order Cupressales; family Cupressaceae; genus Cupressus; species Cupressus sempervirens. Next base: position 156,330,634 of record CM053789.1, read on the forward strand.
TGCTTGTAAACTATAGTATTAGAATTTTGATGTGGAATTCCTTCTGCATGCAAGCTCATTTGGGGAAGTTTTTCGAGGCATATGGAAAGGAACAGAAGTTGTAATCAAGATTTTACTGGAGCAAGACTTGACAAAGGATAACATGGAAGATTTTTGCAATGAAATATCACTTTTAAGGTAGCTACATAACATTCTATTCAAAATACTATAATCATCATTAATTTCTCCTGCTATCTCAAATTACTTTAAATAAAGAGGTTGGTAGAACTTTTCTTTCTCATACATTTTCTATTTTGTTCTATATGCATCTTGTCCAGCCACTTGCGACATCCAAATGGTACTTTCCAACTCCCTGTCTATAGCTTGAAGTTATTGTTCTGAAAATTTAAAGTAGGGTGAAGTTTTCTTCTAAAGTTCTCAAAAATTATATACAATTTTATGTTGTGTTTATCATATAATTTGATGCTTTGGTTTGGATATCTTGTATGTGTAAATAGTACAATGCCTATGAGCTTGTTTACAACTCATGCAATGGTCACATCACAATTTGTGTGAAATTGCTTGTATTTTTGGCCTTAAAATACCCTAGATGGTTTGTATTCACCAAAATGCTAGTATTGAAACCATGCAAGTGCAATCAATATCATTGCCCAAGCTGTTTGCATCCAAACAGTGCTATGCAAGGAATAATGATGCATTTTTGTTGAAGCAATACACACAAATTTGCTCCAAAAATCACCACTTTACCTTTAGAGTTCAAAATGCATGGTATAAAGTCATATAGGCATGCTTTTTGAAGCACTTTGCATTTGTTTTTGTATGTAAAATTGACACTTAGTATTCTTAGTTACTAAGGCGGGGTTTTAAATGAGAAACACGCATGTATATGCATTCAAAATCGACACTTTGGAGTCTTTTATAACTAAAGTTGATAATGATGTTCTTTTCAAAACAATTTGCATGTGTAAACACATCTAAAAAGTGCCACAATAACTTAACACTTGCTTTTTAGGAGGTTTTACATATGGTTTTTATTTTACACATGTTTAATATATGCAAGTTTATAATACACAAACAATGTGCTCTATTAGCATTCAATTGATGGATCAAGGGTTTGTGTGATATGCATGTATAGAGATTGTTAACGATATCTATAGTTGGCCAAAAGTTAGCGGAGTACTGATTCACCCCCAAGTATTCCCTATTTCTAACAATGACTATTTATGGTCTAATATTCAATCCTTATTTTGAATGTGCTATATGTTGAAAATGTGGAAATTAGTGATCCAAATCTGATAGAAATTATGGACACAAGCACACTTGTAGCTTGAATTTACTTAACATCAATGTATGCACATCCATGTATCTTTCCTATTGCATATCCATGTATCATCCTCTACCATTTTAGTTTAGCTAATCTCTAGTGAAGAGAGGCAATACTCTCATCGTGAAAGCCTATGCCATCAATGAAGGAATCTAGTACACAAAATACTATTAAGGTTTTGAGAGATGATAGTGGAGGTTCCTGAAACACCGTACTGGGAAAAATGTGGCCCTGCCAAACTTCCTAGCTAGAATGGTAACTGTGTTCTATATAAAGATGGTTAGCTTGAGAAAAATTCATTTTCTTTTAGAATATGTACACAAAAGGCTCTAATTTCTCAGGAGAACAACATTTACCTCTAGGTTCATGGTAGTGCATTGAGCATCTAATATTTTAAAAGCCTGTTGTTACCAATAATGCCTAAGGTGTAGTTTATGGTCATCTTTCATTCGAGAGCTAAAAATAATTTTATTTTCTAAGGATTTTTTCTTTTCAAATATATCATGCCTATATATTAAGTAGTGATCTATAGCTTTCAACTCTGTAGAAATCCCCTAGTAAGTTTGTCAGGGTTAGGCTTCCACTTCCAAAGTAGATTGCGGAGTACAAATTTGGATCCTAGAATGGCAATGGGGTTTTACATAAAGATGCTCATGCCCAATTATTTTGATGGCTCAAGCTTTGTAAAGCCTGATTAGGAAAATATAGGAAGCCATTGGGCTCTGCTAACATGTCCATTATGGCTAAAGAGTACTTCATGATCTTCTTCGCTTGAAAAAGATTTTGTTTTTCAAAGAGGAGTTAGTTGTGTCAGAAGTTTCCTTTGTTTTTTCTTTTTTTCATTTGTTGATTGAGGGTCTCTGTTAAAAAATGAGTTGATTGTTGTTTAGATTCCTTGTTAATTTTTCTTCCATAAACATCTTGATAGAATTTTTTGAATCTTTATATCTTGAGGTAACTTTGCTTTTGGTCTTTTTAAAATATGGTTCTTGAAATTTGTTTCCGGTTCACATTTTGATATTTTGAGTTCGATTTCACTGTTATTCTGACAAGATCTTAATAGTATGAATTAGATAGTTGTTCAGTAGTTTTTCACCCATTATCCTCTCAGCATAGCCTATGAATTTGAGATGGAAGTGGGTATATGGTAAGTACATAGGTGTACTATTCAACAAGGTTTATTATTCTTGGTAATAGATGTCAAAAGGCCTTTTCTTGTTACTGAAGTCGAATGGTTGGGAATGAGCTCAGTAGAGGTCAAATATCACATATGAGGCCCTCAATGCAATAAGGGATGAGGCTAGGATCATGCCCTAGGCAACTTTGGCAGAATGGGTACTTTTCAATCCTTTACTCTTAGGCCCTTAGTCTAAAAGGTAAACTTTTGTGAAATGGGTACATTTGAATCCTTAACTCTTAGGCTCTAAAGCTTAAAAGGAAAATGTTGGCAAAATTGCTTTTGTTCAATCTCTTACTCTTAGCTGAAGAGATTATCTTAGACTTGTGCTTCTGAATGAGGTTGCAAAAATGACTTGGCTATGGAAAGCCCTCTATTAAGAAAACCAAAAATGGTAATAGATGGAAAGTAACCATGCACTTGAAAATTTACTATCAACTTTTGCCTCACACTTTGTAATCTATCATTATGAAAATATTGTGATAAAAAGGTTGCCAAAAAAAGCCATATGTATACACAAGATGCTAAATGAGTGGTGGAACCACAGAAACCTAAGAAAATAGATGATAACCAATTGAGGAAGAGTGGGAATATAAAATATGTTAAAAGAATGGTAAATTTTGTAAAAAATGTTATGAAGCGGATATGAAGAGAAGAAATCATTTATTGTGCATGTATACTGAACTAAAATGAGAAATCATCTATATCTCCATCATGTAATCTCAGTCTTTATATCCATTTTGTAATCTCAATCTTGTTAGTTTATGTTTCCGTTATTTATTTTTACATTTTGTTCCAGTGTATTATTTACAACATAGCAATCTCCTTATTATTTCCCCACCATATCATGTTTTAGTATTTTACCACTTTTCTTGTTCTTTGATTTTTCTTTTTATAGTCTCCTATTCTCTTTTAATCGGTTATCATTTATTTGCTTTGGTTTTTCTGCCCCCTTTATCATTTTGCCTCTTCATTGATGCTAATGCCAAGTATTTTTGTCAATGGGACCTTATCCCTCCATTGAAGCTAATGCCCAATTTTTTTGTCAAGGAACATTACTATTACTGTCAATCATCAATAGTTGAAAATGGACTTTGTATGAACCACAAGATTTGCATTGAAAGAAGCTCTTGAGAATGACAACACACTTCCAATTTTACTATCAAAATTTTAGATCACGCTCATTGATGATAATGCCAGATTTTTTGTCAATAGAACCTTGCCCCTCCAATGCCACTCACAAAAAGTTTGTCTGCCAATATTGCTTCCCAGGTCATTCCTTTTTTTTTTAGTAGCTGATGCCCTTGGCTATCTTTTCGAACATGCTCTCTCTTCCAAACCTGTCCATCGTATCTCATTGCTTGGTAATGCTACAGTGCCTAATTCCCAATGTTCTGATTACAACACATTTATTTAAAATTTAGCTGATGAATTAATACATACCTTAGATATTTGACAATATTTCTGCACTATCTCAGGATCCAAGCTTGCAATTCATTAAACTGAACTTATTATGATCTGCCCTAACTCACATCCCCATTGGATACCTTGAAATGCTGTGTAAGCATGGCCTGATTACCAGATAGCTTGGTATACCCTTTGTTATTAGAGTCTCTCATGAAGATTTTTGGAAATGATTCATGACCAAGTTCAGAGGAAAACTTGTGAGCTAGACTTTGATTTCTTTCCATGACTGGCTACATCCAAGTCACCAGTAAAATTCTTTTTGCCAGCCATGTCCACATTTCATCATTTTGATTGCCCTCCAAAAATTGCTACAATGAATGGACTTAATTGTTTAGGTATTTTATTCAGGCCAAAGGGGGCAAGAAGAAAGGTCATCCCCCTACTTCTTGGCTTCATTGTATCCAACTAAAGAACAGAGGTGGTATGGGGATTTACTAATTCATACACACAAGGGATTCCAAGATACAAAGGGAGTAGGCTTTAGAGGATTAAAGAGGTAAGATCATCCTTCTATTTTTGCATGTTGTAGTTTTTTTTCTAAGAAATAAAATTTCTTAGTAGAAAATTATTACTTGAAGACTCAAAGATACAATTTGAAATATCTATCGTGTCCATCTTCAAACCATTTATTTTAGTATTACATAATATTCTACACTAAACTCTTGATTTCATATACAATTCCAACTTGAAGTAGATGATCTGGTGGTACCTTCCAGGTAGAAATAGTGGATTGATAGTTCTCATGAAGAAAATGATATTCATAAATAAGTATTCCTGAAAAAAATATCTTCGTATTGGCAATCTTAGTATGGTCTTTCCCAAGACATGTACAACCCTGACATTGTTTACCAAATCAAGTTGTTGCAGCTCCTCATATTCAACATTATTTGTTGCAATTGGATTTTTGAGATGATCATTTGCACCTTCCTTATGTTCTTCATTTATGATATGATATTTTATGCTCTTGATAACATGGGTTAGAAACTTCTCCCTTTCCATGCTTGGAGCCACATCATTGTAACTATAATGTGCTAAAAAATTATTATAGGTGAGAGCATAAAACTAACTTTACTTGTACTAGTAGAAGAATTGCAATAGATATTCTAACAAAAATATTCTTTCTTAGATTGCCTACCTTTGACTAGATTCCTTGAAAAGTTGACAAAACTGATATTACAGGAGTTAATGCTCCATAGGTATATGTGTGCTTCCTTAAGTATTAAAAGATAAGAAGAATATATTGGAAGTGTTTATAAAGTAATAGTAGAAATAGAGGAAAACACATAAGGATGACCAATAACAATAGAAAATTTCATTCATCTCCCTTGTTTCCATGGTAGGAATAATATGATATAATATCTTCAGTCAGTAGAGAAACTCAAAGGAATAATGGAATATACAAATAATACTCAAATATGTCAGAGATGTGGATATATGAGACCAAAGAGATTTTCTATTATTAAATCTTCAAGTTTCAATGGCCAGTGATGCTATGAAGTATTTCAAAAATATGATTAAAAGGTTGAGACTACAACTGGAGAAACATGGAAAGATATGATGTATATGTTTTAGTACTGGAAGTAGTAGATGTAGTCGCGCTATAGATTCTACAATAAAGATGGAACAAATAAGAGTATGATTTTGTATTGATTTCCTATTTTGGTTTATGTTGCATCTTGGAAGCATTTTCCTTGTCAAAACCTCAAAGATCTTCCTAGGTGGTCAAAGGTGGTGAAACAACAAAAACATGGAAAAAAACATAGAGATAGGTAGAATATGATTGGAGAAGTCTTAAACATGCATTTTACATCCATTTGTGCCAAGGAATCCAAAAATTGTCATGAAGATGTCAACTTTGCAAAAATTGAAAAATTGCAATGTTGCAACTTTATGCAACTTGGTGGGCTTTCATATAAAAATTATCTCTACCCTTCTAAAAGTTGGAATGATCACTAAAAAATATATAAGCCTTTTCAAAAGGTAGTTGTACGGGTTGGAAGCAAGTTATTGCACAAGATTGAATGCCAAAGCTGAGTTTTTGACAAATTTCTTGATGTTTGTAACCTTCAATCATGTGAACAGTCATTAGTTCTGAAATTTCTTTGTAAATTGGGGTTAGTAATATGTTAGCTTTGTTTTGCATAGGTTTTGATTGCATTTTATTGAGCCTCATATGTATTTTTTTCAATGTCATCGAATGCTACCAGTTTTCCTTCATAACTTGGCAGTTTTTACAAAATATGGTCTATCTCTATTTTCAACAGCTAAAAATTGATGAAACCTTGGGGAAAAGAAGTAGACTTGTTTTACTTTACAATACAAAAGGTTGGAGCTAAAAAAATTCAGTTTGTGAATTTTACCAACAAGCCCTAGGCAGGTTGACAGTGAATCTGGCTAGAAATGAATGGCAAAATAAGCCTGGTAAATGCATAGGAAGGAAGATTGTGACATGGTTTCTTTTGGAGATGAAAGAGCAACAAATGGAGGCCCATACACAATGACTTTATCCCTAAGATGTTTTCTAAAGAAAAAGTTTGTGGTAAATATTGTCCATAATTACTAGGAGACATAAGGATACTAGTATTGATATGAGGATTGAAGTGTAAACCAAATTAGGGTTTGTAATTAAATGATTAAGGAGACAACTATTTTATTTGTAAATGAAATCATTAGAAATTGTAGGTACAAAAGATGGAGTTTCCTCTCATCTATGATTCCATCACATTTCATTGCACACACTATTTGCATGATGTGTTTTCTAATATTAAATAAGGATCCAATTATTTTCGTAAATAAATTTCTATAACCATACACTTGGATACATTAGATCTCACCAATAATTTGGTCAAGGTTATATTTGAATCGATGATACCTTCTCTCATAAGGATCATGATTTAACTATAGGTTACTGTGCCCTAGATTGCACTTGGTATGGCAGGTTTCCGTAGAGAGTCCTTTTTGCACCATCTTGCATTGCTATGCTATAGAATCTAGACATTACCTTTTCTCCAAAAAGCACACAAGCACATTTTTCATTCATTTGAATATTGAATATTTGAGAAAAGCTTGCACAATAAAGCTAAAAAAATGCTCAACAATATGAGATAGTTGGAAAGAAAAGTTTTTTTAGCAGTTTAACAGCAGCATTTTCAATTTTTAGGGTCTGGTATCTAAACAATGTAAATGAGAGGAAACTTAAATACAAATGCACACCAACCATTGATTAAGTTTTCAAACTACATCTCCAAGCAGTCATCAGTGAATTCGACCTGTTTCGTTTACATCTGGCAAATATGAAAAGAACCAGAAAATTGATTTTTTTGCAAATTTGTGGTGCTATTTACCATGAGATAAATTGGAAAAATTTGTTGATTCCCATTGAGAAAAATGTGAATTTCTTCCGCTGATTTGATCCATGAGTCCCTGGCAGGAAAAATCACACCTCCAGCAAGAAATTTATGTGTCTGTAAACTATGGAGCTAAATTGATATAGCTCTGTTCAAACAATCTTAGCTTCTAATCTAAACTTTTGTTCTGTACTCAATAAACTGGCTGTGTGGTAGCACATTTTCTGATTAGCACTCATAGCTTTTACCAGCAGATCATTAGATGTGCTGATAATTTATTTTGAGTATTTCATTAAATTTTATATTAGTTTTTTGCTAGTGTCTTGTTGAAGAATATGGCTTATCCTATTTTGTCAGAGATAATTACAAGAAAGGACTGATTAAGAAATAATTGTGTACAATAGATTGAATTACCATTTTGGTCTTTGATTGCGCTATGATTCCAATCATTGATCAAGAATATTTCTTACATTCATGCTAGTGATTAAGATTTTTTTGTCATATATTTGGAACCTAAATGGTAATAGTACTAAATGAATGTTTAATTTTACTATTTAATAGGTATAAACATGGTATCTGTCTGAATGGAGCTGATTGTCGATATAGGCACCAAAAGATGCCTCATCCACCTCCTCCTGTAGAAGAAGTTTTCCAAAAACTTCAGCAGTGGGCGACAGTGACAAATGGTTCCTACCCAAACAGATATCCTCAGCACAGGCAAAAAAATTATTATCATCAAGCAAAAAAGGCTTAGCCCTCACCTAGTGTTTCTCAAAGACTTCTAGGAAGTTCACCTTCAGGTGACAAGCCCAAGAATCATAAGCAGAAAAGGTCACAATGTGTACCATAGTATCAAACAAATTAGAGTCAAGGCCAGCCAGTGAACCCTTCAACAAATGGATTCTCAAATCAACCAAATGTTGTATCTGTTGCGTTGCCACTACCACAAGGAATTTCTAGGTTTGTTGAAATGGCTCAGTGCATGGCTGTTCTTCTATGGGACTATTGTATTGCACTTTAATTCCTAAGTTTGTGATGTATCCATACTTAATTTTTTGTTGCCTTTCCTCAAGTGATGTTGGGGGTGTGCCATTGGAATTGGTTGTTAGAATTATATTGGTGCTCGGTGTATACATTTCAGCTTCAGAAGTTCTTATATGTACCAATTTCATTTTATGTGCTTCATTTAAATGTACATGGATACCAATCAATACGAAGATATTGTAAATTTTGTTGTTGGAGCATTATAAGCTTTTCCTTTTAAATAATAGTTATACAGCTACTGAATCTGATGTCTGTGAAACTTTTGAGTAATTTAGTCTGTTCTAGGAAGTTTTATTATCAGAGCGACAGAGTTGATTGCAACTCATTCTACCATATTGAGAATAAGTGTGGGCATTAGGTTCTTTTTTTTGTAACACGTAAGCTTGCCTTTAGTCTGGAGAGATTTCCATTCTATATACATTTGATCACATTATTACATTGAATTTCCTTTTGCTAATTGGGCAGTGTGGGTGGTGAAAAATCATTCTGCTTTTAGAAGCTCTCATATAATTCTCTTAAATATTGGTTATTTTGAGGCAACATTAATTATTGTTTTTGATTAAAGACTATATTGATTATTGTTATTGTACTCACCTAAAAATGGTCATCTAGACTATTAGCCCCCTTCTCAGCATTTTGGCTAAATTAATTTAATCATTTACCTAGACCAAATTTCTAATAATCAATTTATTTGATTATAACCTATAGTTTGACTATGCTATCCTAAGTTCATTATTTGATTAAAAGAACATGTCCCCTTTTAATTAAATAAAAGACCCCATTCTTCTAACCCACTTAAAGTGCACACATAAAGTCCTTTTTCTATTTTGCAATTAAAAGAAAAGGCTTTGTGACTTTTGTCTTATATGACAAGTCAACTTATATTCTATTGGTTTACTTGTGTGTGCACATGGATCACTCCTATTTTTCGAATTCAACCATTGATCATCCACCATCTTCATCTTGATCTCCACCGTCCGTACATCTTTAAAAGGGAGAGAGCTTTCCCCCTCAAAGCATCCATCCTCATTTGAATATTGTTATGCTACAGGTTTTCTAACAAGTTTTTTTGGAGCTTTGCGGAGAACTTCTCATTTCTTGTCTCATTCTATCATTCCATCACATTAGCATAAGATCATATGGCATTCTTAGCATAGTTGCATTTTAGTTTAACTTTGATTTCTTGCAATAATCTCACATAGTTTAAATATTTGGTTTTGTAACAATCTCATACATGCTTAGTATAGATACATTTTGCATTATCATCTTAGCTTAGTTTCCATACTTGCATTGCATTCTTGAGGGATTCCTTGAAGATATTTGCACTCTTGCTCTTGTCTCAAAGAACCTCTCGTTGCATGGTTTACTAGCAAGGAGTACATTTCTAAGGCTTGGTTGAGAGCCTTCATGCTGAAATACTAACTCTTTGCACTCCGTGGATAGGGAGCTCTAAGTCGGCATCCAAGCATTCCAACTCATGGAATCGTTTGGATTGAATAGTTTAGAGTGGGACACTTTCGAGTGTACATTTTTGGCGCCCACCGTGGGGCTTGAATCAAGTTCTAGCTCCATTTTCTTTCATTTCTTATCTCTGGTTTTTTACAGCAGCATATTGGATCTAATCAAGTACTTTTTTAGAATTATCACTTTGGTTTTAAGGCCAACCCATAAGTAGATTGGTTTGAAGGCCAAAAATCTAGTTGGTTTAAAGATTTGATCATATCTTTTAAACCGCTTGAATTTTGGTTCTAAATTTCTTTTTGCAAGTTGGGTATGTATTCAAAATGTTTCAGTCCAATTTTTAGAGCATTTTGATGTGATTTGCGAAAGTTATGATATTTTCTTATTTTTTCATAAAAAGTCGTTTCTTGTCGCACATCAGCATTTTTTTCAAAAAAAATTACATTTCCAGAAAGATTTTTCAATTTTAATGGGGGTTCTTTCTTTTTGTTTTGAATTTTGAGATCGTATTAAGGATCAAAAATTCGATTTGATAAATTTCGCCTATTTTGACAAAATCAATCTCTAGAGCGCAAATGAAGAGATTTTTTAAAATTTCTTGCATTTTTGGAAAGCTCTCTGATTTTTAACAGGGGTCTCTTCTTTTCATTTTTATTTTTGGATACGAAATCATAGCAAACAAGTCCAATCTTGTTGACTAGGTCAAAATCAAAGAGTAAAAATGAGAGCATTTGTGATTAACTTGCACTTTCTTTGCATGCACTTGGTTGGAAGATAAATTGGATTTTTGAGGAAACTCACCACTTTTTATTGCATATTTTTATGTTATTTCACACTAACTTTTGGTGCTAACAAGTTGTGATTGCAGGTTGCTTTTTTTGTGAAAAAAAAAAATTGAAACATTGCATAAAAAGAACGCATGTCAAAGCTTCAAATGCGCAAGGGCTACTAACATTGTTTGCAGGGCTGCCCAAAGCATAAAAATCCAAAATTTCTTGCTTTTTAGTTTTCATGTGCAGCATATACTAGTTGTTTATTTTTAGGCACATTAAAACTTACAATTGGGATCTTTTGGTGATAGGAGAGTATGCTCTTCACCCTTGTCGTGGATCAGAAATCTTGACTTACCATTTGGTTTCAAGAGTAAGAGGCAATTGAATCTTCTTGGTGTGTTTAGGAGAAAATTATTGAAATAGGAGAGTATGCTCTTCACCCTTTTGGTGAATCAAAAATCTTGACTTTCGAAAGTTTATCCACTCTTTGTGTAGTTAGAATCCTTTAGAGGGCCTACTCTCGGACAACCTGAGAGGAATGACCCAAGTGGGGACAAGCTGATTACCTGGCTCTTCCAACCCACTATAAACTCAAGGCTACCAAGAACACAAAACTTTGGTAGACGTAGTGTTTGTCTTCGCCTAGTGTGATTGCTTATGGGATTTCGACCATAGGGAGATCACTAGGCAAGAATGCTTAAGGTACTCTTGTGGTCGCGAGATCGGTTACTCATCGCAAGGTGAGGTGTCCCATAATTGGGAGCAAGAGGAACACTATGAACGGAAGCCCTATCTAAACACCCTAAGTTAGTAACTACCCTTTTTAGCCACTCAACTTCTTGGTGCAAGGATTGATCCTAGTGGACTACCCAGATCACCCCAAGATTTACACTCACCATATGTGTTCCCTTGGTTATGCTTATGGCATTTCCATGACAAAGCCAATATCTCTTGTGGGAAACCACTTGGTGTGAGGCGAAGGAGCATCAAGCGTGGGCTAAGTTGTTGGGTAATGAACCATGACTTCTAGGTAGATATTGCTTGATGTGTTCTCGAATGTGCTATACCTGTGAAAATCTTTTGAACATACACATGACGATAATTCTAGGGAATTCTTTTCAGACATCACATATGCTTGTATCATGTAAGGTTGCTTTGTCCCTTGCTTGATTGTTTGAAGACTACTCCATGTGTCACTATCTTGCTTGGAAAGAAATTTCTTTTGAACATCAAATTTACTATGCTATCAATTATTGCCAAACTTTGTCAACCAAGTCAAAATGTCAAGTGCAAAAATTTTCTTGTGTTGCTTGCTAAGGGGAGTCGCATCATTTGATTTTGATTTTCTATGTCTCTAGTTCTTGAACATGCTTAAAGTGACTCTTTGGTCTTGGTTCTCTTGGTATTTCTATCTTCATGGTCTATGCATGCTTGCTAGTTATCCTTTTGCTAAAATGGTTACCTTGATTTCTTGACTACACTCTTGGATTGGGAAAGTTGTTCACTTGTCACCCTGCTTGCTCTATTTATTTGGCTATTTGGGCATCTTTCCTAGCTATTGAATTGAGTCATTCATGTCATAAATTTCTTGGACATATTGTTTGACAAGTCGCTTTAATCTCTCTCTAATATCTTGGCAAGTGAACACTCTACCTCCTATAGTTTCAACATCAAGTTATCTTCTAGACTATTTTATGCTTGGCTTTGCATCTAAAACTATGGGATCTAAACCTTATGCTACCAAAATTCAACCAAATCTAGATGATCATGATATCCTCCATGTCACTAAAGAGTTTCAAGATCTATATGCACAATACAAAGAACTAGAAGAGACAAATGATCTTTCTTACCTTCATCTTTCTAAGCGCATGATAGAAATGAAGTCTAAACTTGAGAAAAGGTTGGAGGAGAAGATTGCATCATTACATGAATCTTCCTTAAGGTCTTTACATGTATGTGAGTCACCTTCTTTGAGGTCATCCTCTTCTTCTAGGTCTACATGCTCTACTTCAAGACATCAATTGTCTTCATCTTCTACATCTAAAGACCTCTTTAGAGGACAAGCAAGTGATACCTACTTTGAGCCTATTCCAAAATTTCATGATGGACCTATCTTTGACCAAGATAATGATGAAGACATGAATGCATTCTATTCACTTGATAAACAACAAGAAGATCTTAGACATACTTCTAATAGAACTTTTGCTCCCTTGGAAGATTCTTATGATGACACTTTGCAAAAACTTCTTAGCAATAAGATCATCATGTTACCAAAGTCTAGCTCATATGGAAACCCATTCTTAGATATCTATCATGCTTATCATCAACATAATGAGCATAGTACTTCAGATTGCATTGAACTAAAACATAAAATCCAAGATCTTATTGATAATGGAATTATTGATACCTCTAATGATTCATGCGATGAGGATACTTTTCTTGAGCAAGATTACATTAATGAACCTATGTCAAGTGATGGTTTCCTTGATACCTCCACTTCTTCCAACACTCATGCATCTCTCAACACTTCAAAGCTTTCCAACATGCCTCCATCAAATAAAGAACCTAACGCTTTCCACATTGACTACGTGTATCCTCAAGGCCTACCTCTAAAAGAAACTCAAGCTAACCTTCACTTGGCTGCAAACCTTTTCCATGCTACTAAGCCTGAAGATCCATGCACTACTCCATTCACTCTTCATTCTCCCTTGTCCTTAGAAATGGCTCCATGTCAAGAGGACTCTCAAAATGAAAAATCTATAAATTTCAAGAAAGATCAAGATCAAGCACCCTTTCATCTCTTTCAAGATTTTTCCCCTCCATATTCTATATCTTATCCACCTCCTAAGTATGATGAAGACACAACTTCCATTATCTCCCTTGAGCTTATTGAAAATTATGAGAAAAGTTCTCTTCATATGCTATCCAAAGCTACTTGTCAAGATCAAAGTGTCCCCTCATGTTCTACTTCTCCATATCCACTTAAAAATTGTGCTCAAGCTTCAAGTCCTCCGATTAAAAATGGTGTTCCTATCAAAGGTACTCATGAGTCTATTCATGGCTTTGACCACGTTGCTCACTCTAAAGATGTTGATATCCCTTTTCACTATCCATTTGCATCTCCTAAGTCTATCCTTGGTCCTTATCCATCAAATCTAAAGCCTTCAAACCTTCCATCTATATTGGGACTTTATGTTCCTTCATCTCCTACACTTTCCACTCCTAGCTCTCCCATCATACCTCAAGATCAACAAAGACACTCATCCTTGATGACTTTTCACCCATCTATCCATCTAAACCAGTCATATCATCCTTATTCATCCACAAATCCCAAGTCCTTTGGAAGTGAGAATAAACATAAGAATCCATTGAAAAATAAAGATCACTATGTCCCATCTAATCGACATGTGAATGCTAAGAAGGAGAATTCACAAAAGAGACTACAAAGGTCCACTATTAAAAAAGCTAAATCAAAGAAAATATGGGTTCCTAAACCCATTATTGAATAAATGTGTTTTGAAGTATCCAAAGGAAAATCTAAAGCTATATGGATTCCCAAGTCTCTTTTAAAAGACTTGAATATTGAAAATACTTCAAAGTTGACATTCAAGCTCCCAAAGGCTTCCATTCCATCTTCTTCCAAAACTCTTTCTAAAAATATTCCAAAGCCTTCCACTCCACTTTTTTCCAAATCTCTTCTACCACTTCATACATCTAAACCTCAAGCTACTTCATCCATGATTCCTCCATCGTTCCAATACCCTTCAAGGTGTGTGTCAATGTTGATCTTGTCCAATATTTCAGCTACCCTCATGAAATCCTCTAAAGCTTACACTTACTTTCTATACATGAACTCTTATCCTCCATATACTCTTCCTACTACCATTTCTCTTTCATCACCCTATCAACAACTTTGAGCATACCTTTCTATGGTCTTGGCTTATCATGACTTATCTTTTCTATAGGAGCACTATCTACATTCAAAAAGCTTGAGCTCTTTCTGAAAATTCAAAAAATTCAAAAAAAAAAAAAACAAAAAAAAAAAAGAAAAAACAAAAAAAAAATTGAAAATGTGCCTTGGTGAAAACCACTTCTTGTGGCACCTTGGTAGCAAAAGTAAAGAGAAATAAATGCATCCTATGGTGAAAACTACTTCTTGTGGCACCTTGGATAAGTACCATGATGAAAACCTGGCAAACAAGCATCATGCATAATTCTTCCATCATCCATCTATCCCTTATTCTCTCTTTGATCTTGACAATGTTGAGCTATCTTTGCATATTGGCTATCTTATCCACCAGATTTTCTATTGTACTCTCCCATTCACTCATAGCCTCTATCTTGAGCTTTATTCTTATTGCTCTATCCCATTGCTATACTATCTAGTAAACCTCTTGGTCTTGATCATAATAAATGAAACATGGTTCTCATCGGTCTCTTGACATGGCTACTCTTTTGGACTACACACTTCATGCTATCTCACTTGTTGGCTTCATTGCTTATCCTACACGTTATCTTGCTCATTTCATCCATTGCTTATCCAAAACCTACTTTATATGGCTATCTTTCCCTAGCTTGGGTACTCTTGAAGAGTGCATCCTTGAGGATCACTTTCACTTGCTTCATACTCCTTTCTTATCCATCTTTGTCTATCCACCAACTTTTTGCTCCATCATGTCCTACACCTGCTAGACATTGGGAGAAAATGATGTGATCTTGCTTGAGAACTAGTAATCTCTAAATTATTCTAAATAATCCAAAAAATCATCTATGATGCTGAGAAAATCCTAAAAATCAAAAAATGTCCTGAAAAACTGATCATTTTAGTGAAAACCTAGCAATAGGCACTTTGATGTATCACCAAAAAAATTCAAAAATACAAAAAAAAAAAAAAAAGAAAAAAGTCCTGAAAAAATCTGTCAAAGTGGTGAAAACCTGGAAACAGGCGCTACTTGAAACCCTTGCACCTATGTCTATCAATCTCAATCATCCACTTTGCTACACATTTCCTAGCTTGGAATTGTTTCTTGTCCTCATCCTGGGGGCATAGCTACTTAGCCTATTGAGGTATTCTTGTGGATTAGGGTTTCTTTGACAACTCACAAAATAGTGTTTTTCAACACTTCCCCCACTTTGACATCAAGTGTTTTTTAACAGTTTACAGATAGTTTACCTACGGTCTCCGATGTCGCGATATCTCACTATCAGAATCAAGTCTTGAAGAAGTGGCCAAGTGACTTACACACACGCACTTTAACACTTAAAAAATTGAGCTATGCTAATCTTTATCTACTTTGTGTGCTGTCTATGACAATTTCTTTACTATATGTTCCATCCCTAATAGTCTTTCAAGGATGTCATTGACTAGAAGACTGGGGGCATGGGGCATGTTTTCTTGATTTCTTCTTGTGGGTATACTTTTGTTTTTCTATAGTGTTGTAAGCATTTATGCTGCTCCTATTCAACACGTTGACTTACAAATGTATCATCCTTGACTATTTTGCAAGATCACACTCAGGGTTTATCCTGGCGCTTACGCCTTGATACAGGTGTAATCTTGCTAAATTAAACTTAGGGAATCTAATCATGTAGTTATCTTGACTTACATGTCTTTGATGCTTAGATTGGATTTCCACATACCTATCTAATATCGATCATATTCATATCCTCATAGTTATACTAGTGATGGTTGTATGATCTCATGATGTCCCTAATAAATGCTCAATGATGAAATTAAGAGTCTAAATGTTATGTGCTTCTTGCTGGTAAACCACTTTGCATATTAGCTTGCATTTTAGGTTCATTTTCTAGATTAGTCTTGCATTCTTGCATATGGGGAGAGCTCTCTCTTCATCTTTTTTGTGGACATATCAGCTAACTCCTTTCATATATTTCTTTACTTTCTTCTTGTTCATGTCTTTTCACCTTCTTAATCTTTCACTTCATCTCTTTTCTATCTTATCATCACATTATATAAATTTTTGACCTCTTAAATAATTTCAACATCCTAGATTCATTTTTGGGATCAAAATTCAAATTCGAGTTCATCTTGATGGTCAAAATTGTCTTTTAAAATTCTACCTTCTTCTAAGCAGTTAGCTAACTGTTTGAGGTCTAATCTTTGAATCATTGCTGGGGCATCTTCATTTCTATGCTTCGTATCTCTTTCTATTCACTATTTCATGTCTAAAATCACCTTTCTGCTCATTTTGATCTAATTTTTATGCTATATCCTTCAAGGTCAACTCTAGTCAAACTGGGGCATTTTATCAGTTTCATATAGTCAGTCTTGGGTTCTAATCATCTATCTGTCATCTTGGACATTGCTATATTCTAATTTTCTCATTTCTAGCCAGTCTTTGCATCCCCTTACCTCATTTCAATTTCGATCCCGAGGGGGCAGAAATACTCTATCACTACTTAGGAGCATTTGTTTGATCTTCTCACTTGCTCTCACTCTATCCACTTTTCTAAGTGTTAGCATTCTTCTTGAATTCTGACATCATCTTTTCCTAGTGTTCAGTACTATCACTATCAGGCTGTACATTCAGGACTTGCTATCTTTTTCTATATTTCGTTCTTCAAAATCAGATATCTATATCTATCATCGCCTACTTGGTTTCAATTTTCTTTGACATAATGTGTTCCCAGATCGATCACGCATTAGTCAAAGAGGGGCAAATGTAATCACCTAAAAATGGTCATCTAGACTATTAGCCCCCTTCTCAGCATTTTGGCTAAATTAATTTAATCATTTACCTAGACCAAATTGCTAATAATCAATTTATTTGATTATAACCTATAGTTTGACTATGCTATCCTAAGTTCATTATTTGATTAAAAGAACATGTCCCCTTTTAATTAAATAAAAGACCCCATTCTTCTAACCCACTTAAAGTGCACACATAAAGTCCTTTTTCTATTTTGCAATTAAAAGAAAAGGCTTTGTGACTTTTGTCTTATATGACAAGTCAACTTATATTCTATTGGTTGACTTGTGTGTGCACATGGATCACTCCTATTTTTTGAATTCAACCGTTGATCATCCAACATCTTCATCTTGATCTCCACCGTCCGTACATCTTTAAAAGGGAGAGAGCTTTCCCCCGCAAAGCATCCATCCTCATTTGAATATTGTTATGCTGCAGGTTTTCTAACAGGTTTCTTTGGAGCTTTGTGGAGAACTTCTCATTTCTTGTCTCATTCTCTCATTCCATCACATTAGCATAAGATCATATGGCATTCTTAGCATAGTTGCATTTTAGTTTAACTTTGATTTCTTGCAATAATCTCACATAGTTTAAATATTTGGTTTTGTAACAATCTCATACATGCTTAGTATAGCTACATTTTGCATTATCATCTTAGCTTAGTTTCCATACTTGCATTGCATTCTTGAGGGATTCCTTGAAGATATTTGCACTCTTGCTCTTGTCTCAAAGAACCTCTCGTTGCATGGTTTACTAGCAAGGAGTACATTTCTAAAGCTTGGTTAAGAGCCTTCATGCTGAAATACTAACTCCTTGCACTCCGTAGATAGGGAGCTCTAAGTCGGCATCCAAGCATTCCAACTCATGGAATCATTTGGATAGAATGGTTTAGAGTGGGACACTTTCGAGTGTACAGTTATAGCAAGCATTTCATACTATTTATTAATGGGTGTAACATTGTGATTATATCATGCAGCCATGGCTGAGTATGTCTTCCATTTATTATGAGTAGCAGCGAAGATATCTATTTTATGCTTCTTTTCTATTCCTTTGTGTCCTCAAATGTATTAAAAATAGCTGAGGGCACTCTTAAGTATACTTCATAGGTCTTCTCTGGTGCATTGGTTTTTATTTGAGTTAGTATCAGTAATAGATAGCTTCATAATTGTTACTTATATTATGATTTATTGACATTAGTGGTCAAAAGCATTGCAGGATACAACAAAGATCTTTGTAAAGCCACAAAACCCTTATTTTTGGGAAATGTGTTGTACAGGCAATATCAAAGGTCCAAACCACCAAAACCCTTTACAAAGTCCAAATGGGTATCCTAAATTGTTGTTTGTCTTGTAGGTTGTTAAGAAAGTTTGCAAGATAATGATCAAAAACCTACATAGGAGGGCTAATTAAAAAAAGGGCTACAAAGAAATATACAACTAGTTTGGAAAGCGATTGGAAAAAGGAGTTTGGAATTGTTTTTTTTGGTCATTCTAGGCCCAAATAAGTTAGTCAAGAGTATGAACATCTCCTACAATGCTAGATAAGCACAAGTACAAGACTTGGCAAAACAAAACTTAACAAGCATGTTTACACAAGATAAGATAAGTTTGTGACTTGGTGAGTTGACCTAGTGGCAGACTTGGTGAGTGAACAGAAAGAGTCAACTTGGTGAGCGTACTTGAATTGTCAGCTTGGCGAGCTAACAAGGGTAGTCAACCTGGCGAGCTAACATGGTGAGTCAACCTGGCGAGCTAACATGGCGAGTCAACTTAAAGTGGCAAGTTAGTGGGGCAAGTAGGGATGACTTGATGAGCTGACCTGGGGAGTTGGCCTAGGGGACAAACTTGGTAAGCATACTTCAATTGTCAACTTGGCGAGCTGACTTGGGGAGCCGGCTTGATGATCTAACATGGTGAGTGGGCTTAAAGAGGCAACTTGGTGGGGCAAGTTGGCGAGCTGACTTAGTGAGGCCACTTAGAGACATGACATGGCAAGCTAACTTGGTGAGAAAGCTCAATGAGTGGACCTAAAGATTTACCTTGATCAGGTACTTTGGTGGGGTGACTTGATGATCGAACTCAAATAGTTAACTTGGTGAGTATACTTGAATAGTTGACTTGGTGGGGCAAGTTGGTGAGCCAACTTAGCGAGTCCACTTGGTGAGGTGAGATGGTGAGTCGACTTGATGTGGCGACTTGGCGAGTTGACTTAGTGAGTGGACTTAAAGACTGACCTTGATGAGGCACTTTGGTGGGGTGACTTGATGAGCGAACTTAAAGAGTCAACTTTGTGAGCGTACTTGAACAGTCAACTTGGACATGACTTGGTGGGCTAGCTTGGCGAGCCAACCTAGTGTGCATACTTGAACAGTAGACTTGGTGAGCTGACTGAAAGAGTCAACTCACTAAGGTGACCAGGTGGGAGTGACTTGGCGAGCTGACTTGGAGAGTGACTAAAGTTAAGAGCCTCTATTATTGAATTCTCTTCCCTATCACCCATATTCATTTCCTTTGCTATCCATGCTTCACATGGGAGTCTTTTTATATGATAATTTATTGCCAATCATGTCCATTCGCTACCAACCAATTCATATTCTACAAATTCGAGATGCTGGAACTTTTGTGGATGTGCAGGCCATTGGAACATACTATAGGGAGGATGATGAACTTATTCTCAACTGTCAGACTCAGGCAAGTGATACAAATTGCAGAATCTTAACATATGGTTATTCAAATTTTATATCTCCTAAATGATTTCCTTTTAGTGTATAACTTGCTGTGCATAGTTGCCAAGTTTTCTTATTGTATCGGGCATATTAATGAAGAAGCATATTAGTTACTATCGATATTTTTTCAGGCATTCTATAAAATAGTTCACATGCCTTGCGTATGATATGAGATTTTGCATGCATCCTGCACTCTCTCATCCGGCTGATGATGGATTACGGAGAGTGATCTGAAATGATGACGCTAAAACACACGCAATCAAATCGAAAATGAACTTGCATTACAAATGGATTGTGGAAATCTGATATTGTTGATTTTGCATGCATGTCTACCAGGACAGTCACAACTTAAACATATATATATATGTTTAAGTTGTGACTGTCCTGGTAGACATGCATGCAAAATCAATAATATCAGATTTCCACAATCCATTTGTAATGCAAGTTCATTTTCGATTTGATTGCGTGTGTTTTAGCGTCATCGTTTCAGATCACTCTCCATAATCCATCATCAACCGGATAAGAGAGTGCAGGATGCATGCAAAATCTCATATCATACGCAAGGCATGTGAACTATTTTATAGAATGCCTAAAAAAAAATTTACACACATGCGTTGTTAGAAATTTCTACCTTCATTGGTCAAAATTTCTACCTTCAATGGTCAACATTTTTTACTATCATTGGTCAAAATTTCTGCCTTCAATGGTCAAAATTTTTTACCTTCATTGGTCAAAATTTCTACCTTCAATGGTAAAATTTTTTTACCTTGATTGGTCAAATTTTCCACCTTCAATGGTCAAAATTTACGACCTTCATTGGTCAAAATTTCTACCTTTCTTGGTCAAGATTTTCTACCTTGTTTGGTCAAAATTTCTACCTTGTTTGGTCAAAATTTTGACCAATTCCTAACAAAACTTGCACAATGGCTATGGACGTTTTTTCACCAAAGTATTGGTCAAAATTTTGACCAACCAGAAGGTTGGTCAAAATTTCAACCGAAATTTTTTTGACCAATGGGTTGGTCGATTTTGGTCGAGTTTTGGTTGAAAAGTGGGTCAAAATTTTGACCAATAATGGTCAAAAAATGGTCTCAGATGTACTAGTGTGTCTTATCAATTCCAATATGTCCAAAAAATCCACCACTATGCTTTTCCTTAATCAGATTCAACCTCATAGAACTTTTAGGAATACACAACTAAATACCTTTGAACAACATACCTTCTTGAATGAAATACTCATCATACTTAGTTATGATATCTATCAAATTTGGTGCTCTGCACTCTCTCCATGCCTCAAAAAAGTTAGTATCAATATCACACAACTCTTTCATGTCATCAAAACCAAGAGCTTCAACCTTCATTTTAGTCAACAAAAAATATTTTCTACTCAATGAATTAGCAACTTTGTTAGTAACTCCACTCTTATTCTTGATCACAAATGTGAAATTCTACAAATACTCAACCCACTTCATATGTCTTTGATTTAATTTATGTTGACTTCCCAAGTATTGTAAAGATTTATGATCAGTATACAACACAAACTCCTTAGGAATCAAATAATGCCGTCACTTGTTCAAGGCTTGAACAATAGCATAAAATTCTTGATCATACATAGAATACTTCCTTTTAGCATCATTCAACTTTTCACTAAAGAAAGCAATAGGTTTACCTTCTTGACTTAACACTACTCCCATTGCACTACCACTTGCATCACATTCAACTTGAAATACCTTATTGAAATCAGACAAAGCCAAAACATGTAGCTCAGCAACCTTTTGTTTCAAAGTCTCAAAGCTCTTATCAGCTCCATGTGTCCAGTTGAATTCCTTTTTATCTACCCTCATTGTCTCAGTTATAGCATTACAAACAAAACTAAAATTCCATATAAACTTTTTGTACAAACTAGCCAAACCATGAAATGATCTTACCTCACCCACATTCTCAGGTGTGGGCCACTCTAAAATTGCTTTAACCTTCTCAAGATCTATCTTCAATCCATCAGTTGAAATCACAAATCCCAAATACACAATCTCCTCTTGCATAAAAGAACACTTTTTTAGATTAATCAGCAACTTTTCTTCTTTCAACCTTTGCAATACTTGTCTAATACGCTCAAGATGTTCTTCCTTAGTCTTGGTGAATATCAGAATATCATCCAAATAAACAATCACAAACTTACCCAAGAATCTTTTTAGAACTTCATTCATCAACCTCATGAAAGTACTAGGTGCATTAGTTAAACCAAAAGGCATAACCAACCATTCATACCGACCATCTTTTGTCTTGAAAGTTAGCTTCCACTAACTGCCTTCTCTGATTCTGTTCTAATGATAACCACTCTTCAAATCAATTTTGGTAAAATACTTTGCTCCACTCAAAAAATCCATTATGTCATCCATCCTCGGCATAGGAAACCTATATTTCACTGTTATCTTGTTAATGGCTCTGGAATCACTACACATTCTCCATTCTCCATTCTTTTTAGGTGCTAATATAGTAGGTACAGCACATGGACTCAAGCTTTCTCTAATCAAACCTTTCTATAACAACTCATGCACTTGTCTGTTAAGTTCTTCATTCTCTGTAGGTGTCAATCTATATGGTGCTTTATTAGGAAAACTAGCTCTAGGAATCAGATCCATATAATGACTTGTACTTCTCATAGGAGGTAAGCCATTAGGAATATCATCAACAACAATCTCTTTATACCCATTTAACAATTTAGCCATTTCTTTTGGTACTCAGTTTTGATTAGTTTCTACTATCACTCGGTCTCCACTGACTGATACTCGGTTAACACTGTTTGTTGGCACACAACTGGATCCTCTAGGAATTATAGCAAAACAAAATTGGCTCCTTTTCATTCCTTTTTCAAATTGTTTTCCATTCACCATGCAAATCTTCATAGTAGTACAATTCACCTCATGTGGACTTTCAATCAAAGGCAACAATATTTGTTTCTTCCCATTCACCCAAAATGTATATTGATTCAAGCTTCCATCATGTATAACATATCTATCATATTGCCAAGGTCTACCCAACAAAATATGACAATAATCCATAGGCATAATATCACACAAAACTTCATCAAAGTAATGTCCAATCTTGAATTTCACAAGGCATTATTCACTTACCAATATTTTGTGCTCATCTCTGATCCATGAAACATGATAAGGTTTGGGATGTTTTAGCATCTGTAACAACAACTTTGTAACCAGCTCTTCTAATGCCAAATTTGTAGAACTTCTACTATCAATGATCACCTTGCAACATTTTCCAACCATCTTACATATGGTCATGAAAAGACTTCTCCTTAAAACAGGTTCCTCATCACTTCCGTCATTACATAAGGTTCTCCTTACCATCATATTTTCTCAAACCTTAGGTCTACTTGGTGAACCCTCATCATCTCCTTGAATCATAACATTTCTATTATTCTACTTACTTTTAGAAGATCTACATTCAAAAGATCTATGTCCTTCTTTACCACATCTAAAACAATTGCCATTAAATCCACCTCTAGAATAGGAATTACCTCTTCCTTGGTAAGAACCAGTACCTCCTTGGTAAGAACTACCACCTTTCCACTTGATCTTTCCTTTTTCATCATTCTTCCATTCAGATTTACCCTTATCTTGCACAGAATTGTCAGATCTACTACCTTCTCCATAGGATTTACCTTTGCCTCTCTAGAATCTACCACCTCTACCTCTTTTCCTTTGTTCATGCTTCTTTGTCAAGATCTCCCTAGCTTTCAAGGCATATTGATATGCTTCCTCTACACTTTCCAATTTCACAAAACTTATCTCATCTTGAATCCTAGATCTCAGTGCATTTAGGTATCTTGCAATCTTCTCAACATCATCATCCATATGTCTAGATCTAATGTCCAATCTATAGAATTCCTCTATATACTCTTTCACAATCATGTCCTTTTGTTTCAAATTTTGCATCTTTCTCAACAAACTAACTTGGTAATCAGTAGAAAGGAATTTTTTCTTTACCTTGTTTACCATCTTCACCCAAGTTTTGATCTTCTCCTTTCCTCTCCGTTGTCTATCAGTTTGCAAGTGCTTCCACCATAGTGATGCATGACCTTTCAACCTAGTGACTGCAATCTTTACCTTCCTATTATCAAGAGTGTTTTCATACTCAAATATCTTCTCCATATCAGAGATCCAATCCAACATAGCATTGGTGTCTAATTTTCAATCATAAGGAACAACTTCCACCGCAGGCTTTGAATTCTCCCTACACAACACTCTCAACAATCTTTCCTCATCTTCATCTTCTTCAAGTTCTAGATTATGGTTTGCTACTATTGCTTCATCATCACTTACATCATCAAGATATGCTCCTCTCCTCTAGGCTATCTCCACAGCATCTAATCTAGCTACAATTTGTCTCAATTGATCCAATATGGCATTATCAACATTATTTCCTCTACCACAAACCATCTTTACAAATCAGGTTCCTACAAGATTGTAACCTTCTACAAGTTATAGGTCAAATCTAAAAATCTACCACCCTACAACTAAATTTAAATCAGGGTTCTACATGATCTAATTTCCTCAAGGAAGAACCTCTGGCTCTAATACCAACTGACATAGGTAAGGGAAGAGAATAACTAGGGCCACAGGGCTCACCTAGCTATCCAACCCAACCTACAAGAGATAACACAGTGGAAACACGCCAAAAAATATACCACCAAGAAGGGAAGACAAGATATCTTTATTGATTTATGAAAATACTAGCATACATGCCTAGTTGTAAGGCCTTCTAGGTTATAGCCAATTACATATCATAAACTCCAAATTTTCAATATGGCTTCTAGGTTCTTGCTTCTCATTACTAACTGACTCCTCTTCCTTAACTTCTAAATTATTTCTAAAACTCAACCTAAGACCTCCTTCAATACTTGCCAAAATGGCTTACAGAAGATTCTAGATCCTAGCAAAGCCACAAGTCGACTTATGAAAGATATTAACTAACTATACCAAAATTAAATGTCAGCCAAGTTGGCCCAATTGGAACTAGACAACTTAAAACACACTAGATAACTCGACATCAACTAGCAATTGACAACAACTAGCAAATTAGAACTCTATAAAAACTAGAAACTAGAACTTGATAACAACAGGAAACTAGAACTCGGTAACAACTGGAAACTAGAACTCTATAACATCTAGAAACTAGAACTTGGTAACAACTAGAAACTGGAACTCAGTAACATTTAAAAATTGGAACTTGCTAACAACTAGAAAATGGAACTCAGTAACAACTAGAAACTGGAACTCAATAATAACTGGAAACTAGAACTTGGTAACAACTACAAATTGGAACTAGGTAACAACTAGAAATTGGAACTTGGTAACAACTGGAAGCTAGAACTCAGTAACAACTGAAAACTATAACTTAGAACAACTGGCAGAAAGAATAAAAGTGCACGATTACAAGAAAACCTCAGATGCTCCTTCATCAAAAACCCAATTTGGGAGAAATCACTGAGTAACATGCTACCAATTTTTGACTCTTCTGAAGTGACTTTTAGGCCAACCTTGATTAAAGGGTTTTGAACTGATACAATGGTTTGGAAATAATAGTAAGTTTCATCTGTAGAGACAAACTCATTTTGAAAATTTAGATCTCTAATATGCTCATATGTTGGTTCATTGACTTGCCTCCATTAACATCTTTGTTATTAATCTAGTTGGCATCTCCTCAAGAAATCACACTTCAAAAACTCTTCAAACTTCACCTCTACTATTCACCGCTTCACAGATTCTCCTTAAGATCACCAATCAAAAAATAAATCAACCTTAAAATTCATTCCTTATGCCTCCTTAAACAGGTAATTTTTATCTTTTATAACTTAAATGTCACTATTGATCTTTGGGCTAGGTCAAATTCATCAAATCCTTCCATCTTTTTATTCTCCTTCTTCTTCTAGAAACTTCTAATCAAATCATTTCCTTTTATCATGACACAAAATCTCCTTGTTATTTAAATATGCAACCCATAAATCCTTATCTTTCATGTGCCATGACTAATTCAAGATTCCAAATATGTTGTCCTCAAAATCAATTATTTCTCAAACTCTAACTTTTATTGTTACTAGAAAATCATTGTGTTCTTCATCTTAGCCATCATTGTGTAACTCAACATCAACATGCTTGCTTGCCCAATAAAATGGTCAGTCATAATGACACTTCTTCAAACATTTTTGTGGCAATAACCAGTGCTCAGCATGAATTTTTTTTTTGGGCCTCTACATAAGTTCCTAAATCTTCTTCTTTAACTCCTTTATTGACCATGCAATAGTGATACTCGGGCAAGCTTAATATTTTTGACTTGTTTGAATTCTTATCTTCATCTAATTGTCTTATTTACTTCATGTGTTGATTAAAAAACACATTATCTTTTCAAGGACTAACTTTTCAAGTTCCCATTGTAATTCCATGATACTTACCACATCTCATCTCACTCTTTCACTAGGTCATCTCCTAATCACTTCTTTTTGAGCCCTCTTCATCAATCAAATGATATGGAACTCTATATTGTTAGTAAATGTCTCTCTAGTAGGTTTGACACTTTGTCTTACCAATAGGTTTGACATAAATGACAACATAAAAATGTCTTAAATTATAGTTCAATTAACAAGAGCATTTAATTAGTTTCTAAAGCATATTTTTAGTCAAACATCAATGTGACATCATTTGTTCATAATTGGAGATAAGATGGAAAAAGTCAAATATATTTTATAAACTAATACTAACACCCAAAATAAGTACAATGATTAGAATTCATCTAAATCATAAATTAAAACATAAATCTTCACAAAGGAGTTTTCCTTTTGTCACAACACCTTTTATTCCTTGGTAAGATTTATATTTTACATTGCAATTTAACTATTTTCCAATAATAATGCCAATAGGGGAGATGACCTAGTAGCCACCCACATTCTAATGACTATTATGTCTACCGTTATATAGATCACCCAATTATCACTCATCAAAATCCCCAAAAAAACTTTAGAACATGTAATAATAGTTGATCAAATATGTACTAACAAATGATCAGACATGTACTAATGATTGATCAAACATGTACTAATAGTTGATAAAACATGTAATAGAAATCAATGATTTTTTAGCTTTCTTGGTTGTTGGGTGGAATATTTAGGCAAAAAGTACTATTTTTTTTATAGGAGCTATTGGGGGGTGAACATAATAGGTTCCAAGTGAACATTTTAAAATGGCACTTTTAGATCACCTCGTGCTCTATGATTTCTATAGAGAGCTCTATGATTTCTATAGAGAGCTCTATAAATGTAGAAAATGTGAATGACGTACAAATTAGAAGTTCAAGGTGCTCTGAAGTTATCCTAGGTGACTTCTAGGTCATCTCACCTTGTAAGATGTACGCTTTTAATAATATTTTATATTTCTTGTTCTCTATTTTATTATGACAATGGATCATGTAGTTTGATCCAAGTTATTAGTTGTAAAACAAAATTGACACAATCAAATCCAGAATCTTTGCAACATTCATATAGATTATGGATATCTAATAGATTTGATCTAAAATTACATTCTAATCCTAATATCACCCCCCTTAACCATAATATTAACCACCAACCCTAATCTAACCTTTATTTTAGAGTGAAAGCCTTCATTTAATTCTTAATCCTAACCTTAATTAATAGTTCCTCTATCTAAGATTATCTATAACTTCATCTATACATAACCCCATCATTAACTTCATTTAAATCTTAATGATTTCCATATCTATTGTTGGTCTTCTAATCCAAGTCATAATATAAACTTCATTTAAAAATCCTATAGCAACATTGATCAAAGAAAAATCCTACAACATAATTTTTGAGTAATCCAGTTTTTACTTAGTGTACATGAATCATAAGAGTCATTTGTAAGCATCTGCATAAAGGTCATTCTTTATTTTGTTGTCATCATGTATGGGATAACAAAGTCCCTTGCTGTGTTTTTAAAATTATTAAATCTTAGATACATTTTTAGATAAAGCGAAAGTAAAACAAAAATAACCATGCATTGTACATAGAAAAATTCTATATTATATATATATGTGAAGGTTATATACATGCACTTTTTAGAAAAATCCATTCTTTTTTCTTGTGAAACATCCTGAAAAGGAAAGTAGCATTCATTGAATGCCATCAATTCCAAAGATATTCCCGCTAGAGCATTTCCAACTTCCCTCCTCATTCTCATCTATGGTTTAGGATAGCATCCTAAATGAAGACAATTCTTCCCTATCATTTTCCCCTAGTAAGAATGACTCGGTCTCCATAGTCTCCCTAAATGTATCCTCAAGTGGGTCTAAATTAGAGGAGTTTCCTTCACTAGTGTTTGATGTAGGTCTCATGCTTTCTCAAAAATTACATGGATATGAAATTTTTCCACAACTTCCACTCTTAGCAGCACACTATAATGAAAGAATTTATTCATAATTAGCATAACAATGATGCATGCCAAGGGGAAAACTACAAAAAAATTGTAGAAATGACACAAAGGGGTCATCCTAATAAAAAGTAAATTCCACACACCACAACTTAAGGGGGTGACTAAATCTATTGTGAGAAAATATAATTAGATCCAAACTTAGTAAATTGATCAAAAATAATTTAAACAATGAAGGACATAAATAAGAAACCATGCACCACAACACATTATTTTTTTTTTATAGAAAACCTTTATGGGAATGGTACCTATCAAATATTATACTAATATATATAAGTTCCTTGTAAAAGGGTATAACCATATTAGGAGTTAAATACATTACATTTCATATAGTAGATGTTGTTAAAAGATAGATCCCTTTTAGGAGACCTTGAACCCTTGATAGAAGGTTCTAAATGTATTAAAGATTGATGAGAAAAAGTAGACCCACTATCTAAATTCTCAAACAAAAGTGAAAGATCGACCTTTAAGAATAACATATCCCATAAGCATTAAATGACTTGTCTACAACTTACTTTCTGAAAGATTTCCTTTGAAGTCCACTAGCTCTTCTCAAGAATCCAAACAACTTATCCTCTCCACTCTAGTAATCTAGCATTGGGGCCCACATCTACACAACCCAAACATATTATCCATACATTTCAAAAAATAAAAATAAATTTCCTATTTTCCCATTACAAATCATTAATTAGGTTAGCCAATTAGGGTTTTTCCAATGTATAATTAATTACATAGAATCAGGCTAAGGCATGCACACCTTCATGAGCATCTATAAAAATATTAAATAAAGTGTGCTAGATGATACTATAGAATTTAGTGTGCAAATGATGTAAAACCCAACTTCATAGAATCCACAACGATCACCTACAAGAAAATAACCTCTTACATGGAAGAGAGAAGTAGAGGAGAGAAGAGTGTCTCTCAAAGATGAAAATATACTCAAAAAAAAAATAATGAATCAAAAACTTATTGCAATATACAAGGAGTGGTCTCCTTATTTGGAAATCAACTAAAAACTTTAGGAAGACCTAAAGGTGACCTAACCCTCAAAGGATAATGTGATATTTAATAAAAGGAAACTTTTATTTATCGTCACCCACATGACTCACTAGAAAAATTATCCATTTTTACTTATCTTCCCTTTTTCATTGATAACTCTTCATACTATGTATCTCCCCCATAGTGATATTCATTTTTACTTACATGAATCTTTCCAAATCTCCCTAAAAGAGATGTCAAGTTCCCTTATTCAATTATCTCTCCCTCATACAACTAGAGGTTGTTTTTCATACATATCTCTCCTCATACTCAAAGGATGTTTTTCATACTCATATCTCCCCCATTGACATCATTGACAAAGGTACCATTATGTCAATATGCAACTTCAATCTATCCATTCAACTCAAGTGTCCAAAGACATTGTTTAATAAGCTACCAAGAGTCCTTGCAGACCTTGTCCAACCATAGATACTCCCCTATACAAGAAACAACAACATTCAGTCTAATAGTGCTTTGTACCACTAAACTAATGCTTTCTTTACATCATCTACTCAAAGGTAGGCAAGGGCATAACCCCAAGCATACCACACAAATAGTCAAATGTGTCCTGATGTAAAGGCTTAGTAAAAATATTTTCAATCTACTCCTTTCTACTAACATACTTACTCCAATCTAATTTCTTTCTCTACAACCTTTTCCCTTAGTACATGATACTTAATATATATATTCTTAGTCTTAGAATGCAATACTAGATTCTTAGACATAATCATTGTACTTGTGTTATCACAATATATAAAAATAGCTTCTAAAAGCTCAATCCTAATATCCTTCAACATTTGTTTCATCCAAATCAACTAATTACAATTATTTGTTGCTGCAACATACTCTGCTTCTAGTGTGCTTTGAGAGATATGGTTTTGCTTCTTTCTTAACAAAGAAACCAATCTTCCTCCAAGAAAAAATGCTCCACCACTACAACTTTTTCTTTCATCCATATTTCCTTCACAATCTACACTAATATATACATACAAAGTAAAGTCATTTCAACTATTATACCATAGACCAAAGTCAGGTGTCTCATTCAAATATTTGAAAATTATTTTATCTGTTGCATAATGTGCCTCTTTGGAATTTTCCTAAAACCTTATAGCTATTCCAACTGCATTTTCTATATCTAGGTTTGTGTGAGTTAGATACTGCAATCCACCAACCATAGATCTATACTTCTTCTTCTTCTCTATTGTAGATGTCTCATCTTTTCTAGATAACTTGTGACCAGTTATCATAGATGTACCAATAGGTTTACAACTTTCTAATCTAAAACTTTTCAAAAAATCTTTAAAATACTTAGTCTGAGAAATAAAGATACCTTCATTATTTTGCATAATCTACAAACCCAAGAAAAAATTAATTTCACCAATCATGCTCATCTCAAATTCATTCTTCATTTCCTCAACAAATTTAGATGTCTTGAAAAAAAAAGATACTGCTATCACTTGGTAGCCACATATAAAAATGTTGTAACTCGGTAGATGTATTGTTAACTTATTAAGCATTCATAAAGATTTGACATGCATGCATAAAAGAAACAACATGAACAAAAGAGACACCAGATTTAACATGGAAACCCAATATGGGAAAAACCACTAGGTAACTAGCTACGAATTTTCACTCTTCTGAAGTGAGCCCTATTAGGAGCCAACCTAGTTAAAGGTTACAAAACACACTATTAGGTGTGACCCTGTTAGAAGATTTAATCACCCTGCTAGGAGTGGCCTTGCTAGAGGTCCTTAGAACAATTTAGTAGAACTATCCACCTTGTTAGAGGATTTACAAAAATGGTTGCTAAACTAGCTATGTTAAGAGATTTACAAATCACTGCTACAATGATGAAAAAGTAACAATGATGTGACTTGAATGAGATGCAACTAAAATTTATTGATACAGATCTCTTGTCTACTTCAATAGATCCTCACTGATTCAATACAACTTTGCTGCTCCTCAAGGATATCTAATCCTTCTTCAAAATTTTCTCACACCTTCTTAATAATCAATACACTTGCATGCTCGTTCATTACACTCATCCATACAATTGAATCCACAACTTGACCTTTTTATTTATACCTTACAAATTTGTCAAGTTAGCTCAATTACAAGTTACATTTACCAATAATCATTACACCTGTTGGCTACAAAAAATAATTAAGCTTTATTTCCTAAAACAATGAAATCCTTCATTGGCTGACCTAGCTTAGTACACACTACTCCAGAAATAATTTCCAGTGTTAACCGATCAAAGCTTGGAAAAAAGAGTGAACTCTAAAAACTCCTTTGGAGATTGAGTGCACTCAGTAAGAACTAATTTACCTTCACTAACTTTGCAAACTTGATTAACACTAACTTCTGACTCAAAATCCTTTGACACCTGAGTGAGCTCAGTAGAGACTGTCTTCACATTGTAGAATATAGGAGTGTTCGATAGACTTTGTAATTCTCCTTGCTAACCAACTAAACTCGGTAGACTCTATCTGACAACTGATATAACATTTGTGTAACATCAAAGACAACACACAATTAAACAATTGTATCCAACAATCTGTTGGCGCTAAAAATTGCATGGTCAATTTTGAGCACTATTAAAAAAATCAAGCCCTTAATCGCTTTTAAAATGCATGTGCCTGGTTGTACCCGGCTGTCCATCTGAGACCCCTAAGGTGTTTAATGTTTCTAACACCCTATATTCCAGATTTTGAATCATTTCAAATCCATTTGATTAAGTTTTGAATCCCTCGAAGTTGGTCAGTTCCTGTGTTCATGATTTTGCACTTTGTGCATATTTTTGGGTAGGCCTGTTTGACGTGCTATAACTTTTGACCAGTTGACCAAAATGTTGAAATTCCTATTGCATTATATTTTTGACGTCAGAGACTTGTTATGTTTCAAGTTTCAACTCTTGACAAATCCGTTTGTGTGGTTTTCAAACGCGATTCCAAATGGAATTTCAGACCTTTTGCTGGTGTCAGTATTTGCAGATTGATTAGCAGCCTTGTTCGTGGCATCATAACTCGTAACCCGTGATTGGTCAAGTCAAATGGTTTGTTCCCCTATATTGTCCATTGAAAATAATACAAGTGTGCCAGTTTTCAAATCTTGGCGAACCCATTTGCACACTTTTCCAGATCAGTTCCATTCACAAAAATTGTTTTTTGTCAGCATGTCCAGTTGCAAAATTCTGAGTAGCCTACTTTGAATGTCCACCATTTGCGCCTAGTTATTTTTCATGAACCAAAATTGCATAGTCATACTCACCTTATGACAGAGTTTTAACGCCCCAGTTTTCATCCCCCCATGTGCTCATTTACCCAGTTTTCCAAGCCAAATCATAACCCAGTTTGTTGTTTTGCAACATGTTTTCATGCAGGTAATTCTAGAGGGGCAGCTTTGACAGTCAATATCTTTTGACTGAAGATTCATCATGAGGCGAGATCTGATAGGCTAGAAGTATGCAGAACAAAGAATCAGTATGCCAGTTTTCAGAGCCCAGTCAGAGGTCTGGATCAATTTTTAGGGCCAATCAAAGAGCCTCCTGACTGAAAACTGACAAGTTACAAGACAAGATGAATTAAGGTTTTAAATGTTGATTTAATGGTCGATCTTGGTTCTAATTAATTTGAGATAACTGATAGAGCAGTCTGAAGGTTCAGTCATCTAGAAACGAAATTTTTTTAGGCCGGACCCACTTGGGGCCTGATTAAATTCATCAGACTAATAAGATTGGATGTGTTTGAATAAGTTCTAATGCTCTTGATTTTAAAAGTGGAAAATTAGTTGATGAAATCCTTCAAAAGGAGAATGAACTTCAGAAGTTATCTTTTGTCCATTTTAGTTCCCTGGAAAGAGTTTCAATTAAGAGTTGTAATAAATAAAAATAAAACATCTCAGAAATGTGCAATGTTACAAAGCTTCTAGAGTTCGACATAAGTTAAATAGATGAGCTTCAGGAACTATGTTTTGTGGGTCTAAGCTATCTTAAAAGGTTTCAAATTAAGGAATGCTCAAAGTTCAAGAGATTGTCATGGGTCCCAGATCATATAAACTTGACAAGTTTTGTATATTGAAGAATGCTCTGAGCTAGTGGATTTGTCAAGTCTTTGTAGAGCGAGCTGCTTGAAAAAGCCTGAGATCTACTCTTGTGACATGTGGATGAACATTAGCCTACATATGTGGAAAAATGCTCAGTTGATTATAATTAATTTCCCAATGCATACAACAAGGAGATGTTAAAATTGAAAGACACCCCATGTCAAAGACAAGAATAGTTGCCACTCACGCATTATGAGCAAAGGGTCCGTATCCACAGTAAGAAGATGCCATCAAAGAGAAATCCACGTGCCAGTTAGCATAGTTTAGCCGCAGCCAATCCAGCAGGAGTCTCACGCATTGACAAAAAAGACACCAACAGCAATTATCAAAGTAGTCCCATGCCTTTTGGAAAAGGGACATCATAAAGAACAACAATCAACGCACATAGAGAAGAGGAATCCATGCTGACAGGAAGTAGCTCCACGAAATTAGGGAATTTTAGCAGTTTTAAGGAAAGAGACAAATCCACATTTTAACATAGTTAAGAGGGCAGCATATATAAAAAAATGGGGACGCCAATTCATTAAAGAAGCACACCAATTGCAAAGACACAGGGAGAGATATTTTTTTTAAAAAACAGAAAGAAAAGACTCCCAGATGCAGCCAATCAAAGAGAGAGAACAGATTGGTGTCTCACGTTTTGCAGGGAGCTCTCTGAAAATGGGAATCAGCGCATGAAATAAGCTGCAAATTTGGCATTTCGCGCTAAGAAAAGAAAGCCGGCAGCAAGGATACAAGACCAGACACGTTGAAACAAACCCAGTGCTGACTCTCCACATGTTTAAAGGCAAAAACGAGTCAGTTGCAAAGACAGAGGTCTGCACTAACCAGAAGAAAGTCCTCACGCATTCAATATCAATGAAGCATCCGCACTTTCAGCAGAGAAAACACCATTAACAGAGGTATCAAGCCGAATCTCCCATTGGTTAAATTCATAAAGAATGAAGACCATGCTATTGAGCTGAAAGCCTGTGAGCAAGAACGCAGGTCAAAGACGCCTCCATTCAAACTTTTAATCCCACATGCGGCTCACATTTGAAGTCTATAGTTTTTACATACTATGCAACACATATCATAAAATGAATTGAAGAATGGGTTTTATTAAAGAAAAGGCAGCGCTTTGTGGTGGACTTGTGGTCGACCAGCCAGTTGGAGGATGGAACAACAAAATTTTGACCAGAAAAGCATGCAGATTGAGGATGATGTCAGCAAGGTGATGCATCGGAAAGAGTAGAAAATCTGGCGGGTCGCTAACTCGCCATCGGAAAATGGCAATGTTTTCCGATGGCGACATAGCGACCCACCGAGAAAACCCTGAAATCCGGGGAGGGGTGGATGAGCTCGTGGGTTCGGCGTGTAGGAGCAACAACGAATGAGATCATGCCACGTGGCATATCCAACGACTCTCGTTACCTCGCCAACCGAAGTTGCTCACTGGTTAAGCGTGGCAAAGTAGCGAGGAGATGACACATGGCGGATGATGTAGACCATGTAGGCCAATCACAGAGTGACACGTGGCACTTGGTCAATAGAAGTTTGACCCGGGAGAAAATGAGGAGAAATTTTAGACTTTTCAAATTTTAATATTTTATTATTGTTTTTTCTCAAATCTCAGGTGAGGTTCATTTTAATAAAGTTTGATACTTTATATAGTTTAAACTATATGAAAGTTTAAAATTTTGCAAAAATATATGTTTCAAACCACTGAGTAGAGGCCTGATTTTAAAACGGCCATATCTGGGGAAAATTTTAACTAAATTGGGCACTCCAATATACCGTTGGAATCGAGAGAAGACAAACTTTCCAAATCTGGAGTTGGTTTTTGCACAGGTATCAGTCAGTTTGAGCTACACGAGGTTTTCTATCTGTTACCTAAAGTGTAACCATATTCAGACCAGGAAGTTCAGTTTTGTTTTTTGTCAAGATAATGACCTGAATATCAGTAGAAGACAATGGAAATACAATTAGGGTTGAATTTGTTTAGTTTTATTCAGTAAGAACTCATTTTCACTAGCTTTTTCATGGGGCAATCAGATATTTTGGCAAGTAAAGGGTTTTCATCATTAGGCAAAGATATTTTGCAAAGTTTGTTACAGATTAATGATGAAACAAAATCAAATCAGAATGGAAGATGGAAATAAGAAGTTATTCAGCTACAGAGGATTGAATTTCAAGTGGACACTTGTCATCTTCAGAATAGATTCGGGAATTCTTTCTCTACTATATCTTTCTTTCTTGCCTCCATTGAAGGGGTTCTAGTTTTTGCACTGAGAAACCATTCTTCAGCATTTCTTCTTGTATTGAACAGCATTTTAAGTTTTATGCAGATAGTTCTTTTCTGTTAGGTGATCTATGAGTTTTTTTCTGTACATTTCATGTATTTGATTTCAAGGAAAACAAATAAAGTGCAGCAAAAGTTTGAAGTTCAGTTTGAATCTTGTCTCCTGATTATGGCTCTGTTATTTCTTCTAATTTGTGATCAAAGAGAATGAATTAGGTTGCATTACATTTTGAAATGTATGTGGTTAAAATGTCTTGCTTATGGAACAAAGAACCATGTAATTGCTTGATATTTGTCACAAGGTTTGCAGATTTCATGATAAGATTTTCTGAGTATGAGATTCATTCTGTAGCAGATGTCTATTCACAAGGTGAAAGATAGATCAGGGATCTTGATGTAGAGATATGTCTAAGGATTCCAGGAGATGTATGGTTATGACTCATTTAATTGCCCAATAGATAAGGCACTGGGCAAAAATAGGATCATTAAGTTCTGTTGCTCATACTTGGGTCTTGCTGATATCAACATATTAAATCAATTTTCCCTTTTATGTTGAAAGCTGTTCAATGTTAACCCGCACTTAGCTTGCCAGTTTCATGAGTTATGTTCTTAGCTATTTCATGTTTGTGATTCCTGGTTGAGTGTAGAAGATTTAGGGGTTTTTTATCTGCTTCATAATAGATTTAGTGTATGCTTTGACAGTTGGTACCATATAAAGAATCTATAGGTCTACCCGCCTAGGTTTTGCAGAGCCTGAAGAAGAAGGGTCATGCCTTATAGTTGGCCTGGTGTCTGAATGGATGTGTTGATAATGGGAGTTAGCTGCCCCTAGATGCATCTTGTTCTCATTAGGGTAATTGGAAATAGGTAACATTTTCAAACACCAACACAATTTCCCTCTTTGGCATTGATGGCAACACAACATGTCATAGCAGAATGAAATTTGAGAACAAGTCTAGAACATTTCTCCCTCTTAGATTATATTTCACAAACTTCTCCATATAGTAATCTCCCTCTGTGAAGAAATTACATAATCAATAAACTCTCCACACACAAATCTAAATTTTTAAAAGATATGACAGTATACTCTCCCTCTTTGACAACACATGCCAAAGACAACACATACCAAATGAGTAACAATGTACCTTAAGTACTGATCCATATGCAATAATTCCATGACTATTCAGCATCAACTGATAGATCTTCAACTTGATACATGTTGATGCATCACTAAAACTTCATTTTAGTGAGCTCTATATAGGGGAATGACCCCTAACTTACCTCTTAGATACAGGAATGCATCCTTAGGTAAAGGCTTAGTGAATATGTCAGCAATTTTTTCTGTTGTATGGACATATTCCAATCTGATCTTCTTATCCTGCACCAATTCTTTGATAAAATGATATTTTATTGCAATGTGCTTGGTTTTTTAATGCATCACTGGATTTTTAGATATGTTGATTGGACTTGTATTGTGACAAAATATAACAATAGGTTCCTTGATTTCCACCTTCATACCTTCCAATAATTTTTTGAACCAAACAATATTAGAACAGTTTACTACTGGTGCAACATACTCTGCTTCAGCTATAGATTGGGATGTACAGTTTTGCTATTTACTTGTCCAAGAAACCAACCTCTTTCCAAGAAAGAAAGCTCCATCACTTGTACTTTTTATGTCATAAATGTTTCTTACCCAATCTACATCTGTAAACACTTTTAAATCTAGATTACCTCCAAATTTGTACCATAATCCAGAATCTTCAGTGCCTTTCAAGTATCTCATGATCCTTTTGATTGCCATCATGTGATTTTCTCTTGGTTTTTTTGCAAATGTTGCTACAATACCAACTGCAAGGGCAATATTAGGCCTTGTATGAACTACATACTACAACTTTCTAATCATAGATCTATATAATGCTTTGTGTAATTTGCATACCATATCCTTCTTGTTTGGATCAACAAAACCTTCAAGCTATTCAATGTAGACTTCTTCTTCTAGTGTACCATTGAGAAATGTAGATTTGGCATCCATTTGATAAACTTTAAATCCTTTATGTGTAGCATATGCAAGTAGAGTCCTGACTCCTTCCAATCTTGCAATAGGAGAAAAAGTCCCTCCATAGTCTATTCTTTCTTCTTGAGAGTATCCTTTGCATACTAGTCTAGCCTTGTTTCTTGATACCTTACCATCCTCATTCAACTTATTTCTGAATGCCCACTTTGTTCCAATCACATTTTTATCTTTAGGCCTAGGTACAAGAGTCCATGTTTTGTTTTTCTCTATTTGCTCTATCTCTTCATTCATAGCCTCAATCCAAATTTCATTGCCTAATGCATTTTTGACACTTCTAGGTTCAAAATCAGCAAGTAAACAAGTACCTTTCAACTTACTTCTTGTCATACTACCTTTATATTTGTCTCTAATGATCTTATCTAGACCATGATGCCTCCTAACATACTTTGCTAATACAGGTTCCTTGCCTTTTGAATGCATTGCACTATCATCCTCTTGCACTTCAACTTCAGGTTCTAGTTGTTCTATCTACTACTCAAGTCCTTCACACTTGGTAGGCACTAGCTCAGTAGCATCAGAGTGTGATTTAGTTTCCTGTAGCTTAGTTTGAACTTCTTGAAACTTGGTTACTAAAGACTTGGGAGTAAAAGATTTCTAATTGACAGGTGTATCTAGCACTGTATCAGGTTCAATGAAAACAAATATCCTATAATCTTATGGTTCTCTTTTTCTTTCTTTTTCAATTCTTTCTGCAAACTCATCAAATTTCACATGTCCACTTTCTATGACTTTGTGAGTAGACAAATTCAAACATCTATATGCTTTACTCTTGCAAGAATATCCCAAAAATATTCCTTCATCACCTTTCACATCAAATTTTCCTTTTCTAGAATCTTTCAAAATGTAACATTTGCATCCAAATACTTTTGGGTAACTTACATTAGGTTTATAGCCATACCATAACTCATAGGGGGTTTTGAATGAGCCCTTCTTCAATTGTACTCAATTCAAGGTATGAACTGTAGTGTTCATAGCTTCCCTCCAGTATTTGATAGCAATGTTCTTTTCAATCATTAAGGTTCTTGCACAGTTCATGATAGATCTATTCCTCCTTTTAGCTATTCCATTTTTCTCGAGAGTTTTAGGGGCTAATACCTATCTTTTGATTCCCCTTTCAATGTAAAAGTTATTGAACTCATGGGAGATGAATTCACCACCTCTGTCTAACCTCAAGCATTTTAGTCTTTGGTTGTTTCTTTTTCTACTCTAGCCAAATACCATTTGAACTTCTCAAATGCTTCTAATTTCTCTCTTAGGTACATGATAGTCATCATTCTTGAGTAATTATCAACAAAAACAATGAAGAACTTTTCTCCAGTATAGCTTTCAATTCCATTAGTTCCACACAAATCAGTATGCACAATTTCTAAAATTTCTTTAGACTGATAGTTCTTAATTTTAAAGCTAGTCTTTCCCATCTTACCAATCTGACAATTCTTGCATAGACCAACCTCAGGTTTCTTTATACTATGAATGCATCTTACTTTCTTGAAGTTAATTATTTTCACTAGATTATCAAAATTCACATGACATAGCCTTCTATGCCATAACCAACTTTCTTCGACTTGAGAAATAAAACATGAACATTCACCTAGTTTAAGATAGAACAAGTTACCTTTTTCTGAATGCCTAATCCAACCAAATTTCCTTTGCCATCTAGCAGTCTTGCTTTCCAA
This sequence comes from Cupressus sempervirens, assembly GCA_028749045.1. Taxonomy (NCBI): domain Eukaryota; kingdom Viridiplantae; phylum Streptophyta; class Pinopsida; order Cupressales; family Cupressaceae; genus Cupressus; species Cupressus sempervirens. The sequence continues at coordinate 156,370,336 of CM053789.1, forward strand.
TGCATGAATTCCACTTTGAATTCATTATTGAGTAGCTGTGCCACACTCAAAAAAAAATTCTTTAGACCTTCTACCCAATAGGAATTACCACATACAAGCTCTTTGGTTAGTGAGATTCTTCCTCTTCCTTTTATAAAACAAGGTTCATTATTACCAAACCTCACACTACCACCATCATAGTTTTCAAAATGTTCAAACTTAGTTTTATCACAAGTCATATGATGAGAGTAACCACTGTCTATAATCCATGTATCATTTTTGCTCACATGAGAGATAAGTGCCATCTTATCTTCCTGATCATTATTAGAATCATCTTTTATAGCAATGTAAAAAATTTCATCTTCACTATTGTCAAAATCTTTAGCCATGAAACATGTTTTCTTACTTTTGTCATTGAATGATTTGAAATCTTTCTTTCCATTCCATTTGTGACTTTTCTTTTCATCCTTGTTTTTCTTGTTTGGCCACCTAGTAGCAATATGACCAATTTCTTCACATGAAAAATAGATTAGAGGAACTTTACTTTTATATTTTCCTTTGCCTCTAGAATATTTCCTTACAAGTAGAGCTTCAAGCACCTCAAGATCACTATCTAAACTCTGTTCTAATTCTTCTTCACTTTTTGACTGAGATTCCTTTATCTTTTTTCCTTTCTCCTTGAGTGAAAGCTTGGCTTCAAATTTTGATTCAATGTTCTTGGAAGCTGGAACATAGTTGTCATAATTATCTAGCTCAAATGCAGTCAATCTTCTCACTATGGCCTCTAAATTTATCTTAGGATTTTCTTAACATCTTCTTTTCTAAATTGAAAAAACTCTAATTGCATAAATAGGAAGTAATATTCTAAGAACTTTACTTATAACTATTTCATCCTTGATATCTCCTCCAGAAGCTTTGATTGCACTAACACTTTCTTTGACTCTTTCAACATACTTGGCAATGTTCTCATCCTCATCTAATCAAATTTTCCCCTTAAACTTTATGCTTTGGCTTTTCTCACATTGTCATCACCTCCATAGATATCTTTTAGTTTGTTCCATATTTCAAAGGTAGTTTTACAATCCTTGACATTATCAAATTCTTCATAGCTTAAGGCAGATGCAATGTATATCATCATGGTGTTATGAGTCTTTTTCTCAGCAATGTCATTGATAGATAGTGTACCAGAAGGTGTCACATATTCTTCATCAAGGTATTTCAATCCTATATCTCCAATCGAAGCTAGTTGGAGTCTCATGAGACCTTGCCATGCTGAAAAGTTATCCTTGTTAAACCTTGAAATTTCCCTCTTGTAAGACATCCTAATCTTTAGCTTAGATCCTTCAAATCTTTCCTGCAAGCACCAAAATCTCTGATACCAATTATTAGAAATATAGATGGAGTAACTAAGAGAGGGTGGGGAATCAATTACCACAAATATAAATCCACAGATCCTTTAGATGTCTTTTAAAAAAAAAAAACCGTTGTCACTCAGTAGCCACACAGAAAAATGTTGTAACTCGGTAGATGTACTGTTAACTTATTAAGCATTCATAAAGATTTCACATGCATGCATAAAAGAAACAACATGAACACAAGAGACACCAAATTTAACATGGAAACCCAATATGGGAAAAACCACAAAGTAGCTAGCTACAAATTTTTACTCTTCTGAAGTGAGCCTTGTTAGGAGCCATCCCGATTAAAAGTTACAAAACACACTGTTAGTTGTGACCCTGTTAGAGGATTTAATCACCTTGCTAGGAGTGGCCTTGCTAGAGGTCTTTAGAACAATTTAGTAGAATTTTCCACCTTGTTAGAGAATTTACAAAAATGGCTACTAAAACAACTCTATTAAGATATTTACAAATCACTGCTACAATGATGAAAAAGTAACAAAGAAGTGACCTTAATGAGATGCAACTGAACTTTGCGGATATAGATCTCTTGTCTACTTCAATAGATCCTTGTTGATCCTAATCCTCAAGGATATTTGATCCTTCTTCATAATCAATACGCTTGCATGCTCACTCATTACACTCATCCATACAATTGAAACCACAACTTGACCTTTTATTTAGACCTTACAAATCTGTCAAGTCAGCTCAATTACAAGTTACATTTATCAATAATCATTACACCTATCGGCTACATAAAATAATTAACCTTTATTTCCTAAAACAATGAAATCCTCCATTGGCCAACCCAGCTCAGTAAACACTACTCCAGAAATGATTTCCAGTGTTAACCGATCGAAGCTTGGTAAACATTGAGAACTCTACAAAATCCTTTGGAGACTGAGTGAACTTAGTAAGAATTGATTTACCTTCACTAACCTTGTGAACTCAATTAACACAAAATTCTGACTGAGAATCCTTTGACACCTGAGTGAGCTCAGTAGAGACTGTCTTCATAGTGTAGAATATAGGAGCACTTAGTAGACTCTATAATTCTCTTTGCTAACCAACTGAACTCGGTAGACTCTGTTTGATAACTGATATGAAATTTGTGTAACATCAAGGACAACACATAATTAAACAATTATATCCAACATAAAAAATCCTTCTTTTATTTCCTCTTGACAAAGATTACTATCTATAGCACCTTTGATGAATCCTAATTGTGCCAAATATTTGTCTAATCTTGCATACCATGTTTTAGTTGCTTTCTTTAGTGCGTACAATTCCTTCTTCTATTTGTCATAGGAAAACCTTCGGGTTGTTCAATGTAGATTTCCTCTTCGAATTCTCCTTTCAAAAATGTTGATTTTACATCCATTGTATATACTTTGAATTTCTTGTTTGCCAATTAAGCCAAAAACATTATTACAACTTCAATTCTAGAAATAGCTGAAAATGTCTCTTCATATTCTATAGCTTCTTGTTGTGAATAACATTTTCATACTACCCTTGCTTTGTTTCTTACTACTTCTCCTTTCTCATTCATCTTGTTTCTGAATACCCACTTAGTTCTAATAAAATTCTTTTCTTTAGGTCTAGAGACCAACTCCTATGTTTCATTCTTTGTAATATGATCTGACTCTTCTTTCATTGCTTATATCCAATGATCATCTTTATATGTTTCTTATACTTTGTTAGGTTCAACTTGAGAAAAAAAATATAATTCACATACTTCTTCATTTAGATAATTTCTTGTTTGAACTCCTTTATTTTTGCTTCCAATGATCTACTCAGGAGGGTGATTCTTTGATATACTTCTACTAGGATTTATCAACTCAACTCTTTCTTCTTCTCTAGTCTTAGATCTATGCTCTTCAATCTAATTGTCATTCTATAAATCATTGTTAGTCTCGTTGATAACTTCTACATTTTCTCTAACAATTCTAGGATTGTCTTCTTCCTTATTATCAACAAGAGTTACTAAAGCCATCTCTTCACTTATTTCCTCCTTAACCAATTCAGGCTCATTATCTTTATCATCATTATCACAAAAGAATCTTTCCATACTTTCTTTAAATTCTTTATCTTCATCTAACATCAAATTCTTTCTAGATTGTATTATGCTTTTAGGACATCTGGATAAGAAATGACCAAATTCTTTACATGACCAACAAATGAAAATTTTCATACCTTTTGGCTCTCATTTAGTAAACATATCAATTCCTTCTATGATCTTATTTTCTTCTTTGTATCTAGACCTCTCTTCACTTTTCCTTCTTTTCCTTTGAATGCAACAGAAGGATTCTAGATCAAGAAACTCAATGATCTATTCTTTAAATAGCACCAAGAAGTTCTAGATTCTAGGTTTCAAAATTTCATCTATCTAATACAAGACTTTCTTTTATGTAATTCTTCATTGGTCTCTCAAAGATAATAATATTTTTTCTCAAGGACCTAATGCTCTGATACCAATTGGTAGAAATATAAAGTCCACCAAGATAACTGAGAGGGGGGCGGGGGGAGGTGAATCAGTTTTCCAACTATTAAAACATTTACCAACCTTAATAATCTTTAACCATATGAGAAATGTAAGTAGAAATCATAAGAAAATACAAATATACATTAACACCATTTATGCTTACTATGGAAACCCTTGATTATAGGGAAAACCTCAGTGGGGATGGTACCCACAAAATTATGTACTAATATAGAAGTTCCTTGTAAGAGGATAGACCTTGTTAGGAGTATGTGAAATACATTCAGTACATATTTATCCCTATTAGGAGACTTTGAATTCCTGTCAAGAGATTCCAACTTTGTTAGGAGTTGTGCCAACCCTATTAGGAGTTGTGGAAGGCAAATAGACCCACTGTCAAAATATCTTCAAGGGCATGATTACTAAACTCACTATCCAATTGATCTTTGTAATATTCCTTGTAGAATAATAGAATGAACTATACTTGTAGTTTCATCTTCCTCTGTTCTATCAACCAAACCAATCTTCTCTCTTGATTATATCACTAACCTCACATCTAATAATCCCTTGGATTTCTTACTTGCATTTAACAAATGCTCTGCTTTTGTTTGCACTTCTTCTCAATCAATTCCATACTCTATACATCAAATAAGGAAAATGGTCTTCTTGTATACCCTATCCTCAAAATAATTACTTGAGTTGGCTAGGTAACTTTCCCAATTAATGAAATAGGACCTCAATAAGATAAACACTTATTTTGACAATCACATATTACTATCGGCTATCAGTAATCAAAAATTATTTCACATGTGTGATTTGGACCTCACGCACTTCACTAAGTTACCAAGAAACTATCTTCTTCCAATAACTAACATTGCATGTCATGATTATAACCATCTAAATATATAGCATGTGTAATCACTCAAAATTGGTCATAATCCTAAATGCATAAATTTTCATCACGATGAGAATTAAAATGAATAAAATCAATTAATTCAAATCAACTATTACAAGCCATTTACAAATACACATGAATATTAATTTCAAATAAATTAAAAATTGACATTTATCTCCAAAACTGAAATTAATATTCAAAATGGTACCTTAGTTCCATTATTAATATTTTATTCATAATGAATGGAAATTAATATTTTATTCATCATGGATGGAAATTAATATTTTATTCATAATGAGTGAATATTAATATTTTATTCATAATGGGTGGAAATTAATATTTTATTCATAATGGGTGGAAATTAATATTTTATTCAAGGTGGAGTTCATATATTCATTTTATATTCAAAGTTGATCCATAATGTATTTTTTTAATCAAAGTGCTCATTTTAATATTAAAAATGCTCACTTTAATATTTTAATATTCAAAGTGCTCATTTTAATACTCAAAGTGCTTATTTTAAAATTCAAAAATCCTCCTCCATTTTGAATTAAATAATAAAAAATGGTCCCATCCACTCATCTTTGAATGAATCTCCACCCTTGATCATGAGTTCCCTGAATTTGATCTCAACCATCCATTTTCCTTTAAAATGGAGGCTCTTCCTCTCTTAATTACATCTTATTTTGGTTATTTTTATGCTGCAAGATTTGAAGACCTTCTTCCTTTTGGAGACCTTCTTGCTCGTGGAGAACTTCTATCTTCTTGTCTCATTCCAATATCCATTCTTTTTCTACTATTATGCTATAGAATTGGAGATCTTATGCTTGTGGAGAACTTCTATCTTCTAGTCTTCATTCCTCATGCTTATTGCTTCTCATTCTAGATTTTATTTATAAATATAGATTAACACACCTATTCTAAATTGGGATTTTCATGTTGGAATTACTAATGGGAAACATACACTTCTGAGAGGGGGGTTGAATCAAAATTTCATACTTTAACAACTAGAACTTTCATCATTCATTATATGCATATATAAACTAAATTGTAAATAATATGTAAAGTAAATGCATCATACATGTAAGCACACACACCCGCACACATGCGTGTGCATGCGCGTACACGCACACACACACACACACACACACACACACACACACACACACACACACACACACACACACACACACACACACATAGAGAGTTGACACCTAATATGATTACCTAGAAACCCTCCAAATGAGAAGGTAAAACTGGGGTGGGGATGACACACACAATTCTTCACTACTTTAGTAATAAAGTGTGACTAATTAAAGTTACAATAAGTCTGACCCTTATACATGATCTTCCCTACAAAAGGCCTACCCTATTAAAGGCTTACAAGGACTATTAGGTCCAACCGTGTTAGAGGATTTTAACACCCTGTTAGAAGTGTGTCTAATTAAAGGACTTTAGAATGATCACTTGGAATGTCACCTTATTAAAGGATTTTGTAGTGACTGTTAAGTCAACCTTAGTCCAAAGGATTTTACTCAAACTGATACAATTGTTAGAGAGAAAAATAGAGTATTTGATATGATATGACTTACAACTTTAACTTGTGGATTTTAGTTCTCCATTCTATTCTTATTGATCCGTTCTAATCTAATGTGTCAATGTTGTGTCTTCGATCATTTTCTGTAAATTGATTCTATAATTCTTTCACTCTAATAAGTCACCTTGAATGATCTCTATACAATACATTCATTCACCCCTTGATATCACTTCTCTTTCTTGACCATCTATTGACCCTTTAATGTTTGGGGCTTTTTCTTCCTTATAAAGACTTTGGTGGCTTAGGGTTAGGTATGAGTCTACAACTGAGATTCATCTATTTTGCTACTTAATTCCTCCTTTTTTTGATTGGTTTCTTGTGATTTCATAGGGAATTCAAATAGATTCATCCTTATCTTCAAAAGCTTTGAGATCTATCCTAAGTTAGCATAAAATTGGTTTACATAGTTGTTTGTACCATTACAAACAACTATGTGTAATTTGTGTTACTTGACACTTGTTGTTACTAATGGCCGACACATACTGTAATTTTATTTTTTGCTTGGCACCTGAACTTGCTTGATATCAAATGTCTACTTGGCACTTGAGTGAAAAGGCACTCATTTTAACTCGACATCTATATATTTACATATTATACTTGGCATGCATTACTAGTTTGGCATGAACTTAGTAAATTACTTAAGTGTGTTGACACTCAATGGTCAAAATCAATCTGAGATCAACAATCTCCCCCTTTGACACGAGTATCAAAAAACTTAGCTATTCATAAAAAATCTCATCTCCTTGAGTATAATATATTCATAGATTGACATATATACAAAAATTCAAGATTTGCAAAATTTTGTAATAGACTATATACCTCAAAATTTTGTAACTCCCCCTGAGTTAATGCTCCTGTTTTGTATCTAAAATCTATTCGCCATTTTGAGTAGATTTGTCTCTTGCTAATACTTTTTGGCTTCAAAAAATATTGATACTCTTTGTTAGATAGGCTTTGTTTCTTCTCTTTTGTTGTTTTTCTATTTACTCCCCTTTTTTTTTCTTTATATCTCCTCCTTGCTTGTTTATCTTTCCTTGCATATGTATTTATCTTTATTCTATCCCTTTGCTTAATATCTCATCCTTTCTTGTTTATTTTCCCTTGTATATTTATTTATCTCCCCCTTTTTGACACTTATGTCAAAGGGTCTATACACTGATTATGTATTTGTCCAAAAAAAAATTGTGGACCTACATTATGATTTTGAGAGCAGCATCCCAGTTGTCACATGCAACATCTAATGACTTTATTTGGATTGGTATCTCTACTGCAAGGTGAACTAGTCCATATAATGTTGAAAGATTTGGATTTTTCTTCATCAAAATCTCTGTATATCCTAGTTCCTTATTGAGTATCTCCATATGAGGGGTTAGGGAGGCTTTGATGTTAGTCAACTTGGCTCTTATATTAGCCTCTTCTTCTATTAATATAGCTAGTTGACTTTGCGTTTGAAGCAATGAATACAAATACTTCTCACTTTGAGCTAGGTTATTAGGTAATTGCATACGTGATAGTTTCAAATTGTTCTCCAAACTTGTAACTTTATGGCTTGTTTCTTGTGTGAATAGTGTGGGATCACAAATTTTTGTGTATAATGAGAATATGTTCTCAAGTACCTTCTTCACTTTATCGATGGTTGTAGCAAATTCAACTTGTGCTAGTGTTATATCACCAAAAAATTTCTCGTTGACTGTCCCTTGAAATTTTCTTTCTAATCATTCCATAAGTTTTGAATTTGTATCTTGGTATTCATTATTCACCTTCCACAATATCTGATAGTTTTTCTAATAGTGGATTGGATTCTTTAGGTGTTGGCAAACTGAAAGCATCTAGGAATATGTCTTTTATTTCATGCAATGCTTTCCTTTGTTTATACACCTTTCTGAGTATTTCTTGATTTTTCTTCTTTTCTAAGGCTTGCTACATTAAGCCTATTTGTTCCAAAGTAATGGTTGCATAATCATATTTAGGTATCACTATTTCTTCATGTAGAGTTGCATTTCTATAGTGAAATACCTTACCAACCTTTGTTGAACTAGAACTTAGTGCTAAAATCTGCAATGGTATGGCTTTAGTTCTTGGCCTCTAAAAGACTTTTGTAGGAGAGCTAGATGTTGGTAGATTTACCAATGTTTGAATGGGTTCTTGATCATTCTCCTTTGGTATGTCCTTTTCTTTAGTTCTACCTTGATCAATTACTATGATTTTTCCTCCACCTTGTGTTTGTGCATCAGTTTGAACATTTTTTGTTTCTTCTTCTACAATCTATTGTTGTTTAACCATATCAACTTTGATAGTAGTGTCAACCTTTGCAGATGTGTCTTATAATGTTTCTATTGAAGGTTGAGCACTGGTATCTGAAGGGTTGGTAGAAGGTGGCTCTTGTGTGTTCACCTTATCACTTGTAATGTCATCCACCTCCTTATGAAGTTCATCAACACTGACTAATATTGGATTATCACATAATCTATCTTGCAGTGTGGATAAGTTAAGTATCTTCTCTAGGCCTTCTGCAGTTAAGGGGTTGATGTTCTAAGTTGAGATATCAAGAACATCCTTTACAATTATAATGTCTATAGGTTTTCTTGTATCATGTGGAGGGCTCATGGTTGGCATTTGTGTGTCTTGCACACTCTATTCTTCTTTCTACTCTTCAGATGTGGTCATGCCTTCTGTCTTTCTATGTGTCTCTTCCATATTAGTGTTATCCTTTTCCATTTCTTCATCCTCATTTTCATCTCTGTCTCCATCATTTCTTCCTTCAAATGGGTTTTCGTCTCCTTGTTTTACTATTATCAATGCATAGATTAATTTCCAAATTTTATTGGATTTCTTGACAACATCTTCAATATTGTTCTAAAGTATGTTGAATGCCCTATATTTAGGTGAAAATTTTCTACCATACTTCTTATTTGCCTTGATAATTTTCTGTTTTGTCAGTTCTGGCATCACCTGGGTTAGTGTTGATTCCATTATTTGTTTCTCCAGGTTTAAGTAGTAATGCCACTTATTTTGAACAATTGTGCACAACTCCTTTGATATTTTATTGTCTAGTTCAAGTGGAGTATTCTTGAATTTAGACATCATAGAATAAATTGACTCTTCTACTTGGTTCTGCTCTTCTCTACCAAGCTTTTCAAAGTTAATAATTTTTAATCCTATCAAGTCCACATTATTCTTAAGTTTATCACAGATATTTTCAAGATCATATTTAGGTGCATGACTTACCACTCTAAACTAACTTGTATCTTCAGACTTTGTTCTTTCATCATCTCTTTTAGGTTGTGCAATGTATTTTCTCCTTTGTTTCTTTTGTATTGGGCCCTTTTGTTTAGCAACCTTGGTTTTCTCTTTTGCTTTCTCTTTGGCTTTTTGAGTAGTAGCCCTTATACTTTCCCTAGTTGTTGGTGTTGTTGGATTTTTTGGGCTAGGCTTAGTAGTCTTCTTTTCTTTTGGTTTATTCATAGGTTGTGCCTTGGCCTTTCTCTTCTTAGGTGTTGATTGCATTCGTGCCTCTTTGATATCATCTTCATCATCTTCATCTTCTTCTTCTTCCTCATCACCTGCTCCCTCACCAAATTTTACCTTCAATTTCCTCAATAATTTGTTTTTCTTCTTTAGTGTGGAGGTTGTCTTCAACTCCATTTCAACTTTAGATTTCATTATATCATAATTGAAAAATATCTTAGCTATTTTATCAATCTCCTCTACTAGGAGTGCAGTAATGGCAGATGAGGCTTCATCAACATTGATTTCATAGCCTAGGGGTCTTAGCCATCTATTTCTAGGTACAATAGCCTGAATGTATGTGTAATCAATATCTACAAGAAAACATATATCATTGTAGTATTGTTCAACTAATGAGATAGGTATCCTCAACCTTTACTTCATAGAATTCTTAAAGTCTTCAAAATAGCTTGTCATAACTGATTGAAAATTCTCTCCCATTTACTTAATGTACTCATTTATTTGCACAACCACTGATCTATTTGTCTTCCAACTAACTTTTCCAAAAGATGGGAACTCATTCTATGCATAGAAAAATATGCAAATTAGAATTGATCCATATTTGCATTGAGCACTTTTTGTCTTCTTGACTACTCCAAGATTTTCCTTTATTTGTTGTAGCTAAAGCTCTACAAGATCACAAGTATGATCTTTCTTAACAATTTTGTAACCAACATCAACTGCTATGCAGGGTACACTATTTAACCTGCTTGACTGGTAAAATTTATGTGAAATAACCCTTATTGCAAAATCAAGAAGTGGATCTATAATGGTATTGATGGTCATTCCATGCTTATTCCACTTTGCACCTATATTATTTCCAATAACCTCTTTGGAGTCACTATGTAGGATCTTAGGCCAATCTAGGGTTGGAAAACTAGTCACCCTTTCAACAATCCTTTTTCAAATTTTGATAGGTACACCCTCTAACCACAAACATCCATCATGAATTTTGCCCAAAAGTATATTAATCCACTCAATTTTGAATATTATAGAGAATTCTAGGGCATGGTTTAAATTTATAGGCAATCTTAATTTTTTCCTTCAAGAAACCATTTTCATGCAACTTTTCATATGCTTGTCTTATCTCCATGTCACCTATGCCTCTTATTTTGTTGTAGCATTTTCTCACATCTTGAACCATTATGACTTTAGGTGGAATCATGGATAATGTGCCTAATAGGTCTTATTTATAGGCAATGTTTGGGATGGCCTTAAAATTAGGTTGTTTGACCTCATTGCTAATTAATTGAATTTCAAGAGCTTCTTTCTCCTTTGCATTCTTCAAACTAGAGGTCATTTCTTGAAACTAGGATTTATCAAATTTAAATTACACAACTCAGCTTTGAAGAATGCCTTTAGAATTTGATGAATGGGTTCTTAATCATCACTAGAATCCTTGAAAATAATTTGAACTAGTTTTTGAATCACTTCTTCACTCTACTTGTTCTTGATTTCAATTCGTAATGACAAAAAATAGCTGAAAATTAACCATATACCCTTCAAAACATCGCATTTATTACATGGTGCTTGTATAGCTTAAACTTAGCTTCAACACAACTTTTGTTTCACTTGGCATCCATTGACTTTACCCTCACTTGATAGCTACTATGGACTCAACTTTGACTAACTTTGGCTAACAGCTCAACACTTACTAATGTTTTACTCAACATTTGAAAAAGACTTTTTACACTCAACAATAACATGAAAACTTGAGGATTTAACCTTGGACTTTCCTCATTGTCTTGCATGTTTATTTATGCTAACTCATTCTTTTCAGTGCTATTCTCATTTGGAATTGATTTAAGATATAATGCTTTGAGTATCAGTCCCACATACCTCTTTTGGCTTAGTTTGATGAGGTGTGACCACTTGACCGTTTAGGTGAAGTGATCCCTCCATTTGATGTGTTGCAATTCTCTCTCTTTTTCCATGTCTTGTTCATCTCTCCTTTAGTGTGTTCAACATCTACTTTTCCTCTTCCTTTGTTGAATTTAGAATTAGGTGCCTTTGACCTAGTTAGATAGTGCTTGCTAATATGACCAGTCTTCAAATAGGTAAAGCATGTAGTTTGACTCAACCATCTATTGCAATTACCACTGAAGTATGTTCTAATGCAATTTTCAAGGATGTGTCCATACTCTTGATAATAATGACAGCTTTGTCTTTGTTGTAATCCTAGTTATAGAAGTGTCCATGGCTTCTTGCTTTTGCTGACTTGTTTGGTGAACACATGGATTTAGATCTACATTCAAAAGCTCTATGTCCATATTTTTGATAGTTGTAATAGTTACATTCAAACCTTGGTGCATGCATGGTTCTAGTTTTGCATTCATGTGCCTGATGACCTTGCCTTTTTGCACTTATGATAGTGACCCATGTCCTTGGGTTTATCATGTTGATTTGGATTCTTGTTCTTGTATACATTAGTAGGATGCCCTTTCTTACCACAATAATGACAAGTGCATTTGGATTTCTTACCTTTGTCGTTCCTTTCTTTGATGCTTGTGTGGCCTAATCTTGATGTATCATTCTTGATCTAGGGGATTTCAATAATTTCTCAAAGTACTTGATGGCTTCATTTAGCTTGTTGAAACTTTCAACAATCTCTCTTTCTCTTCTTAGATCATTTTGCAATTGCTCATTCTGCAACTTTAATGTAGTGATCTCAATGTCTTTGAGATTCAACTTATGATGAGAATTCATCATTTGGCTTAAGCTATTCAATTTCATGTTGGAGATTTTGGTAAGCTCAGTTGACTTCTCTTCTATTCTACTTACTAGAGTTCTCTTGTCTTCTTCAATCATGACCTTGTCTCTTGTAGCTTTCTTATTTTGTTTAGTCACTTGACATAGCATCATGGCTTGGGATTCTTGCTCTATCTTGAGATTTCTAATCTCCTTAGCTTGTTCTCTATTATTTTTTATAAGATCTGCAATTGTTGCATCAAACTTGTGTGAGTCTCCATTTGCAAATAACTTGGTGGTGTCAATCTCCTTGTATTGTCTGTCATTCTTTGCAATGGCTATCTCTTTCCTTCTCTTTAAGGATTTCCTCAACTCCTCTCTAGCTTCATCTAGTGAATATAGAATGAGTTGGAACTCAATTCCTTGGTTCTCTATAGTCTTTCCTAGTTTGTAGACTTCCATTTCAATATATTTTCTCTAAGCTTTAAATATTCTCCTTCTGAGAACTTAGCTTTGATACCAATTGTTGGAATTGCAAATGAGAAACATACACTTCTAAGAGGGGGGGTGAATTAGAAGTTCATACTTTAACAACTAAAACTTTCATCATTCATTAGATGCATATATAAACTAAACTATAAATAATATGTAAAGTAAATGCATCAAACATGTAAGCGCACACACACACACACACTTGACATCGAATATGATTACCTAGAAACCCTCCAAATGAGAAGGTAAAACTAGGGTGGCAATGACACCCACAATTCTTCACTATTGCAGCAATAAATTGTCACCAATTAAAGTTATAATAAGTTTGACCATGATACATGATCTACCCTGTAAAAGGCCTACCCTGTTAAAGGCTTAAAAGGACTATTAGGTCCCTCCTTGTTAGTATATTTTTAACACCCTATTAGAAGTGTGCTTGATTAAAGTACTTTAGAAAATTCACTTGGAATTTTACCTTGTTAAAGGATTTTTAAATGACTATTAAGTCAACCTTAGTCCAAATGATTTTACCCTAACTGATACAATTATTAGAGAGAACAATAGAGTTTTTGATCTGATATGACTTACAACTTTAAATTGCAGATTTTAGGTCTCCATTTTGTCCTTCTTGATCCTTTATGATCTTATGTGTCACTATTGTGTCTTTGATCCTCTATTCTATAAATTTATTTTGTAATTCTTTCACTCTACTAAGTCACTTTGAATGATCTCTAAACAATACATTCATTCACCCCTTGATATCACTTCTCTTTCTCAACCATTTGTTGACTCTATAATGTTTGGGGGTTCATCTTCCTTATAAAGACTTTGGTGCCTTAGGGTTAGGTATGAATCTATGGCTAAGATTCATCCATTTTGCCACTTAATTCCTCTTATTTTCTCATCGCCTGCATGTGATTGCATAGGGAATTCAAATAGATTCATCCTTATCTTCAAAATATTTAATATCTATCCTAAGTCGGCATAAAATTAGTTTAGATAGTTGTTTGTGTCATTGCAAACAACTATGTGCAATATGTGTTACATGGCATTTGTTGTTACTAATGCTCGACACATACTGTGATTTTTTTTTTGGCTACGTACCTTAACTTTCTCGACATCAATTATCTTCTTGGTAGTTGAATCACTTGCCATGATCTATCTACTTAGCATTTGAGTGACTTGGCACATGAGTGACTCAACACTCATTGCAACTCAGCATCTATATATTTACAAATTATATTCGACATGCATTACTAGTTCAACATGAACTTAGTAAATTACTTAAGTGTGTTGACACTCAATTGTCAAGATCAATTTGAGATCAACATTTTGTAATCTCTCATTCTTATTTGCATCTTTCACATCATTTATAGTTTACTTGCATTGCATCATTGAATCTTCCATTTCATGGTGTACCTTGTCATGTCTTTGCATGTTTGGTTCATTTGAAAAGCATATTTACATGTCCCACATGTCATGGATAGGAAGCTATAGGCCACCATCTAAGTTCTCTAATTCATAGAGTACCTTGGATATAAAGTTCTATAGAAGTGTGACCCACTTTTATGCACACTTTTAGGTTGCCATCTAAGTTCTCTAATTTTTTAATGATATTTCATAAACAATTCATTTATACCACAAATATGGATATTTTAATCTGAATTTTTTATTGCGGATTGGGGATACTTTCTCAAAGTTACAGAAAAAATTTGAGAGCTTTCGGATCAGCAATTATTATTTTTATAAATTGTTTATTAATTTTCATAAAAAATAATTTTGGACACAATTAATTGAATTTCAATCTAAAATTTTTATTCCAACTCTTGAATTTTGAATACAAATCCCAATAAAAATTTCAGATTTTTATGATCATAAATTAATTTTTTCAATGAATTTTCATAAAATAAAAATTTATAACCCAAATCATGGAATTCTAATTTGACTATTTTTATTGCAGGTTTTGGATGCTGCCAAGAGGTATTCCTTACAAAATTTGGATTTCTACATGTGGTCTGCAAAACACTTGTGAAAGACAAAATCATAAACAATTTTGATAACTCTTACTTGCAGAACGTATAGCCAAAGACTTAGAAAACATAAAAAGAACATGTTGAAGACCCTTAAAAATGTGCCTAGCCTTTTCGAACTTCAAACAAGGTAAGCCTAAACCTTTGTTTTTGGCTTAAATTGTGGCATTCATTTGCAAAATCTAGCCTAAGTTAAAAGGGTTAATTCAAATTTCAGATTTAGTCTTAGGCCTATGCTCTTCACTTTGATACTGAATTAGAATGCCAAACATACCAAATTTTTTATGAGAATTAGTTTAAGAATGAACAAATTCCTAGTCTAATTAAGAGCCTCTTTTCTTTCTTAGATTAAAGGCTAGAATTGAACAAAACATGTTTGGTGTGCTTGGAAAATTGAGGTAGTAGGATATGATCTCATCCTTTTTAAGTTATCAAATTCCCTGACCTACTCTCAATCTCCATTTTCTTTCTTTTCATACATAGATTACTAGCCATAGATGGGTATACCTCTTGAGACTTTCCTTAATGAGGCTAGTAAGAGGAAATTCCTAAAACTTGCATTCGTAATGGGATACAAGACAATAGTGTTCAAAAGATAACCTTCCTTGAGTAGTCTCATAAGAGATTGCACAAAACCTCACTAGTATTGGTGGGAATCTCTCTTCATAGAGAGGTAAGTTTGAACACTATTGGATGAATCACAACTAAAACCTTGTTAGTTACTAGCTTATTTACAACCATTGATAGGAAGCCATTTTCATTTTTCTTTTAGGATTGTGGTTGGTAATAATTGACTTTTATTTTCCATGTCTCTTTTGGAACTACTGATGAACTTGGTCCTAAAACACTTGAAGTCAAAACATTTATTTGTATTTCTTACTAGTGGGGATCTCAGAATTTGGGTTTTCTTTTCTATGTCACTAGTGCTTGAACTTTCTTAAAATGGCTCTTTGGTCTAGCTTCTCTTGGTCTTTTCCAACTTCTTGGTCTATGTCAGCATACTAGGACTTTCTTTAGGTTGAAATGGTTACCTTGATCTCTTGACTTCACTCTTTGATTGGGATAGTTGTTCACTTGTCCTTACTTATCTATCTATTTGGCTACTTGGCTATTTGGCTTTTTTCCTAGCTCTTGACTTGAGTTGTTAGTGTTGTAAGTTTCTTGGACATTTTTCTTGACAAGTCACCACTCATTCCTATCTTTATTTGACAAGTAAACACTTTAATTTTCTAGTTTGGACATCAAGTTACCTTGTGTCACACTATTAGCTCCTTTAAGCCCTTGTCACAATTGATATTTTATTTACTACTATGTGCTTCCAATATTTTTATACCAGACTATAGCTACCTCTCAATGATCTTGGGTTGCTTGTTTTTGCTAAGAAGTTTCAATATTTGTACACTCAACACAACAAGTTAGAAGGGACCAATAAGCTTGCTTACTCTAGTCTCTCTAGGGACATAATGAGCACATACTCTCACTATGAGAAAATGCTAGAGGAGAGAAGTAAATTCTCTCATGAATCCTTCACAAGGCCTTTGCATGTTCATACACCCTCTTCTCCTACAACATCATCTTCTAGGTCTACATGTTCTACTCGAAGACATAAATTGTCTTCATCTACTAGATATAAAGACCTCTTTAGAGAGAAATAAAATGATATCTCCTTAGAGCCTATTCTAGACTTTCATGATTGGCCTATCTTTAACCAAGACAATGATGAAGACATAGATGCATGTTATTCACTTGAGAAATAACAAAATGATTCTAGATATACTCTTGAGAGGAATTTTAGTCCCTTGGAAGATTCTTATGATAACATTTTGCAAACACTTCTTGGTAGTAAGCTCATCACATTTCCCAAGTCTAGGTCATATAGAAACACATTCTTGGATATCTATTGTTCTTATCATCAAAATAATGTGCATAGTACTTTAGATTGCATTGAGTTGACACATAGAGTCCAAGATCTTATTGATGATGGGATTGGTGATACTTCTAATGAATCATGTGATGAAGGCACTTCTCTTGAGCAAGATCATATTGATAAACCTATGTCTAGTAGTGGCTTCCTTGACACCTCTACTTCTTCCAAAATTCATGCACCTCCTAAAGCTTCAAAGCTTTCCAACATACCTCCATCAAAGAAAGAACCTAATGCTTTCCACACTAGTTAGTCCTATCCTCGAGGGCTGCCTCTAAAAGAAACTCAAGCTAACCTTCACTTGGCTGCAAACCTTTTCTATGCCACTAAAGCCAAATATTCTCAACCTCCATGTGACTCTATTCTTTCTTCTCCTACTTCCACTAATTCTCTATTCTCCCTAGATTCCCTTTTTTACTTAGAAGTGGCTTCATGTTGAGAGGACTCTCCAAAGGCTAAACATCAAGATCAGCCACCTCCTAAGTATGTCAATGACACTATTTTTCAGCTTACTAAAAATTATGAGAAACCTTCCATGCGTATGCTATCTAAATAAACATGTCAAGATCAAAGTGTCCCCTCATGTTCCACTTCTCAAAATCCACCTAAAACATATGCTCAAGCTTTACATGCTCCTATTAAAAATATTGCTCGTATCAGAGATACTCATGAGTCTATTGATGGCCTTGACTACATTGCTCACTTTAAAGATGTTAATATCCCTTCTCACTATCCATTTGCATCTCCTAAGTCTATCATTGGTCCTTATCCATCAAAGCTAAAGCCTTCAAAACTCTCTTCCATATTGGGGCCTTATGTTCCTCCATCTCCATTTTTCACTTCTACCTCATCACCGGCCTCTCTTATTTTAGCTCAAGATCAACAAAGATACTCATCCTTGTACTCTTCACATTCACCTTTTCATCCAAACTAGTGATATCAGTCTTCTACATCCATAAATCCGAAGTCTTTTGGAAGCAATTTGAATGATCAACTTAAGAACAAATGCATGAATCCATCTACAAAATTTCACCATGTTTCCTCTAATTGACATGTAAATGCTAAGAAAGAGAATGCACAAAAGAGACCACAAAGGTCCACTATTGAAAAATCAAAACAAGTATGGATTCCTAAATCCATTTTTAAAGAAATGCATCATAAAGAATCCAAAAGAAAATCAAAAGCTATATTGATTCCCAAGTCTCTTTTGAAAGACTTGAATATTGAAAATATTTCAAGGTTGATATTCAAGCTTCCAAAGGCTTCCACTCCATTTTCTTTCAATCATATTCCTAAAAATATTTTGAAGCCTTCCACTCCATCTCCCTCCAAGATTACTCTACCACTTCATACATCTAAGCCTCAAACTATTTCATCCAACATTCCTCTATCATTCCACTACCCTTCAAGGTGTGTGCCAATGTTGATCTTTCCCACTTTTTCTTCTACCCTTGCACATCCCTTTCAATACCCTATTAACTATCCTTCCATCTTCTATTGTACAACCTTTTATCCTTCCATCGCACTTATCTCAACCAAAGCTTAAAATATTATACTCCATATACATTTTCTACAATCTCCCTTAGGTTACCCTATCAACATCTTTGAGCATACATTTCTATGGTCATTGGCTTATCATGAATTATCTTTCCTATAGGAGCACTATCTAACTTGAAAAATCTCTCTCTCTCTCTCTCTCTCTCTCTCTCTCTCTCTCTCTCTCTCTCTCTCTCTCTCTCTCTCTCTCTCTCTCTCTCTCTCTCTCTCTCTATCTATCTATCTATCTATATATATATATATATAAAGAGAGAGGAAAAAAATGAAAATATGCCTTGGTGAAAACAACTTCTTGTGGGACCTTGGTAGCAAAAGTAAAGAGAAATAAATTCATCCTATGGTGAAAACTCCTTTCTTGTGGCACCTTGGATAAGTACCATGATGAAAACTTGACAAATAGGCATCATGCATAATTCTTCTATAATCTGCACATTCCCTCTTCTCTATTTGATCTTGACATTGTTGAGTTATCCAAGTGCATTGGTTATCTTATATATCACTCACCCTATCTTTCTCATTCACTCATATCCTTCATATCTAGCTTCATCCTTATTGCTATATCCTATTGCTATCCTATCTAGTTTACCCCTTGATCTTGATCATTGCACTCTCTTGGCATGTTCTCTCTTTGGACTTCTTCCTTTCATGATTTCTCATCATTATGCTCTTGCTATTGGCTTCTATGCATCTACACTATCTCACTTATCAGCTTATTCTCTTGCTGCTTGCTTCCACTATTTGTCCAAAATTTCCTTCATATGGCTATATTTATGTAGATTAGGTACTCTTGAGGAGTCAAGCCTTGACGATCTCTTTTAGTCACTTCATACTTATTGCCTCTCCATCACTACTAATCCATCACATGCTACACCTTACTAGACATTGGGAAAATTTGATGTGATCTCGCTTGAGAGCTAGTAATCTTAAGTCACTCTAAATCCCAAAAAAAAATCATATATTATGCTGAAGAAATCCAAAAAAATGGAAACTCTTGGTTTTTGTATAGTTTCTTTCTTTCTACATTTTTTTCCTTTCATTTGCTACTTTCATTTATGCATATGCTCTCACACTATTCAAAAGATAACCTACCTAGCCTAAGGGGTCATATCCTAATGCTATTAAGAGTCCCTTGTGTGCTAGTTACTAGTTTTTCCAACTATGTCCGTCTACTATCCCCTCTTATAAAGAGACATTCTTACTCAAGAATCTCTTGTGCAGTAATTACCAGTTATTTTGAATGTGTCTACCTAATGTCACACTACTACTAATGAGATTTATAGTTCTTTAAGTGTTGTAAATTATTGAACAATTTACATCAATCCAATTAATTCTATTTGTGCTATGTTAAGCTTTAAATTTGAAAATGAAAAATAAAAATAAAAATGCCTCATAAATATCAAAAAAATCAAAACAGTTTCAAAATTTTCAAAAAAAGAAAAAAACTCATAAAACTTCTATAATGCCCCACCAAGGGATCCAAAGAATTAACCTATAATTTCACTAAGTTTGGTAGCATTTTTTTTTTAAAACATGAAAGTGAACACCACATTTAACTTATGCATCATAACGAAAGCAATAGCAATGTCCATCCGAAAGTAAACATAACATACATAACAGATTACATTCTTTAAAGATCCCTTAATGTTGAATTACATCTAAGTCAACTAACATACATGAATCCATCTAGTACAACATCCACATAAAATAATAATGATAAGTCCAATGTTTATACATTACATTTCAAATGCTTAATCATCCACTGTACATGTCACAGGGTATGAAAAGCTCAAAAGAATATCCATATGTAGAATAAGGTACATCATCCCATTCTAATCCGTGATACATCAAAGTAAAGATAATAACATGATACATCATCATAGAAGACATATACATCCATCATAAAGATCAAACATAATAATCTAATTGCACGGTTCCTCCCAACCATTAATAGCATCATTAGACCATTGTGGATCCTAGCCATCTCTCCATGCGTAACATTCCAAATCACTGAAGAGATCATCAATATTAACATAGTAGGAATGTCACTCCTGACATATACTATATCATATGCACAAAGTAATCTAACATGCAAATATAAGCATAAGATAACATCATCTAACATATGCTAATCATCAATCAAAGGATACATATCCACCATCACGAAGGACACATCAGCCACGATGTCTCAATGAATCTCAAATGATAAGAGTGGAAAATACACTACCAACCAACCACGTGGTACTTAAGTAGTCCACTCCCACCATGCTGAGGAGATAATCTCAAGTCCCAAATAGGCTATCCAAAACACATAACATAAATCTCTCTAAGACCAAGAATCCTAAAAGTATACTAACTCAAAGGTTCCAATCACAAAACTGACATCTAATCCCAGAGGCACACAATGACATGTAAAAACCTACTATGTAGGAATCTAATCACGTACAAGTTACCTTGGCAGTTAGCTAAACTCCACGGGTCCATACTGATCTCATGCGGCCACTAATATCCTCTCATACTGACAAGGCATACAATGGAATGCAAGGTTGCAACCATGCGTTCTCACTACTCCCATCCTAGCCTGTACAAGCACTCAAGGCATGGGTGAGAACCAAAACTCTTATCTTTTTAGGTTCATTTAGTTAGTATTAGGTGTGAATGTTATCACTTATTAATCCAACTTACAATGAGTTACCTTGGCAGCCTCTTAGGGCCCCGGCCCCCATTGCAAGCCACTTCCCAACACTACATGCAGATATCCTACCCTAAGCTCATGTAATCATAAATCTCAAAATCACAAAAGATAATCGATAATAAAATCATCAGGTATGCACAAAAGCATCAAATCTCCATGAGCAAGCATCCATAGAAAATCATGACCACAACAGCTCTCTATTGCCAACAGAAGTATCACTCATAATCAAAAGTATCCAATGGTTCTCAATAACCAAAATATATCTCAATCATATTGATTGAAGACTCCAAAAATGGTTGAGTCAAAACATGTTACAACATGACATCACCAAAAATAAATCCACATTTCAGTCCCATCATGGCGACTAGAAAATAACCAAGGATAACTGATCGATGAACCAATGATGGGAACACAACCCAAAAACAGAATGGACACAATAGAAAAGGGAAATTATATTAACTGAGAAAATAAGCTAGTACAAATAGTACAGAGAAAATAAACTTCAGAACATGCCCTAAGGGCTTACAATAGCATAAGTCTGGAGATAATTTCTCTTTTCAGTACCTGCTCTCAAACTCCACTCCAAACTGCCTTTTACAATGCCAAAAATCTCCTTAAATAGACCCTAGAGGGTTAAGGACTAGGAGTACATTCTAGAAAGTGCTAGTAGGCATCCACTGACCAAATAGAAGATTCCAGAAGCTGCATTAGAAGTCGGTGCAAATCTAGAAGAGTCCAAAAATAGTAACCGAACTTTCGGGAGGCATAACTTTTGAACCGTAGGTCCGATTGACGAACCGTTTACATTTTTGGAAAGCTCTCGAAGTTCTCGATAGCCCTATGGAGGTGCTTTACTCGTCCCCCATTTTTTGGCCATTTTTGAGGTCATTTAATTGCACTAACCTGACTTTGAAGCATTCTTAGGAGGTCTCCAGAACCCAAAAAACTGCAATAACTTTCAAACCGTGGGGCCTTTTGACCTGATTCTTTTTCTGGAATGCTCTAAATCACAATTACATTCATCTGGCCAATTCACACCTTCTAGGTCACCAAAATGATGGCCAAATTGCATGCTCCTATTTTTTCAAGATTTTCAAACACACTGATAGTGGAATAGTGAGAGTTGGAACCTTTATTTGACCCAAATGGGTATCCAAAAATAAAAAGACATGAAACAGAAACTAAGTTTAAGTACATTTTTTTTTTTTGGGTGACACAAGATTGCCCTTATACCTCTGGATGCTCCTACATTAACCAAAAATGGTTAAGTCAAGTATCTCATACATAAGAATCTCAACTATAAAAATTAGTAATTACAAACAATACATAGAGAATTCTATCACATAACCATGGTTGGGTTTATAAAGATCGAGATTAAAACATCATCATGACATCACAATCACATAACCCCCAAGCCTCTAGTAGACGTCCTATAACTGGTCAACACTAGTCAACCCAAAATCCAAAACAATAGCATAAAGAATACACAATGCAAACACATGTTTTGGTTTTGCTAAGTTTACAAACTTAAATGTAAAAGTCTCATTTTACGTTTTCCAATTTAAATATCAAGTGGAGAAATTTCACGTTTTACCTAACCCATGTGTTTAATTAAATGATGATGGTTTTTCCCTCTAACTCTTAGAATCGAATTTTCTAATGTTCTAAATGTCTTTTATATACACATTTTGATGATAATCACCCCCATCATTTTCAAAATAATATTAGAAATTCTTTTCATATTCATCTTTCCAAATTAAAAGATTAAATTGAACCTATATTGCTCAACATTATAAAATAATTTGTTATTAAAGAATTACTCTTTAAATTCCAATCATCTATCAATATATTAATTATTTATTATTAATAATGTATATACATATATATATATATATATATATATATATATATATATATATATATATATATATATATATATATATATATATATATATATATATATATATATATACATACATATACATATATAATTATTAACTTACAAAACAAATTATATAAAAATTGAATCAATAAAACATTTGACAACACACTGCGAGTTTAATAACCGCTGATACAACATTATATATATAACCTGCGGATCGCAAGGTACACTACAAACTGTAGGTACTCTGCGGTATCGCAGTTCGCATTGACCTGGCCGTCGGCGGGGGTGGGAAAATATGTCCCCCCTGCCCATTCAAATTTATTATATTTTTTATATATTGCGTTTTATTAAAACGCTTCCCTCCAATATAAATCGTGATGCGTCATTCGCTCACTGCGAAATATATGTCATTCAACTTTTAATTAAATATATATATGTATATATATACATATGTATATATATATATAAAAGTATATATGTATATATATATATGTGTGTGTGTGTCTGTGTGTGTATATATATACACATGCAGAACTTAATCAAATATCATAGCACACACACACACACACACACACACACACACACACACACATATATATATATGATTATATGTATTCAGATTTAAAAATATAAACATATATATATATATATATACACAATATATAAATTCCCTTTCTCAAAATTTTCCTATGAACCTTTGATCTCAAAATTTACTCAATAGTTTATCTAATGGCTTGGCTACAATTTAATCCCTAGCCCCATGTTCTTTTCAGATCTATGCATATAAGATTCTCAAATAAATTTAACTACCCATATTCAGAATGCATACAATAGAAATAAGAAAATCCTCAGAAGACATATGGAAGACATGAAGAAGACAGGGAATGCAAGATGCAGAAATCACATAAGTAAAATCACAAGAATCGACCCAGATTCTGATGCTAATTCGCTCTTCCTCAGAAAACCCACAGAGCAAGCTCCCTTCTTCAGAGTTCTCGAATCCTCCAATGCTTCAATTGCTCTCTAAACACTATGTCTAAGCTTCTAGGAATGCCTAAATATAAAGAGCTTTCAGGAAACATCTAGAATGCTTCTAGAAACAACTAGAAGGTGTCACCAACTAAGCATGGGTCTTTTCCAACCTTCTAGATGAGTCATAGGGTTGTAGACACCATGTGCTTAATTGATGCACTAACCCCCGTGTTGTTGACATAAGAGAAATGAAAAGGTGCATTAACTCCCATGCAAGCTTATAACTCCAATTTACTTTTTATATAATTCTATTTAAATATTTATAACTTTCATTTTAATTTTTATAACTTTTATTATTATTATTTATTTACTACTTTATTATTATTTTATTATTATTATTAATTTTAATTTCTAATTTTCTTTTATTTAATTCTTTTTCCTCAATTAATTCTCATTTAATTAATTATAATCAAAATATCAAAGACCATGATATTTTATATTAATTTTCTAAAATAATTAATTTATTAATTAAATCTATTTATTAAGACTTAATTAATAGAAAATTCACCATAGACCTCCAAGATAAAATATGAAAACCCATCATAGAGCAATTCACTCAAAATTAGTCTAAAGGGTTAAAAATCATGAATTATGTCATCCGACACATTCGGTGGGTAAAATATCCAGATACTTGTCCTACCTCATTATGACAAATGGTTTATGGGTTTGGGATTTGGACTTGAGAATTTATCTCCCTTCTCTTATCATTGAGATAGTATAATAGGTTACGCTCATACTGGAAAATTCAAGGAAATCGATACCCGATACCTGCAACATGTAGAAAAAAAAATGCATGTACATACAATATATATAATGCTAACCTAAACAGACAATGGAAGGAAGTGGTGCATCGTGTAGATCCCGACTAAGTAGGTGACTATGACTCCCTTCCTTAGCCACATCAGAAACACCATACAATAAGAAAACATGCACACCATACACATGCAAGTATGGGGTAAGTATCCATAATAAGACACATGAGATAATAAACCATCTAACTAATCATCAACAATAACTGAAAGCAATGTAATGATCATCATGCATACATGAAATGTAAAGTCAAAATGATGTCATCATATACCAACTGAATCCATAACATAATGTCTGATAGTCTCAAAACAAAACCACTAATCCATCAACATAAAACTAGTCTATCATAGTCCGATAATAATGACAACAATGTGTCTAGAAAAGATGTGAACGAGGGCAGGCACTACAACTTCAAAAACCAAAAAAAACCATCCATATATTCTAGAAAAATAGAAACATTGTTTCATTTTCTATCAATTGAAGTATTCACTAATATTTTCTTTCCAATGATTCAATGTTGTCATATCTATCTAGTGTCCATTAATAAGTGCCTCCTCCAGATTGGAAGGCCATGTGTACCTTGACTAGGTTCATATGAAAACATTGGTGAGGTCCCAAGTTAATATTATTGACATATTTCATTACAAAAAACCCACATTTTCAACACATCATACACCATACAACATAAATGTTTTGAGAAAAAAACACTGCAATTTTATTTACTTAACAAAGAGCATTAGTTGGAGATACACAAAGCCATAACATAATTACAATGCTCATCAAGATCCTCCTTGTGGAGGTTGGACATTCAGATTTCCAACTAGAGGCACTCCTATTTACATAGTTGTAGGTGATGAAGCTCCTAGTGTCAGTCTTACACCTTCCCAGATTGTATTCATAGGAATTGGGATATGCCCACATCTCAATAGAGTATTCATCTATGTCATAAACATCCTATTTGAGAAGGATATTCCTCTCCCATTCTTTGGGGGGATTGCTTGATGGTATTGTCCCATGTAGTATGCTACCTCTCATGCCAGCTTCTCTGACTTCTCCATGACTTCACTCATATCTACCTAAAAATTTGCTACCCAGATAGCGTCATTGCCTATTGCGAAATGTCTCACTCTGCCTTATAGGTGTTTGTAGTCATTTTCTAGGACTCCCTCTTGTGTTTCACCTCATATATCTGATTCATGAAATTCATAAACCTTGCATTCATAGCATTCAAATGCTCTTGTGACCGATATCCTATGAAATTCATCTTCACCATTGTTTCTATGAATGCTTCCACCTAAGCTCATAACAAGACTATTTTATTTTGGGTTTGCTCCATCGATGCTCTTTCTATAGCTAGAGATGCCTCTATAGTCTCTACTTGTGCTCGTTATGCTAACAACACTACTTCTAAATGCTTGGTCTCCTCGCATGCCCCATATTCTTGAGCTCTCTTGATCAAATCTTAAAAGAACTCAATATCTTTCACTGTATTATAGGCTCGCTCTATCTTAGTTGTCAGTGCTTTCTTTAGCTCTACTTCCATCACTATGACTGCATCATGAACTAGTTTCAAAACAACACTAGGTTGTGCTTCTTTAAATGGATGAAATGAATACATGACAAAACCACTTTCCTTCTCTTCAGGTATGTTGATTATACCTCTTAGGATTCCTTTCCCCACCTCCATGGTGATGCAACTAGTTTTATCATTAGTCCTTGCTCCACATCTTGGGAACGCTCCTCTATCAACATTTTCTCCTCTACCTGGATTTATATTAAACTAATACACACATCTAAAGTCTCATAAAACATATCTACACTTGATGATATTATTTCTTCTGTTGGTTTTTCTTTCTCTACAAGTTGTATCACACTCATTGCTAGCATTTGAAGCATGGAAGGGTCCTCTAAATTGTCCTTTGTTGGACCCTAGATTGAAATCTCCACTTGATTTGCTCTGACCGTTTCTAGAATAAATTTATGAACACATCAATGAGTTGAACCTCCAATTGACACTTGTTGCCTCATTTTTTTCTTTCCTATTCTATTTCATTGACCATGTTTCCTCCATTAGGCTTTCATTTTTCTCCTCGCTCCATCCTCCCTTTCTAGTGTCTACCATCTCAGGTTTTTTGTTGTAATTTCTCTCGAGCACTAGCCATGACTATAATATTTCACAAGATCTATTTGCTACAAAAATATTTCTCAAGACTACTAATAACCTTGAAGACTTGTGAATTGATTCAATTCATCTAGTTTCTTATTTATAGCATAACTCCAACACACTTTATTGTCTCTACATGTCATTTTATTTATCTTATCATTGCAACACACCAAAGTAATATTGGGAGTAGGTGAATTTGTGAATTGAATTGTCAATATTAAATTGGATAGTGATGGATAGGTGTTTCACACATCCTTTATTACTACACTTTTCACTCAATTCATTCATTGGATGTTGTACTTTTTGCTTGATTCATTCATTGGATACTACACTTTTCATGATATGACATGATACTTGGATTTCCCCTATCCTTCAATGATCTAAACCAACTCTCACTTTAACTTTATTAAATAGGATAAAAACAAATTGAACACTATTAGACACTATAACACACTATTTAACAATAAAAAAAGACTATGTGATGTTTTCTTTTCTTCAGTCACATGCCTCTTGTAACCCTACGATATTCAAAACTAGAGGAGCAAGGATTGCGGGGCATGATCTTTTCCTTTTTTCTTCTTGATGGTTTAGTTCCAATGATCTGAAGAATCCATATCAAAGAGGTGTCTACTATAACCCTCTATCTCATGTTGGATGGTCGTGTGTACCATGACTCATTTTATATGGACGCTTTAGTGAGGTTGTTTCTTTTCCTTTTCCATATGAGTGAATTCTCTATGTTATAGTACATATTGATAATCATCCTATAAGTGAACACATGGGTCACTGCAAGTATACTTAGCAAAGTTTTTTCTTAGGTTACGAATGCAAGGGTCATTCTAGACAAAACACTTCTTGATTATGTAGCATGAGAAGGATCTCTTGCATGTCTGGTGTGTTTGTATGAAAGAAACATTTTGGTTATTCTAGAATTTATGCTTTAACTCTTATGTTCATGAGCTAAATCAAATATAATAGGTATTATGATCATTCTTGCTTCTTGTGCCTTGATGCTTACATCTCATTCTAACAAAACCTT
This sequence comes from Cupressus sempervirens, assembly GCA_028749045.1. Lineage (NCBI taxonomy): Eukaryota > Viridiplantae > Streptophyta > Pinopsida > Cupressales > Cupressaceae > Cupressus > Cupressus sempervirens. The sequence goes on from CM053789.1 coordinate 156,398,503, forward strand.
GACTAATGCCATATTCATATTCTCATGATAGAAATATCAGTGAGGGTTGTTTGACATCTTGTGGCCTTATAGAAAATGATCAATGATAAAAACTAATATGAAATACCAACATGTATGTATCTCATAGGTACACCTTGTATTTTCATACTATCTTGCATCTTAGTTTCATTTTAGCTTTTTCATCTTTGAGTTTTGGAAGAGTCTCCTTTTATCTATCTAGGACATAGCAATCAACTGCATTCACTTTTCTTCCTTCTTCTTGATCATTTCTCCATATCTTTCTTAATCTTGTGATTTCATTATCTTGCTTCAATATTCTTATTTTGACCTACTTGCACCTTCACTTAATTTTGATGTCTTGGATTCATTTTCAAGATCAAAATCTAAATGTGTGGGGTCAAAAGCTCTCTCTTTTCTTTTTCTTTTCTTTTCTTCTATGCAGTTGCCTGACCATTTGAGATCTATTCTTCATGGTGGGGAAACCACCCTTTCTTCTTCTTATTCATTTTTCATCTCTCACCATATCTCTCTTTCTTTCATTTCACTTCATTTCCACTTTCTTCTTGATTTGGCCTATTTCTCATGCTTCATCCTTCTTGGTCAAACTGGGGCATCTCATCTTTTAATTATCCTCATGGAATTTTTTTTAACTAGATTTGATCAACTCTAGCTCCTTTTTGCATCTCTTCTATCTCATATCAATTTTGATCCCGAGGGGGAAGGAACATTCTAAATGTTTTTCTTTCAACTGTTCGCTACCCTGTTGTTTGCTATTTTCTATCCATTATTTGATATCAATTATTTTCTACAAGATATTGGTTATCTTCTATCTACTATCTACTTGGACTTGTCAGTACTCATCTCAAGTTATTAATTGTCCCATCTTTCTATTATTTGGAGCATATTCTTGACCATTCCATTTGGTCTAAATCTTGCTATTTCTCTTCTAATGCTCAATCTTGATGCTTGTCAACTGTACATCTAGGATTAGCTATCTCTTTTTGCACTTCACTTGAAATCAGAGCTATCTTCAATTACTTGCTTTCTTTTTTCTTTCATGTAATGTGTTCCCAAATTGATCACACATTAGTCAAAGAGGGGAAAATATAACCGCTCAAAATTGGTTAGAATCCTATATGCATAATTTTTCATCATGATGAGAATTAAAATGAATAAAAACAATTAATTCAAATCAACTATTACAACCCATTTAAAAATACACATGAATATTAATTTCAAATAAATTGAAAATTGACATTTATCTCCGAAAATGAAGTTTATAGTCAAAATGGGACCTTAATTCCATCATGAATATTTTATTCATAATGGATGGAAATTAATATTCTATTCATAATGGGTGGAAATCAATATTTTATTCATAATGGGTGGAAATTAATATTTTATTCAAAGTGGAGTTCATATACTCATTTTATATTCAAAGTGGATCCAAAATATATTTTTTTAATCAGAGCACTCATTTTAATATTCAAAATGGTCACATTGATATTTTAATATTCAAAGTGCTCATTTCAATGTTCAAAATGCTTATTTTAAAATTCATAAATACTCCTCCATTTTGAATTAAATAATAAAAATTGGACCCATCCACTCATCTTTGAATGAATCTCCACCCTTGATCATGAGTCCCCTAAATTTGATCTCAATCATCCATTTTCCTTTAAAATGGAGGCTCTTTCTCCTCTCTTAATTGCATCTTATTTTGGTTATTGTTATACTACAGGATTTGAAGACCTTCTTTCTTTTTGAGACCTTATTTCTTTTGGAGAATTTCTATCTTCTTGTCTCATTCTTACATCTACTCTTTTGCTACCGTTATGCTACAAAATTGAAGATCTTATGCTTGTGGAAAAATTCTATCTTCTAGTCTTCATTCCTCATGCTTATTACTTCTCATTCTAGCTTTTATTTATGCATATAGCTTAACACACCTATTCTAAATAAGGGTTTTTGTAATCTCTCATTCTTGTTTGCATGTTTCACATCATTTATAGTTTACTTGCATTGTATCTTTGAATTTTCCATTTCATGGTGTTTCTTGTGATGTGTTTGCATGTTTGGTTCATTCTAAGAGCCATATTTGCATATTCCACACATCATGGATAGGAATCTATAGGCCACCATCTAAGTTCTCTAATTCACAAAGCGCCTTGGATAAAAGGGTTTATAGAAGTGTGAACAACTTTTATTCACACAACATGAAGATCATTATCCACTTCTTACTTTCTCTTTTTTGGAATAGTCTTCACCAAAAATTGCATTACTCATGTATATCTTCATAAAATTTCTTGTGCACTTAATTGCATACTCACCACTCACTATAGAACATGACTATAACTGTGCAATTCTCCAACTATTAACAAACATCTGTACTAGATCAATCTTCGGCTACTACTTTGCTAGCCTTCATAGAAACAATACTATGTTGACATCAATGAAAAAAAAGTCATGAATGTAACATATAATCTATCAACTACCTCAAATACTCCCCAAAGAATAAAATTAGAATTTATTTCTAACAAGATCATCATTCATCAATGCACTCTTCACATCTATCAAAAAGACTAGCCATCCCTATGAAGCTACTAGTAAAATTACAAAGTGAATAGAGTTCATCTTGGTGAAGGGGGAAAAGGTCTTAGTGTAGTCAATACATCAACCTATGAGAATCCCTTCATAAGAAGTTGTTCCTTATACTTACCAATAGATCCATCTGCAGCATACTTTGTATGGTACAACCACTTCCACTGAACCAACTTTCTTCCTTTCAGAAGAGTACCAAGATTCCAAGAGTGATTCTTCATTAAAGAAGAATACTCCTCATCCATATCCAAATCCCACTCTAGATGGATCATTGACTTTGAAAATCTCTGAGGATTTATGGAAATAGCATGACTCATGTTGGTTCTTTAAAATGTTATGTTTCACAATTCCCAACAAGAACAAAATACATCTAGGGGTAGCTACTTCCCATCTACAGTATACATGTTCAGACACTGGGGTCAACTATAAGGCGAGACCCCTTTTCTACATCAAGCTCTGCAAAGCCTAGGTGAGTAAACTTATAGATTCTTCATATGGTACTAGTATCAAAAGCATACAATTGAATCTAGAAAAAGTAGATAAAACCCTTATTTCTCCTATACTTATGCAATAACAAAGATGTACAATAGAAAATTGTAAATCCTATGAAATCCACAAGCCAAGTGAGGGTATCCTTTCAGCTCTTAAATAGAAAGGGAAATGGATGATTATAAATTTGATTTCAATAGATCCCAAATATGCAATAGTAAGAAACATGTTGATAATGTAGCTAATTAGTGTCTTATCTATTGGGAAGCTCCATAAATCACACACGTATATCTATGATACTAGTGACATATTCCATACATCAAGATATCAGATCTATCCTATCAATTTGTGAATCAAAAATCTATGTTCATAAAACCCTCATTCTTATGAAATGTCCTTCTCAAATAATCAACAATCCTATTAGATACATCAAGCATTCACTTGGCTCTTTGTTCCAACAAAAAAAAATGCAACACATGCAAATTTTAAGGGGCTACAAAAGAGTTTTAGTTCTTTGTCCCTAAACCACAAAACATTGCAAATTACAAAGATAAGAGATGAGTTTCAGACTAAAACTAAGAAGTTTGACACTTATTGTATTCATTTCTTTGAAACTATATATTCAAGATTATGTAAATGACCCATAAAACTATTGAATAGGTCAGAATTGTCTTCATTAGCTTCATTTATTTTTGTTCATACCAGAGAGAATGTTGAAGAATGGTGGAAATACAACTCTGGATCCAACCTTATGGTATCATAGACTAACTAAAACCAACCTTACAATGAGAGAGAAAGAGAAAGATATAGGAAAGGAAGAAGAAATTGGATCTGATCTAGAGGTGACACATGTCCACTTGAATCTCCATCCCCTATTGTTGCAAAACATATCTCTTCTCTCTACAACTAAAATCTTAAAGGAATCTCATCATTATGCTCTAACAAACCCAAAATATCTTTTCTAATTAATGAGAAACCCTTGTTCTGATAAAATCATCAAATATGCATCTAAAATGCTAATAAATCATCTACTAAACTGATTGGAGGTGACAATACCGTCACTAACTGCATCATTACTACCTTTGGCACACATCTAGCTCACCATTTTACCAAATATCAAATCCAAACTGGCCTAATAGAATGTGTTTGGCAAACAAGCACCTGGTACAAAACCTTGAATAACTCTAAAATACTGCCTCTTATGCAAAAAAAGACTCAAAAACTGGAAATGTTGATCCGAGACATTTCTAATGTTATATGATAGTCATATATTTTCTTATTGAAGATGCCCAGAAAGTCCATTTGAAGGTCAAGTTCCTCACTGGTTCATAGGTCTGCATTTCTTTGCAAATGTTTTATGAAAAAATTAACTTTCACTAAGGTTGAAACTTTATTATATAATCACCTTTGATTTGAAATACCTTGCACATGAAATGGAAAATAATATTTTAAATTTTTTTTTATGTTCTTTTTATTTTCCCTCTAATTGTACATCTAGGTCAAACCTATGTTGACCAATCTGACATGTGGTAGCTTTGTGATTGCTCTAACCTTTGCTCTGCCATTACCACCTGAGCACCACATCGAACCCTTTGATTTGGTACACTGATCTGCCACTTTTCTCTTGGTAGACTACCATGTGGAAACTTCTCTTTAGACAGAAGGATCGTTATGGGAGAACCAATGTATGCTTTTTTTTAAAAACACAACAATTCTTAGCCTTGGCAAGCCTACTAATAAAGAACATTTAGACTTAAGACACCCAAAATCTCTTGGTATGAATCAAACATTCTAGAAAATCTTTTTTAGAACAACACATTCCCCATTTTGACCTAAAATTTCAATTTTTTGGTGCCTCCTTGACCAACTCATTGATATCCAAGCTAAATCAAAGAAAAGGGGCTCCTCAACTCATAGATGTACACACATGACTGGAGGATATTCACTTCAAATCTAAGGAAAATTTGTCACGATTATAAGCTTAGATAGCATTTCTTCCAACTCTGTCACCTACTTCAAAACTACCAATGGCAACAACTTTTACAATATTTGTCTTCAAGAGACCAATGGTGACATAATTTACCATGATTTTTCTCAACTTCAAGTATCCTTATGACAAAGGTAATAAATACCTTACCTCTCTAACCCTTTGTTTTAATCATTTTTAAGGGATTTATCAAACACTATCTTAGCATGGTTTCATACATGTATTTCTTTGTTTGTCTTGGATATGTATATCAATTAGTCATTGCCACATGACTTTGAATTTTGTACTAATCACTAAGGTGTAGACAATGGAATTGAAAAAAAAAAAAAAAAAAACACTTGACAAATGAATCTTTCAACAATCATGAGTACTAACATATTGTTTTTATTATCCATCTTCATGTTTGATTATCACTTAGAGTATGTAGAACCCCACATTCCATATTTTATTTTTATTCATCACAATGTATTCATATTAAACACAATACCAATACTTTGAAACTAGAATGTAATAAATATATCTTCCACATCCCAAAGTTTATTTGTCTGAAAAGATTAGTTGGGACCCAAAGTGGGTTTGGCTAAAAGAACATTCAAACTAAAACACTTGGCCTTTAGATTCCATTGAAATGACCTCCTCAATTGATTCAATTCAAATCTAAGCTTTGAATCATCATTAAAATTGATTTTACCCTATTATTTGCAAATTGTGATTCATTGATAGGAAGGTCAATAGGCTAGCTTTAAAAACTAACCAAAACACCTGAATGGACCCTTAAAAATGACATGTTGATTCTCTATTCTACATTCTCACACCCTATAAAATCTCATCTCATGATAACACCTGGGTCAAAAGATATTGATCATTAAAGTTCCCTTCTCAGAATTGCCTACAAGAAAACATGTTAGAAAACCATAAAATGTGTTTGATTTTGGCTTCAGAAATAGGTCAAACTGACACTTGAGGGCATGAAAATTAGGCATTAGTTCACTGTCATGAGGTGAGTATAAGTTTTTTATTTTGTACTTGAAATGTGGTCCTCAAATCCTCACACACACTTCAACATGGTCATTATCAAAAAGATCACCCCAGAATGAATATGAGATAATTCATCAAAGTAATCAAATAGTTTGACCTATTGCCTTCTAACTAGAAGGATTTTGCCTTTTCTCTCAAAATGAGAAATAGGCAACTAGACCTCTAGAAGGAAGGATTTTAAAGTATATGAGATATGCAAGATTTAATCTAGATGGATGCATTGTTAAGCTAAAGAATAAAGGAAACCTATTATGCTAAATGAATGCATTTTAAGCTAATATGAGATTGCAATGTAAGAAATTAAGCTAAGAATGCAAGAATAAATGAGTAGATATTCTAGCATAAGTTTGATAGTTTCAACTTACAACCTCCTCCTTTGAAAGGAGGAATTGAGAGCTTCTTAAATAAAATCCAAGAAGTGATCGACGATCGAGATTAATTGGAATGGAAAATCAAGATTGGAGATGAGACTTATTCATAATGGAAACTTCCTTATAAAAAGGAAGTTAATTGATTTTCTTTGAGTTCAAAAAGGAGTTACCTAATTTAAATTTGAGTGGAATAAAGAGTTAATAGATTTAAATCTGAGTGGAATGAGGAGTTAACTAATTTAATTCCTTTTCTGATTTTAGTTCACCCAAAGTTTCAATCTCTCATTTTGGAGTGAATATTTAATTTAATAAAATAGAATATGACCTCATAAATGGATAAATTTTAATTAATTAAATAATTAAATTCAATAATTAAAAAGATGAGATATCTTATTAAATCAAATATATTTAATTCCTTTGTACATTAGCTAAAGAGGTAATTTTAATTTAATTAAAGTAGAAAAACTTATAATTAAATTAAATTAAATCAATAGGTTTATTATAGCTAATTTGAGTCAATACATAGGAATTAAATCAATAGTGTGATTAATGTAGATTAGGGTTTTCTACATTTGACACCTAATCAAGTAGCGATTATCAAAATTAAAATTCCCTAGTAAAATAGGACTTAAGAATAATTGAATAAACCAAAGTTGGTTAATATGAATGTGCCAATTTTTGGGTATTACAGTGATTAGGGCTCATGATGATTATCTAGACATATTTGATGAACATTCCAAGTGGGGTACTTAGATTTGTAGAACTAGAAACACTGATAGAAAAGAAATTTTCACAAATGGAAAGGACCTAGGAAAGTGTGTTGACTAATTCACCAAGACTTGCAAACTGGCACACTTAAAGAATTTTTAGAATGGAACACAGAAGTATAATCCTTTTGATCCTGACAATCATGGATTTAGATTTATGACATCCCAAACAGGGCTACCAATCAATATGCATTTCATGACACCAGTAAAACTTTACAAATTGCATATGGAATCTCACTCAAAAACTGGTCAAATGGATTTTTCATAAGCTCAATCCTAAAAAATAACAAGGTTCAAACCTCTAGAATATAATGCAAAAGGAATTTTCTCATTTTGGTCAACTAGGTCAAAGTTATAACTAGTCAAACAGGGCCTCATAAATCTCTAAACAATTTACATCAGCATGAAAATAGTAAACAACCGACTTTAAAGGATTCAAAGCCTATTCAAAACATGTTGAAATGACTCAAAATATGAAACATAGGTTCTTTTATATGTGTACTAAATACTCCCAAAGGAGTGATTCATGAGACACAATTGGGTGCAAGATATTCAAATGCAAACTAGGCTTCTGATCATTGTATGACACTTGGGCAAAAATGTAGATCTACATTGCTCAAAATGAGACTTTACAGAATGAATTAGAATGACAATTTATCTTCATGGGACTCATGTATATGTTGAATGCAAGTTGTTAAAAAAATTAAACACCTCATAGGCCTCAATAGGAGAGTTAGGTACACATACATTAAATGTGATTTAAGGGGCTCAAAATGACTCAAAAGCTTATAATGGTACTAAAATTGCGGATGTAATTTTGTGTCCCATCAACTTAGATGACTAGAGCCAAATTTTTGAGGACAAGTACACCACATATCTATAGATCCCTTGCCAAAGGGCCATTAGCCTCAACTATAACATGGGCCCACCTAGGAAAGGGTGGAGCAACTGGTGTTGGTGGTAATGGTGGATCATCATGTGCATCATCTTCAAAAGATGAAACATCCTCAAGAGATCAAGAGGAAGTAGTGAGAAATGAGGAGGAATCCAAGGAGGGAGAATCTAGAAGGTAAAGCACTTATCAAACTAGACATTCATCAAAAAATGCCTCTCTAGAATCAGAATCAAACAACCTATATTCCTTCACATCCTCGTAGTAGCCAACAAAGATGAGCAATCAAATTTTCTTCTCCATAGATTTTCTCTAAGAATCAGGAATAAAGTTGCATGCCTTACTACTAGAAAATCAAAATGTAGAAACATTAATCTTGGCATGGGACCAAACCTCCTCAAGAGTCATCTACCACAATACCTTATGGGGCATCTAATTTTGAATATAGTTAGCACAATTGACTACTTCACCCCTATTGGGAAACAGATTTGTTCTTTCCAATTTTGACTCTCAGAAGCCCTAATTTATGAACAATATTTGATTATGATAGTTGGAAAGTTTCTTCTAAACTTCCCTTTCAATTATTAGGTACAACTCCCTATTATAGATTTGCAATGAATTTTGTTTGTTCCTAAATCTAATAGAGGTGTGTTCTTAACCCGAGAATATGAGAGGTAAATCAAACTAAAAATATACAAGACTTAGCTTAGCCAAGGAATGATTTCAAAATATTAACTAAGATTTATGAATTCACACATCGTATGAACTCATAAGACTAAGAAGTTCTAAATTACATACTAATTGCTACTAAGTTGAATTATTAGAAGCTAAATTGTAGAGAAGGGAAACTAGTTTGGAAGAAAACATCTAAAAGATCCCTTTAGAACATATGATGACAGTACTTATCATGTTTAGTTCATTTCCTAAAAATAAGGGAATGAAGCTCTATTCTTTCCTTTTTTCAATACAAAATAAAGAGAATATAAACCATTAATAATTAGCATATTGGAACAAAAAATAATTGACACAAAATACTATTCAATTTAGTTTGCAACATTAGGTACTTCACACAAAAAATTATCTAACCTTTCATTAATCTTTCAATCTCTTACATATAGGATTCCAACATGACCATTACAAAAGAAGTTCAATCAGTTCATCTCCTTCAAAAATGACAAATGGCAAGGAGCCAGTTTGTCAATTACAATGATTACATCAAAATATGGAAAGGACATAATATGAATCACTTCACCTTCTTTCCCTTTTCTATTTTTGTCTTATAGGCCTTAGTGGCTACAATGATTGGAATGAACTCTTTGTGCCTATGGACATGTACATTGGTGTATCTCAAGAGCCATTTAGAATACTCTCAGGCCATATCTTTGATAGTGCCCAACTGATCTTATAATTCTTCCATGGCCACATTCATGCATCCACCAAGCTCCTAAAGTTTGGAGACTTTGTTTTGATGACCATAAGCTATTTCTATCAAACCATCTATGAAATTGGATAAATTTATTTGCATGATAGCTACTCCAATTATCACCTTCCCTTACCCACTAGACTATTAATCTTTGTGCAAACCTCTTAATAGCTCATAATCTTTGTCTTGATCCTTCTTTTCTTTGGCTTCAGTTTCCTTCAGACCCTCCTCTACCACCATGATCATTTCAGGCTTGAATTGCATGCTCTAAAACCATTCAACTAAGGGCTCATCTCCTTTAGGCAGAATCTTTCCTTCAATAGCCTCCTTTACCTTCATGTGGATGATCATCTTTAACAAGGAAACACAATCATCACTATTGGTTTTCTTTGCAACTAAGGTGGCTCTATTTGATGATATGTTATCCTTCTCTATTTTCAACATCAATTTAGCATTACCAATCTTCTCTATAATGGAGAGTCCTTTAATCTTGATTTTCTCACTCCACTCTCTACCGATTTGCCCAAAGTGCTTATTTTCTTGGAGCTAGGAGATGAGTGCTTGAACCCCTGTACTGGTGGGATCACTAGTCATAGGCATCCTGGAGATGCTTGCCAATAGGGTGACCAATTTCCTGATGAAGCCATTTAGTTCTTGTTTTTATTCTTTCATTCTGACCTTTGACAACTTGAGGCTTTCTAGTTGTACTTCAATCAGTTCATTTGTTGACTTCCACAAGCCAACCTTGGTGACAGGTCTAGCTTCTACAAGATTGATGAAATGCAAGGAAAAATCATCTATAGACATATCTTCAAGTCTTCCTTCCTTGGTAGGCTTCACAATTTTCATAGTTAGATGCCCTATTTCAGGGTCTTTTCTAAGGATGGACAAGGTCTTCTTCTTTTTCACCTTACTCAATGCTGATTTGGAGTGAATAACAAGAGACAAAGTATCTTTTTTGGGGCCCCTTCATCCTTCCTCTTTCTTTTTCTATCTAAGGTGTCCTCTAGCCATGAGTCTATGCTTATTACCTTGGAGGCAGTCCCAAGAGAGTATATGCTAAAGATCTTTCTTTTGGCTAGAGTGATTTCTTCCATAGTCAAAGAAAAAGGATTCTTTAGAGTTTGTGAAACAAGCTGCAAAGAACCTTGGCCCTTCTCTTCTCCTGTAGACTTCTTTACTACTTCATTAGATTTAATGGATTTTCTCTCACTACTTCCACCATCTCCAAAATCCACCACTTGTACTTGAGGGCTACTTGGCAAGAGAATTGTAGGACTCACAGATGGGACTGGACTACTATGAGGTAAAGGGGAAGGAGTGACCACACTATCTTTTTCTTCTTCTGCCTTTTTCTTCTTTGCTTTTGATGGGGATCTGATTACTGGGAGGGAGCCACCCTAGCAAGTTTGAGCAAGGGTAATGTTTTTGTTGGGAGGTTGATCACCTCGACCTAATGGTTGGCCCAGTCCTTGAGTGATAGCCAGTGTTACACTTGATGTCTCACCTTGAGAGGAGGGAGTTACAACAGTTGCTAGAGAGGCCTGAGCTATGGCACTTTTGCTTCATCTATTTCTTGTTGTGGTCCACTAGTCCATTTTTTGGTCCTTTTGATAATCCATACCATCATAACATCTAAATCTTCACTTTCATCTTCATAAGGCTCAAAACTAATAGGAGTGCCTCTTAGCTTTGTTAGATAGGTGTTACTATACATATTCTACCCATCATCTTCAACTCCTTAAACATCAAGATTAATTTCATACATCTTCACTTGATCCACTAAAAGCCTAGAAAATGCACGATCATGGCTCTTGAACTCATCTCTACAATTGGCGTAGTAGTCTTCTATGCTGGTGATATGTTTAATTACACTTCCAATCTACACAACATCTCTTGCATACTCATTTGGATGAAACAGGTCTTAAAAATTCATAAATATCCAACTTGTATTTCATCTTGAACACATTAAGCATTTTCTTCACATCACAATGGGACTCACAACTAAAAGTTCCCACCTTCATAGGGAATTCGTGACCTTTCTTCATTAATCTTCTGGTCAGCATGTTCACTTGAATTGTTTGTCTCACTATCTCAATCAACACGATCATATCACTTGGGGATCTTGGTAGCTTCAAGCGGAATCCATCAAAAGATGCAAGATGCAAATATGAAAGGGATGAGAATTGGATGAAATATCTCTTGAACTAACTAATGGTCACCATATCTTTAGGGTTGAATCTCCTCTCTGGGCATCCCTATAGCTCCCTGCAATTTCTCATGGTAAATGTGTCATTAACTCTTATATACTTTGTATAACTATTTTCCAACTATAAACATGGGTAGCACTCATAAGACTTCACATCATTAGGAAACTTTTCCACCCTTGTGAGGCCTAGCCATAATTTAGAGAAGCTAACATGTAAATGACGAAAGAAGACATATAGAATGTGTTGTAGAATTTTGCAGCATAAAGAGCATTCAACAAATTCTCGCTCACCTCATAAGCCAAATCAATACATTGGGTGTCAAAAAAAATAACTTCCATGAAGAAGAAATATTGCTCAAAAAAATTCAAAGCTTTTACCTCACCTTTTAATATATGTAAGAGGACCATGATGTCAACAATCTCATGTTTGAGATTAGTTTTAAATAGACTTTTAGGAACCTTATTGTTGGAGCTCAGTGGCTTTTGGAACCATGATTGCATGATCTCCTTTCTCCAAGTCATCTTCTTCATGGAGAATTCAAAAATGTCACCTCCAAATGTTAAATCCAAAAATTCTTCCCACTCTGGAACTTGAAGGCAATTTACCATGGTTCTCCTATCAATAGAAATCAATATTGTGTTATCTAGCAATACAATTTGCCTAGTGTCCAAATTATAATGATTTATGCATTCATAAATTAGTTCAAGAGCTTGGACTAAAACTAGAAAACTAGCTACCTCAACTATCCTCCATCCTCAGATCTTCTTAGTAATAGGATCGATTGGCTTTGATCTCACTCTTTTCTAAAAATCTTGCATGTCAAATAAGTGAAGAGAAGTGTTTGTGATATTCTGCAGTGAAGACTTAATTCCATTCAATCTATCGAAACCCACAAATAAAGTTGCCATTCTATTTGAGAATTAATTTCAAAATCTAGAAAAGAAAGCAATAACAAATGCATAGATACTAGCTTTTCAAAAAAACTTATGCAAATCAAGAGAATAGCAGTTCAGGCAAGAGCTTCAACTTTGTAATTATTCATGTCTCCATCCATATAGGAGCTTCAATCCATTCGTTGATCTTCAAAATTTGCACCACAAGAATGAATTGAAGGAGAGATCTGTTGAAGAAATAAATGTATGGTTTTAAAGGATATCTCCATTTCTTTTCACTTTTCCATTGGCCTAATGGTAATTTTATATCCTCTCACACTTACTTTCCCATTTCCCATTAAGTTCACAAAGTCACAAATAGAATCCATAAGAGAAAACCTGTTGAGTCAAATTATGCTTTAGTAACTCTTTCCCACAATGATTAAGATACTCCTATCATCATCTTTGCAAATTTTCCACACATTTCATGGGTCTAATCCACTTCTAGGTTTGATTTTCTTTAAAATCAAAAAAATTGTCCTCATGGGCTAAAAACCTGCCATGGAGAAGACAATTTCCATTTCTTTGCCCATGCCTCCATCTTATTTCACCTATTGTCTATGGTTACCTTCGGGTTTGGGAAAGTCTAAAGTAAGTGCAAAAATCCATTAGGGGCCCACCTCTTGTTTACTTTCCTTCATAATTTCCTTTCATAGAAAACCAACTTCATGGGTAGAAAACCTGCAGAGGAGAAGTTGATTTTGAGATTTCTGTCTAGAATGATTATTGGAGCTGTGATGAATCCTAGATACTCCTTGAGGTAGATAATAATTACTTGAAAGGGTAATAATCATAAGGCACTTCACTATGGTCTTATTTTGAACTGTATGCATCATTTGAAACTCTTTTTAGAAAATCATCTTCATGGGTTTAAAACCCACCAAGGAGAAGACAAAGTCTAGATTTCTATAGGCTTTTTTTCTCATTGAGTAAATAGAGAATCATATACCAGAAAACTTTTAAAATGGTATTTGCATGAGAAATATGAATTTCCATTGGATTAGGTACTAAGCTACCCACAAAATCTTGACTTCGAAAAAGGAGAACCACCCAGCTATGAAATGTGGAGAAGGTGAGAATGGAAATTCTGATGGAAACTCATTCCACCTAAGGGGGCTTAGATCTAGACTTGAACACCTATGACTTTACTAAAACACAAATTTCCACTTTTCTAATCAGGTAGAGAAAGAAAAGTGGGGCAACAAGCCCAAAATGAAGAATGCATATCTTGTGACTAAATCATGTAATTGGCCATCCCCTGTAAGGTTCTACTCTTTCTCTTAGTAACACAATTCTACTAAGGGGTGTGTGGAACTAAAAATGATGTAGTAAACAATTCTCAATACAAAAATCTCTTAATGCCTAATTCACATACTCCCTCCCATTATCTATGCATATCCATGAAAGAGAAAAACTAGATTACTTCTCCACAAATGTCTTAAAGATTCAAAAGGAACTAAAGACATTGGATTTATTCTTAAGAACATACACCCATGTACATGTAGAGAAGCCATCAATAAAGGTGAGAACATAGCAAGTCCCTAATAAGGAAGGGGTAGGAAATGGCATAAGTTCATTGTGGAGGAACTCCAAGGTTTCCTTAGAATGTGTGGATATTGTCAAAGGAAAAGGATCTTGATAATGCTTGTCAAGAATGCATCCACAAAAAACACCATTAGTGCAAGAGATTTGTAGTAGCCTAGAAAAAAGTGTTTGTGTACTCATTTGTTATAAATATCTAAGTTGGCATGGCCCAGACACTCATGCCAAATATTTCTCACAAAGTTTGCATGAGAAATAAGAGAAGAACCCACACATTTTGAACTCTCAAACCCTTCAAACTAGTAGAAGTAATACTAAGGATCCATACTACCAGTAGCAATAACTAAATTAGGATCAAGGAGATCTCAAATAACCACATCATGTGGTAAGAACTCAATAGTCTTACCACTACCAAAAAGGTAAATCTGATAAATTGAAATAAGGTTTGTAGAAATGTTTAGAACTAGAAGAACATCCTCAAGAGAACCACCATCCAATGAAACTAAACCTAAACTAAAAATTGGGATCTAAGTAGAGTCACCAACTACAATATGTGATGCACCAGTGTGAACAAGTGTGGTGACCAAATCCTATGAATGCGTTATATAGTGTGAAGCACCATAATTAATGATCAAAGATCAACCCAATGACAAGGCTCGTGTATGAAGAGCATGACCTTGTTAGAATATATATTCCATTGATATAACTGGGGGGGGTGGGGGTGGGGTGGGGGTGGAGGGGGTGGGGCAGGTAGGGTGAATAAGTTATCACAATTATTAACCTTAAACAAACTTGACCATATGAGCAATATAAACTAAAACCACAACAAGATACTTATACACAATGATCATCAGATATGTTAACTAGGGAAACCTTTGATTAGAGGGAAAACCTCAATGGGGATGGTACCCACAAGAAAATTTACTAATATAAATATTCCTTATTAGAGGATGGAACCTAATAGGAGTGTATGAATACATTCAATACATATTAGTCCCTATTAGGAGTTGTTGAAGACAACTGGACCCATAGCCCAAATAGCTTCAAGGTTAAGACCAATGAACTCACTATCCAAATGATCTCTATATTATTCTTGAAGAATAATAGAAATGAAATGCACTTCCTTCATCTCCCTCTATCCTATCAACTAGACTTCTGCTCCTTTAGATCTTGTAACCAAATCACAACACTTGCATCCAATAACCCATTGGATCACTTGCAGTCAATAAGAACTTTGGTCCTTTTTGTACTTTGTGCTTCATATAATAATGGATACCATACAAACAAGGAATACATCTTTCCTTTATATCATATCTTCATAATAATTCATCAAGTCAGCATTGAGGCTTTCCCAATTAATTATAATAAAATAATTAATTAATTATAATTACAATAGTATTGTCGGCTCATACTCTATACAAAACTTTACACATGTGATACTAGGGCTTGCACACTCTCTGACATCAACATATGAATTTCCTTTGTCACTATGTTACTACACACTTCTTCATTGCATCTTAGATGTAAGATAGAAAAAGAAAACATTAGAATGTTGTTATCCAAGACTTTGTTTCTATAATATTCTTAGTAAATCAAATACAACTGTCATACTCCTTCAACTTATACTATCCCCACTTAGCCACATCATCAAGAAATATTTTGGAACATGTCCTTAACTATGCATCACTAGACAATCAAACCATTGTCCATACTAGTAAGATCTTTGACTATTGTTCTCCCAGCCTTTATAGAAATAAGACTATGTTGACATCAATGATGAACAAAGTCATGAATACAACATGTTAATACTCTCCAATGCTTAGGATACTTCCCAAATGTGGTATCATTAGTATTCATGCTAAAAATCTTCCCCTTTGGCATTGATGGAAACATAGATGAAAAATATCTATGTTCCAAGAATACCAAATAGTCCTATGTTGTTTTTGTTGTCCTCGGGATTCTAGAACTGACATCAACTATCCACATCCTAAAAAGTCTCAACATAATAGGTGCATATTCTTCTTCTAAATTGACATCAATTTTTTACTTCACACTAAACAATTCACATTACATCAAGATCTTTCTAAATCTCCCTAAAGAGATATCTCTCCCTCATTCATACTTAGGAGTTCTTCTCCCCCATTGCTTAGGAGATCTTTTTCATGCATATTTGTTCTCCCATTGACATACTAATTGTTAAATACCAATTGTTACTTCACTTGTTCCAACTCTTCAACATAGTCAAGTGTCCAAAGATATTGTTTAATACCAAATACCAAATAACAAATTTCAAGAGTCCTCAATGACTTGGTCCTAAATAGATACTCCCTCATATAGGAAGCATAAACATTCAGTCCACTCTAACAATAGTGCTCTATACCACTAGACTGATGCATTCTCTACATCATCTACTTAGAAGTGGGTAGGAGCATAATCCCAAGCATACCTCTCAATTACTCAAATGTATCTCTAGCTAAAGGCTTCATGAAGATATCTGCAATCTGATCTTTAGTACTCACATACTCCAATCTGATCTCCTTTTCTATTGCCTTTTCTCTCAAGACATGATACTTAATTGATATGTGCTTCATCTTAGAATGCAATGCAAGATTCTTAGACATACTCATTGTACTTGTGTTATCATAGTAAATGATATTAAGTTATGTAAACTCAATTTTGATATCCTTCAACATCTGCTTCATCCACATAACTTGATTATAGTTATTTTCTACTTCAACATACTTTGCTTGAGCTATACTCTATGAAATAAAATCTTGTATCTTGGTCAGCCAAGAAACCATTCTTCCTCCAAGAAAGAATGCTCCACCACTGGTGCTCTTTCTTTCATCCATATTGCCTACCCAATCTGCATTAGTATATGCACACAAAGTGAATCACTTGATTTGTCATGCCAAAATCCATAATCAAATGTTCCTTTCAAATATTTGAATATCCTCTTTACTATTGCATAATGATACTCTTTAGGATCAGCTTGAAATCTAGCTACAATCCCAACTACATTTTCTCTATCTAGTCTATTGTGAGTCAGATACTACAATCATCCAATCATGGATCTATACTTCTTCTCAATTGTAGGTGTCTCATCCTTGTTAGAAAACCTATGACTAGTTATCATAGGTGTACCAATAGGTTTAAAACTCTCTAATCCAAATCTCTTCAATAAGTCTTGATAGACATTCCCCCCCCCCCAACTAAAATTTGAATTTTAGAGTGGCAAACATGTCCAATGGTCAAATTTGACTTATTCAAATTTGAATTGTCATAAAATTCTAATGAATACATAAGCTTGACCTTTTCATATCCCTAAGTCTAACCATACCCTTCATTTTATCATGTTATATTCCTAGAAAGATCTAAATCATGATTGTGCAACTACCCTTCATCTCCTAGTCATAGGTTGTAAGCACTTAACCATCAGTTTAGCCGCAAAGGTGCAATATGGTTATCTCCATGGTCTGTGAGGCTTTGCAACATTTTATGATTACATATAGTTTTAAGTCGTGATGTCGGATACCTAATTCTAGCAGTTCAAAATATCAATGGACCACACAGTCACAATGAGTTAATGATAAACCATGATTAGAATAGTGAAATGGTGATCTCCTTTGTTTGCTCCATTGCAAGAGTTAAAGGTTGACCTAGGGTTCATGCTATGAAATGGTGATCTTAGTGTTCTCACTTAATCACACAAATTAAAGTTTAGAACATGGTTAAGGTGGCAACATTGTGATATGCATGTTCACCCATTTTCAAAGTTAACTCCTGAGTTAGATATTTAAGTGGAAAAATTATGATTCTCTGTCTATTCGGATGGTTGCATAGAGTTAGGGGTAAACCTAGATTTAAGTTATGTAGTAGCAAAATATCATAAAATGCATAATCGTTGGGGTTAATGTGTAATCATGGGTTGAGGTTGTGGAGATGTGACATGATTCCATATGGATGAACTTGATGATGTGGCAGTTTAGTCTCAGAGAATTGATAGGTTGACAGTTTGTGATTGGCCAAGGTATTAAATTTTGCATCAGGGCCTTAGTTTTATTATGATTGTTGGATCTGGAGCATCAACGGTTGTTGTATTCTCACATTTTTAAGATGCCCAAACTTTAGCTATTGTGAGAATACAATGAGTCATCACATGTCTCAATGGACCCTATTCATAAAATAGAGTATCAAAAGGGAGTGTTGACTATGTAAGTTTCCAACTAGCATGTTTTCATTGGTTATTGACATGTGTAGGGTATACATTTTTGTAATCATCAAATCTAGGAAGATCGATGATTGTTGTATTCTCACATATTTAAGTTTTAAGGTTTTTAAGCAAAGCAATAATTAAATGTGAGGGCATGTTTCCTTGTAGGCCCAGGTGGTGAAGCCAGAATAGAAAATGAAAAATCAAATGATGACTATTGGCACACTCCAGAGGGGATGAGAGGTTAACAGGAAATGGTAGGGTCATATTTTGAATAAGTTTTATGTATTGATCAATAAAGCTTGTGTAAATTCATTTGACATGTCTCACCTAAAGTAGTAGTTAATATTCATGGAAGATCACATGGTTGCAAAGGGTTAACGGTAAACCTGAGTTGATGCTGCAATATAGTGAATGCCTTTGTTCGCTTGTTCTCAAAGTTAAATGATTAACTCCAGTTCTAGGCTGTGATGATACAAATAAGTAGTGCAAGCATTTGAATTTTCAGTGGTTACATTAACACAAGGTATGAAGATGTTAATGATTAATCAGTGTTTGAAGGAATTGTTAATCGGATGAAGTAGACAAACTGAATCAATGCATTCCTTCAAAAAATTTCAAGGGTTCAAGTTGTGACAATGCAAGAATTGGGAGTAGTTTCAATTTTGATCTTCATCATCATATTTTATAGGATCAACAGTTTTCATATGCGTGTTTTTTGAAAGTGTATGATGTTTAACTAATGTGGGATTATGATAATTATATGCATGTCTAGGTGGGCCCATTTCATAGTCTCTTTAATCACATCATCATAGGAATCAAAATACTTAATTGAATGAAAGCTTCTCATTTCAATCAATCCCTTTCTATCAATTTTGATAATGTTAAGCTGCAACCATGTGAAGGTCAATAGTTTAGTCAGGATTTAATGCTTTGCATCATTGCAAGTGATTTAGAGATAACCATATTTAGGGTGGCAATGTTTCAAAGCCTTTTGTTCTCTTGGTCACAAATGGTCAGGTCTAACCAAAGGTTTACATGGTGATGTTGCAATCCTCTTCCTATTTGTGTAGTCATAATGAGTTAATGACCACCTATGGTTATGGTTGTGACATTGTAAAATGTTTGTTTTCTTGTTCATGGTGTTAGCATTAGAGTTAAAGTTTTAAGTCACAATTGAGTGATCATGGTTAAGGCTTGTCTTCACATGGTCGCAAGTGTTTAAGTTATAGTCAGGATCTCAGCTGTGATGGCATGGAATGCAACATAGGTATTTTAGTTCATATGATCGCAGGCATTTTATCACTATTACAATAATAGCAATATGTGACTGAAAAAACCACAAAAATTTGTATATATCTAACTAAACTTAGTCACGTGACTAATAGTGGTTAATATCAAGTCATTTATAACACTAAGCAATTTTTAGCCATGTATTTGACCACTAATTTTGATTGTTGATTTAGTAGTATATGTAGTGGTATATTTAGTAGTATATTTAGTAGTTGATTTAGTAGTATGTTTAATCATGTGGCTAGTCACATACTTAGTAGTATATTTAATCACATATTTAGTTTTATATTTAATTGTTGATTTAGTCACATATTTAGTAGTATATTAAGTATCATATTTAATTGTATATTTGGTCACATATTAAGTATATTTAGTCACATGTTTTGTGGTATATTTAGTAGTGTATCTAGTAGTATATTCGATCAAATATTTAGTAGCTTATTTAATAGTATATTTGATCATAATAGGGCATGATAGAATCAAAACACCATCCATCTATTTGTAAAGTAGGTGTTCTTCCATTGAGCTAGCACTCTTTAAAAAATGATCATACAATGTGTAATTTTCTACATTATCTTGGTTCTTATCTTTTGAGTTCATCCCAATCATTTCTTTAGTGATTTATACCTATTTTATATATAACTAGTGTAACTTTATCTTGATTTTCTCATATATGGAAGACTAATTGTTTATTATACTTAGAAATAGCAAAATTTTCTCTATCTACATGGTGTATATTTCTCATTAAGTTCTACATCATACAGTTACAAATATCGATCATCATATTAACTAAACATCACCATTGTCAAAAAAAAATTAAACATCAATCTTCCAAAAAGTCTTACTTTTCTAAAAATATTAGGATGCTCAAAGTTGTAGAAAATCATCATCAATATCAAGTTTGATGAATGTTTGAAATGCAAAAGAATTGTCAAAACCTTTGACTACATAATTACTAGTTACTGGAGGTACATATTTTCTAGTCACATCTTTCTCTTCAATTTTCATAGGTGCATCTTTATAATGTCCAAATTCTCTTATTATTCTCTTTTAGATTCAACATATTAAAAAAAAATAGATCAAAAAATTAAAAAACTAAAATAAATTCAAAAATAATGATGGTGCATTAAGGGAAGTTCAAGATTTAAGTTGCAACAACGACATGGTTCAATTTCATATCAGCAAAGATGTAAGAAAAACAAAGTAAAAAGGACCAATTCAACATAATAGAAAAATAATCAGCAATAATGAGTGGGAAATAAACTACAATGGTCTATAAAAATTAAAGTTCAGCAATATATCATCCTTACCTTGGTTGATCATTTTTCATGAAGGACCACTTCAGAATTTTCATAGGACCAGTCAGCATTCCCTTCATTGGGCTGTCAGTAAGACTTTAGACATACTTTGGCCAAAATATAGTCATTGGCTTTGGATGGTTGACATCACCATAGATAATTGGGGTTTTAACACAATGAAATCAACATGAGATGAGGATGCACATGTAGGGAAGAAATATGCACTAGATGGGACCATCATGAAAATATTGTTAATATGAAAGAAATTTAATAATAGGTATAGTCTTTGATGAGCTTAGATCACAAGTTTGAGTAGAGGTCATGACCTCCTTTTAAGTGTGGTAACACCTCTACATGTGAATGGGATATCAAACATCACTTTCTTCTTTTGACCTATTGTGTAGTTGGTGTTAATCATGCTTATCTTCTTGGCAAGCTCAATTGCAAAGATCCCATCAAATACAAATTTTTAGTTTCAAATAAAGCTGATCTCTAAAACAATGGAGCTAGATCATTGTATAATTGGCCCTAAAGAGCTAGTCAACTATCATGTTTCGATCCAATGCATTTATTTATTTTGTTGAAAGTTGGTCAAGGTCTTTCATTAGTCAAGTTGGCTACATTAGTGATTTGAGAAAGTTGTGTTAGCTTAGAAATTTGAGGATTTGGATTAGACATGAGTTTTGGGCTTCATTAGAAACATGGGAGAAGAATCTTCATCACACATGAACAAGCACAATGAAAACTAGGAATGGTGGAGCTTTTGATACAGAATGAAATGGGCAAGAAATGCATAAAAAGTTTTGAGTTAGAAATTGCATCAGCAAAAAACTCGTATAGAAATTAATCCTTTTGTGTGACTTTCACCTTGTTCAAAGTAGCAAGCTTAAATACATGCATTTTTTCATTGTCAATACCAAACATGAAAGCAAGTGAAAGTAGATATCCTAGATATCATTATGTAAGGATAGTAGGGAGGACTATGTGTGGTTGTAAATACAACTTCTTATAGAGAAAGTCCACCTAACTTGTCTTGGTATCTCAGGTATTCTTAATGGTCTTAACCCCTTATAACCTCTTCCTAACTCTATAGGATGACAATTATCTATAGTGAGATATGATGTGGTTGGAGAAATAGGTACAAATTATCAAGAAAGAGGGGGTGGAAATGGGTTTAGGAAGACCTTTCATGTCTTATCTCCTATGGTAGACATCCACTTTAAGGCATGGTGTAGAAATGGCTTTGCATCACATCTCATCCCTCAATGTATTTATGAATATAATTCAATTTGACTCATCCTAATGATTAACTATATAGATGTATGCGTGCATATTTCATATTGTAATTGGAGGATCAAATCATGTTATAATTGAATCTTCATGGCCTTGTTAGAACAAATCAAATCATTGTGATCGATAGCAATGTCCCTCAAACTATCAAACATGCTAGAAAACATCAAAGCACAAGCTAAACCAAGGTATTTCTCCATAAATGAAAAAAGAACCCAACATAGTAGAAGCCTATAAAGATGAAGCCTAAGCCAAAGTCAAATTCTAACAAAGTAGCACCATTGAAATATGAAAGAATAAGAACAAACTGTGCGCATGTGTATTTCTTAATTTATATTTTTTATACTCAAGAACACTTTTGCCCTAGATTTGGAGATCAACCCATGCTTAAAAAATTAGGTGGGGAATGGAATTAACTACATGTGATGATGAATTGTTTTGTGCTCTAAAATTTCTCTAGAAAAGATGGCCATGAGGGTGTCACTAATAGTCACAGTTACAGTAATATCTGATAGCTTGAGATAAGTAAGAAATAATTGAATCTTCTTTGCCATGTGAGTGACTTGATGAAAATGAATTTCTCTATTTGAGAATGATATTTGAAACTAAGCTTTATATCTAAACATTTGTAACATTGTAATGATTCTCTATAGCCAATCCATATCTTTAAGGTTGAATTTTAATCCGTAGTACTATTAATAACAAAAACTTTAATACTTAATTTGTCCCAAATATCTCATAGTAAATCCTCATAAATTCTAATGCAAATAAATAGAAGGAAAATCACTATATTCTTCATTTCAACATTAGAGGGATTGCATGAATGCCTATGTTAATCTCTAAAAATTAACCTATTTGATGTCACAATATAGTATTCACCCCTTAGTTTCCATCCATATGAAATACTAGCTTTATGCTAGGTCTATCCAATCAATGTTTTCCATTAAGAAATTTGGTGATTCTCTAAATGGAGAGGTTTAGAGAAAATATATGGATAACTGTTTGTGGTAACTTGGGCATGCAATTCTTGATAGATGATTTGATCTAGCATGAGTTCTTGTCTAATCTAAAATTGGATGGTATGTAATCTAGCATGAGTTATGTTTAAATTTCTAAGTCATTTCAATATTGAGCTTGGGTATTTAGTTGCCTCCAACACTTGAAGCCATTCATTATTGTTAATTGAGATGTTACTACTCACCTAACTTGAGTGAGCCAACAACTTTTTAACACAGGTAATGTTTGAAATTTCTCCATCATTGAGCACCAAACTTCCTTTGTATCCTATAATTAGTAAGAGGAAGATACTAATAACATGAATATAGGAAACTTTTTCCTTGTTATCAATTTTAGATCTCACCAAAACTTCCAATTTTCTAGCCTTTTCCAAACTTTAATCGCCTGCTATCATAAAAAAAGTGTAAGAGAACATGGCCTTGAAGTTGGAGGTTAATTAAATACCAAAAAGTTTTATAGATGAGGTCAAATTTTGACCAAATCTCCCTAATTTTTTAGCTCAGACAATGAACAAGTAAGTTTAAGGATTATCTTTTCCTACTCACTCCTGAAGAAATGAAAGAAACATAGTAGAACTTAATTTTCTGACACAAAAAAGTTAGGTGTATGTGTTACTCCATACACTTTGTCTGATTGATCTTTGGAGAATCCAAACTAGTAAAAAGCATTGCTCAAAAAAGTTAAACTATTTCATTGAATAAAATGGCTAGTTTTGTGGGTGATAAAGATTAGCTTGCAAATTAAAAAATGTTCATTTTGTGATGGGCATTAGAGGGTAGTCCTTTATTTTTATGGTTCCTTATACTGGTGAAAATTTTATTCATTGTGATGCTATGAGCAATGGGCTTGAAAGCATAAAAATGTTCAACATCCTCTATTTGGGAGTAGAGCCATGAATGTTGCATTCTATTGTTTTTAAAATGACCTTTCTCCTTCAATATTTCCCAATGCTAGTAGCACATCCTTTGAAATAACACACTAGATCTTTAAAAAGAAAGAAAAAAGTGAAAAAAAAAACACTATGTATAAAACCCATCATACTTGTCTTTTGTTCTACCCAAACTTAAGACCAAGGTCTCATGGGGATAGTGGTACTTGGATCCTTAGGGTACTAGTACCATTATGGGCACGACTAATTTTAAAAATTGAGGATGGGGTACTTGAGCATGTCAAACTTTTTTTAAAATATAATTTAATATTTATAGAGAGGGTACTTGGGCATGCCTTTTCATAAAATATATATAACATAATATTTATAGAAAATCTAAAAATTTGGCTCATGATAATGATTTCCAAAACAAGAGTAGTAGTACCATATTTTTTTTTAGTTTCGATTTGCAATATGTTTGTAAATAGTAGCAGTAATATATGATAAATTTTTTAATGCTTAATATAGAAAGTAGACTTTAAACATGAACATGATCATAAATAATATAAGTAATAACAATGATATATTGTAAATGATAAACTGTTGACTTGAACTGTGATATAGTTTATAGTTAATGAGTATAAAATAAATCAACGTAATTTAATACTAGGTTGGGATCTACATAGATTTTCTTAGATTTTTAATAAATTAATGGAGATATGGAATTGGAAAATGGAATTAGAATGCTTAAATAATAGTTGGACATGACCTTCATCCTCCTACAACAAACTTTGCATCTGATTTTATGATGTCTTGCCTTGCTAAATATCCATCTGCTAAACATTGCTTAGTCTATTCTTTCCAATAATGAAAAATGGTAACTGAATGCCAAAAAAACCCCACTACTAAATAAAAACCTAAAATGAAACATTATAGCTTCTTTAATGTCAATGCCCTAGGAAGATTCACCCTAAAATGGAAACCTCAGAGTGATGGGAAGCATCTACTCTAGGTAGTTAGAAGAAGTGGCACCATTAATGTTGCTATTTGGAAATAATTGTTGATGGTCATTAATGGTGCATCTAGGTCAAAAGAAATGTTTTTTTGCTATATTAGTGGTGCATTGGGCTTAGGTGTACTTGTTAGAAAAAAATTGCTCCTGAAGGAAACATGAGGTGTGTGGATTTGTGTGATGTTCTTGATCTTGATAATTTCTTTACATTTATAGTTTAATTAAGAGTTTTACTTCAATTTCTTACATGACTAATATACAGTTTATCAAAATTTAAAAAATTAGCCTTGAAAAATTATTTTAGGTAGTTGCCTTTATAGCAAGAATTATAGGATACCATGATGGAACAACTATCCAAATTTGTGGAGACAATTTTCATAACTTACTGTAGAAGATACAATTGATTCTATGCATGCAACTGACAGGGGTATTGGAGGCTACACTGAAATTGTTTTCCTAAAGATGGAGGGATACACTAACAACATTGTAACTTGGTGTTGCTTTAGTATGATGCCATTGCCTTCAAAATATAGCTAGGGAATTGAATGGTTAGTGGAAAAATATCTTGGCTTGTGAGAATCCTAGGAGGTTCTATGTTGTTCTGCATGGAACTAAATAGATTATCTAATATAGCCTATTCAACCTTTTTAATAGTGCGGTTGAGTTGTCTATTTCAGATCTCTATTTTTTCTATGCTATTGATTGTAGTCACAATCTCTTATCATTTTAGAATTTTTTGGATGATTTTGGCCCTGCTTGCATTTTTTTGCTTTATGGAGACCTCCATCTCTTTTCTTTTTGTAAATCTCCATTTCCTTTTTTTTATGGAAGTTCACTTGTCCTCTACTTACCCACTCTCAACTTGAATTGTGTACTATAAATTATATCAATAGAATAAATTATTTTAGTAAATCCATATAAAGCAAGTGTTGCTTATCTATTCTTTGGCTTATGCAGGTCCTATTTTCTTGTTTTGCAAATAAATAAATGTGTTGGTATTTTTTTTGTTGGTTGTAATTTTCCATAGGTGTGGCCAAAAAGGATAAATAAGGGATTCTCACCTAAGAAAGATAAAGATATGAAGCTTTATCATAGGTGTGGCCAAAAAGGATAAATTGGATGATGAGGCTCAAAATGAGTTGCACATAAAAAAGTAAGGCTTCAGCTACAAGGAGCCTTGGGAATTCTAATGTAGAGGAAAGTACTAATTTAACACGCACACTTAAAATTGCTCAACCAAAGTAATTCAATCTAGGTGCATCTTAGTTGACAACATAGGCATGTTGTTCCTTAGGCCCGATGAGTGCACATTAGCCATACCTTGTTCAATCCAAATAATTATAGGCTTGTCAAGTCTTTCACCATGCATTTGAGAGCCTTAAAAACCACTACTCCTATTGATTTAATCAAAATAAAGCATTATATCTTGAAATCCTTATTCACCTATGGTCTCATGACTCTTACATAGTAGAAATTAAACCAAAAGTTGTTAAGAAATTGTGTTGGTGTAAATAAGTATTTACTATTTACACTTTACTTAAGTTTACTTAGGTTAATGCATTATTTTAATTATTTATTAGTTAGTCACCTAGGAGTATGCATACTCTTGTGAGTTGTCATGTTGACAACACAAGAGTTAGCATTCTAATTATGCACATGGTATCTACAACATAAGAGTTAGCACTTTATTTGAGCACATGGTGTCTACAACATATCTACATGTGAGACACCTTGTCATACCTATCCTCTCATTGATTCACATATATTCATGCACAATGGAGGATGTGTGCTTAGCTATTATACTTATCTCCTAGTTCCTTCTAGAACCATTCTAGATTCATCTTAGAGGCCTTTATATATAGGCTCTCCTAGTGTGTATGTACATGTTTGGACATATTCATTCTCATATTGGTCATACTCTTTTGGTCTACTATTGTTCTTGTGCTTGAGTTACTTGATCTGGGGTGATTTTTTCCCAAGGAAAATTCTTACATGGTATCAGAGCTTGGGGAATTTCTCTTCACATAGCTATTCGAGACCATTCTTGCTTTAGCACCTCAACCCAGATCTAGAGAATCCATACATATTGGGAGCATCTAGAGCCAAAGCTGACCTCATCATTGCATTCAGAGCATCAATTTAGTGAAAATTGACTATAAATTTTCCTATGTTGGGCCATAGTCAAAATTGAGGCAACATTTTTTTAGCAAACCTACAACCTAAAGGCCCGATTTGTGAAATTGGTACGATAATTTCAGATCTATACATTTAATTTTCTAATCTACATTTTTTTCATCTACATCTCTACAATTTTTTTTTTATCTACATTATTTTCTAGGAAATTTTTGGCCATCAGGCCAGTAGGAGAGGTTTTTGTAGGTGAATATTGAAGCTTGTTGGTGCAAATTAGATATTTGCATGACATTTAGAAGGTCAAAAAGCCCCCAAATCAGATTTTTTTTCATCTAAATCAAACATCTGAGGCAAAATCCAAAGACGTTTCATATTTGAAGGTGTGAAAACAGTGATTTAGGAAAAATAATAATAAAGGTGATTTTCAAACAATGATATTTTTCTCATACGGACTCCTTTTTACGAGTAATTTTTTCATTTTGGGGTAGAATTTTGTGATCTACACATTAGTGTAGGTGGTTTGAGATCTTTGTTCCTAAATTTTTCTACAACTTGCAAATCCCTATTTTTTCCAGTTCAGATGTTTAGTATGGGCTCATCTAGACTCCAAATCAGACTCTACTTTTTTTTTGGAAGTGAATTTTTGGGTCTACTTTCTAGATCTGCAATCAGATTATAGGTTCTATGGACCAAAATAGTACATTCAGAAATAGGCCCTAAATTTCCACTGTAATTGCACTACCTATAAAGTGCCAAATCATACATTAGTAGGGGTTGATTGATTATTTTCTACATTTTGGAGGGTGCATATATTGATCTCAAGAATTCTTGTCACATATGTCACTCTAGTATAACACCAAAGTTGACATGGAGGAACTATCATAAATGGAGTACTTTGATGCTTGATCATCTAAGAGAAAATTAGGATGTGTTTCTTTATCTCTAATTGAAGATATTACCACATAATCCTAATTAGGCAAATCATCTTCATCTTCTTATTCACTTTTTGTCTAATAGTATGAGTAAGGAATCTTTTTCTCCTCTTTGTATGGTAAGTTTTCCTCATGATGTTTGGATGGCTCTTTGGAAAGAATATGTCCCTCCATTTCTAGAGGACATTCTATCTTTAGTCACTTTAGTGATGGTTCCTCTAGCTACACTTGAGATCCCACCTCTTGATGCTCCTATTGATTCTACTAATCTAGTTCTAGCTATAGATGCTTCTAATTTAGTGTAACAAGATTTACCATGTGTTCCTACTTCAGCTTCATGGGATGACTTCCTTCTAGACATTGCAAGGTTGTTCATAAAGTCTCACATTG
This sequence comes from Cupressus sempervirens, assembly GCA_028749045.1. Taxonomy (NCBI): domain Eukaryota; kingdom Viridiplantae; phylum Streptophyta; class Pinopsida; order Cupressales; family Cupressaceae; genus Cupressus; species Cupressus sempervirens. Next base: position 156,427,201 of record CM053789.1, read on the forward strand.
AAGATGTAGGAGACATCATCGATGATATTCATCTTCTCTTTGTTGAGGAAAATACTTCATCCATTGCCATAGTGATAGATTCATGTACTTCATCATAGTAGGGTACACCTAGTCTTCTAGCTCCAACATCAATGGATGACTTCTTGACATACATTGAAGGTTTGTTTGTGGAGTCCCATATAGAAGATTTGGGAGACGTCATTGATGATTTACATCTTCTCTTTGATCTAGCAAATCCTTCTTCAATTGTCATAAGGGCTCACTCTGATCCTCCTATCCATTCTCTACATGATCATTCTTAACAAGTTGATATGATTGTGGATACTTATGAATAGAAGTTGTGGGATGTCTCTTTATCATTTGGGGAGATGGTTCTTTGGGACAGGTCCCACATCCATCCTTGTTCGAACTGCACTTGTTCTTTTTTGTAGTATTGGAAGGGGTGACCATCAGTATCAACATAGGGACAGTTGAGCAAGTTTTAGATACATCATTCATCTTCAAGATTATTTCTACACATAGGGAAAGCATCTCACCTATACCTCTTCCATTGTTTCTTCCAAAGGGGAGGAACATTATTTAGCATTCATGGATCAGCTTCTACATTGGAGTAGCTATCATTGATTGGCACACTACATTTGGGGGGGGGGACTACTGTGTCTCCTTCTTCTTCTCTTTTATTGGGGGTGGTGGGGGGGGTGGACTTTTTTCTCTTAAGGGGTCTTCTCCTAGTTCTCTTTTGTATATGCTTGATGTGTGTCATAATGGGGGGGATCTTGATTACTCCATCTATCCATACATCTTGTTTTTTTATCTCTCTTTTTGGGGGAGGGTTTTTCCCATGAGGTTTTACCTCTTTATCCGCTTTATGGGAGATTGTATTTCATTATGTACATGGGTACCTAACATGGCCCAGTAGTTGGGACCCATTATGCATTTCATCCTAGCTTTCATAAGCTTAAGTGCATTCCCCTAAGTTGCACTTAAGGGGGGGTGTTGGTGTAAATAAGTATTTACTATTTGCACTTTACTTAAATTTAATTAGGTTAATGCATTATTCTAATTATTTATTAGTTAGTCACCTAGGAGTATGCGTACTCTTGTGAGTTGTCATCTTGACAACACAAGAGTTAGCACTCTAATTATGCAAATGATATCTATAAAATAGGAATTAGCACTTTATTTGAGCACATGGTGTCTAAAACATCTCTACACATGAGACACTGTGTCATACTTATTTTCTCATTGACGCACATATATTCATGCACAATGGAGGACATCTGCTATGTTGTCATACTTATCTCCTAGTCCCTTCTAGAACCATTCTAGATGCATCTTAGAGGCCTTTATATATAGGCTCTCCTAGTGTGTATGTACATATTTGGAGATATTCATTCTCATATTGATCATACTCTTTTGGTTTAATGTTGTGCTTATGCTTGAGTTCCTTGATCTTGGGTGATTTTGCCCCAAGAAAAATTCTTACAATTTGCACAAACAAGCATATCAAGAGCTTTCCTTTGGAAGGATAGTGGAGAACATCATGCCTATTTACGTTGTCATTTGATCCAATATAATGAACCAATGGTGTGTTTCCTCTACAATGAAGAATTGATTAGAGCCCCTTTCAAAGGTCTGGAGCCTATGGTTTGGAATCTCTCCTAGGGAGTTAAGAAAATTAGTTCATAGGATTGAAGATTACCCATAGCTCTACATCACTTATTCTCAAAAGTTAAAAGGTTTATGATCTTCCTATTCATGTTTAAAGTCTATCTTCTCTGATACGCATCTAAACATAATATTTTAGATGTTGTTGTCCAAGTGGAAAATATGTGTAACTTCATATGTGGATTTACCTTGAGATCAATAAATATGAAATAATTCAGGCTTTATGGCCTTAAGAAGACATGAGAATAATTGGTGACCAAAATTCTATGGACTTTACTATCAGATTATAAGCTAATTGTCAATAAACACCAAGGGACAAAAGAGTTACCTTTGTTGTTGTTATACTTATGTGACAATCATTAAGAAATGAGGAAGCTTTAGTACCCTTCTAAGGAATAAATTGATATATGCATTTCCCCCCAAGATCAACATATATGAAATAAACTAGAGATTCTAGGGACTGAATTAGACACCTAAATTTTATGGGTTTTAGCATCACATTATGAGTGAATCCATCTGAAGATGTCACAAGAGATGGAAGAGTTAATTTTGTTTTTGTTACATAATGAATATTACAAAATTAGGACGCTTCAATAACCTTATAAAGCCATTTTTAATTGGAAATATAAAGGCATTATAATTCTTAAATGGTAAAAGTGTGCATTTTGACTAGAAATAGTTTTTCTCTTTTGGTGTGCACCTGATTTAGTTTTTGTCTTTTGATGTGTAACTAATTTATTAGAAAACATACCCAGATCTAGTTTCAATTTGAACCTAGCCTAGATATAAAAATAGACCAGTTGTGGAGCCATAAATAGTACTGCTATACCACCTAGAATCAGCCAGGATCCATATCAGACATAGACAACCCTAAAGAGAACCTGCCATTAAAAATTGGTTTTTTGAGCTTTGCTAAATAGACCTAGAATCAACAAAAATAGATGCAAACAAACTTAAATAGACCCATGGTAAGGAAATGAGTTTTTAATGATAATATTAATATATATTTTTCAACAACTCCACTGACAATGGTGAGCAAGTAATAGCCGAAATGGGTCACAACTAAGCTTGGTAGAGCTTTCAAAAGCACAATAAGCCTTTAACTTTTATGTTTGGTAATAGTCAGATGAGAACAACATTTTCTAGCTCATTGGTAATGTGTAATGAGAAGAGAGGGGCATAGGAATGAAAATAGGAGTCCAGGCTTGATGTATTGGCCCTGCGAAAGTAGACCCCATAACAGATTATTTTCCTTTTTACATTCATACTTTCATGCCTAAAAAAACCATATTGCACATAATTATAATATGGAGTGTAGACATTTTCCCACAAATCGCCATTAGAGAAGACAAAAACAAATCACTAAGATTACTTCCAGCCACTATAATCCTTCTATCAAGAAGATTTAAGATAGAATGCTATAGTTTAGGAATTTTTATTTCAACTAGTATAAATGATTAATGATTGAAACATTGAATATCCGTCATGACATTCAAGCTTGAGTATTGGAAAATTGAACTTGAGGTACTACTTTTTGTTTCTTATAGTGGTATTGTTTTAATTATTAAATAAGATCATATGGTATTCTAAACATAATTCCTACTTTAGGCTACAAATATGCTTCCACTTTTGATTTTACATGGCTTTTGTATAGTAAACCAAAAAAAATAAAGAACATTACTATAGAACCCTATCCATATTTAAAAAGTAACTTTTGGTCTAAGGGTCTATCAAATAGATTAATTGCATGCCCTCTCATGTTTGTTATCCCAATAGACACAACATTCTAATAGAACTCTAGAGGTTTATTAACAAATAATAGACTCTTTAGGCAGACATGTCAACCTTGAGAGACAACACTTAGAAAGTGGCCCTTTGTAGGGTTTTATAGATATAAAAGATTTTAGTATAGGGCAGTCCCCTAAAGAGAAATAAATTGCCAAATATGCCATCTTACTTTTCAAAATAGAATCACCTCTCATTAGGAATGGGGCTTTTAGTAGCTTCAAGAGAGAAGCCTGAAGTCTCACAATAATGGCTTAAAACATTTTCTTCAAGGATGGCATTGGGAATTCTTCTTTTATGGGATAGTTTATTGAAGGAAGGAAAGAAATTTTTATTGACTTTTAGATAGGGTGCCACATTTCTGCAATGAATCTCAAATGTTTGCTCCCTATTTGTTGAGTTTTCAAGATCACTACAAATGTAATTGCATTGTCATTTAATTTTGGTATATGTCTTCCAAATGATAGTGATATATTGGAATAATCCTACTACCAATTGAAATAATAGGTATCATATTGCATCTCAAAATACAGAGATCCACTTTAACTTTCAGACTAAAACTCCTAATTTTTAAAGGTGCAACTACCAAAAAAAAAATTCAATACAAACTACCAAAAGAAAAACACATCTATGTCTCAAGAAACCTTCCAAACATTAGCAATATTTCCAAATAACTAAGAAGTAGCAAATTCAATCTTAGATGCTTCCTACATTTTATATGAAGTAATAGAATTTAAAACTTAAAACCAATATGAATTTCTTAATTGAAATTGAAGCCTTAACTTTGTTGCAAAAGTCTTGGAACAAATAGACTATTTTTTTACCATTGTGAGATCTGTAGCCCATCCAATAGCACCAATAGTTATGCACTCCTTTGACATCCCAAGCAATCTAGAAACAAGGCCATACTGTGTAGCAAGATTTTGGGGTGCACATTCTACTGCAAGCCTAAAATGCTCAACAGCCTGAGACAAACTATGGTCATTAGCAATGCAAAACACAAATATCCCTTTGGGATAAATTCAATCATAATTAATATATAGGCCATTTTGGTACAAAATTGATCTCTAATTGCAATATAATATTTTATTTAGGATTTCAAAGCTAACCGTCATAAACAAAACTCAAAAATCAAGTGTACAAAAATATATACACATGTAGAAATGTGGGCCTGGGTTGGTGAATGGGTAGATATGTTCATGGATTGTTCCATGCCTACATATTTGGGCATACATGTGCTCATATGTGCATATTTTTGACACAAACAATAATAATTTATTTTCAAACTATATAGCATATACCAGAAGTTAAGGTTCCCAACAATATAGTTTGAATGCTATGCATCATTGGCTATCTCTAAAGAACACTTCTACATAATTTTCTTGGTAATGGGTACCCAATCTCACATTTGACAAAAATTCCATGCAATTTACTATAGAATTCATTAAATATAATTTCCAACAAAATAATGTATATTAAGGAAAAGACACACACTTTCTTATAAGAACCAAGTGATGAGAATATATTGCCACTCTCAATCAAAGAGAAAATGTGTAAATTTCCCTTGAATGCAATAGTCTATGCATATGCTTGTAGAATAAAGCAATTTTAAATAATTTTTCTATTAAGTATTTGCACACATTAAACAAAATGACATAAAATAACTAACCTTAACAGGTGTAGTAAGCATTTCATGTTGTTAATATGCAAGGCCTAAAGCTTGAAATATAGAAGAATTTAAAAATTATATTACATGGATGGGCAATATACTTAAATATACAATGCTCAAGGCTAGTCATTAACAATAAAAAATATTGTATAGCTCATTTAAATTACTTCCCACAAGTTTGGACAAATTAGATAACCATGAATTGCATGTTGAAAGCTACCAACTGCATCTGATTATTTGTGTTGTTTAACCTAAAAAAGAAACTTTTTTAAAAATATGAAGTCAACAAAAGGATTTTAAAAACCACACTCACCAAAAACTAGATATCTCAATGCTTATAATGAACTCCTCTAACTAAAAATTGAGATGAAAACTATATAATCATAATGTAAAAAATGGTGAACAAAGCTTGCAGAGATGCAATTACATATTCTAGTTTTTAGTGTAGCTTTTGTGGGCTTCTGGTTTGTAGGCTCTCTTGCATGTTGTTGTGTTTCTTTAACTTGAGTAGGAGATTGGTAATTGTGAACATACAGATAGTGTGTGCAGTTTACATTTTTGTTGGTCTTCTCAGATGAGTATTTGAAAGTTAAAGCATAAAAATGGGTCTTGCATTTTCTCAATTACTTCTCTAAAAATATTTTGAAGGTGTTGATGTTTGAAAATGTTACCGGTTTTCAATTACCCTAATGAGAAAAAAACACATCTAGGGGCAGCTAACTCCCATTTTCAACATGCCCATTCAGACACCACACCAACTATAAGGCTTAACCCTTCTTCTTCTTCAGGCTCTGCAAAACCTAGGCGGGTAGACCTATAGATTCTTTATATGGTACTAGTTGTCAAAGCATACACTAAATCTAATATGAAGCAGATAAAACCCTTATTTCTCCTGATAACTCATGAAATAACATCAATCTACAGTAGCTAAATGCAAATCTAGGAATCTCAAAAGCCGAGTGAGGGCATTCTATTATAGCGCTTCAACATGAAAGGGAAAAGCGTTGATTATTGATCTTGATGTTCAACAAATCCTCAAACATGCAGCAAAACCTAATGATCCTGTAACTAATCAGTGCCTAATCCATTGGGAAATTTTATGAATCCAAAACATACATCTGTGACATTAGGACATATTCTGTATACCCAGACATCAGATCTATCTAATCACCTTGTGATTCAGACATCAATGTTCATTCAAATCTCATTCTCACAAAATATCCTTCTCAACATAACCAGTAACCCTTTCAAACACATTAAGCATCTACTTGGCACTTTGTTCCAACAGCAAAATATATCAAACATACAACCTTAAGGGGAAGCAAATTGATCTCAGCTCTTTGTTCCAAGACCACATAAGACTACAGATTACTGAGACAGGAGACGAGAACCAGAATGAAACTAATGAAATTACTATTCATATGTATTTATTTTCTTGAAATAATACAACCAAATGCATGAAATCAAAACATGAAACAACCTAACATATCAGAACTATCTATATTCTTTACATTTGTTGTTCACATGAGAGAAATATGTTGAAGAATGAAGATGGAATCACAGTTCTGGATCCAAAGAAATGGTCTCACAAAATGACTGCAAATTTCCTACCAACAATGGTTTCACAATCACAAAAAATTAGAACCTCTCAAAAGGAAGAAAGAAAGAATAATATAGCAAGGAGATGAATTCCTAGATTGAAACTGAAGATGAAAAGTGTCCATTTGGAATCCCATCTTGTGCAACTGAAAACCTCTTTCATCCCTTAACCCATCTGATCTATTTTTTTGTTTCATCATTACATTGTAACTGATTGGAAAATATCTCTGTTCAAATGATGAAAGCCTTTTATGCATCTAAAATATCTGAAACCTTATGCAATTCTGGTGAAATTGTGAGTTTTTACTGATTTTATTGTAACCAATTCAACCCCAACTGCATTTTTACCATCTTTTATCCATATTTAGCTCATTACCATGCCAGAAATCAAAATTGAATATTGACACCTGAATTCGGTTGCAATCTGGAAACCTGGGACAAAACCCCCTGTAACAGGAACACATTGCTACCTGTACAAAAACCGACTCCGAAATTAGAAAGTTCATCTTCTCCCGATTCTGGCGATATATAACATCACCTATCTGGCCTTCAACCCCTTGAATCTCATTTTGAAAAATGCCTCCCCTGACTAAAAATGAAACACAGGTCTACACATCTTTGTTTTTTAAATTTGAAAATTTTAAAAAACTCTAAAGTCAAAACTTTAGAAAAAATACCTCTTGGATATAAAATGACTGAACGTGAATCAAAAAAAAACATTTTATTTAAAAATCTTTATTTTTTAGCACCCTTGAATTTCGAGGTCAAACCCTTGTTGACCGAGCCTTTCTACCACGTAATGACCTCTGATTGGCCGACCACTGCTCATCTGATGCCAGACTGCCATGTCAGCGTCGACTGGGACCTGTGCCACATGTCAAAAATCTGCATTCCCACATTTTTTAACCACCTTGCATCTTTGTTTTGCGAGAATGCGCATGCTGTTGGATCGTGACACGTGTCATGATCTTGTGCACCTGCTTGAACTGCTCCTGATCTATGCCACCTCATCGCCCATTGGAACCTGTTGCCACGTGGTGACAGCCCACTTTCCTGCAATATTTGTCTCGTGCACATCTTATTAATGCAGGGAAGCAGGCGCCATTTGATCCGACACGTGGCATCATCTCCTGCGATCTCCAATTTGGGTGCCAACTCATCATGTCCACATCTTTGCATAAAATTAATACATTACAATCCACTGACATCATCATCCACGAGGACCCACCTGGGCACGAGCTTTGCCTTCCAAAGGCACTTTTCATTTGACATCTTATGTGTTGTTAAGAGTTGTATTTAAAGATGTAAAAGTCTTTACCCACTGAGCATGTGGGATAATCATTTTTACACATCTTTTATTTTTCATTGTGCAATGGGACTCTATTTCAACATGTTTACCCTACTATCATGCGAATGGCCTCTTGGATGGGCGATATGCTCATGATGTCTCTGAGGCTTGTCCCCAATTTGAAAAATTGTGGACTCCATTTCAAAACGTCTGCTACTCACTTTATTCAGCTATTTGCTTTGACTTGGTATGAGCTTTGAACTTGGCGTGGACATTTTTCTTATATTGGCGGCTTTCTTTGTGCTTAGCTGCTTGGACTTTTTAATGGTGTTGACTGCCCTTTCATGGGTGCCCTTCCTTGCATTTTTTTTTCCTACTACAGGCTCTCCACAATTTATGTGGGTTTCCATTCAAAAGGCGCCTATCTTCTTTCTGATCTAGAATTCACTTTGCTTTGACTGTGGGTCTTTTTAATTGTCGATGTTCTACTTTTTCTTTTCTTGCTCCCTTCACCATCTCAAAATTAGTTTTCAAGGCATTCCAATCAAAAGGCTTCCTCTGGTGATTCTTGTTCCCTTGCATGGCTCTTTTCTAACTAGCGTGGCATCTTTTTCTTGGTGCCTTGCCTGTAGGGAGCTTCCTTTTCTTATATGCTATGACTATCCCTTTAAAATGCATGATTTTTATTGTTTTTTATGTGTGAGGACTGCCTGTACATTGCTATTGCGTTTTCTTGGCTTTCTTACATGTTGCAGGCTACGGTTTTGAGCTTTCTATTAAAACAATTTCATTTTTCTCTAAGTCTACTGCCATCTTCAGCGTGGGATGTGAGCATTGCATGTACAACTACCTTTAAACATGTTGCAGTCTTTCCTTGCACCAAATTTTGATTTTTATGTGTATGGTTGCACTAATTGGGGCTCTCCTTTTAACAAGCCTGCGGTCTCTATTAAATGTGTGATCTCTGTGGTCAGTGTGGGTTGCTTAGAAGCTGTCTCCTGCCTTTTCTACTTGACTGCCGACTGCTTCATTTTCATTGAGAGAAAACTGTGATCTCTCTAGATTTATGAGTTGCACTTTGAATCAGCTCGAGACATGTATTCAACTTTCTCTATTGATGCTAACTCCCACTTCCATTTATAAATACTTCAATGCGATTCAATTCAAGATCAATATGAGGGGAGTCTGGCGTGAAAAGTTCTTCACAATTTTCAGCAGCAATGTTCACATCCAAAAGGAATTAGAAGGATTATTATATTTTGTCTTAGGCAAAAGACCTGGCAAATATATTGAACATCATTCCTAATATATCTTTTAATATAGATATAATGTCACTTGAAAAAAGTTTTATTATATTGTCATGTGACCATTATATATCTCTTTTATTTTATCACCTGTGAGTATTATGCATAATGTATCTTGGTTGATAAAACTAATCGTGAGGTGAAAAACTCAATAAGTTTACTATTTGGAACATTAGAAATCTTGGATCCAGTGATATAACTCGGCCCCAATTTGTAAACTCTCCTGTGGATTTTCAACCTTCAATGCATTTTATGAACATGATCACCCATTTTCAGCATAGGCTCTCTTGTACTCAATATCACTACTAATTCTCACCTTTTTAATCAATTTTGACAATTGTAAATTTGTGCCTGGAGGCCCGCCAGCTGGGCTTAAAAATTGACTCAATCAAGTAACCAGACCATGAAAATTGGCACGAGTGTTCAATCCTACACACTCTATCATATTGCAAATTCTTAGCCCATGAAAAACTTCCAGTCCAAATATTTTAATTGCCGAACATCCATACTTCAAATATCCTGCAGGCAAACAGTGTTAAAAAACATAAACTGGGCTCGGGTTCGGCATTATAAAACTAAGTTATTGATCACTTGGGGTTCTGAAAACTAGGATATAAGTTCTTTGCCATGAAGAGAATATAATTTCATGTTTTGGGCTCATGACGCATCACAGGGAACATTTGGCGAATTTTCGAAAATAGGTACTTGGAAATTTTAACTGGGAAATGTGTCAAAAAGTAATTTTTGGCAAATGTACGGACATATGAAAATATACAAATGGATTCTTCATGACTTGGAAACTGGCATACTTCAAGGATTTTTAAGAGACAACACAATGATATAATCCATTTAGGCTCACCAATCACAGGATCAAAGTTATAATGTGCCAAACAGGGGTACGGATCAATCTGAATACCTTAGCCATAACAAAACAATGTAAACTAGGTTTTTAATCATGTTAGTAGACTGATCAAATGGATTCGTCATGATCTCAAAATTGGAACATATGAAGTGTCTGACCCCTAGAACATGATGCAAAAGGAATTTTCTTACTTGGGTCAACTGGTCAAAAGTTATAATTAGTTGAACAGGGCTTCCCAGAATTGTGAACTACACAAATGTACAAAACAGTAAATGACCATCTTTGAGGGGTTCGAAACCTAGTCAAACAAATTCAAAATGACTTGAAAATTGAAAGATAAGTTCTCTGTTATGGACACTAAACACTCCCAAAGTAGCTAGTCATGACACATTCCTGGGTAAAAGATATTGAAATACAAACTGGGCTTTTGGTCGCTATTTGACACTTGGGCAGAATTGCAAATTTTGACACTAGCTCAAAATGGGACTTCGCAGAATGGTTCGAAATGTCAGTTTAACTTCATAGAACACATGGAAGCACTCAAGGAAAGGTATTAAAAGCATTAAACACCTCTTAGGCCTCAAACTGACAACCAAGTACAATCTCATTTAAAAGCATTTAAGGGCTTTTTTTTTTCAAAGGTTCTCAAAATTGACCATGCAATTTTTAGTCCCAACAGAAGGACTATAGGAAGACTACAATTCAAACTCCCCCAAACACCCGCTTTCCCTCTTCAAAAGCCAACAAATTCTTACAAATCAAGCTAATGGAAATTAGCTTGTTAGAGGAGGGAGTTCTTGTAAGACGACAAACCACTAACTTACTATTAGAAATTGGAACTTCAGCCTAGCTATCTGCCTCTAGTAGAAAGAATACCTAAAATTTGACTCAGGCATAAGGAAAACTAAAGAAGGTGACCTAAATTGAGAGAAAAATGGTTTTTGTACCACCTATTAATTGTCATGAATGGGAATTTAAATGTCACCTCCCATTTCAACATGATTAATAGTTTCATAAGGAGCAGAGAGGTAGGACATCAATGTTTCGTGACTAGCTGCTAGTAAGGTTGGATGTTCAAAGAGGCATAGGAACCTAAAGATGGTTGATCATGTTGTCAATGAAACAACTCCAAAAGGGATGGCCCTGAAGGGTAAAACAAAAAAACAAATCAATTGGTAATTAGTTTTGGGGAAGATGACTTCTTTATCAAGGATTTAGCAATTGAAATAGATAATTGAATCTTGACATTGGTTGGGAATCTTGATAAGACTCTAACAAGTGTCAAAAAGAGGCACATAAAAGTGTCACCAAAATGTTAAATCTATCTTACAAGGTGGCATTTCCTTCGAAACATTGTAAAATTAGTAACGCATAGTTGCTAATAATGTTCTTATGAAAATGTCTTTGGAAGTTTGTAACACCCTTAATTAAAATTATGAGTGATAAAGGTTGTATGAGGACCATCCCCTTGTGTTATGAAGGTCAAATAGAAAGAATGGTGTGCCTCCTCATAACATTGTCAACATAGAATGATTCCTTGTAGAATGCTCCATCAACCATGTGCATTCCATTCAAGAACACATGCTACATAAGTAGCTTGTTCTTTAACTACCATTATTTGGTTATGATCTCTATATTTTTGTACAATAACAATACTAAACTTTAGGTAGGGGCCTATAAAATATCAACAAAATTTTTAATGTCTCATTAACTTGTTGGGTAGCTCCAATGGTGGTGGGGATGATCCTATTTCACTTTTATTTATGAATTTAGGCCAAGTAGTCTAAATTATATAACTACCTTGATTTATTAATTTCTTTTACTAAGTCACAATAGTTCCTAGAAGAGTTTTGGATTAGTTATAGTAATGCTTCAAACAAGGTCTTGAGTATCTTTATAAGACCATGGTGACATGGATTTCCTAGTGAAAGGCGAGTTTCCTAGAAGTAAATTTTTCCCCCTCGTATTGCCACTTATGACTATATTTCAAGTACCATATCATGTGAAGTAATATATCAAGATTTTCTAGGGCCTTTTATAATGACAGGAACAGCCACAATATTCTTTTGATTTTGACATGCCTAAAATAAAGAAAATGCCTAATATAATAGAAGTTGTTGATTTTAGGCCTCAATAAAGCACTTTAGACCTATAAAGATAATAATAATAAAAATATGTTGTAGTTCCCATTTATGAATAAATATGAAGCATTTTATGTATATGCATAGGTATAGGTATAGGTCATATTGAGCATAAATCTAAGATGCAGGTATGTCTAAGAAATGCCCACGTGTGGGTTCTAAAGCTTTATAGTGTGCCAGTTCTTTTGGATCCTACATTGGTGTGCCCAAGAAGTGTGCCTAGCCATTGTGGCACAAAGAAGCCAAAGAGGTGTTAACAATTGGCATGTACCATCTTTTGACAAATCAATTCTCATATTTAAGTTTTTTACATATTGGTCATGTCTAGATTAAAAAAAATTTAAAGTTAAGGATTTACGACTACATTCTGAAGTCTATTTCTTTTTCTTATGTTTCATGTTTCCTTTCAATAGTTTACCTGTATTGCAACTCTTTGAATAGGCATATCTTGTTTGGGATCCTAAATTTCTATCAATAATTGAAAGTCCTTCATATTTGGTAATGGTTTGTGGTATCATCTATGATTTTGGGGCAACTCATATTTGCTCTTTATGTGCAGAATTATCAAGAAAAACTATAACTAAATCTAATGTATTTGGCTACCATAGCTAATTGACAACCTCAATCACTAGAGGCTCATGCTTAGGTTATTTTGTGCTCTTATTTTCATTGTGGTTTGATGCTTATAGAAATTATTTTATTAATTGTACTTGTACAATATGATAGTCATACTTATTTATTACTTATTGCATATTCCCCCAAATACGGCAATGCAACCTTGTGCACATTACATACAACATCAACAACACTAAAAATTGGCATAGTCAATCATGGTTGATATATTTCCTATGCAAGATGCATAGTAGCTATAACATGAGCATCAATATCAAAAATGATTGAAGCAAATACACCATTAGCATCAACAAGCTATTCACAGCTAGCTAGAAATAAACTCTAGAGGAAACAATATCTTGAAAATGTTACATGGTGAGGTAGATATGAGAGGAAATGAAGATTTTTCCCCAAGGTTCATGTTTTATTTTGGGTGTGGTACTGCTAGTAATGTTGTAGAAGCATTGCAAGAAAATAGGGACTTGGGGATAGACCATTTGGACACATGCCACAATCTCATTTTACAAGAAGCATTGCACATTTTTCTCAATGCTTTTCTAAAAAAAAAAATTGCATGTCATATTTCTACTTGGTATTTTTGCATCAAACATTTTCCATATTATGATATGATCTTTTCATTTTTATAAATTAATTTTTGGCATCAAATGAAGATTGACAAGATGAATGAATTACATTGAATTCATACTTTTTCCATTCTCTCCACATGTAAGCTTATATAAAAAGTATGCAAGTATCTAAGGAAAACTTAGGTTCAAAATTACCCTAGAATAGGGGATGTTAAAAAATGAAGTTAAATATCTAGAAGAGAGTATGAAGCCTAAATGGAAAGCATTTGCATCATGAAATCAATTGTAAGGAGAAAGAAAAAGAATCAAACAATGGTACTGAAAGGCTTATGCTTGCGAATTATATACTTTATAAACAATCCCTTAACATGCATTGAGAAAAGTTTAAGACAAATTAAAGGTCTATTTTTCTATACATAGCTAACTTGTCATATTTTTCTATAAAAAATATTCACTTAACAACTATGGAATGTAATGTATGCTAGGGTTTGTAGTTTTGTTGAAACAATACCTCAATATTTTGACATTTCTCCAAGAAAAATTCTCCTTAATGATTAGATCTTCTACTATCTTGTGATTTGTGAATCCTTTGATGAAGACGCTAACTCTTTATTCTTTCTATTTTTTCATTCCTGACATTAAAACCAAAAGATCCCATTTAAGCAGTCACTACCAATCCCAAAAAAAAATCCTACTTTCAATATGGAGATTGACACTTCTTAATGTAAATTTCATTATTCTTCATGAAATTATCTAACCATTCAATTGAAAACATTGTCTCTCATTATGATATTTTTCCTTTATGAAACTTTCAAGATTAATAAAGTGGAGAAATTATTTTACCATTCAAAGTTTCAGAATATCTCCCCCTAACACCATGAATAATCTCTTAAACAAACCATGAAAACCCTTCCCTATTGTTTTTGTTTTGTGGGAAATATATCATCCTTCTTTTGAGCTTGTGTATTTTCGTGGGAGTGAAATGGTGATTTATTACACCATAGTTTGATATTTCATGTTCTTTATCTTTCTCTCCAAACATTTTTTATTCTCTTTAAATCTTGATGTCTCATTAGCTTTCTATGAGATTTTATGAAAACTACAAAAATATTGAATGTTATGTTTTTAAAATAGGAGATATATGAAAAATATTAAATAAATAACATTATTATTTTAATAATTTTGAGAGGATGGTGAACTGTATATAATAATTTTAGTAGAATAGATGTGTACATAAACTTGACATTACTAATAATAATATAATAAATTTCAAATTTAAGTAAGGGAAGAGCATAATATCTACACACCCTAACTTCCTACATATATAGAACCTAAATTATAACATTGCACTTTTAAAAAATTGGTCATCTTTCTATGTGAGACGGAACCTTTAAAATTATTTCTTAGCTTATAGTTATTAATGAAACTCATTCTAGAGATCATTAGGAACTTAAGGGTCAAAATTTTGTTGATTTAAACTTTCCATGAGTACATGAAAGTTTCACTTAAGGAAATTCTTTGTCTAGATGCCCTAACTTAGGATTCAAAGGCCTTTGTTTATATTTAATTAGTTTAGTTGTTGGGGTTGACTCTATAGTATATTGTGCTAAACTAGGACCAAACTCTTTTAAATCTATGTATGTCATTGTAAAAACATCCTCAAATTCTTGGAGAAGTGAAATAAACTAATTGTTCTATTATTGTACGCATATTTTACCCAGTCTCAGGATTTTACCTCTTAAGATCTAGAATGATTCATAGTGTTCCTCTTTTACAATCATGTTATATTTTTTCATTTTCAACTGATCATCAATGCTAGCATGCACTTTGAAATACATTGATTTCCTTAATTTTGGTTATAGACATAGAACTAGAAAGATCAATTGAATTCAAAGAAAAATAAATGGAATTTTTTCAAGATTTTTAATATTGTATATCATAAATATTTGAAAATATCAATTAACATATTTTGTATTATAGGCTAGCTAGCGAATTAGAATTGAGAATTCAAGGGTAGAAATACCTAAGTTCAATGTCTTATATAAGTGACAAATGATCATCTCAAACTTTTAGTCAGTTATGAGGTATTTCTTGCACCAAATGATTTATGATTCATATATAGAACCTTAGGTCAATATTGATGGCTTGAAGTCCCTTCAAATTGAACAACTCATAGATCAAGAAGTTGTAAATCTTCCTAGTGGAGAATTACAAAGTGTGTCATTGTGCTTATTTCTTTGATGGTTTGTGTTGTAAATACCAAGCTCTATTTAGATCCTCTTTCTCTTTTTGTAACACCCCATCAAGGGATCCAAAAGAGTTAATCTAAAGTTTTAACTAAGTTCTCCAAACTTATTTTTTTAAAAGAAAGAATCACATTTACATCAATCATAAAGTAGTAGAAGTAATCACGTACAATCATACATAAGCAAACATAACACATTCCTTAAGGATCCCAAGACGGTGAGTCACATTTAAATTTTAATTAATACTAAGTCTAATAAATAATACATCCACATGGAAGAATAATTAAAATTACAAAGTCCATTTAAATAATATACATTTATTCTAAATGCCACTTGGTAATAAAATTTGGAATGCTTAATCATCCACTATACATGTCACAAGGTATGAAAGGCTAAAAGAATATACATATATAAAACTAGATTACATCATCCCTTTCGGATCCATGAAACAAAGTACAATACAATAAGTGAAATCATCCAGCATAAATATATAACCATCCATCATAAAGGTACAACCATCCATCATGATGCACAAAGATAGAATGAAAGAGAATGCAGACAAAGAACTCCAGCCACAACATCTACGGATGGATCTAAATGATAAGAGTAAAAAGCACTACCACCCGATCGCATGGTAACCCAAAAAGGCCTACTCTCACTACGCTGAGGAGATAGTATCAAGTCCCCAACAGGATATCATTCCAAATCAAAATTAATCTCTAAGTACAAGAAATCCTACAAATAATCTAACTCAAAGGTTCCAAAATAAATCAACATCTAGACCTAGAGGCACATAGAGACATGTAGGAAATCTATATTGCTAGAAGGCAAGTGTCATCACACGAATCAATGCTAGGGGTACCCAGCTAGTATTTTAATTGTTCAGCCCCATAGTGACTCTATGTGGCACTAATATCCTTTCGTACTGACAAGGCATACTAACAAGTCAACTCTAAGGTTACCCAACTAGTCTTTTAATCCTCCAGCCCCTTAGTGACTTTTTGTCATGCCAATATCTTATTAATTCATTTTAAAACTCATTTAATGAAATGTTATCACTTGTTAAACTACTTACAATGGGTTACCTTGGAAGCCACTTTGGGCCCCGCCCTACATTGTAAGCCACTTCCCAACTTAACATACAGATTACCTACCCCAAGCTCATAAAAGTACAAATCAAAGAATCATAGTATATCACCTTAGTCCTATAAAAGTGACTAAAAAGCATGAAAAGATAATTTCACAATAATACATCAGTTCTCTATGAGCAACTGGAAAGCATCCCAAAAACACTAATTGAAGACTCAAAATGATTAAGTCAAATATCTCCAAACATTCACCTCCACATCACACTAGAACACTGGAAAGCAATAAGGAACAATAAATACAAGTTCATCATAGAGCATGCCAACACATTACCATGGTTGATTTTAAAAGATTAAGATCAAATCAGCATATTACCACAATCATAAAACTCCCAAGCCTCTGGTAGATGTCCTAAATTGGTCAACAATCTAGTCAACCCAACCCGAAACACATACAACAAATAGAACAGTGTAGTATCCTAGTTTAGTTTGATTTTGAAAACACATTGTTGAGTCAATAGTAAGGTTTAAATATTTGTTTCAATGTGAGTTTGCAAGTATGTACGATTTACAAATTTAACCCTTAATAGTTACCCCATTCTTATATTTGAATAAAAATTACAATTAACCCAATTTGATTTCAAGTCAATTAATCAAAATAATTTAAAGTGTAATTTATTTAATTATTAAAATAATACCTATTAATTTTTAAATAAAATAATTATGGCTTTATTAAAACCATTAATAATAATAATAATAATAATAATAAATTGATAACTTCATTTAACCAATATTTGTCATTAATTAAACTTAATTAAATTAGTTTTAATTTAAATTAATTAATAATTATCAACTAAACATTTATATTAATATCTCATTAATTAATAATAACAAACAAATTTATTAATAAATACTTTAAAATTAACTATATTAATATTTTATTAAATAATGATTAAAAAATTTATTAAATAATGAATTAATAATTTGCTACATTTTATATATATTTAAAAATTATTTAATAATAAAATTAACTATTAATAAAACTTTTAACAAAATTATAATTTAACATATTATAATAAAACTTTTAGAAAATATAATATAATAAAGAAAAGAAACAAATTTAATCCCTACATTTTTTTTTAAATGTAGGCTATTGTTTATGGCAGTTGACCTACTGTGACAGCTTTGCTACTCATGGCAGTTGTACCTATTGTGACAGTGTGCCATGTAGTCCTTGATGGCTGCCAACACTGCTAGCCGTAGGGGGTGCGGGTGTTGCGGCACAGCCTCCCCTAAAAAATATTTTTTTTAAAATAATTTTTAAAAATAAATCTTATATATATAAATAGCAAAAAACATTTATATATATATATACATGTATATATAAATATAGATATATATACATGTATGTATGTATGTGTGTGTGTGTATATATATATATATATATATACATGTATATATATATATATACATGTATATATATATATATACATGTATATATATATATACATGTATATATATATATATATATATACACACACACACATACATACATACATACATGTATATATATCTATATTTATATATACATGTATATATATCTATATTTATATATACATGTATATATATATAAATGTTTTTTGCTATTTATATATATAAGATTTATTTTTAAAAATTATTTTAAAAAAAATATTTATATTTAAAATTTTTTAAAAAGATATATATATATATATACATGTATATATATATATATACATGTATATATATATACATGTATATATATATATATATATATATATATATATATATATATATATATATATATATATGTATATATAAATATAGATATATATACATGTATGTATGTATGTGTGTGTGTGTGTGTGTGTGTGTGTGTGTGTGTGTGTGTGTGTATATATATATATAATAGGCAAGAGAGGATCCCCCCCCTGATGAAGACCTCTTGAGGGTTTGCAATGTTTATATATATATATATATATATATATATATATATATATATATATATATATATAAACATTGCAAACCCTCAAAAGGTCTTTGTCAGGGGGATCCTCTCTCACCTATTCTCTTCATTATCTTAGTTGAATGTATGGGAAGGCTTATTGAGAGAAAGAAGAAGGAAGGTAGAATCAAAGGGATAAAACCTTCCTCTAAAAGTGATTGTTTCTTGCATCAGCATTTCATGGATGATACTATCATGGGGGGAGGCTTCTGTGAAGGAGGAAAAAGCTATGAAGGATGTCCCAGATATCTACTCTAGAGGGTTGAGCCAGCTTATTAACTGGGATAAGAGCACTTTATACTTTATTAATACCCCAGAGAAAAAACAAAGGAAAATTTCTAGGATTCTGGGTTGTGGAGTGGGAAAGTTTCCCTCTACTTACCTTGGGCTTCCTTTGGGTCCGATTCCTCCTGACTCCTTCTAGAACGGTATTATGGATAGGTTTAGCAAAAAGATTTTAGGCTGGAAAGGAGCTACTCTTAGTCAAGTTGGCAAATGCCAACTAGTTAAATCCACCCTTTAGAACTTGCCAGTGTACACCTTAAGCCTTTTTGTGATTCCAATAAAATTTTTCAAGAGGATGGAGAAAATATAGAGGGATTTCTTATGGACTAGAGTTGAAGGGAAAAAAAGATATCCTCTAGTTGCCTGGGACAAAGTTTGCCTCCCTAAGAAGTATAGAGGTCTTGGTATAAGGAAGGTTACTCATTTAAATAAGGCTCTTTTGGCAAAGAAATTATGGCATAACTTCAATAGCACTGGGGAATGCAGAGACATCTTGGTTAACAAGTCTATTAAGAGGGCATCTATTCAGTTCACCCTTTTTATTGAGGACATTCCTAGAGGATCTGCTATCTGGAATGGTTTTCTAAAAGCTAGGGACCTGGTGAAGGCAAAAGTTTCTTGGAAATTGGGGAATGGGGAAGATATCCAATTCTAGTCTGATAGTTGGCTTATTCAGGGCCCCCTTATGAACAATCCTATCAATGAAGTTTGGGTGAATAAATGTATTCAACATTTTGGGCTGAAAGTCAGCAACTATAGGAATGACTAGGGTTGGATAGATCTGTCTATAATCTATGATGATCTAAAACCAATCATGTTAACATTAAATTCTATGGCTCTCAACAACAAGAGGGATTAAATGATCTGGGGGGACAACTCCAATGGAAACTACTCTATTGCTTCTAGTTATATGGCTCTTTGGAGCTTAAAAGAGAAGCCTCCATGGTCAAGAGCTTGGATCCCTGGCCTCACACCAAAAATCAATATATTTTATTGGCTAGTCTTACAGAATAAAATCCTTACTCAGGATAACCTTATAAAAAGAGGACAGATTTTGCCAAGCAGATGTATTTTATGTAAGAACCAGCTGGAAATAGGCAACCACTTGTTCATTCACTATTCCTACTCAAGGGAGGTTTGAGATTTCCCTACCCAAGACTTAGGGATTAGATGGTGCATGCCAGATAATCTCCTGGACTTTTTCAGCCAATGGAAAACTTTGTTCAATCTGCCTATTTTGTAGGAATTAAGTACCTAGATCTTACCTCACTACTGCTAGAGTATATGGAAGGAGAGAAACAATAGAATCTTTAGAGATAGAGAGGAGTCATCCATTGTTCTTGGCAAGAAGATTTATAAAAATATAAAGGAAAACTACCTAGTAAGAAATGGGGGAGATATCGAAGTAGGTGGTAGGAAAATTGTGAAGAAAAAAGAAAGAATGTCAAAAAGATAGGAAACCAAGTGGCTTCTCCCCCCAGAAGGATGGCATAAAGCCAATTTTAATGGGGCCTCCAAGGGAAATTCTGGCTCCTCAAATATGGAGGCATAATAAGGAATGAATTTGGAAAGGGAGTAGCAGCCTTCTCTCTCCTACTAGGTTTCCAAACTAATCACTTTATGGAAGCAAGTGCGGCTTGCCATGTGGTGAAACTAGCTTTTGAAGTTGGCATTACTAATCTCTGGCTTGAAGGGGACTCGAATAACATTATTAAATGTATAAATGGAAAATCTCATTATTCATGGATGATTGCAAATCTAATAGAAGAGACACGTGACTCTTGCTAAATTTGATAGAGTCCATGTCACTCATGTTTTCTGAGAAGCAAACCTAGTGGTAGATTGGTTTGCAAATAAAGGAGTCAAATCTGACCAAAAGATGACCTAGTAACCCGGAAAGAGGAGATCAATTTTCAATTATGACTACGAAAGGGTTTTGGGGAAAGGGTATGATTCATAAAGGCTGTATTGGAAAATGCAAGAAGTGGGATTTATTACAGTTTATTCGGCATGTGTTATGGGTCATTTTTTGTATATGCAACCTGTGAAAGGGTAAGGTTAATTTCTTTGGCTTTTTTCTTAAACACAGAGATCCCCATTAGGTGGTGAAGTTAGAAAGGGTCATGCTTATGAGAATTGGGGGAGTGCAAAGTGCTGAAATCATGGGCAAAAGGTGCAAAAAAGAACTAGTGGGAAAGATGGAAAAATGGAGAAGTAGGGACAAAGTGTGGGAGAAGCTGGAATAGGGCGGGATTACAAGATATATCATGAAGCTGCATGGTTCCAATCAAAATGTGACAGACAGAATGGTTAGCTCGTGGAAGGATGGTAGACTCAAGGTAAATGGGGTTGCTTTTCTGATTATGAAGGAGGTAATTTTGGCTGTAACTAAGATTCTGATGGAGGGCTTTAAGTTCTTTAGGGACAAAAAGCTCTCAACCAATGCAGTGAAGGAATTTGTTGAACACACTAAGGAGCTGAATGCCCTGAAAAAGAGTGATGCGTTCTATGATCCAAATTCCATAATGAAACTATGGAGGTATGTTCTATGAGCCATCATCAAGTACATTACTCTTGACCCTAGGTTTGATCATGTTTGTACCCACCATTTCATTCTTTTGAATCATTTTCAGCATGATAGTAAAGTTTATTTTCCTTTCTATTTGTTGACTTCCATGAGCAAGGCAGTGTCCAGCTTCAAAAAGAAGCCCACTACTAACCCCCCTTTGCATGAGGGGCTGTTATTGCCTATCTATGAGCACTTTAAGGCTCAGATGATAAGTAACATCCCCTCACAGGCTGGGAAAGAGGAAATCAAAAGCTCAAGCTACTCCCTTGACTTGGATGATATTCAGAGCATTAGCTCTAAGGAAGGGGGGTTAACTTTCTCTGATAAAAAAGCTATGCCTCATGAAAAGAAGTCACCCTCTCCCATTACCCCTAGTAGAAAAATCCCTAGGGGTCATGGTCAAAAGAAGCTTGGGAATGAGGAGAAGGACTACAGTGATGAAGAAGAGGACATGGAGACTGAAGATGAGGATAAGGAGAAGTAGGAGGAAAAAAATGAAGACCAAGGTGGGAAAAAATGCAAGCGAGTGGGAATGGAGGATGAGAGGTCTCAACAGGAACTGGATACTTCTTCGCTACCTCTCTCCCCTATACATCCTCAAGCCCATCTAGAGGAGTAGATAAAGGACACAATTGGAGATGGGGGGGGAAGTGTTGGCCAAAGATAGGAGGAAAGCCTAGAGGAATTTTAACGTGAGGACAATGAAAATGGGTATTTTCAAAGAAGTGATGAATCCCTAGATTTTGGTGGACAACCAGGAGGAGCCGCGACTTGAAGAGCTTATTAACCCTGGGATTGTGGCTATCTTTGATAATGCCATGGAAACTAGGATGAACCTCTTGAACAATGCCTATAATAGCATGATTGACAATTTTAGGTCAATCAAGTGGCTTTTTCATGAGCTGGAGGATGTCAAGGAGAAGGTGGGTCAAATGGAAGGAGCCAGGAATCTGACAGGTCTTGAGAAAGGGACAGATCAGGATGATAGAATTAGCCTGGCAGAAGGGAGGATCCACAACCTATAAAATTACAATCACAATCTATCGAGCCAGATGATCTCACTGATCAACTCGATTAATGACAACATTCTATCATTAACTAATTAGCTAAAAGACAGAGGTATGTAGGGGGTTGAGGATGGAAAAGATAGGGGAAAAGCTAGATCTGATGATGAAACTACCACGAGTATTACTTACTCTACTTTGGACTAGGATGTACATAAGACTCATTAGTAGGAGGCCGAGGAGAACTAGATGGCCTACAAGGCTACCCAGGTCATGCAGGAGCTAGAAAGAAAGAATGAGGATCAACTTCTTTCTTTGTCCCTAGCAGTTCCTTTTTGTCTAGCTTTTTGTCCTAGCTTTTGCCTATTTCATTTTTTTTGTCTTAACAGTGTAGCCTTTCCTTTGGTGTCTGTTGTTTGGCTAGGCCTAGTGCTTATTATCATCCTTTAGACTTGTTCTTTTTTAGCTGGGCTTTTATCGCTTATTATCAGCCTTGTTTATGTTCTAACCCTTGGGTTTCAGGGTCCCTATAAAACCTATTTATCTAATCAAAAACATTGCCAAAATAGTCAGACAGGAAAACCACAATTAACCATTCGAATTTCCAAATTAATATTTTCTTTTCTTTCAAAACCCCTCCCAATTTAATTTATAAATTTTTATTCTACTGAAGGAGGATTGTAATGATATTTTAATCTTCCCATACATAAATGAAAATAGCATGCATACTATAAATTCCAAATTACTAGATTGAAAGATTCATCACACTAAAATATAGATAATCAATTCACAGTCATGAAGAAAATAGGAAAAGAAATAGGGTACATAACTATGTGAATTTATCACAAGAATCTACCTAGACTCTAATGTTAAATTGCTACACCCAAAAATATTTGAGAGAAATTTCTCCTCTAAAAACCTTCTCTCTTCAAAAAATCCGTTCTTCAAAAATTCACTGTCCCTCGAAAATGAACCCTCAAATTGTGATAAGGAGTTCTCTCCTAAAATCGGGGCTCTAATTGTGGGATTGCCCAAGTGGACTCCTTGCTCACCAGACATTAACTCTTTATTATCTTTTCTTTATCTTTTTCATGCACGTTTATGAATTATAATATAACTTTATTTAATTTCACTTGACTTCTCTTTTTAATTAATTTATTAAATTTTAGTCTCATGCACACTTTATGCAATCTTAAAATTTTTAATAAATTAATATCTTTTCACTTTTTAATTTATTTTCAAAATGTTAATTGATAAAATATTTAATAACTTAAACAATAATAGTATTTAGTATTTATTTAAAAATGATCGCTAAATATATTATTATTAAATTAAATTAATATCATCACGTTCTAAAATTAAACTTATAACTTTTATCTTTAAATTTAATTCTTTTTATTTAATTAACTCTCCAAGATAATTAAATATTAAAATATCATAATAATTTTCCATTAAATTAAATTATCAATTTAATCATTTAATTTGACTTAATTAATAAAAAAATCACCAAATACTTATAGGACAAAATATGAAAACCCATTAAAGAAAAACACATACAAAATCAAACTAAAGGGTTATAATCATGAATTAACATCGTTTGACACCTTTGAAAGGTAATCAACTCAAATACTTGTCCTAATTTTTCTAGGACAAATGGCTTAAAAGTTTAGGATTTAGACTCGAGAATTTATCTCCCCTCTCTTACCATGTAGATAATGCGATAGGGTACACTCATCCTGGCAATTTAGGGAAGTTGATACATGGTATCTACAACCTACATAAAATCCATGCATGTACAAACACATATATACTAAACTAAACAGGCAATGGTAGGAAGTGGTGCATCATGTAGATCTTGACTAGCAAGTGACTATGACTCCTTTTCTTAACCACATTAGAAACACCATACATAAAGAAAACATACATGCACACCATACACATGCAATATGGGGTAAGTATCCATAAAAAAATACATATGATAATCCATCTAACTAGTTATCATCAAATGACTGAAATCATTGTAATAATCATTATGCATACATGAAGTATAGAGTACCAAGTAATCTCATCATAAAATCAATTGAATATGAAACAATATCTAATAGTCTCAAAATAATGTTACTAATCATCAAGCATAAAATTGGCCTAATAGAGTATGACAATAATAACAAAATGAAAACTAGGGGTAGGCACTACACTTTCTTCCTCTATAAATTCTAGATTGAAAGATAAAATAAATAGTTATTTTTTGTTTAAAAACATCCATCCACAAAATTGAGAGTTATAATATATTATTCAGTCATTTTTGTTTGAGTGACTGATTATTAGTGACTAACTATTTAGTCAATTATTTAGTTGCTTTTGCTTAGGTGACTAATTAGTAGTGACTAGTTGAACAATCATCTATTTAGTCATTTATTTGATAGTTTATTTAGACACTTTCATTTGGTTGATCTTGTGATTGTACCTGATGAATAAATTAGTCCCTTATTTAGTCACCAATAGTTGTAAATTATAAAGAAATAGTACAATGTGATTAGTTTTAGTCATGTGATTGAATATTTTAGTAGTGTGACTAAACTTCTTAGTCACTTAGTCACATATTTACCAAAATATATTAGTGTATGCTATATCTAGTTTCAACTATGAAGGTGCAACCAAGGCAAATAAGTTGATCTTTGCATCATTGCATAGTTAGAAGGCTATCAAGCCTAAACCATGGTGATCATGTGAAGGGTCAAATTTAGGAAGTCACTAGGTCATAATTGTTAGGGGTTAAAAGTGATAAAGGGCTATGAAGTAGAAATAACTAGCAACATATGGATGTTTGAAATTTTGTAGGTTTAAATAGCTAATGAAGAAAAAGGGTGAAAAGCTACAAAGGAGCATAGATATTCAACAAGTCAACATAAAGGTGGAAACTAGATAGGTGGCAGAATGTTTTGATATCATTGGGCCACATGGAAGGGTTGACGATTTATTTTGTTTAACTTACTACTATATCTAATTTGGAAAGGATTGAGAACACAAGCCAGCACTTTTTTAATGACCAGATTGATCTTATGATCATCTATAGGTACTCTTTTTATGTTCCTCATGCCTAATAAATGTATCTTTTGTCTTCTTGCTACTTTGGGCTATCCATCCACCCAACCTTTTAGTTACGGCTTCCCTTTCTATCCCTTCAAAGATTGAATATACTCATGGGGATTAGATCTTTGCATATAGATGCACACTTTATCAAATCCTTCTAGATTAGCATTGATGTCTTTTTCATACAACTTGATGGAAGTAATTGATTTTTGGCTTCCACTAGAAGCTTCTCAGTTATGCTTAAATTATAAAAGCAAGTTTATGACTCTTCCAAGGGTCAGTCTTTTCTCTAATTCTATAGCAGTAGTGTTATATGTTTAGTTATTTTAATTATCCTTTTTCCTATGAATGAATATAATCCTCAATTATATCTCCTTCCATTAATATATTGTGCAATACCTTCTTGCCTTATATCGATGTATTGCTTTCATTCTTTGGTTATATGCTATATTTGTTTCTCTTTGAATCCTGATCTATGTATGATCATTGAGTCATGGTTAAGATAGAATCTGTGTATCTAAGGACTATATTGATCAACTATGCTCCTTTGATTAGGGATAAGATTGAACAATAATATTTGGTGTATTACCCCCTCTTAAATTAGAATAGGTAGTTTTATTTCATACATTCCTCCTAATATGTCAACAAGTCTTTTAGATACTTATCTTGTGAAATGAAAATACCATCACTGTTCTACAAAATCTACAGTCCTAGGAAAAAAATCATTTCTCCTATCATGCTCATTTCAAACTCACTCTTCATCTCTTCAGGAAACTTATCACTCTATTCACCATTACCTCAAAATATTATGTCATCAATGAATATTACAATGATAAATAAACCATTATCAACTTCTCTCAAATACAAATTACCATCTATTGTACCTTTAAAAAATCCAAGCTTTGTCAAATACTTATCCAACCTTGCATACTAGGTTCTAGGTGCTTTCTCCAAACAATACAGTGCTTTCTTCAATCTTTATACCATCTCTCTATCTTCTATTAGAGGGGATCCATTAATATTCTAAATAAATACTTCTTCAAGTTCTCCATTCAAAAAAATTTACTTGGTAGCTATCTAATATACCTTGAACTTCTTACCTATAGCATAGGCCAAGAATATTCTTACTACTTTCATTATGGCTACAATGGCATAAGTCTCCTCATAATCTATGCCTTCTTGCTATGAGTAACATTTTCAAAAAAATTTGGCCTTGTTTCTCAAAACTTCTTCTTGCTCATTCATCTTATTTATGAATACCCATTTGGTTCCTATAACATTCCTATCTTTAGGTCTAGGAACTAATTCCCATGTCTCATTCTTCTCAATTTGATCCAATTCTTGCTTCATTTCTTGAATCCAATGATCATCTTTACATGCTTCATCTATGCTCTTAGGCTCAACTTCAGAAATCAGACATAATTCCTCATTCACTCTATTCCTTTCCATCACACCTTTATCTTTACTTCCAATTATTTGTTGAAATATGATTGAAAAGATCATTGTTGAAGATAATGTTGAAGGGATATTATTGATAAAGAATGTTTTTAATCATTTTTTTGTCACTAATGTCAAACCTGCTATTTGCTAGAATGAATATCACTTATAAGATCCAAGTATTATCACTTAGTTGATTAAAGAGGAGGAGTTAATCAATAAGATGTGACAAAAGAACCTAAGGGAAAGGTTGAGTTATGATGTTGTAATGAGGTACAAGGATCAATTAAGACAATGGTAAAATGATGTATTGATAATATACTTGAAGATACAGAGGTTGGCTACACTTAGAATCATTAGAAGAATAAGTTGTAATTAGGTTGTCTGCAAAGCTTGACTAAATTCATTAGTGGGTGTCGAACAAGTTAGTTCATGCCAAGAAGATTTTTAGTTAGTGTCAAAAAAATGTAAAATCTGGTGTGTGCCAAGTGAAATTGTTCAAATGCTGAGCAAATAGTAGGTGCCAAGCAAAGTTTAGGTGTTGAGCAAAGGAAAATGTAATAGGTGTCGAGCATTAGTAAAATTTAGTCGATGCCAAGTAACATAGTATGTGTCGAGCATTAGTAATTCAATAGTGTCGAGTTGCTGCATTATTTGAAAAGTCAAAGATTCACCAGATCGGAGCTAATAAGGTTGTTACCTTGAATTTTTTGAACCAGATGGAAGATAAGGATGATGAGCTGGTGGTATAGAATTTTAGGTTAACTATTTTTATGTGAATACAAGTGGATTCCACATGATGTTTCTAGAAGAAACAAAATGGAAGGAAAGATACATCATATCTTACCTAATCAATTCAAACCAAAATATGAGTGGGAAGAATAGAGCAGGAAATGCATTCCAAACTTCTACTTAAGAAGTTATAGGTCAAGAATCGAAAAGTGGTTAGAAAGTGGTTGGCTAGAGTGTGTAGTGTTAAGGAGAAGGCACAAATAGGGAGGAACAGAGCATAGAGACTCTACTTCGATAAGTGATCATAGAGGAGATTGCATTAGAACAACGAGCATGGAGACTTAAGGAGACAAAGCTTGAAAGGAGGACAAGCTATCAGAAATGCATAGACTAAAAGCCAGATAAATGTGTGAACTGAATTATGATCTAAAATTTGCAAGTTAAGTTGTGAGTTGTATTAGGTCAAATGCCCTTATTGTTACTCTCTTCCAATTGTATCAGTTAAGGAAAAATCCTATGGACTTAGGTTGGCTTAACAACCATTGAGAAATCCTTTAATAGGGTGACATTCCAAGCTGAATTTTCTAAAGTCCTTTAACCAGGCACACTCGTAACATGGTGTTTGAAATCCCTTAACTAGGTCACATTTAACAGTGTGTTGTAGCCTTTAATAGGACAAGCCTTTCACATGGAATCACTTTAGAAGAGTGAAAAACAAGGTAGCATGTTACTGGTGGATTTTTCAAAATTGGGTTTCCTCGTAAATCATTGTGTTATGTGTTGATCTTTCATGTTTGATTTCTATATGTTGATTCATTAGTAACTTGCTAAGATGAATGTTTAGCTTAGATGCATGGTTAGATTGAATGGGCTCACTATACTGAGTTAAAAAGTTGAATTAGGACATTTGGACCTTGAATAATTGATTCACCCCCCCTCTTAGTTATTCTAAAGTATTTCTAACAATTGGTATCAGAGCCATTTATTGATTTGGTTTAAAGGTACTACAAGCAAGAAAGATCAAGATGCCTAAGAGAGAAGTTACCAAGTTCAATAGAGATAACTTTGTAGCATGGAAAAGTTTGATGAAGTTGCACCTTAGATCTATAGGTGATCATGCACAAACAAAAATCACAATGGAACATGTTGATCCAACTGGTGTCCCTACTGCAGAAGATATTAAGAAAAAGAAGGAGCATAATCAAGCAATGTTGGAGATTGCCCCTGCCCTCAATTATGCTAAATTTGATGACATCAATGGGAAGCCTTGTCAAACATTTATGGAGGAGATCAAAATGTCCAAAGAGAAAAAAGTGAAAGCCTTAGAGGAAAGTTTGATGACATGAAAATGGAGGAAGGTGAGAATATTGCCCAGTATGCTCTAGAATAAAGGAAGTAGTAAGTGTAATAAGAAGTGCAAATGGTGTTTTAGATGATGAAACTATTATCAAGAAAGTCTTGAGAACCTTGTTCCCCATTTATGCTATTAGAGTATGAGCCATCCAAGAGTTAAGATGTATACTAGGAAACAAACTCACTCTTGAAGGTATAGTGGGTAGGCTTACTACATTTGAGTTATCTAATTTTGATAACTACAAACCTAAGAACCTTAAATCTCCTTTCAAGGCAAAGCTATTATTGAAAGACACTAAAGAGGTGAAACCAAAGAAGAAGAAAAGAAAGATCAAATATGCTTCCAGTGATAGCAACACAAATGAAGAAGATGTAGAATAGTTGGAAGCGTTGCTAGCTAAAATATTTCACAGAGGAAAAGGTAAATTCAAAGGTAAGCTTCCTATCATTTGTTTCAATTGCAATGAAGTAGGACATATCACTGCAAGGTGTACATAGAAGAAGAACTACAAAGAAGGCAACAAGTACAAGAACAAAAGAGAAGATGATAATAGAGACTACAAAGACAAAGGAAAAAAGTGTTACATTGTTCAATAAGAGGATACAAATGAAAATGATGATGAGGTAGTCTACGTAGCCATGAAGGATGAGTCAGATGAAGATGATGCAATAGCACTGGTAACCTATGTAAATAAGAATGACAAGTGGATCATAGATAGTGGATGCTCACACCACATGACAGGAGACAAAATTAAGTTTGTTACCTTTAATCAATATGATGGAAATAGTGTTAGATTTGGAAATGATCCTCCATGTCTAATCAAAGGAAAAGGTTACATTAAGCTTACAAAAAAAATATCATGTGATAATGTATATTATGTTGAAGGTCTAAATTACAATATGCTAAGTGTATCATAGTTAGGCAATGTAGGATGCAAAGTAGAATTTGGAAACAATACTGCCAAAATCTATGACACTAATAGAAATCTGATAGGAAAAGGAGACCAAACTAGGAGTAACTTGTTTTACCTAGACATGGAAGATGTTTCTTGTCTTGTAATATTTGATGATGTGTGGCTATGGCATAAAAGGTTGTGTCATGTAAACTTTGACAATTTTTTTAGCATCAGCAAAATGAAGAAAGTCAGAGGTTTTCCTAAAATGAAGAAGCCTAACAATACAATGTGCAAATAGTGTCAGCTAGGAAAGATGAAAAATTCAAGTTTCAAAAGAAGAACCTATACCTTCAAAGAAGTACTAGAGTTAGTCCATAATGACTTATGTGGTCCAATATAAGTGCAAAGTTATAGAGGAGACAAATATATAATGCTATTTTTTGATGACTACTCTAGAATGATGACTGTCGTGTTCCTAAAGCAAAATTTTGATGCATTCCAAATGTTTAAGTGGTATTTGGCCAAGGTTGAGAAAGAAATAGGAAAGAGCTTGAAGTGCCAAAGATCTGACAAAGGAGGTGGTTTCACATCAAAGGAATTTGAGATATTTTGCAATGACAAAGGAATTAAGAGACAAACTTTAGCACCTAGAACTCCACCACAGAATAGAATTACAAAAAGGAGGAATGGATCAATGATTAATTGTGCTAGAACATTGATGATGGAAAATAATGTTGCACTAAAGTATTGGAGAGAAGTTGTAATTATAGTTGTCTACACCCTCAATCGAGTACAAATCAAGAAAGGTCCTAATGTAGCACCTTTTGAACTATGGTGTGGTCACTCACCTAATGTTAAGCATTTCAAAGTGTTTGGTTGTAAATTCTATATTCTTAAGGATTCTAGGAATGGAATTTGATACAAAGAGTGATGAAGGAATATTCCTTGGATACTCCACTAGAAGTAAAGCTTATAAGTGTTTACATGCTAACACTAACAAAGTTGTGGAGAGTGCAAATGTAAACTTTGATGAGCATGCAGAAGTTGAAGATAATGAATCCATCAAGAAACCAAAAGAATAAAAATCATTTGTATACTTCTATGAAGGAATGCTTGCTAAAGAAGAAGCTACCAATCAAGTTTGGAATCAGCAGCAAGTTTCACTATCTACCGAGTCACAACTAGTGAATGTTGGGTTGCATCTAGAAGCTGAGTTGTAGAATGAAGAAAATGCACATTCTAATTTTGAAATCAATACACATGAAAGAGATGGTGAGCTACTTGAAAGAGATGTGCATAGTGAATTTGATGTTGAAAGACCAAACATGGAAATAAGGACATAACCAAGGCTACCTAAGTATGTGAGAAGAAATCACCCTGCTGATCAAATCATTGGTGACAAGGAAGCAAGACCAATGACAAGAAATACACTAAGAAATGAATCATGTCTGCTAAGAAAGATTGAACCCAAAATAGTGAAGGATGCACTACAAGATGAGATAGAGAAGATAGAGAAGAACAAAACTTGGACCTTAGTTCCAAGACCAGTTGATAAGAATGTGATTGGAACCAAATGGGTGTTTAGCAACAAGTTAGATGAGAATGGTGAGATCACAAGAAATAAGGCAAGACTAGTTTGTAAAGGTTATGCACAAGAAGGACTGGACTATGGGGAAACATTTTCCCATATTGCAAGGATGGAAGGAGTTAGAACTCTACTTGCATATGCTACTTACAAAGGTTTCAAAGTCTACCAAATGGATGTAAAGTCTTCATTTTTGAATGGTATACTAGAAGAGGAAGTCTACATAGAACAACTAGAGGGATTTGTTGATGAGAACAACAAGGATTTGGTTTGCAAACTGCACAAAGCTCTCTATGGTTTGAAATAAGCACCTAGAGCTTGGTATGAGAGACTTCACAAATATCTAGTGAAGATTAGATTTTAAAGAATAGATGACAATAGTAACTTGTACATCAAGTCTAAAAAAGGTAAGGATATCCTGATATCAAAAATCTTTGTGGATGATGTAATATTTGGAGGAAAAGATGCACTATGCAAAGTTTTTTCTGATCAAATGAAACATGAATTTGAGATGTCAATGTTTGGAGAAATCAAATTCTTTGTTGGATTGCAAGTATATCAACTAAAACATGACATATTTGTGACCCAATCAAAATATATCAAGGAGATACTCAAGACATTTAGCTTAGAGGATTCAAAACTAGTTAGTACACCAATGATAACAGGACATAAGTTATCCAAGAATGATAAGTTTGTTGAAGTAAATCAGACAATATATAGGTCAATGACTGGAAAGTTGTAGTATGTTGTACATAGCAGACCAGACATTGCATTAACTATTGGAATAGTGGAAAGATCTTTTGCAAATCCAAGAGAAAATCACCTCATGGTAGTGAAGAGAATAATGAGGTACCTAAAAGGAATAGATGACTCTGGCTTATACTACAAGAGGATTGAAAAGTTTGAATTGAATGCCTACACTAATGTAGATTGGGGAGGTAATATTGATGATAGGAAAAGAACTATTGGAGGAGCACTTTTCTTAGGTAGAAGATTAGTCACTTAGACTAGTAAAAAGTAGAGTTGTACCTCATAGTCCATAGCTGAAGCTGAGTATGTTGCAGCTGCCATAAACTGCACCAATATTGTGTGCATCAAACATTTGTTAAAAGGTATGAAGGAAGAAATAACTGAGCCAGTGATACTTTATTGTGATAACACAAGTGTCATCAACATATCAAAGAATCATGTGATGCATGCCAAAACAAAGCACATTGCAATCAAGTGTCACTATGTAAGAGAACTAGTGGAAGACAAACAAGTGAAGATGGAATATATCAACTCAAAGGAACAAATTGATGACATCTTCATAAAACCTTTACCTAAAGATTCATTTGAGTATCTTATAGGTAAGATAGGTTTGAAGCCCCTATCCTAGGTTGTTTGAGCAATAGTAGAATCACCCTACATCAAATTTGTTGATTGTTGAAATAATATAAGTTGATGCAGAGGATACTAAAGTGTTGAAATTCTAAATTAGTCACAAGCATGGTGACAGAGGGAGAAATTGGAGTGCCTAAAAATGCTACATATGCATGATAAGATGTTGACATAATATGTGTTTGGCATTGTTTTCAAAGAGGGATAAATAGCAGAAAGTAATCAAATCTATAGGATCAAATATATAGATAGAGAAAGAGAAAATATCAAAGGGAGAAATAGCAATAAACTAATTAGACATGTAGAGGGAGAAATAGAAAATCTACTAGATTAGATATGTAGAGGGAGAAATAGTAGAAAAGAAGCAAAAATGAAGGAGAAAGGAAATAGTAGCTAAGAAATTAGGATGATAGATTTAATAGGGAGCATATCAGAGTTATTAGTATGTACCAGCAAAGAGGGAGGTATGAAAAACAAAAAATTTCTTTTTGGCATTTGACTTACTACTTTAACATAGTTAGCATTTTGATAACTTGGTTGATTAGCTTGGTTGGTTGATCAGTTTGGTTTGCAATCAATGCCAAAGAGGAAGATTGTTGAAATATGATTGAAAAGATCATTGTTGAAGATAATGTTGAAGGGAGATTGTTGATAAAGAATTTTTTCAATCATTGTTTTGTCACTGATGTCAAACCTTCTATTTGCTGGAATTACAATTTTTTATAAGATCCAAGTACTATCATTTAGTTGATTAATGAGGAGTTAATCAATAAGATGTAACAAAAGCACCTAAGGGAAAGTTTGAATTATGATGTTGTAATCGAGTACAAGGATCAGTTAAGAAAATGGTAAAATGATATATTGATAATATACTTGAAGATATAGAGGTTGGCTAAACTTAGAAACATTAGAAGAATAAGTTGTAATTAGGCTATCTACAATGCTTGAATAAATTCATTAGTGCATGTTGAGAAAATTAGTTCACGCCAAGTAGATTTTCAGTTAGTGCCAAGCAAATGTAAACTCTAGTGTGTGTTGAGTGAAATTGTTCAAGTGCCAAGAAAATAGTAGATGCCAAGGAAAGTTCAAGTGCCAAGCAAAGGAAAATGCAATAGGTGTCAAGCAATAGTAAAACTTAGTTGATGCCAAGTGAATCCATAGTAGGTGCTGAGTAATACAATATGTACTTAGCATCAATAATTCAATAATGCCTAGCTACTGCATTATTTGAAAAGTCAAAGATTCTCCAGATCTTATCCAATAAGGTTGTTACCTTGAATTTGGTGAACTAGATGGAAGATAAGGATGATGAGATGGTGGTATAGAATTTTAGGTTAGCTATTTTTAGGTGCATACACGTGGATTCCACATGATGTCTCTAGAAGAAACAAAATGGAGGGAAAGATACATCGTATCTTACCTAATAAATTCAAACCCAAATATGAGTGGGAAATGCATTCCAAACTTCTACTTAAGAAGTTACATTTCAAGAATCAAAAAGTGGTTAGAAAGTGTTTGGATAGAGTGTGTAATGTTAAGGAGAAGGCACAAAGAGGGAAGAATAGAGTATAGAGAGTTTTCTTTGATAAGTGACCATAGAGGAGATTGCATTGGCACAATGAGCATGGAGACTCAAGGAGACAAAACTTGAAAGGATGACAAGCTGTTAGAACTACTGAGACTAAAAGCCAGGGAAATGTGTGAACTAAATTATGATATAAAATCTACAAGTTAAGTTGTGAGTTATATTAGGTCAAAATCCCTTATAGTTACTCTCTTTCAATTGTATTAGTTAGGGAAAAATCCTATTGACTTACATTGGCCCAACAACAATTGAGAAATCCTTTAATAGGGTGACATTCCAAGTTGAATGTTTTAAAGTCCTTTAACCAGGCACACTCCTAATAAGGTGTTTGAAATCCCTTAACCAGGTCACATTTAACAATGTGTTGTAGCCTTTTACAAGGTAGGCCTTTCACAGGGCATCACTTTAGAAGAGTGAGAAACAAGGTAGCATGTTACTAGTGGTTTTTCCCAAATTGGGTTTCCATGTAAATCACTATGTTATGTGTTGGTCTTTCATGTTTGATTTCTACATGTTGATTTATTAGTAACTTGCTAAGATGAATTTTTAGCATGGATGCATGGTTATTTTGAATGGGCTCACCATACTTAGTGAAAAAATTGAATTAGGATATTCAGACCTTGAATAACTAATTCGCCCTCCCTCTTAGTTATTCTAAATCATTTCTAACATTATCTGCTCTAGACGGTGATTCTTTATCAAATTCCTATTAGAGGTAGGAATTGACATCTCAACTCTTATCTCATATCTAGGTTTAGATATATTTTCTGCTCTATGCTCAACATATAGCACATCATTCTATAAATCATTATTAGTCTCAAAGAAAACTTTTGCATTTGGTCTAACAATTCAAGAATTTTCTTCTTCATCATCTGAATTATAATCTACCATCTTTTCTTTAGTTCTAAACTTTTCATCTATTCTTACATTTCCAAATTCAACTATTGTCTTATTTCTAGAGTTGAAACATATATATGCTTTTCTTTTCAATGAATAACCAAGAAACATTTCTTCATCACTTCTTGGATTAAACTTACCAATGTCATCATCTCTCTTAATGTAACATTTGCTCCCAAATATTTTGAAATAGTTAACTAATGGTGAATGACCAAACCATAATTCATAAGATATCTTACTTAGACCTTTTCTAATCTATACTCTCTTTAATGTGTACACTACTATATTAATAGCTTCTCTCCAGAACAAATGTCTTAGAAACATCATTATCAAACAACATCACTCTAGTTGCCTCTGCTACTAATTTATTTCTTCTTTCAGCAATATCATTTTGCTCAGGTGTTTTAGGTTAGGGTGGCTATCTTTTGGTTCCATTTTCTTCATAAAATATGTTAAACTCTCTAGAGGTGAATTTTCCTCCTCTATTTGATCTCAAACACTTTACCTTAACACCAAATTATTCTCAACTCTATTCTTAAATATCTTAAACTTCTCAAAAGCTTCATATTTTTATTTAAGAATGCTACCCACATCATTCTAGTGAAATCATCAATGAATATCGTAAAATACCTTTCACCATAGAATCCTCTTGTTCTTGTGTATGCTTGAATATGTGGCCTCTGTTAACACACACACTTCAACACGGTCTTTGTATGCGGATTCATCCTGAAATGAACATGAGATTGTTCATCCAAGATTTGCCCTGCAAAGCGACCTGTTGCCTTCTATCTAA
Organism: Cupressus sempervirens; assembly: GCA_028749045.1. Lineage (NCBI taxonomy): Eukaryota > Viridiplantae > Streptophyta > Pinopsida > Cupressales > Cupressaceae > Cupressus > Cupressus sempervirens. The sequence goes on from CM053789.1 coordinate 156,463,679, forward strand.
AGGGATTTTACTTGTTAGATATCCTCAGATTTGAGGTGTTAAGCAACCAGACCCTCTAAGAATGAAGGATTTGAATGCAATTAATCTAGATGATATGTAGGTTTAATCTAAGAACAAAATAAAGAAAACTAGATTAACATATGCATAGTTAACCTAAACGAAATTAAACTATGGATGCAAGTGTATGCAAGATGTGAGAAAACATGAGTATGAATTTCAACAGCAATTCGATGCAAATTCCAATTCATCCTCTTCCCGAAATGAAGAGATGAGGGTCTCTTAAATAGACTTTCCTAGAATCCATTAACAGTTGAGATCGATTTCAATCAACGGTCAGGATTGAAGATGAGGTTCAGTTAAAATGGAAACTTCCTTAAGAAATGGGAGTTAACTTATTTAATTTGTGTAAAATAAGGAGTTAACTGAGCTTTTTGAATAGAATAAGGAGTTAACTGATTTAATTCCTTTTTGAGAGATAGTTCACTCAGAGTTTCCATTTTAAAGCTGAAGAGAAGATTTTGAAGATTTTATTTAATTTAATAAAGTGAGATATGCTCTCATAATTACCTTTTTCATTTAATTAAATAATTCTATTTAATTAATTAAAGGCACTTTTCTTATTTAATTAAATAACTCCATTTAATTAATTAGGAATGACTTCCTATTTAATTAAATAGCTTTTCTTAATTAATTAGAAGTAGCTTTCCATTTAATTAAATAATTTTATTTAATTAATTAAAATAGGCACATTTATTAAATTAAATAAATTTAATTCCATAGTACATTAGCCTTAGGATATAATTTAATTTAATTAAAGTATAAATACTTAATAATTAAATTAAATATTAATCAATAGGTTTAATGTGACTAATATGAGTAAATACTATAGGAATTAAATAATAAGCATGATAAATGCAGATTTAGGGTTTTCTGCATTTGACAATTAAGTCAAGTAGCGAGTAGCAGAATAAGAATTTGCCTAGTGACATAGGACTTAAGATTGATTAGAAATAGACCAGAATTGGTTGAGATGACAATGAGCCAATTTTGGGGTATTACATTTTGCCCCTCTTTGAATGAATGTGCAAGCAACGCGTTCAATTCAAAGAAAATTAGAAAGCATGATGCGAAGATGAGATTGGTTCCGAAGTTGATGATACGAAGACCAATTGATAAGCTTTTAAGGACCATCTCTAGAATAGAGCTTAATCCCAAGGAATCCAATTAGAATGCCTAGATACCTAAAATTGATAAGCATTTAGAAGATTATCTCCAGAACTAAGCTTAACCTTCAAGGATCCAGATAGAACACCTAGATACCTGGGATTGAAAGCATTTAGAAGATTATCTCCAGAACGAAGCTTAACCTTCAAGGATCCAGATAGAACACCTAGATACCTTAGATTGATAAAAGATAACAAGATCCAATCATGAGTTGTAGAATCATCCCCAGAACGAGGCTTGATCCTCAGGAGTTGGGGTTTAGATTGTCCCAATACCTGTCCATCGAACTCTGAGAAGAGCTATTATAAGATTAATCAGTTGATGAAAAGATAAGATAGATAGCAAAGATTCCAGATAGAAGGGAACAAGATGCCCCAAGTGATGAGATGCCCCAAGTGACGAGGACATAAGATAGGAACAAGATTCCCTAAGCAATGAAGATTCAAATTGATTTGAAATTCAAGTTCAATGATGTAATCATCCTGCCCCCTCGAGAGCAAAATCAAAAGATGACACACTAGAAATATGATGTAAAGCAGTAGAAGAAATCTGAGATGCAACAGAATGTAGAAGAAATCAAAAGAAGATATGAAGAGATCAGAACAATCTGAAGAATATAGAAGTCATCAAAATGATCAAAAGAAAATAAAGAGATCAGAGCGATCTGAAGAAATTTGGAAGAGATCAGAATGATCTGAAGAAATTTGGAAGTTGATCTGAAGTGATTTTGAGGTCAAAAAGACCAATCTTGAGTTAAAAAGATTCCAAGAATCACAAAGTATCAGAAAGATTTGGATTGCGCAAGCGTTCGATCGTGTTGGTCCCAAAATTTTAAAACACATTTCTAGACTACTTAAGTGTGTCAGATTTCGAATTCAATCCTGAAAATGGGTTCAGAGCAACCAGAGTAGCCAAAAGAGTGATTAATCAATCATTTGTGTAGTCGTGAAGAACATGATGCTTTGAAGAGATCCACAGTCCCTCATCAGAGAAGGTGAAAGTAGATTTGCAATTGAATTGCATGCTTATGCAAGTGAAGTATGTAATTCAAGACTAAATTAAATGCAACCCTAGGCTAGATGCAACCTTAAACTAGATGCAACCTTAGGTCTAGTTACCAAGCCTCGACAATTTATCATCACTGGACATAGAACAAAGCTCGTAGGCTATACAATTCCCACTGACATTGCAATCATGGAAATATGAATATAACATACGTTATTGGTTTGTCGGGATTAAATGTAAGCATTCAAGGCACAAGAAGCTAGAATGACCAGAACATTTGTCCCTTTTAATGTAGCAAGTTAACATTAAGAATCAAAGCATAAACGCGAGGATGACCAGAATGTTGCTTGCATTATAGGCACACCAAACACACGGGAGATCCCTCTTATGCTAAGTATTCAGTATTTATTCTGTCCGCAACGACCCTTGCATTCATAACCTGAGACAAAAGTGTGCTAGATATACTCGCAGTGACCCGTACGTTCACTTAGCAGGACGAGTATCAGTATTTACTATAGCATGAAGAGTTCACTCCAACAATCAAGGAGAAGAACCAATTTTATTGGCATATTCATATAAAAGGAGTCGAGGTACACATGGCCATCTAATATGAGATGGAGGCTCTTATAGTGGACACCCCTCTTATAGGAATATGTCAACTAATTGGAACTAAACCACAAACATAAAGCAAAGAAAAGATAATGCCCCCAGTCATTACTTCTCTAGTCAAAGATGACATCATCGAGTTGCTCGAGGAGATATGATAAAGAAAAAACAAAGCAAACAAAGAAAAAAGCTCAGCATATCCAAACAAGTATATCATTTTTGAGTTCAATGTTTTTGGGATTGATGTCAGGTGTTAATGTCTAGAATACATTTAAAAGAAATCTCTTCAGTAGGGTGACAACAGTAGGCAGATGCAGTTAGAATGACTGGTGACTGAGGTCAAAGAGGAATCTTCATGATGAAGAACCTAAGAAGGTCTGAGTGACAGTAGACAGACACAGGTAGGATGACTGATGACTGACACAAGAGAGATCTTCCATAAAGGAATCTGGAGACGTGACTCAAGCAATAGTAGGCAGACACAGCTGAAACAACTAGTTACTATTGCGAAAGAGATTCTATGAGGAGAATCTCGAAGCGAGTGACACTAGCGATAGCAGGCAGACGCAGTGAGGACCACTGGTGACTGTCACGAAGGAGATTCTATGAGGAGAATCTCAAAAAGAGTGACACTAAGGGGGAATGCCCTCGAGCTATGACAAGACTCAATCCATGGATACATGAGTAGAAAGTAGGAAAAGCAGGAAAGCGAAAGCATGAAAGAAACTGTACAGAATAGCCATAAGATGCGCTGCAAGATGGAGCATTGGGAACAAGAGGCGCCTGTTTACCAAGTTTTCACCTTCTTGGCAAGATTTCCTTTTTTTGCTACCATGATGCCTGTTTCCAGGTTTTCACCAATGGCACTTTTCTTGTTTTTCATTTTTTTTGTATTTTTCTCTTTTTGAATTTTTTTTGTATTTTTTATTTTTTTATTTTTTTGAATTTTTTATTCTTTTTTGATTTTTTTCTATTTTTGATTTTTTCAATTTTTTTGGTGTTACCAAGGCGCTTATTGCTAGGTTTTCACCAGGGTAAGAAATTTTTTTTTTAGGACTTTATCTGATTTTTAGATTTTTTCAGAGATTACTAGCTCTCAAGAAGGATCACCTTGATTTTGTTCCAATGTCTAGCAAGGTGTAGTATGAGATGTAGTAGCAAGCGAGTGGATAAGTAGAGATGGAAAGGCAAGGAGTATGAAGCAGTGAATGTTACCCTCAAGGAAAGCCTTCACAAGATTACCCAAGCTAGGGAAAAGGATATAACAATATAAGCTCATGGTGTTATGAAGGGTGTCACATAACTAATCCAAGAAAATGACCATGTCAAGAGATTGGTAAGAACTGAGTATTCTTCTTTCTTTCGTTGATCAAGACCAAAGGGTTAACTGAATAGGATAAGAAAGTTTTTTATGGAGGTTATGAGTGAATGACTTCAGGAATGAGGACATCTGAAGGATAAGCAAGATCATGATAGGATGTCATGGATGGAAGAATTACGCATGACGCCTGTTTACCAGGTTTTCATCATGGTACTTGTCCAAGGTGCCACAAGAAGTGGTTTTCACCATAAGACGAAATTATTTATCTTTACTTTTGCTACCAAGGCGCCTGTTTCCAAGTTTTCACCAAGGCACTTTTTTTTCTTTTTCTTTTTCTTTTTCTTTTTTTTTTTTCTTTTTTTTCTTTTTTTTTCCTTTTTTTCTTTTTTTCCTTTTTTTTCTTTTTTTCTTTTTTCCTTTTTTCTTTTGGATTTTTTGGAGTTTTTGGAAAGAATCCAAGCCTTTTCTCAAGTTATATAGCATGCCTATAAGAAAGATAAGTTATGATAAGTCAAGGCCATAGCAAGGTACACTCAAAGATGTTGATAAGGTAATGGAAAGGAAATTATAGGAAAATGAGAGGTAGATGGAGGATAAGGTTGTTGGTTTTGGAAGACTGAAACAAGCAAGGATGGCAAGCAGGCATAAGATTTAGAGGATCTCATGAGGGTGGATGAGATATTAGGCAAGATCAACATTGACACACACCTTGAAGGGTAGTGGAATGATGGAGGAAATATGGATGAAATAGATTGAAGCTTAGACATATGAGGTAGTAGAGCCATTTTGGAGGAAGGTGGAGTAGAAGGTTTTGAAGCCTTTTTAGGAAGATGTTGGGAAGAAGATGGAGTGGAAGTCTTTGGAAGCTTGAATGTCAACTTTGATTTGTTTTCAATATTCAAGTCCTTCAAAAGAGACTTAGGAATCCATATAGCTTTTGATTTTTCATTAGATGCTTTGGAATGCATTTCTTCAATAATAGATCTAAGAACCCAAACCTTTGCGGTCTCGTTTGCGTATTTTCTTTCTTGACATTCACATGTCGATTAGAGGAGACATAGTGAACTTTTGAGAATGGATTCATGCACTTGTGTTTGAGTTGATCATCCAAATTGCTTCCAAAGGACTTGGGACTTGTGGATGACTGGTTTAGATGGAAAGGTGAATGTGAAGAGTTCAAGTATGTGCATCTTTGTTGATCTTGGGGTAGGGTAGGAGGAACATGTAATAGGCTAAGAGTGGAAGTAGGAGATAGAGGAACATAAGGTCCCAATATGGATGAAAGACTTGAAGGTTTTAGCTTAGATGGGTAGGGACCAAGGATAGATTTGGAAGATGTGAAAAGACCATGAGTTTGTATATCAGCATCTTTAGCGTGAGCAATATGACCAAAGCCATCAATAGATTTATGAGTAACTGTTATAGGAGCAATACCTTTGACAGGAGTATTTAAAGCTTGAGCATAGTTTGAAAGTGAATGTAGCGAGGTCGAATAAGAGGGTGAGGGAACACTTTTGTCTTCAAAAGGAATTTTGGGTAACATAGGAAAAGTATCCTTCTCTTGGTCTTTTGCAATCTCCTTAAGGATGGTGGAAGGAATATCTTGATCTTGCTTAGTAGAGGTGCATAACATGGGAGATGGAGGACTATGTGGCTCTTGAGATGGAGGCATGAGATCTTGGAACACTTGAAAGGGGATGAAGGAATCTTGGTCTTGATCAACACTTGTTTCTTCATCATTTAAGTGGTCCTCTTGACATGAAACCAATTCCGAGGATGAGGGAGTATCTAAATCTGTATTCGAATCTATTTCTAGAGTCTCCATAACAGGCTCTTGAAGGGACAATGGAGGAATAGCTGGAGTGGGGATAATAGGAGGAGCAATACATGGAGGTTTTGGATCTTTGGTTTGAGTAGTATGGGAGAGGTTTGCAGCTAAGTCAAGATTAGCTTGAGTTTCCTTCAGAGGCAGCCTTTGAGGGTACATATAGTCAACTGGGAGACTAGTGAGTTCTTTTGGTGGATATGTGTTGGAAACATTGGACAATTTAGAAGGTGGACGTATGTTGGAAGAAGTAGAAGTTGCATTTGAACCGTTACTAGACATGGTTTCATAAGATTGATCCTTCTTAAGAGTAGAATCTTTAGTAGCTGAGAGCTTAGATTTTTGAATTATGCCATTGTCAAAGAGATCTTGGATCTTGTTTTTCAGCTCCCTACAATGTGAAGTTCTATGTAAATTATGTCTGTGATAGGCACAATAGTTACTCATAAAGGAAAATCCCACCGAAGTGAGCTTGGGTAAAGTAATGAGTTTTTCTTCAAGAAGTTCTTCCAAGGTTAATTCATAAGATCTTTCCAAAGGGGTGAAATCACGCTTTGGTTTAGGTTCCCAAGGTTTTTCTTCAAAGATATTTCTAGATTTCTTGGGTGTTTGTGAAGTGTTCTCAGATGTCTTGGACTCAAGATCACAAGAATGTGATTTTTGGTTGTCATACAAGGAAGGGAAAATTTCTCTCAAGGAGAATTTGCTCGATGATGTGTTTTCCTCTTCTTTTAGTCTTTGAAGTTGAGCGCTCATTGTTTCAAGTTGTTTCTTCATGTTTGCAAAAAATAGCTTTTCTTCCTCACTAGGAATATTGGATTTAGTGCATTTGTTGTTATCCATTTTGATATACTATGTTTCAAGTAGTGACAGCCAAGTTTTAGAAGATAAGTCAAGTTGCCACAGTCATAGACAATGACAAAAAGAAAAAGCTTAGACAAGGACCACACTAGAACTTAGTCTCAAAAAGGACAAGATAATAGCAAGAATGTTGTCCACCAAGGCACAAATGGTCTGATTTGAAGGCTAGAACAGCCAGATATTATGACCAACGTGACACAAGGTATGACAAGCATTAAGAGATAAAGATAAAAGGTAACTTAAGAGACGAGACTAGTCAAAGTGCAAGACACAAGTCTTCAGCTAAGCGAAGTGTCACTGTTTCAGGACTATTTGCAGATAGAGAGCGATAAACAGACGTAGAAAAAGATAGTGTGCAAACCGTAGACAGCTAAAACAGACCCAAATTGGAAGTGCTGACACAACATTTCGCACGAAAAACCTTTACGCCTCGTGCGAAAAAGTTTTACAGGCCGCGTGAAGAAGTTTCCATCTCGCGCGAAGGTTAGTAATAGTTGTTTAATTTCGCGCGAGGACCATATGATTTTGCGCGAGACACAGATTATTTCGCGCGAGACCCAAATGATTTCGTGTGAGAAAGCAGACCAGTTTTACAACAGCAACTGATTTTGACAAGATTTATGGACTATTCAGACAGATTGGGCAGATTTTGATTGTTTTAGTAAGCAAGCAAATAAACAGGCACGTAGAACAGCAAGCAGGTGATATCAAGCACGTCTAAAAATAATGAGCAAGGGCAAAAGCAACCTTGCGCATGAACAATCAAGTGACTTAGTTTGTGCTAATCCCCAGGAGAGCTATTTGTGTACGTTTTCAAAGAGTTTTGCAATCATTGCACACATCCCTAGAAAAGAAAAGTTGGCCTCTCTAAGGTTTTTAGTAATGGTTTGACTCTGCAACTTTTGACTCACAGGGGTGACCTCCAATCCCGGCACACCGAGGTTTTGACACAATCCGAGAACTTAATCTTCAAGAGCTACTAGGGAGATCTGACAACCCACAATGAACCACACCCGTGGAGATTTCTTCCACAAGGACATTTATATAGCGGTTGTCACTACCATGGTGAAAATGGCTATTACCGCTTGAGGTTCCGTCAACGCAGTTTTCCCTGTAGAGGGATTGTTTGCTACGGTTAACCCTCTCTAAAGGTGACCAACTCACAATAGTGTACCACAAAGGGACTTAGCTTCCAGATTCAAGGTTTTGACACCTTTTCACCTTTAGCCCAATCAAAGCAGACAGATTAATCCAACACACTAAACTAAGATTATCTCTTAAAGATCTATGACATCATCTCCCAGTGATCTATCAACCTCTCCGGAGAAAGGATGCCTTAATCAACAAGTTGAAGATTCATCTATCTGCGAGATGCTCAAAGTATCCTCCCCACCTATAAGGAATTTGTCTTAGAGAGGAGTTTCACTAGGAACCCACTCCCTCAAGATCCACGAATAGTGTTCATGGGGCCTTAATTACTATGTGTGTACAGATGTTAATTTCCGAAAGCAAATCTATCCAAAAGTAATCAAAAAGCACAAGGTGGTACACTTAACGCTTTAACTAATGTGAGGTGAGTCCAAAGATGTGGAACATTTAACCCCTCACACAAGCCAAAATGAGTCCACAACTCAGAAACTAGTGAGTTCTAGAAAGCACAAAAGGGTTGTCTTGTGGAGCCTTTAACGCTTCTATCCTGTAGACCCCTCCCCTTTTAACATGGTGCTGAGCCTGCAACCACAGGGTGGAACGAGGGGTCGGCGGATTAGCGAGTCCAATAACCCAAGATAGCTAATTAGATCTATCACTAATAACTAAGCCTGCTAAATGAATACTAATAGAGATCACAACCTAGTATCAAATTATGCATGTGTTGTAGAATGAAAACATGGAAGAAAACACACACAAGCTTGACACGAGAGATGTTTGTTTTAGATCCAAATGAATTGTTATCAGCTGAGGAAGGTTACCTGGTGATCCTCGCAACGCGCTTAGTAGATTTTACCTGATTTTTAACAATTCTTGTGTTGTTTTCGAAGCTAGCAAAAGCGAGACGCTTTTTTATTTTTTATTTTGCTTTCTTTTGTCATATTTGGATGGCCTTTCTTTCTTCCTTTCTGTTTTCCAAAAACCTGCAATAAAAATTATTGATTAAAATTCCAAAATTTGCATCATGAGTAAATAATTTTTTTTATGAAAACACATAAAATATTTATTAAAAATAAAATTATGATCCAAAAAATATGAAATTTTTACTGTAGTCTATAGAAATCCTGCCAAATATTCAATAAAATTTTCGGATTGAAATTCTTTGATTTATGTCAAGAATTAATTTTTTTATGAAAATACATTAAAAATTTATTAAAAATCATTTTTTGCTCAGAAAAACACGAAATTATTACAGTAAACTGCGCGGCACGTTCCAAATCTATAATAAAATTTTCAAATCTAAATTCAATGATTTGTTATGCAAATTAATTTTTCAATGAAAAAATTATTAACGAATTACTGAAAATCCATTTTTTATCCAAAAATTCTGCAATTTTTACTATACATGCCAGACATTCTCTCGAATCTACAGAAAAAAAATCAGACCAAAAAATGTTATTTTACTAGCTCAAATAATTAGCATATGAAAAAATCAAAAAAAAAAATATAAAATAAAGCTCTAATCAGAAAAATCTAAAATTTTGCATGTGATTTTTCCCTATTGTCTGGTACATTTAGTAAAAAATTTAGACCAAAATTCATCAATTTGGTTTACTTTTTATGATTTTTATGAAAAATCATTAAAAGGATTAAAAAAAGAATTTTGATCAATTTTTTTTATTTAAAACTTTAGAACATGAGAAGGAAGAAAAAGAAGAAGAAGAGAAATAGAAGAAGATTAAGATAGAGAAGAGGAAGAGGTTTCTCAAATGCTCATGATTGTTGGATGTCTTCTCGAAGTATCTCCAAACCTGCAACAAGTCAAACCTGCAAAACAAGATATAAACAAAAAACTAAAATGCAAAACAAAAAGAATGAGGCCAAAAAATTGATTTCTAGGCCCCACGGTGGGCGCCAGAAATGTATGCGTGAATATGTGGCCTCTGTTAACACACACACTTCAACACGATCTTTGTATGCGGATTCATCCTAGAATGAACATGAGATTGTTCATCCAAGATTTGCCCTGCAAAGCGAGTTGTTGCCTTCTATCTAAAGGGATTTTGCTTGTTAGATATCCTCAAATTTGAGGTGTTAAGCAACCAGACCCTCTAAGAACGAAGGATTTGAATGCAATTAATCTAGATGATATGTAGGTTTAATCTAAGAACAAAATAAAGAAAACTAGATTAACATATGCATAGTTAAGCTAAACAAAATTAAACTATGGATGCAAGTGTATACAAGATGTGAGCAAATGTGAGTATGAATTTCAACAGCAATTCGATGCAAATTCCAATTCATCATCTTCCCGAAATGAAGAGATGAGGGTCTCTTAAATAGACTTTCCTGGAATCCATCAACGATTGAGATTGATTTCAATCAACGGTCAGGATTGAAGATGAGGTTCAGTTAAAATGGAAACTTCCTTAAGAAATGAGAGTTAACTTATTTAATTTGAGTAAAATAAGGAGTTAACTGAGCTTTTTGAATAGAATAAGGAGTTAACTGATTTAATTCCTTTTTGAGAGATAGTTCACTCAGAGTTTCCATTTTAAAGCTGAAGAGAAGATTTTGAAGATTTTATTTAATTTAATAAAGTGAGATATGCTCTCATAATTACCTTTTTCATTTAATTAAATAATTCTATTTAATTAATTAGAGGCACTTTTCTTATTTAATTAAATAACTCCATTTAATTAATTAGGAATGACTTCCTATTTAATTAAATAGCTTTTCTTAATTAATTAGAAGTAGCTTTCCATTTAATTAAATAATTTTATTTAATTAATTAAAATAGGAACATTTATTAAATTAAATAAATTTAATTCCATAGTACATTAGCCTTAGGATATAATTTAATTTAGTTAAAGTATAAATACTTAATAATTAAATTAAATATTAATCAATAGGTTTAATGTGACTAATATGAGTAAATACTATAGGAATTAAATAAGAAGCATGATGAATGCAGATTTAGGGTTTTCTGCATTTGACAATTAAGTCAAGTAGCAAGTAGCAGAATAAGAATTTGCCTAGTGACATAATACTTAAGATTGATCAGAAATAGACCAGAATTGGTTGAGATGACAATGAGCCAATTTTGGGGTATTACATCTTGAAGGACCACTTAGGTCTTGTAAACAATCTCTAGCTTCTTTGTGGTAGTGAACTTCTTGCTACGAAAAGATACTTTCTTTTTCTTAGCCAAAATACATTCTTTGCAAACAACATTAGCAAGCTTTTTTTATCTTAGCCAAGTCTTTAACTATAAATGTGCTACTAACTTTCATAATATTATCAAAATTTATATGACAAAATATCCTATGTCGTAACCAACTTTTATCAACTTTCGCAACCAAACATGTCATTTCAGTAGGATTCTTAAATATACTACCTCTGGATCTAGTTCCAATTCCAATCATCTTACCATCCTCATCCTTGATAATGCAGGTCTTCTTTATGAGTTACAATTGATATCCCTTGTCCACCAAATGTCCAACACTCAACAAATTGTGCTTTAATCCATTAAAAAATAAACATTTTGAGTGTTATTCCTTCCATCTAAAGTAATGGATACAATCCTTGTAATATGGTAGGCTTCATTGTTACCAACCCTAACAATACCTCCATCATAGTTCCTAAACCTAACAAACTTATTCATATCACTTGTCATATGATGTGAAAAACCACTATCAATTGTCCAATCAGACTTCTTTTCAACTTGAGAAATCAGAGCTCTTTCTTCTCTAATTTATTTATCAGGATCTTCCTTGATAGCCACAAATCCCAATTCATCATCACTTTCATTTTGACCTCTCTCATCATATTCTTCATCTTCATTAGCATATAAACAATTTCTATCTATTCTAGGCTTGAACTTTCCCTTATACTTTTCCTCTCTTTTAGGACATTTAGATTCATAATGATAAAATTCATCACAAGTCCAACGTTTAAATATTTTCTTACTATCTTTTTCTCTTCTCACAAGAAGTGTTATACCTTCCTCAATCTTCTTGTCCTCATCAAATCTACTGGTACTAGAAAAATCTCCATGTGTTCTTGCACTCTTTGTCAAACTTGGCTGAACATTCAGCACACTGAAGCTTGTTTCCATTCTTACTAGTTCTCTAGACTATCTCAGATCTACTTCTACTACTTCCAATCTACCAAGCAATATTTCCTTGGTGAAATCCTTAGTGCAAGGTATAAGTAGTTGAATCATCTAAGCCACTTGCTTGAGTGCTGGTGTCAAATTTTTCAAGATCTTCCATATAACCTCATCTTCTTCCTTTGTTCTCACACGAGTCTTGATTCTTACAACAATTTCCTATATCCTACCAATATAACTTCTTACATATTCATCTTCCATCATTTTAGCATCTTGAAATGCACATATCCAATTCTGTAATCTAATTCTCTTTGCATGTAAATCACCTTCAAAAATGGTTTCTAATGCTTTCCAAATTTCATGAGATGTTTGAAGTATCTTTACCTTCTACATTCATTCTTAGGAAGAGCTAACAGTAATGCTTCTCTTTCTCTCATGTTACACATGAACAAATCTCTTTCTACCTCACTACATTCCTCAAGGTTTTCTTCTTCAACAATTTTCTTGCTAGTTTTTGTCAAAAGCCAAAAAACCAGATGCATGATTAATAGATGAGTCTTCATCTTCTCCTTCTAACTGTCATAGTTGGCCCCATCAAATCTAGGACTATCATTTCTGAAAATATTCTCCATCAATCTCTCAAAGTTGTTAAGCTTATCCTTGAAGGACTTGATGCGCTGATACCAATTGTTAGAATATATAGTCTATTGATATAGCTGGAGGATTAATCAATTATCCAACTATTATTAAAATTATCAACCTTAAACAAACTTAACCATATAAGTAATATAAGTTTAAACAATAAAATGATACTCATACATAATTAACACTAGATATATTAACTAGGGAAACTATTGATCAAAGGGAAAACCCTTGTGAGGATGGTACCCACAAGATGATGAACTAATATAAATATTTCTTGTTAGAGGATGGACCTTGTTAGGAGTCTATGAATACAGTTAGTACATATCAGGTATGACTTTCATACTCCTTCCACTTAGACTCTATGCACTTAACCACATCATCAAAACATAGTCTGGCATATGTCCTTAACTGCACATCACCAAAAAATCAAACCATTATCTATACCGGTAAGATCTTTGAATGTTATTCACCCATTCTTTACAAAAACAATACTATGTTGACATCAATGACAAACATAGTCATCAATGCAATATGTCAATACTCTCCAACGCTTACGATACTCCCCCAATGTAGTATCATTAGCATTCATGCTAGTAGACCCTTCCCCATTGAGGAGGAAGGGAGCTAAGGAGAGGAGATGTGATGTTGCTTCATGGTTTCCTCTAAAGCCTTCAACCATTTCCAACACCTAGAAACTAGATGTCCATCCTTGCCATAAAAACTACAAGGATCACCTATGACCTTTTTAGTCTTGGAAGACGAATCATCAAAGTTAGAAGAATTACTCTTCTTAGGATTGGATTCTTGTTTTGGAAGGAGAGTGTATAGATGGCTTGGAGGGATGCTCATAGTCAATTGAATCTTTCTTGAGCTTGGTCGGCTACCTCTTCTTCATTGTAGATAATAGGGAAACCAATGCCATATTTTTTTATCCAAATAGAGACTCCAACTAGGAAAGCTTGGCCTTCTCTCTAGTCGATCGATCACAGAAAATATCAAATTTAGGCATGGTGATGGAAGAGTTTAAGGCATCCATGGTAGAGTGAAATGTAGAGTGGAAGATCTAAAAGCTACCCCAAAGCTTAGATAACATTAAGAAAATACACTTTTTATCTGTCTTTGTCTTACCACAACCTTGTAACAATGATCTACATTACTTAAACCTCATTAGAAAATCCTTAATAGAGGCGAAAGAATTAGGTATAAGTGATGTAAGCTCTACCTCAAGATAAAGTTTACTAAACTTATTAATTGTCCCAAACAAGTCCTTGAACTTGACCCACATCTCTCAAGAAGTAGTACACTCATCAAGATGAAACTATAAATTATCTGAAATACTCAAAGAAATAAAACTCATGTCCTCATAAATCTTATTTCTATGCTAGTATGCCTGATAAGGGCTCTAAAAAATAGGTTTTTCTTCATCTAAACAAGACCATAACCCTTGAAATGAAATAATAGTGTCGTGGTGATTGTCCATGTGTGATAGTTATGTAGGTTTAGAGGAGCTAGACAAGAAGAGGTCTTGACCATTATTTTAAGGTGTTTTTAGTTTTTATAGATATATGTTGTACTAAAGTAAATGATAGAAACAATGTATCTAAAAACTTCCCCCACAATATAAGAAATTGAACCCCAATAGCTAAAAGGAATGTGTATATAAAGAGGACAGCAAAAATGGTTCGGTTGAGTGACTTATGTACCTTTTAAATATTATGACAAAAAGAAGATTAGATATGGATAAAGTACTACAAGATCTTTCTAATCCTTTTCATTAGCCAAAAATGGAGTTTGGATGCAAAAGATATGATCCCTGAAGTGCAAAAAAGAAAGCCTAGCATTTGATAGTAAACATAGGTACCTAAATAGCATCAAAATCTAATGAAACTTGCACCATATTGATGAACTTAGAACTACCTTTCCAAGGATTTCTCGTTCTCCAAAAATGGATTTTGTATGCTTAACTTACAAGAAACAAACTGAATGCTACTTCTTATGACCTTGAAGGGCATCCAATGTGCTTGTGCAGTGCTAATGTCATCAAGACACTAGCTTAAATTTGATGGCCATATGGCCAGCACAGGAATAAAAAAGGTTTTTGACATGGAAATGACATTGCATGCTAATTGTGCATGCCACATGGAAAAAGGTGGGCCCATAAGCTGACATGGCCCTTGTCTTAGGGCAATGTTGACATGGCATGTAGTGCTACATGCCAAGTGTAGAAAAGGTGTGTATTTGCTGATGTGTATAGGACCCAATACATGGGTGTGACATATTAGCAAGTGAGTGGAGTCTATAGGTAGCAGAGCTCTTGTGGCTAGGGGCTGATAGAGTGATGGAAAGGTGGTCAAGCTGCCAATGGTGGCATGTAATTAGATAGTAGTGGTGGTGGCAGTGAGTGGTCGGTTGCCAGTGGAAAATGGGCAACATTATAGAGAAATCAGGTGTCTGCACAAGGCTGGCATGCATGACCAATCACCTATTGCTATGTGATAGTGCATGATTGGTCCACCTTTATTTATTTATTTTTGGATTGCGTCATATGCCATGTTGAGGCTTCATAATGCAACAATGTCAAAATTGGACATATTTAAGAAATGGGGGTTTTTGAATGCTTTAAATCCAATGGTGAGACCTGTTTGGCTTAAAAACATGTCAAAATTTTGTAATCCCCCCACCCCCACCCCCCCCCGCCCTCTCATGGATAGACTTTATATAAAAATGGGGGATTTTGGGCCTTCTAAAGCTAATGGTAAGGTCCTCTTGGAAATCAACCAAAAAATTAGGAAACACTAAAATTGACCTAACCCTAAAGGGATAATGTGATATTTAATAAAAGGAAACATTAATCAAATGTGATCCACATGATTCACTTTGAATTCCATCCACATGAAGAGACAAAAGTCAAACTTCAATAGTGATAGAATAGTGAAAACAATAGTGAAATCTTGAGTGTAAATAAAGATAATTAATCTTTACTCTAATAGATACAATAAGAAAACTAAAATCTATCAATGATAATTCACATGCTACAATGAACTAGTTAGCTTCTTGTAAAATAGATCATGTTTTACACATTAATGACCCTGCCCAAGTAATCCAAATGACATAAAAATCCAAGCATACTTATACCAACAAGTATTGTATCTTTCTCCATACTCATCAACATTGATTCCTGCGAGCAACATCAAGTTATCAAAAAATTATTGTAACTAACTCTGTCATATTTTCTTGAACATTGGTACTAAATAGAAAGAAAATGGAAATCCTCTTCCCAACCCTAATTTCCAAAAGGAATGATCCAATTTGATTAAGCACAAGAGAGTGTTCAATGCAGCAATGGATCAAGCGATGGAGAATACATAGGAAAGAGGATCAATATGCATCTTTTGATTATGGGGGAGTAAGTGTTTAAGTCCTAACATAGATAAAATATAAATACTCACCTTGAAACTAGAAAATGCTAATTTCTGATGTCTGTGTATAGTTTTGGGGAATTCTGCAACCTATTCCAAATTGGAAATATCGAGATGGAGAAAACCTAGAAATCTTTTAGCATTTTGAAGGGAGGTCGAGTTTGACCCCATTGGTGGGGCACAATCTTACCTCGAGGTACAATTGTACCCCAAAATGTTGACCTTGACCTGCACTGCTCTAACAAAATTTCTATTCATAGATCTCACAAGTTCTATGAAAAGGGTATCCAAATCTTCTCTCCAATTCATTGTTCCTTACATGTATCTACAAGAGAAATGGTTTGTATGTTTTTATGGGGGCTTTTCCTTAGTCAAACCCCAGTTTGAAATTAACCTTGAAATACAATTTAAACATTATATGCATAAACAATAAATGGAACTATTCAGCTTGCTTATGTGTAAATCTTTGTGGAGGATTTGATTCCTTGAATCTACAAGCATGGATGCTCCAAATGTATGTAGTATGTCTCAAATAAATGTCATTAGATCTTCAACACCAATCTTAAATGTATCTTTGAATAGAAGAAGGCTTGCATGAATATGGATGGTTATATCTTCAACAAGAGGGCTCCATAGAGATTGAATCCTCGAATAGCTAACAATGGACCTTCTTGATGAATTTGATGCTTGAATGTTTGAATACTTGATGGATAGAAGATCTTTTCTTCATATAGATGGATGCTTGTTCGATATCTCTTGAATGCATCAACTTCATAATAGATGGTGGATGTAAAAATGATTGAAGAAGGCTTCCTTATATAGAGATCTAGGGCACAAACTCCTACCGAAGGCTGAAATAGGAGCATTAAATCCCATTTAACCTTAACCCTTAGGAATGGACCTAAACTAAATCTAATTTAAGAGTCTACCATTCTAAGACTTGGAATAGTAGACTTGGAAGCAGGAAAAGAAACTTTCTAAAGCCCCCGAGTCCCAAACTTCTAGAAATTGAAAAATGGGACCTAGGGTCAAGTACGAGGTCGACCTTGCCCTAGGTTAGGGTTGAGGTCATTCTTTACCTAGGTCAAGGTCAAGGTTAACCTTGACCTAGAGGACAAACTCCTCAATTTCATAGTGTGGTTTGTTAGAAATAGGTTGGAAATAGACAGAGAGAAGAAAAATAGGGTGAAAATAATTAGGTCCATGCAAAGACCCATTCAAGGCACTTGACATGACCCCAAACCACTCACTCGAAGGGCTAAAAACTCTTTAAATGGAAGTGCTTCAATTTTAAGATGATATATTAAGCCCCCACTTTAGCAAGAGTATGGACTCAATGAAAACTCTTGGTAAAGTAGATCATGATGAAAAGATAATCTTATTAAATTCAAAGGAAAAAAGAGATCCTCAAGCCCTTAGAGACTCAAGTCTTTGTCAACTCCAATATCACAATAAGAGACATCTATAGAAAAAATAAAAATAAAAAGAGTTTGATTATCTTGCCCAATGAGAACTTATGTTCCATTGTGAACCACACAAAGAAACTACACAATTGGAAAGATGGAATTGAACTGCCTAGTGAATGTGCCTACTCACTAGTCAACCCATCAAGGATTCATCCTCAAGAATATTGTATTCTATAAGAGTAAAACAAAAAGAGATCCAATCTTAAGGAAACCTTCAACCTTAAGGGATCAAAAATATATTTGAAACTCAAGGGATCAAGAGATCCTACAATATAAATCCATGCTTTAAGGATTAGTTACTAATCCAAAAAGGGAGAAAAAATATCTTGAAAAATTTTATATATATATATATATATATATATATAGAAATGTGTGTGTGTGTGTGTGTGGGTGTGCACGTGTTTATGTGTGTGTGTGTGTGTGCAATAAGTGAGCAAAGCTTATGGCCACATGTTAAAGTGATTTCTAACACTTTAACAGAAGCAATGGCTTTGATGAAAACATAAACAACTCCATTGATTGTGTTTCCACTATGAGATGCCCCTAGAAGAAGAAAAATCAAGGGAGATGCCACATAAACATACAAAGAACACATAAGGGATCTACCTACTATGGGGCAGTATGATCATAAGATAATATATATAATATTTTTGCAAATGAATTGACATCATTCCCCAAAGAGAGTAGAACTATAATCACAAAGGAGGAAAGATCACATAAGAGATACAAAGGAGAATCTTTTCAGACCATGACCTAAAGACCAAAAAGAATCAGTGCTACCAAGTCGCATATCCAAGAAAATTACACAAGGAAACATGTACAAACAATAGCATAAGTACAACATAACATGAAATAACATATGGAAGAATAAAGATACATATAGAGGAATAATACAACAAGTTCGATTCTTTTATCACCTTGCACCAACAAAGCAACAAAGATCATATAAAAGATTCTAACAATAGCAAGAAAATACATTATAGGAGAAACATAATACAATAGAGAAATACATGAAAAAAGCCTACCATAAAAGACTATACAATCAAGTATGTCACCTACTCTCCCCATCTCATTATATATCATTTAAGGAAGGTGGGTAACTTATAAGATGGACTATATCCAACATAGTACGAATGATAGTCAATTCCAAACAAGGATCCTCTTGAGAATCACAATGTTCAATACTAGGTGTATCAATTGTGAGGAAAGCATATTAGGTAAACCAACATCAATTTCAATAATTTTATATTCATCATTAACATCATCAGTACCATCAAGAGTATCTTCATCATCTAGATTAATCAAAATAGGATCTAAAATATGAATAGAATCATTAGAATCATGCAACTTATCATCATTATTAGTAACAACTTCTAATACATCATGCATGGTTGTATCTAAAGAAGGTAAATATCTTTGAATAATAGCATTATGAGCTTTAGCTTGAGCACGATGCTTCTTATGACATTCGTTAGAAGAGTGATTACGTTATGCCTTACTTGGAATGTGTTGAGAACTAGAAGGATCAATAATTAAATCCTTCATGAGTTCTATAGGAGGATTAATAGGAGTAATAGCTAACTCACAAGCAACAGGAGGAGCTTGATTAACAAATGTAGAAGCCATAGCTAAAGGAGGTATGGAAGGTGTAGGCAAAAGACCATGGTTAAGATCTTTAGGAGGTAAACTTAACTCAAGAATCTTATGCTACTTGTAGACTTGATACAAATAGAAAAGATGATTAGGTTAAGTAGGACATGAATTAGGTAATGAAGTCCAAAAGAAGTTAATGGTAGTGGAATCCCTAGGCCTAGAAGTATGCTATAAACTATGATTAACTATCTTCACTTCATCATCATAAACAAACTGAAGACATTTATGAATAGGTGAAGCGACAACATGCATGGCATTTAACCATGGTAGACCACGCTTAACTTGAAATTGATTAGAAGTAGGAACAAAAACAAACATGGTTTTCATAATATTTCCACAAAGTTGAACTAGTAAACCAATAAAACCAAATGATGGATAAAGAATGCCATTATAAGTCTAAATCCATGCATTTGATTTATCATAAAAATCACATTACAAACTTTTCATAAATAGATATTCTTCTATAATAACATTGACTGAGGAGGTAGGATCAATAAGAAAACCACGAGTAGGTATCTTATCAACCTTAGCATAAATATAAAGGGGACCATCAGGAGCTTTAATAGTCTCATAATCTTCGAAGGTAATCAAATGTTCCCGAGATTATTTTTCTGAGGTGGCTTTCAAGGTTTAGGTTGGGTCTTCAATTTAGGCTTAGGTTTCAGTTGAGGTGGAGTTGAAACTTGAGATTGAAATAGAGGTTGAGATTGTACTGGAGATAGATATTCAACCACATACTCCACTTTATTAACAACATGATTTAAGATCATCCATCTTTGAATCATACACAATATCCATAGAAGATGGTTGAGCAGTAGTATTAGTATCATGTGCAGGTAAAGGATTTGTGTAGTTTTGCAATTTTTGATAAGGAGAGATAGACTTATTCCCATTACCATCAAAATTATCAATAGACAAAGCATTACAGTCAATTAAGTCTTGAACCTTATGTTTTAAAGAATAACACTTCTTAGTATCATAACTACTCTAGCAATGATATTGACAAAAAGATTTTGAATCAAAAGATTTAGCCTCCATCGTAGTAGGTAACAGAGGTTGAATAGGAGGTAAAGTAATCATATTAGTAGTTTAAAACCTATTCATAATAGAATGTAAAGTTTTAGAGAGAGCAGTATATGTACAATTCAATCGAAAAGTAGTGGATGCAGAAGTGGCATTATGAGATGCAACAACAAATTGATCAACAACTTTATTTGCTTGTTTATTTATCTTGACATAGTTGTTGAATTTATGAAATTTATTTGGATTAGGAGCAGCATCACTTTTATCAACAAGAATAGGATCCGTTGGGGTGGTCCTCTCAAATTGACTCACTTGTAATTGATAATGATGAAGTGTTGGATAAAGTTGTTGAAAAGAAGTAAATTTAGTAAGAAGAATCTTATCTCTGATATCCTTTCAAAATTTGAAATAAACACATGTTGAATATGAATATTAGAAACATGATAGGTATTCTGAGCATGTAAATGCTTAAATTTACCAATAAATTCAGTCAATCTTTCCTTATAATTTTGTTTACAATGCATCAAATATGCCAAAGACATTTTTGTTAGTAGTTAATATTCAAAATATAACTAAGAGGGGGGTGGGTCAATTATGTAATTATAAAACTCAATATCAACTTAAATCCAACTTAATTATGTGAACAATGTAATCAAAAATCATGAAAGACAAATATACACAATGACACCAGATATTTCACTAGGGAAACCCTTGATGGAAGGGAAAACCCCAGTGGGGATGAAACCCACAAGATGATGTACTAATATAAATGTTCCTTGTGAAAGGATAGACCCTATTAAGAGTCTGATAAATCACATTCAATACATATGAGTCCCTGTTAGGAGACTTTGAATCCCTGTTAGGAGTTGTGGAGGGTCACTAAACCCATTGTCCAAATAGCTTTAGGACCAAATCAAGGAACCCACTGTCTAATTGACCTCGGTACTATTCTTTTTAGAATAATAGATGTGTAACAAGCTTTTACTTCTTCCTCTATCTAGTATGTCAAACTCCTTCACATTTAGATATAGAACTCTATAGTTAGTAACAATAATCCTTAAGGTCACTTAAACGCATAGGTAAGTCACTCTGGTTTTGTATTGCTTTTATGCTCATTAATTCACAATTCTTCTCTTCTCTCTATGTGTAAAATATGGAAGACATCTTTCCATTATACCAATCTCAATAATAAATCCTTGAGTCAGCCCCCCACTTCATTATATAATGTTAATTAAATGAAATACACATTTAATTAATGTTGTTAGCTAACAATTATACACAAACTTTCACACATGTGACTTTCATACATGTGCACTCTCTAACATCATCAATGGTCAGTATACTATCTCAAGTTAACTATGCAATCCTTCACTACAATTGTAATGAACTGTAGCAATCATACAATAGGAATTTCTTTCCTAATACTATTGATTCAAGTTCTATGCACTTACCCTTGTAAAAAAGACATATCTTATTATGGACTAGATACTATGCTTAAGTAAATAAGTGATATATTGTCCTTAATACAAAAATCACAGTCTGTTGTTCTATCAATCTTTTACAAACTTATTACTATGTTGTCATCAATGACAAACACAGTTATAAATACATCATATGATGGAGACACAACCAAAGACCAAAATGAACACACAGGAAAAGGGAAATATTATTATCAATGAAAAATGCCCTATGGGCTTACAGTAGTATGATGCTTGAGAAAGAAATCCTCCACACAGTACCTTCTCTCTAACTCCACTAAGAACTGCCCTTACAGTGCCAGAAATGTTCTCAAATAAGCCCCAAATGGTTTAGGCTTAGGAATACATTCTAGAACATGCTAGTTGGCATCCATCACCAAAACAGAAGGTTCCAGAAATCACATTAGAAGTTGGTGTAAAATTAGAAGAATCCAGAAATGGTAGTCCAACTTCTGGGAGGCATAACTTAGGAACTGTGACTCCGATTGACGAACCATTTAGATTTTTGAAAATCTCTCAAAGAGCTCTATAGCCCTATGGACCAGCTTCATTCATCTCCCATTTTTTATCCCTTTACAATGCTATTTAGTGCCCTGAATCTAACTTTGAAGTGCTCTTAGGAGGTCTCTAGGAAAATTAAAACTGTAGTAATTTTCTAACTGTATAGCCTTTTGACCTGATTCTTTTTCTAGAGCATTTTAAATTACAAGTATAATCATCCCTCCAACTTATACCCTCTAACTCATCATAATTTTGGCTTAATTACAAAATAACTCATTTTCTACATTTACATGTATCCCAAGGTGCTTAAAAACTCTAACCTAGAAAAATAATAGTGGAACTATGAGAGTTGGAACCTTTATTTGTCCCAAATGGGTATCTAGAAATGAAAAAACATTAAACAGAAACTATCTCTAAGCATATTTTTGGGTGATATAGGATTGCCCTTACACCACTAGATGCTCCTATATCAGACAACTAGGGTAGATTGAAAAGTGACCCTGTCACTTTATGGTAGAGGAAAATCAAAATGGGCAACCTCCACTACTGATATCCAAGTTGAGTCCTCTATTGTTCATCCTTTCCACTTCATTAGGTACTCCTCATATTGCCTATTTCTGGTACTCCTACCCACACAACTATCCATAATCTCTTCTACCTCCTCCTTCTGAGAAGTAGGAATTGGACATGGCTCCAACATCAACCCCTCATCTGCACCATCATCATGATATTTTGTTAAGTCTACAATGTTGAAGATAGGAGAAATGTGAATCCCATCTGGCAACTCCACCTCATATGCATTTCTCAAGTCATGTTTCTTCAAAATTTTGCAAGGGCCAAATTTCTTCATCTTTAGCTTGTTGTAAGTACCCATTGGAAACTATTCCTTTCATGAGTGTACCACAACCAGATCTCCTACTTGGAATTCCTTATGTCGCATCCTTTGATCTACCTTAGCTTTATACCGTTGATTCATCTTGGTAATGTGTGCATGGACCTCCTCATGTAGGCTCTTGACATGTTTAGCAAATTCTTCTACCTCGACACTTGTCCTCTCCCCTTGCTCCATCTTCCTTAATTCTAGTGCAATCCTTGGGCTACTTCCATACACAATTTGGAATGGGGATCTACTAGTACTCCTATTTATAGAATTATTTTAAGAAAATTCTGCTTGTGGTAGAATCAAATCCCATCTCTTGGTCTTATCTCCCCCTAAACACCTCAGCAAATTGCCCAAACTTCTATTTACCACTTTTTTATGTTTGTCAGTCTATGGATGATGAGTAGAACTGAACTTCAATTCTGTCCTCAACTTCTTCCATAAAGTCCTCCAGAAATACCCCACAAATTTAGTATCTCTGTCGGAAACAATACTCTTTGGGAGACCATGTAGTCTCACCACCTCTCTAAAAAAAAAATCTACAATATGTATAGCATCATGTGTCTTGTGGCATGTAATGAAATGTGCCATCTTGGAGAACCTATTAACCACCACAAATACTGAGTCATTACCCATTTGTGTCCTCGATAATCCAAGAACAAAATCTATACTTATGTCCTCCATGGCTTCAATGGAACAGGCAATGGCTGATAGAGTCCAGTATTGTGACTAAATCCCTTAGCTACTTGACATACTTGACAATTTTGCACAAAACTCTTCACATCTTGGGACATTTGAGGCCAAAAAATAATCTTCTCTAAGAATGGAAATGGTCTTATCTCAACCAAAGTGTCCTGCCATCCCCCCACTATGCTTCTCTTTGATCAAGTTTTCCCTCATGGAACTCTTTGGAATGCACAATTGACTACCCTTGAACAACATACCATCCTAAATCAAATAATCTAACCACCTAGTTTTGTCTATAGTAATAGGTTCATTACAAGCCTTCCACGCTTCAACAAAATCAAGATCCTCAAGGTACAAATTCTTGAGTTCATCAAACCCAATCACTTCAACCTGCATTAGTGCTAGTAACAACTATCTCCTACTTAATGCATTTGTAACCTTATTAGACCTACCACTTCTGTGTTTCAACACAAATGCATAGCTCTGCATGAACTCTACCCACTTCAAATGTCTTTGGTTCAATTTACCTTGGCTATTTAGGGACTGCAATGCCTAGTGATCAGTATACAAGACAAATTCGTTTGGCAATAAATAATGCCTCCATTTCTTTAATGCCTAAAAAATTGCATAGAACTCCTAATCATAAACAAAATACTTCTTCTTTGCATCATTCAATTTTTCCCTAAAATATGCAATAGGCTTACCTTCTTGGCTCAATACAACCCCAATAGCACTGCTACTAGCATCACAATCTACCTAGAACACTTTACTAAAATCAAGAAGTTCCAACACTGGTTGTTCTGTCACCTTCTTCTTCAACAATTCAAAACTCCTTGTAGTTGTTTTAGCCCACTTGAACTCTTTGCTATCCCCTCTTATTGTTTCAGTCAAGAGTGCACATATGCCATTGAAATTCTTAATGAACTTCCTATAAAAACTAACCAGACCATGAAATGATCTCACCTCAGTAGCAGACCTTGGATTAGGCCATTCCAAGATGGATTTTACCTTCTCTAAATTCATTTTGAGACCTTCAGATGATACAACAAACCCCAAGTAGACTAACTCTTTTTTTACAAAGCTACATTTCTTCAAATTAATCAACATTTTCTCTTCCCTCAACCTTTCAAGGACTATATGAATGTGCAATAAATGTTCATCCAAAGTCTTGCTGAAAATTAAAATATCATCCAAATAGACAATAACAAATTTTCCCAAGAATTTCTTTACTACCTCATTCATAAGCCGCATAAATTTGCTTGGTGCATTGGATAGTCCAAAAGGCATGACAAACCACTCATATAGACCCTCCTGCATCTTGAATGTAGTCTTAAACTCATCTCCCTCTCGTATCCATATTTGATGATAGCCACTCTTGAGATCTATCTTTGTGAAGTACTGAGCCCCACTCAAGCAGTCCATAAGATCATCCATTCTTGGCAAAGGAAACTGATAATTGATTGTTATTCTATTTATAGCTCAAGAATCTATGCACATTCTCCACTCTCCATCCTTATTTGGTGCCATTACTATAGGTAATGCACATGGACTCAGGCTCTCTCGAATCAAACCCTTCCTCAATAGTTCTTGAACTTGTCTATTTAGCTCCTTAGTTTTAGTAGGAGTCATCCTATGAGCAGCCTTGTTAGGAAAACTAGCTCCAAGGATTAAATCTATCTGATGATTGATTTGCCTTATTTTTGGCAACCCTTCTAGAACATTATCAGAGATGACATCTCCATACTCACTTAATAGGCCTGAAACTTCAGGTGGAATTTCACTACTACCTTCCTTATCTTTTCTAGGAATCAAAGCATAACACATACGCTAATGTTTCATACCATCCAAAAAATGTCTTCCATCAACAAGAAATATCATAGCACTACTGCATAAATTTTCACCTTCCTTTACCAAGGGCTTCAATTTGTGGCAAACTCCATCCTTTGTTAGAGAGTATGTATTTGCATGACCATCATGTACAACATGTCTATCAAATTTCCATAGTCTTAACAACAATAAATGGTAGACATCCATTGCAATAATTTCATAGAGAACTTCATCATGGTAACTCCCAATCTTGAACTTCACCAAACATTGTTAATTGACTAGGACCTTATTATCATCCTTCACCCAAACAATCTGATAGGGTTGGGGGTGTTTCTCCCTCTTGAGCTTTAGCTTAGAGACCATCTCCTCAGATACCAAGTTGTTCATGCTGCCACCATCAACAATCACATCACAACACTTATCCTCACACTAGCACCTGGTATGAAACAAAATCCTCCTTTGTCCATGATGTAGGAGCATCTTGTGTTTCCTTGGTGACTACTTTGAAGTTCATGGGAGGAGGCTCAGTAGTTGCTTTGGTGGGTGCTTAGACTAGTACTCAATCGAAGAAGAAATGGTGCGCAGCATGGTTTGGGAGCTTGGCATGGTCTATGGAGCTCGGCATGGTCTCGGCATGGTCTATGGAGCTCAGCATGGTCTATGGAGCTCGACATGGTCTAGGAGCTTGGCATGGTCTATGGAGCTCGGCATGGTCTTAGAGCTCAGTATGGTCTTAGAGCTCAGCATGGTCTATGGAGCTTAGTATGGTCTTTGGAGCTTGACAAGGTCTTTGGAGCTTAGCATGGTCTTGGATCTCGACATGTTCTATGATTGCTTGGCATGGTCTTTGGTCACTCGGCATGGTCTGGGAGGAGCTCAGCTTTTCTTAGGAATTTGGTGCCTATTGTAGGCTATGTATCTAATTTTCCACAATGATTTAAAGGATGAAAATTTTAGGAATGGAAGAGGGCCCAGAGTACTAACTATGGTTTAAAGCACAAGTTCTATTTCATTCAAAGCTAGAAGATATCACAATTTTACTAAGGCATCAATTTTGGGCATTTAATTGTTGTTTTTGGCTGACTTGTGGCACTTAATTTATGTATTTGTATTTAATTTGAGTTTTGGTCCAACTTGTGGCTTATATTGGTATAATTAGGGGTTATAGGGAAGTCTTTAGTCATTATTCATTCACTCGAAAGAGGAGTGAGTGTGGGGAGTAGCTAGAGAGTGAGTTTTCCTGAGTCTGTGGATAGAGCGCCAAATGTGAGGTAGTTTACTGTAGGATTATTATTCATCCGTGGTGGACAAGAAGAGGATCTTGAAGAGAAAATTTTGAGAGAAGGACTAGTAGTTGTGACTTGGAAGACAAGGAGATGATTGGTGGGCTTGCGAGCACAAGTTTAGATCTTCCTTGGAGGTTTCTAACAGAGTGTGATCTGGACTAGCTTGGGTTTGGATTGGATCTTGAGGGATCTCATAGAACTATTATTGTAATTTCTATTGTATTTAGCTATAACCGAGAAGGCCTTACAGCCTGGCACATTGCATGTAATAGTTATTTTATAAATAAAGAGTTGTGATTTGGTATCAGATCTTGCATTGTTAATTCTTGCTAGTGTATTTCTATTGCATGGTTGTATAGTTGGGGGCTAGGACATCTCCTTTGGGGATTCTCCTATGTTGCACTGCGTCAGATGGTATCAACGAAAAGGTTGTTCTTGAGTGTGTAGATAGATCGCTGAAGTTGAGGTAGTTTGCACCAGGACTTGGGTTGGAGAAGTAGATCTGAGTTGATCTTGATCTAAGGGCTTGTAGATGATTGATGGATGCAAAGATGGAAGGATGATCTTATTGAGACATGATCATAGAGAGTTTATGGATTGCAAATTTGTAGTCCTAGACTTGTGATATGGTTCCTGATTATTTGTGCAAGGTGGTAAGTTACAATCTGACTTGCAAAAAATTTGGTTGTCATAAGGAGCATGGGAAAGATTTGTTGCAGAGGGTTTACAAAGATCTTGGGAGATGGCTCCAAGAGGATTGGACCCTAAGATGATTGTGAATCTCCATGATGTGGTGGAGAGGAATTTTTCTAAGATGTTAATTTGCTCGGTTTGAAGCTAGCTTGGCTGATCAATTTTCTAAGGTGTCTGCTCGATTTGAAGCTAGCTTGGCTAATCGAGTTAAGGATGAAGTGAGGAAGGAATTTCATAGATATTTGTGGAGCTAGAGTCTACTGAGCTGGAAGAGAGTTGTTTGGTCGGTTAAGAGACTTGTTCATGAGAGAAGATGGCATAGCAAGGTTGAGGTTGGTTTTGTTGATTGGATGGTGGAGCCTGATACAAAACTTGCAGAGTAGCTATGGGTTGTTGCTAAAGATATTTCTAATCTTGTTGATGCTGGGATTGACATTGGTTTTCATGATCAGTTAGTTGGGTCTGACATGAAAATTGCAGAGCAGTTGGTCATGGATGATCTAGTTACTATTGGTGGTGTGTTGTGTGTTGTAGAGCATCTTGTTGTGAGCAATGAGGTTGTTGATGTGAAATTTTTTGCTACTGATGTGGAGTTTGTTGATGCTGGTATGGATTCACTAGTTACTGATGTGGATAGGACTTGTTGTTGAAGGATTATGTATAGTTTGTTCTTGAGAGTGAGTATGTTGATTAGGTGGTTGAGATTCTTGTGTTTGATAGAATGATGTAGATGTGGATGATGTATAGATTGGTTTTTTTTTCCCTATTGGAGTGGAAGCCTTTGGTGGAGATGAAGTTGGTTGATCTTTCTTTGGGCATCAAAGTGTGGGACACACTTTTCTATTCACCTGGGGAGTCTGATGCAGGAGCATCTTGTGTTTCCTTGGTGACTACTTTGGAGTTCATGGGAGGAGGCTCAGTAGTTTCTTTGGTGGGTGCTTGGACTAGTAGTTAGTCAAAGAAGTAATGGTGCTTGGCATGGTCTGCAAGCTTGGCATGGTCTGCAAGCTTGGCATGGTCTATGGAGCTTAGCATGGTCTTTGGAGCTCGGCATGGTCTGGCAACTTGGCATGGTCTATGGAGCTCGGCATGGTCCTGGAGCTTAGTATGGTCTTGGAGCTCAACATGGTTGATGAACCTTGGCATGGTCTTTGGAGCTTGGCATGGTCTTGGATCTCGGCATGGTCTTTGGTCACTTGGCATGGTCTAGGAGGAGCTTGGCTTTGCTTAGGAATTTGGTGCCTGTTGTAGGCTACGTATCTAATTTTCCACAATGAGTTAGAGCATGAAAATTTTAGGGGTGGAAGAGGTCCTAGAGTACTAACTACAGTTTTAATCATGAGTTCTAATTCATTTGGATCTAGGAGATATCACAATTTTACTAAGGCATTAATTTTGGGCATTTAATTGTTGTTGTTGGCTGACTTGTGGCACTTAATTTATGTATTTGTATTTAATTTGAGTTCTGGGCTGACTTGTGGCTTAGATTGGTATAAGTAGGGGTTGTGGGGAAGTCCTTATTCATTATTCATTCACACAAAAGAGGAGTGAGTGTAGGGAGTAGCTAGAGAGTGAATTTTCCTGAGTCTATGGAAAAATCACCAAATGTCAGGCAGTTTATAGCAGGATTATTATTCATCCATTGTGGAGAAGAGGAGGAGCTTGAAGAGAAAATTTTGAGAAGGGCTAGTAGTTGTAGCTTGGAAAACAAGGAGATTTCTTGGTGGGCTTGTGAGCACAAGTTTAGATCTTCCTTGGAGGTTTCTACTAGAGTGTGATCTGGACTAGCTTGGGTTTGGATCTTGCAGAACTTTTATTATAATTGCTATTGTATTTGGCTATAACCAAGAAGGCCTTACAGCCTAGCACATTGCATGTAATAGTTATTTTATAAATAAAGAGTTGTGATTTGGTATCAGATCTTGCATTGTTACTTGTTGCTATTGTATTTCCACTGTGTGGTTGTATAGTTGGGGGCTAGGACATCTCCTTTGGGGATTCTCCTACCTTGCACTGCGTCAGTCCAGGTCCAGTCTCACTACTAAGTAAGACCCTTTCATTTACAAGAACCTCTCCTCTTTCTGCATCCTCTGAATGTGATGACTATGCATCCCTATCCACATGAGCAACCCTTTCTTGACCATCAACTCTCATATCTATCCTTGCTTTTCATTAAGGGCATTCAGATGCACAATGAACTTCTTCATTGCAATGAAAATAGGTACCACAAAAGCCTCCTCTTCCTAAACCTTGTCCACATCCTCTACCTCTTCGTCTCTAATCTCCAAAGTTTTGATCACGAGAGTGGTTGAAACCCTCATTCCTCTGGTTCTAGCTAGTACCCACATCTTCATTTTTCTTTTGGGTCTCATTTTAGCCTCCAAATGATTGACCACCACCCCTTCCTCCTTGACCATGCCCTCTTTTCCTTCTATCAAACCTTTAGTTTAGCTTCTCTTCAACTCATAGGGAAAACTATATGCCTCTTTAATGCTAGTCATTCTAACCATACTTAACTCTTCCTGAATGCTAGGTCATAACCCACTGAGGTAACGAGCAACCTTTTCTTTATTTTCTTCTGCACACTCTGCCCTAATAAGAAGTCGATAAAATTCCTCTATATATTCCTAGATATATTTTCCTACTTGCTTTAATCCTTGCATTTTCTTGACCAAATCAAACTCATAATCAATAGGAATGAACTTCTTCTTTAGTTTGTCCACCATGCGATTCCACCTTGTGATTTTCTCTTTCCCTCTTCTATTCCTTTCTAGCTAAATCTCTTGCCACTAGATTTTGGCAAGGCCTTTCATTTTGGCCTTCGCAAACTTAACCCTATTTGGCTCACTAATATCCTCATACTCAAAATACTTCTCTAGTTCATTGATCCAGTCAATCAACTCATTCGGGTTTAGATTTCCTGAAAACATATCCACATCAATTTTAGGTCTTTTCCAAGCTTAGAAATGGCCCTAAAAAACCTCTCCTCTGCCTGATTTAGGACTTCCTCATTGCCTTCCCCTTCCTATCCAATATTTTCTTCTTCTTCACTTTCTTCCTCACTTTCGTCGCCTACAACAATATTCATTCCTCTACAGATCTCCTCCTACAATGCTTGAACTTGTCTCTGGAGGACTCTAACCTTAGGAGTAACAACTCCAGCCCTTCCACCATGTTCTCTTCATGGAGGCATCTTCTTGTCTCAAACCCATAACCACATAGTCCTAGTGCAAACTACCTCACAGTCGACGCTCTGTCTACACACTCAGGAAAACATGCTTTGATACCACTTGATGGAGACACAACCAAAGACTAGAATGAACACACAAGAAAAGGGAAATGTTATTATCAATTAAAAATGCCCTATGTGCTTACAATAGTATGAATTTGGAGAAAGAAATCTTGCACACAGTACCTTCTCTCTAACTCCACTCAGAACTGCCTTTACAGTGTCAAAAATGTTCTTAAATAAGCCCCAAATGGTTTAGGGTTAGGAAAAAATTTTAGAATATGCCAGTTGGCATCCATCACCAAAAGAGAAGGTTCCATAAATCATGTTAGAGGTTGGTGTAAAATTAGAAGAATCCAGAAATGGTAGTCCAACTTCTGGGAGGCATAACTTTTGAACTGTGACTCCGATTGATGAACCGTTTACATTTCTAGAAATCTCTCAAAGTGCTCTACAGCCCATGGACCAGCTTAGCTCATCCCCCATTTTTTGGCCCTATATGAGGACATTTATTGCCCTGAATCTGACTTTGAAGTGCTCTTAGGAGGTCTCTAGGAAAATTAAAACTGCAAGAACTTTCTAACCATACAGCCTTTTGACCTGATTCTTTTTCTAGAGCATTTTAAATTACAATTATAATCATCCCTCCAACTTACACCCTCTAACTCATCATAATTCTAGCTTAATTATAAAATAACTCATTTTCTACATTTACACGTATCCCAAGGCTTAAAAACTCTAACCCAAAAGACTAATAGTGGAATTGTGAGACTTGGAACCTTAATTTGTCCCAAATGGGTATCCAAAAATGAAAACACATTAAATAGAAACTATCTCTAAGCATATTTTATGGTGATATACAATTGGCCTTACACCACTGGATGCTCCTACATCATCATATCAATGTTCTACAATGCTCCCCCATAGCATCAACATTCATGCTAACAATCTCTCCCTTTGGCATTGATGGAAACATAAATGAAAAACATCTAAGTTCCAAGAATACCAAATATGCATCTTCATCATGTTCTACTTCCTTCCCAATTGAATGTTTTTCATGTCATTCACTCCCCCATTGACATCAATATCAAAGGTAATATACAAATGGTTCAATTTCTCAAAAATACAATAATCTATCAGCATGACCACAAGCTGATCTATTGCTTTACAATCCATCAATAGATCAAGTGTCTAGAGATATTGTTGCTTATCAATCACTAATTACCAAGAGTCCTCTAACTATGTTCATTATATATACTCCCCCATTGAGGAAGCATTAACATTTAGTCTAGTCTAATAATGGTGCTCTATTCCCTAGATTGATGCACTTTTGCATCTTTTATTCTAAATTAGGTAGGGGCATAACCCCAAGCATACCTCTTAAGTACTCAATGTATCCTTCGGTAATGCTTTTGTGAAAATATCTACAATATGTTCCTTAGTGTTAATATAATCTAGTCTAATTTCTTTCTCTTCGAATTTCTCTCTCAACACATGATACTTTATAGAGATGTGCTTAGTCTTAGAATGTAAGACATGATTTTTAGACATGTTAACTATACTTGTGTTATCATAGTAAATGATAATAGGTTTCTTGAATGTAATTCCAATATCCTTCATCATCTGCTTCATCCATATGACTTGATTACAATTGTTTTCTATTGCAACATATTTTTCCTCTGTAGTACTCTATAAAGTGCAATCTTGTTTCTTGTTGAGCCAAGAAACTAGTCTTCTACCAAGAAAGAATGCTCCTCCACTAGTGCTTTTTCTATCATCCATATCTCTAGCCCAATCAGTATCAGTATAAGTGAAAAGAGTAAAATCATTACTTCTATCATACCAAATGCCATAATCAGATGTCCCTTTCAGATATCTAAATATCCTTTTTACTACTGCATAGTGATATTCATTAGGATCAGTCTAAAATCTTGCCACAATTCCAACCGCATTAGCTATATTTGGTCTACTATGAGTTAGGTACTACAATCCTCCAATCATAGATCTATACTTCTTTTGTTCAATTGTAGGTGTCTCATCTTTTCTAGATAACTTGTGACCAGATACCATAGGACTTCCAATAGGTTAACAATTTTATAGTCCAAATCTTTTTAGAAAATCCTTCAAGTACTTAGTTTGAGAAATAAAGATACCTTTTTTATTCTGAACAATTTGTAATCCTAGGAAGAATTTCATTTCTCCTATCATACTCATCTCAAATTCATTCTTCATATCTTTTGAGAATTTTTTACTAGCTTCATTATTTCCTCCAAAAAAGATTTCATCAACAAATATAATGATTATCAACAAAATATTTTCTTTTTTTAAGCACAAGTTGCTATCTGCTATCCCTTTAGCAAATCCAAGTTTTGCTAAGCATTTATCTAACCTTACATACTAGGTTTTGGGTGCTTTTTTTAATCAATATAATGCTTTCTTTAATCTCCAAACCATATCCTTCTATTATATCAAAGGAAAACCTTTTGGCTACTCAATATAAACTTCTTCTTCAAGTTCTCATTTCAAGAATGCTGACTTGACATCCATTTGATATACTTTAAAGTTTTCATTTTTTGTATATGCCAAGAACATTCTGACTACTTCCATTCTTGTCATAGGTGCATATGTTTCCTCACAGTCTATTCCTTATTCTCGAGAGTAGCCTTTGCATACTAGTCTTTCTTTGTTTCTTATCACTTCTCCTTGTTCATTCATTTTGTTTTTGAATACCCACTTTGTGCCAATCACATTCTTATCCTTATGTCTAGGGACTAGTTCACATGTGTCATTCTTTATTATCTGTTCAAGTTCTTCCTACATTTCTTTCATCCAATGATCATCCTCGATTGCTTCATTTGCACTTTTTGGTTCTACTTGAGATATTAGACATAGTTCTTCATTGATTCTGCTTCTTGTCATTACTCCTTTTTCTTTACTTCCTATTATTTGATCAGATGGATGATTTCTTATCATATTCTTATTTTGGGTAGGATTTGTTCCTTCAACTCTTATTTTAGGTATTGTGCTATGTACTTCTCTTGTTTCTTCAGTTGCACATTATTCTACAGGTCATTTTTAGTCTTCAGAAACAATTCATTGCAGCTATTTGTTATCTCAGAGTTATCTTCATCAAAGTTATAATCCATCATCTTTTCTTTGGTACCAAACTTTTTATCTATTCTTACATTTGTGCACTCTACTATATTCTTTGTTTTATAGTTGAAACATATGTAGGCTTTACTTTTTAATTAATAGCCACGAAACATACCTTGATCGCTTCTTGGATCAAACTTACTAATATCATCATCTCTTTTGATGTAAAACTTGCTCCTAGATATTCTAAAATGTTTGACTGATGGTGGGTATCCAAACCATAATTCATAGGGTTTTTTTCCATACCTTTCCTGATCTGTACTTTGTTTAGAGTATATACTGTTGTATTGACTGCTTCTCTAAAATTTCTTTGGTACATCATTCTCAAATAACATAGCTATTGCTTCTTCAACAATTGATCTATTTCTTCTTTCAGTAATCCCATTCCACTCAAGTGAATGTGGTGAAGATAGTTATCTCTTGATTCCATGCTCTTCATAGTAGATATTGAATTCTTTGGAAGTGAATTCTCCTCCTCTATTAGATCTTAAGCTCTTGATTTTTTCTCCTAATTCATTCTCTACTTTGTTCTTGAATATCTTGAATTTCTCAAATGCTTCTGATTTTTCTTTGAGAAAATCTACCCACATCATTTTGGTAAAATCATCAACAAAAACCATAAAATACTTTTCTCCATAGAATCCTCTTGTTCTTGAAGGAACACTTAAATCTGTATGGACCAATTCCAACTTCTACATAGTTCCAAACTGCTTGCTAGGAAATGAAACTTTCTTGTGCTTAGCCAAGATACTTTCCTTGTCAATGGGCTTAGTGATCTTAGGTAAATCTCTTACAGCAAGTGTAATATTGGCTTTTAAAATGTTATCAAAGTTTATGTGACAAAATCTTCTGTGCCATAACCAATTTTTGTAAGCTTTACCTACTAAACATGATATTTCAATAGTGTCTAACTGAAATACATTAGCTCTAGTTCTTGTGCCAGTACCAAGCAATTTTCCTTTTTTTTCCTTGATGATGCATGTGTCATTACCAAACTGAAGATGATAACCATTGTCCATCAGTTGTCCAACACTTAACAAGTTTTTCTTCAGTCCATCAACAAAGTAAACATCATTAGTATTTGTTTTACCATCAAGTGTGATAGATCCAATACCTATGATGTGATAGGCTACATTGTTTCCTACTCTAACAATCCCTCCATCATGGCTTTTGAATTTGACAAATTTACTCATATCACTACTCATGTGATGTGAAAAACCACTATCAATGATCCAATATTTCATTTCAACTTGTGAAATCAATGCACTTTCTTCTCTAATCATTTTTTCAAGATCATCTTCCTTTATGGCTACAAATCCCAATTCATCCTCACTTTTTCTTTGGTCGGACTCTTCTTCTTCTTCTGCATTAGCATATAAGCAATTCCCAGGCCTTCTAGTTCTAAATCTTCCCTTATACTTCCTTTCTCTTTTAGGACACTTAGATGCATAATGACCATATTCATTACATGTCCAACACTTAAAAACATTCTTACAATATTTTTCTCTTTCCACAAGAACAACTACTCCTTCTTTGATCTTTTCCTCAATAGCTTCGCTACTACTGGAAATGTCTTCTTGTGCCCTTGTATTCTTTTCTAGACTAGGTTTAACACTTAATGCATTGAATGCAATCTCAACTTTTGCAAGTTCTCTAGATTATTTTAGATCGAATTCTATAGCTTCCCATCTGCCAAGAAACATTTCTTTAGTGAAATTATTAATACAAGGTATCATCAGCTAAATCATCTATATTACTATCTTGAAAGGTAGTGTCATACTTTTCAAGATCTTCCATATTACTTCATCGTCAGATTTGTTTCCTTCATAGGATCTGATTCCTGCAACAATCTTAGATATTCTGCCAATATAGCTTTTTACAGATTCACCTTCCATCATTCTAACATCTTGAAATGCACAATGCAAGTTTTTTAATCTAATTCTTTTTGCATGTGTATCACCATCACAGTTAGCTTCTAAAGTTTTCCAAATTTTATGAGATGTTTTGATTTGTTTTACCTCACTCTACTCACTTTTAGGTAGAGCTAACAATATTTCTTCTCTTGTCCTTATGTTGTGCATGAACACTTCTCTCTACTCCTCAGTATAACTTTCAAGATCATCTTCTTCCACAATTTCCTTAGATACCTTAGTTACAAGCCAATATCCTAGACCCATCCATAAAAGATGAGTTTCCATCTTATCCTTCTAGCTATCAAAATTTGTGCCATCAAATTTCAAACTTTCCATTCTAAACATATTTTCCATAGATATCCTTAGGCTTTTAAACCTTTTTCTTC
Source organism: Cupressus sempervirens (assembly GCA_028749045.1). Lineage (NCBI taxonomy): Eukaryota > Viridiplantae > Streptophyta > Pinopsida > Cupressales > Cupressaceae > Cupressus > Cupressus sempervirens. The sequence continues at coordinate 156,500,020 of CM053789.1, forward strand.
AAGGACCTGATGCTTTGATACCAATTGTTAGTAATTAATGTTCAAAATATAACTGAGAGGGGGGGTGGGGTGAATTAGTTATGTAATTATAAAACTCAATATCCACTTAAATCCAACTTAATTATGTGAACAATGTAATCAGCAATCATGAAAGATAGATATACATAGTGACACTAGATATGTTGACTAGGGAAACCCTTGATCAAAGGGAAAACCCCGATGGGGATGAAACCCACAAATGATGTACTAATATAAATGTTCCTTGTGAAAGGCTAGACCCTGTTAGGAGTCTAATAAATCACATTTAGTACATATGAGTCCCTACTAGGAGACTTTGAATCCCTGTTAGAAGATTCCAACCTTGTTAGGAGTTGTGAATCCCTATTAGGAGATTCTAACCCCATTAGGAGTTGTGGAAGGTAATTGAACCCACTATCCAAATAACTTTAGGATCATATCAATGAACTGACTATCCAATTGACCTCGGTAGTATTCTTTTCAGAATAATAGATGTGTAACAAGCTTTTACTTCTTCCTCTATCTAGCACATTAGAATCCTTCACCTTCAGATTGAGTAATCAGAGCTGGAACTTTGTACTTAGTAATAGTAACCCTTAAGGTCACTTACCTACTTAGGTAAGTCACTCTACTTCTATATTGCTTTGCTACTCAATAATTTGCATGTCTTATCGACTTTCTATAGGTAAAACATGGAAAATATCTTTCCTTTATACCATGTTCATTAATAAATCCTTGATTTAGCTTCCCACTTCATTAAAACACGTTAATTAAATGAAATACACATTTAATTAATGTTGTTAGCTCACAGTTATACACAAACTTTCACATGTGCAATTTCCTAGGTACATGTTCATTCTTTGACGTCGTCAACAATTAGTATACTATCTTCAGTTAACTGCACAACTCTTCACTACAATTGTAATGAACTATAGCTATCATACAATAGGAATTTCTTTCCTAATACTCTGTTTCCATACGGTTCTCTATAAATCAATCATATCTTCCATACATTGTCGATTCAAGTTCTACGCACTTACCCTTGTAACAAAGACATATTGTAGTATGGACTAGATACTGCGCATAAGCAAATAAGTGAAATATTGTCCTCAATACAAAAATCATAGTCTATTGTTTTTTCAATCTTTTACAAACTTCTTAGTATGTTTTCATCAATGACAAACATAGTTATAAATACATCATATCAATGTTCTGTAATGCTCCCCCATAGCATCAACATTCGTGCTAACAACTTGAGGGCCAATTTTGTTTTGAAATTGTTGAATAAAAGCATTAGCAATTTGAGGGAAGGAATGAATAGAATAAGGAGTCAAAGAACAAAACCATTGTAAGGCCTTGTTACAAAAAGTTTGAGAAAACAACTTCGCTAAAATCCTATGTTCATTAGCATAATCACTAAAAAGGATTTGAAATATTTTAACATGATGAATAGGGTCCTTACCATTATAATTCTCAAGACAAGGCATATTGACTTGCTGAGGAATGGGAGTACAAATAATATCCTGAGAAAATGGACTTCTCATGTAACAAGTAGGGATACTAAACTTGTTTTGAGTCAAGGATGCATGTTGTTATTGTAAAGATGACACGGTTTGAGCCAAATTGATAATGGTAGAATCATAAGAATAAATAGGAGAACTTGCAACATTAGAAACACTAGGTAAAGCGTATGAAGCCACTGGAGTAGAAGACACAACTAGAGGAACACTAGGAACTATAATTGGCATAGGAGTAGAATAAGTAAAAGGAAAATTATGATAAGAAGGTTGTGATGTAGAAATGGATATAGGAGGAACACTCATAGGAATAGAGGGAACCATCACATTCAGCAAAGAAGTAGTATACATAGGAACATTAGAGAAAGGAATAGAAGAAGGTTCTACACTAGTGATAGGAGGAGTCAACCCTAAATTTTGAGCTTCTTGAGCTAAAGGTTTAACATTTGAATGCACAAGGTGAGTAATACCACAGAAGAGATTAACACCTTGGTCACTATCACAAAGAACTTTCTTAAGAGCCTTTATAGCCTTAATAGAATCTTGATTATGGTTTTCTTGAAGAAGACAATTCCCCATTTTATCAAGTTTATTTGAAAGTTTTTAGATTTATTCAGGAGGAACTCTTAAAGAATCATCCTCATCATGAGATGAGTGAGAAGAGTTTTTCTCCATTAGAGGATTAGTATCAAGAAGAATCAAAGTCTCATCGATAATCCTACAGAAAGGAGAAGAAGACTTGGGGTACCCATAAGTCTATGACTATGTCCAACCCTAAGATTAGAAGTAGCAATAGAAGTAATAAAGCTCATAAACCAATGTAATGCAAATGAAAACAACAATTTTTTTTATTTTGAAAGAAATTTTACAATTTTTTTGTAATTTTGAATTAAAATGCAAGAGCATAAACTAAATCTAATCTTAATGCAAGAAAACACCAAATGAAATGAAAGGAAATATAACACCACAAAGAATAATAGGGCATATAATTCCATAAAAGATAGGGGCTAAGTGTTTCAGGTTCACCAAATTGAATAGAAAGAAAATGGAAATCCTCTTCCCAACCCTAATTTCCAAAGGAAATGATCCAATTTGATTAAGCACAAGAGAGTGTTCAATGCAAAAATAGATCAAGCAATGGAGAATAGGGAAGAAAGAGGATCAATAGGTGTCTTTCTATTATGTGGGAGTAACTGTTTAAATACTGAAATAGATAAAAGATAAATACTCACCTTAAATCTAGAAAGTGTTGATTTCTTATGTCTGTGTATAGTTTCGAGGAATTCTACAACCTATTCTGAACTGGAAATGTCAAGACAGAGAAAACTAATAAATATTTTATCTTTTTGAAGGTAAGTCAACCTTGACCCTATAAGTGGGGCACAATCTTATGCCAGGGCATAATTGTACCCCAAAAAGTTGACCTTGACCTACACTGCTCCGATGAAATTTATGTTTGTGGATCTTGTAAGTTTGACAAAAAGGGTATCCAAATCTTCTCTCCAATTCATTTTTCCACACCTGTATCTACAAGAAAAATGGTTTGTTTATTTGAATGGGAGGTTTTCCTCAGTCAAACCCCAGTTTGGAATTAACCTTGAACCATAATTGAAACAATATATGCATAAATATAGTAAATGGAACTATTCACCTTGCTTATGTGGAAATCCTTGTGGAGGATTTGAATCCTTGAATCCACAAGTACGGATTCTCCAAATGTATGTAGAAATGTATGTAGGATATCTAAAATCAATTTTGTTAGATCTTCAACACCATTATTTAATGTATCTTTGCATAGAAGAAGGCTTGGATGAATATGGATGAAGAAATCTTCAACAAGAGGGCTCCATAGAGATTGAATCCTTGAATATGAATTGGATGCTTGAACAATTGAATGTTTAAATTCTTGAGTGCTTTATGGATAGTAGATCTTCACTTCATGTAGATGGATGCTTGTTCACTATCTCTTGTGTACATCAACTTCATAATAGGTGGTGGAAGACAAAATAAGGGTGTAGAACATGAAGTTAGTATGCAAAGAACATTAACAATAAAAAAAAACATTCACAAAGTAAAACCATATTCACATATGAGATTAGACAAAAAGAGAAAGAATACCAAATTGCTTAAGAATATGCAAACCCTTTAAACTAAAGCAATCTTCCCTTTGATCATGTAGATGTGTCCTTGGATGGAGATGTATGCTCAATGGCGTTGCTCAATCTTCAATGGAGGATATGGCTCAAAGTGGATCTGTGGATGAATTTTTCCATTATGATGGTATTTTGATAGCTTTTAGGCTCTCAAAATAGCATGACAACATTAGCAAATAGGTGGATATTTTTTGTGAAGGATGAAGGGTTCAATTTATAGGCCAAAGAGGGTCTAATGGGTGGTTGAGATGCAAGATCGAAGGTTTAGTTAAGGAGGGCTAGGATACAAGGAGAGAGAAGCACATGGATTGTGCTTCTTCAAAGCTCTAGCCTTGCAATAAGTGTCACAAGGGGATTGGGAGGTCAAGGTGGAGGTTCAAATGGATTGCTCACACATGTGTGAGAAACTTTGGAGGAGAAATTCAAGAAAGGGGGCTTCTAGATTGAGGGCTCAAGGTGTGTTCGTACATGTGTGAGCAACCTTTCAACATGAGTGGGGGACAAAGCCTAATAAAAAAAAAGAGCCCTTAGACTTTTAATTTCACAAATGTGTAAGCAACCAATTAGGGCTAAAGATGAGATTAGGCTTAGGTTTATAATTAAATTAAATATGATTTAATATAATGATAGGATTAGAGATTTTGCTAAAGAGGAATTTAAATAAATTGAATTTTATTTTAAGATGGGATGTGGAATTAAATCAAATAAGCATAGTGCAATTATTTGATTTAATACGAGAATAGAGATTTAATTGATAATTAGACTATTAGTCATCATTAAATATATCAATTGGACTATAGTTAATTAAATTAATTAATTAACTAGGAGATGATAATAAATTAATTAAACATTAAATAATTAATCAATAAAAATCTTAGGAGATGACTAAATAGGATTACATAAATGATGTTATCAGATTTAGGTGTCTATAGAGGGAAGAAGGCTTCCTTATATAGAGATCTCATGCACAAACTCCTAGAGAAGGCTAACATAGGAGCATTGAATACCATTTAACCTTAACCCCTATAAATGGACCTAAATTAAATGTAATTTAAGATTCTACCATTTTGAAACTTGCAACAACCGACTTGAAAGCGAGAAAAGAAACTTTCTGAAGCCCAAGACTTTCAAAAATTGAAAAATGGGACTTGGGGTCAGGGACAAGGTTGACCTTTCCCTAGGTTAGGGATGAGGTTGACCTTGACCTAGGTTAGGGTCAATGTCTTCCCTGACCTAGGTCAAGGTCGAGGTCGACCTTGCCCTAGAAGGTCATCCTTGACCTAGAGGCCACAATCCTTAGTTTCACAATGCATTTTTTTAGAAATAGCATGGAAATAGACAGAGACACAGAGAGAGAGAGAGAGACAGAGAGAGAGAGAGAGAGAGAGAGAGAGAGAGAGAGAGAGAGAGAGAGAGAGAGAGAGAGAGAGAGAGAGAGAGGAAGAATAGGGGGAAATTGTCAAATCCATGCAAAGATCCATTCAAGGCACTTGACATGACCCCAGACCACTCACTCAGAGGGCTAAATTCCATTTTAAGACAATATAGGTATACTAGAAATCTTCACAAAATAAACTCTAACTCAACCTTCACAAAACAAACTCTAACTACACCATAAAATCACATAAAGTGCATTGAACATAGACATGATGTCTACACTCATTCTTGTATAAAAGTGAAAGCTCATATAGCCAAAAAAATTTAACCACTCTCTATGTTGAATTGATAAGTATTTTGTGATATATAAAATCTGAGTCTATCATGTGCCAAAGAACATACGTGGTCATTAATCACAAAACATGTCATCAATACAATATCTCTTCAACACTCCCAAGTGCCAACAATATCTCCTCTTTTGAATAATTTACCCCTTTGGTATTTATGGCAACATATGGTAGAAAACCATCAATCCAAAAGTAATCATTAGAATATAATCTCTTCAATCTCCTTAACATATACAACTAGTAAACAACTTATACATATACCTTCCTAGATGAAAAGTTTTTCAAAAATTCTTTCCCCTTTTCTCTTCTATGGAAAATGAGCCAAATTAATGTCAAATATCATTTTCATAAGCAATATATCCCCTTTTGATGATAAAATTTTTAAAATACATGTATCAGATCAATTTAATATAACCAAAAACATATCAAGTGCTAAGGAATACAATTATACAAAAACATCATATAAAAGCTTTAGAACTAGCTCTAGATACCACGTATAAAAATGGGGGATTTTGGGCCTTTTGAAGCTAACGGTGAGAAACATTTGGAAATCAACAGACAACTTTAGGGAACATTAAAATTGACCTAACCTTGAAGGGATAATGTGATATTTAATAGAAGGAAACTTTAATTACATGTCATCTACATGATTCACTTTGAATGTCATCCACATGAAGAGACAAAAGTCAAACTTCAATAGTGACTAAATAGTGAAAACAATATCAAAATCTTAAGTGTAGATAAAGATAATTAATCTTTACTCTAATAGATACAATAAGAAAACTAAAATTTATCAATGATAATTCACATGCTACAATGAACCAGTCGGCTTCTTGTAAAATAGACCATATTTTACACATTAATGACCCTCCCAGAGTAATCCAAATGACATAAATATCCAAGTATACTCGTATTAGCAAGTATTGTATCTTTCTCCATACTCACCAACATTGATTCCTGTGAGCACCATCAGGTTATCAAAAAAAATGTTGCAACTAACTTTGTCATATTTTCTTGCACATTGGTATACTAGAAATCTTCACAAAATAAACTCTAACTCAACCTTCACAAAAAAAACTCTAACTACACCGTAATATCACTAAAGTGCATTAAACATAGACATGATGTCTACACTCATTCTTGTATAAAAGTGCAAGCTCACATATCCAGATTTTTTTAACCACTCACTATGTTGAATTGATAAGTATCTTGTGATATATAAAATCTAAGTCTATCATGAACCAAAGAACATAAGTGACCATCAATGACAAAACATTTCATTAATGCAATATCTCTTCAACACTCCCCAAGTGCCAACAATATCTCCTATTTTAAACAATTTACCCCTTTAGTATTGATGGCGACAGATGGTAAAAAACTATCAATCCAAAATTAACCATCAAAATATAATTTCTTGAATCTTCTCATCATATACAACTAGTAAACAACTTATTCATATACCTTCCTAGATGAAAGGTTTTTCAAAAACTCTTCCCCCTTTTTTCTTCAATGGAAAATGAGTCAAATTAATGTCAAATGTCATTTATCATAAGCAATATGTCCCCAAAGGTTTTTCAAAAACTCTTGCCCCTTTTTTCTTCAATGGAAAATGAGTCAAATTAATGTCAAATGTCATTTTCATAAGAAATATGTCCCTTTTTGATGATAAAATCTTTGAAATACTTGTATCAGATCAATTTAATATGTAACCAAAAACATATCAAGTGCTAAGGAATATTGTTATACAAAAACCTCATATAAAGGCTTTAAGACTAGCTCTAGATATCATGCAACCACTCCCCATTAGGAGCAGTACCAAGAATCACATCAAGGTGAATGAATATTCTCATAATATACTATATTGAAGTATATCTTCAATAATTACTCTTCATAAGGAGGGTTCATCACCCCAAGCATGCCTCTAAGATATTTAATGGTAACTTTAGAAAAGGTTTCATAAAAATATCTTCTACTTTCTCTTTTATACTCACATATTCCACTCTAAATTCCTTCTTAGTGACTTTCTCTATGAGAAAATGATACTTGATAGCGATATGTTTAGATTTTTAATGTAATATTTGATTCTTAAACATGTTGATTGTAATTGTATTATCACAATACATGATGATAGGTTCAGATAAATTTATTCCAATATCCTTTAGCATATGTTTCATCAACACGAACTAATAACAATTATCTTTTTCTACCACATATTCTTCTTCTGTAGTAGATTTTGATATACAGTCTTGCTTCTTACTTTTAAACATAGAACCAATCTTCCTCCAAGGAAAAATGCATCTTCATGTGTACTTTTTATGTCATCGATATTTCTTGCCTTATCTACATCAGTATAAGAATACAATGTGAAATCATTTGATCTATCACACTATAATCCTAACCATGATCAAAATCATGACTTCAATCCTAACCCTATCTCCAAGTCTCCAATCTAATTATAACCCTATACCTAATGCTATTTAAGGTTGATTCACTTTCTATAACTAATGATAAGATTGATTCAATTTCTAATAACATGTTTAAACATAATCCTATATAGAATCTGACCCCAACCCTACTAAACCTCGATCTTGATGCTGACTCTAATGTTAAACAATCAAGAACAAATATATTTAGTGAGACCAATTTTATAAGTTGAATTTATTTTAAAACTGTAATAAAAAAACATATGCATGATAAAGGATCTTATGAAGCTGATGAGGAGGATCTTAACAATATTTTTTTTCCTAGGATATACTATAAATTATTGTTACTCTTTTTACCACTTATAAAAACTAATATCTTATTTAAACATATATTAGTATCAAATAACCATTGCACCTCTTTTGATGCAAGTGTTAATTTTTTATTTGTTTAGCTTTTGTTTACAATCTTCTAATTCTTGTATATTTAAATTAAACATATAAATTTTGAAAAAATGAAAATTATTAAATTAAAAATATATTTTATTATTATATTATTTTGCATTTAATTATTATTGAATTGCCTTCACTAGTGTTTGACGTAGGTCACATGCTTTCTCAAAAATTAGATGGATATGAAACTCTTCGACAACCTCGTCTCTTATTAGCACACTATAATCAAAGAATTTCTTCATAAATTTTACAATGTGTTTAGCATAATAGTAATGCATATCAAGGGGAAAACTATGAAAATTTAGCAGAAAAGACACAAAGGAAACATTTGATGTAGTACCCAAGTATCTATCCACTGTATTACATTCAATAGAGAGAAAATATAAAGAAAAATATAGATGCAATACACATATTTCAAAACTCACATATTTTCCATTCACCATCCTCCTTTCTATATCATTCTACAACTTCTTAAATAACAAAAATACCCTAAATTTGGAATAAATAAATAAAATAAATAAAAACCTTTTTTGGTAGATTTTGACAAATCTAAAAAAAAATCCATTTTAGATAACCTTCAAAATTCACTCTTAGAAAGCTAAAAATAAAATTGGAGTTTCCTTAAACTACAAAAAGTAGACTTGGCAACTTATCTTCGAATTTGGAAATACTCATCCAGAGTTACTGCAAAACACAAACTCTAAAAAAGGCACAAAGGTTATGGAAACAGAGTTTTAGGGGTCTAAATGGATTTTCTAGGACATGAAAAATATTTTTTTCTACACACAATAGAGAAAAGCTGAATTGTCAAACTACCAAACTCCTCCTAGTGAACCCACTATAAAAAAAATTGAGAGAAAACCCAAGTCCAAGTCAAAAGTTATGACTCACAAAAGTTGATGCACAATCATCATAATAAGATATAAATTCCACACACAACAACTTGCGGGGAGGGGGGGGTGAATCTATTGTGAGAAAATATAATTAGATCCAAAAACAATATTGGGACCTGATCTTCTTATATTTAAATTAAACATATGAATTTTTTTTAAATGAATATTATTAAGCCAAAAATATATTTTATCATTATATTGTTTAATATTTATATGTTATTGAATTAAAAATGTATTTTATCAACTAACAAAATCAACATTTGTGAGCACAAAGATAGGTCCACATGTGATCCAAGAAGAGATCCTCGAAATCATGTGACATCGCTAAACCAAATTTCTAGGGTTCTTGGGACCCCTAGTAACATATGTTATCATCGAATGGGTTGAAAAGGATCATAGGATATCTTATGACCCCTTTTGACCCCTTCAACTAAATAAGATATGTCCCAATAGGTCTTACGATCCCTAGGAGCAAGGGTGACATGGAATGGTTTGAAAGGGGTCATAGGATGCCCTATGACCTCTTTCACCCCATTCAAACAAATGAGATATGTCCCTAGGGTTCTTTGGATCCCTAGGGACATATATTGTCATGGGATGGGTTTACAAGGGTCATAGGATACCATATGACCCCTTTCAACCCATTCGAACAAATGTAATATATCCCTAGGGAAATGGGTCATATATCCCTAGAGATATATTATAATTGGTCGAATGGATTGAAAGGGCTCATAGGATATCTTATGAGCACTGTCGACACATCCCATGACAATATATGTCACTAGGGCTCCAAGGAACCCTAGGGACATATCTTATTTGTTTAAATGGGTCAAAAGGGGCCATAGGATATACTATGATCCCTTTTGACCCATTATATGAGAACAGATGTCCCTATGAGTCATATGAACCCTAAGGAAATATCTCATTTTTCTGAATGGATTGAAAGGGATCATAGGGTATCCTATGACCCCTTTTGACCCATTCTATGACAACATATGTTCCTAGGGGTCCTAAGACCCATAAAGGCATATGTTATTTGTTTTCGACCCATTTGATGACAATATATGTATGTTGAAATGGAATGGGTCAAAAGGGGATAGGATATCCTTTGACCCCTTTTCAATCATTCCATGACAACATATGTTGAACATCTATCATTTGTTTGAAAGGGTTGAAATGGGTTGTGGGGTATCATATGACCCTTTTGACCCATTCCCTAACAACATATGGCCCTAGGGCTCTTTGTTACTAAAAAAATTTGCATGTTGAATCTTTAAATGAGGGTTTCCTCCAAGAGGTACAAAATGATAGAAGCAACAATCTTATTTGAATTGGAAATCCAACAAAGATCTCATTATGTACCAAGAAAGGATGTGCTAATTGACTTTTTGTAGAGTGTGTCATTAAGCTCTATAAGAAGAAGTTAATACTATAAATGGTGATGATGATGAAGTGGAAGTGGATTTAAAATAAAAGTTGAAAATTGAACATATATTGCTCTTAAGAAGGTGCAACACCGTACTTTGCAAAAAAGCTTAGCCAATGATGTCAGCACTATCCTTTCCCCAATACATTATTTTGGTATTCATAGAAAATTTATCATAACTACTCTATCATTGGAAAGCAAAGTAGTAACTTTGTCAGGCAGTGGAATAAATAAGGAAAATGGGATTGACACACTATCAATCTATCTAACTTTTGTCATCAATTTTAGATATTTGGTGTGGGTCCCTTGCTTTCTCAAAAATTACATTGATATAAAATTCTTCCATAACCTCTTCTCTTACTAGCACACTATAATTCGAGAATTTCTTCATAAACTTTACAACATGCTTAGCATATAAATGATGCATGCCAAGGAGAAAAGTATGAAAATTTAGCAGAAATGACACAAAGGGAATATCCAAGTAAGTAGTAAAGTCCACACACCATAACTTGCGGGGGAGGGGGGATAGAATCTATTGTGAAAAAATATATAATTAGATCCAAACATAGTGAATTGATCACCAATAATTAAAACCATAAATCACATAAATAAGAAAGAATGCACCATAATGCACCAATTTTTTTCCTAGAGGAAACCTTGGTGGGGATGACACTAGGAAATATTGTACTAATATATAAGTTCCTTGTGAAAAGATGTGACCCTATTAGGAGTTAAATACATTGCATTTAGTATAATAGTTTTTGTTAAAAGATAGATCTCTTTTAGAACACCTTCAACCCTTGTTAGAAGGTTCTAAACTTGTTAAAGGTTGATGAGAAAAAGTAGGCCCACTATCCAAATGCTCTAAAAAAAGTGAAAGATAGACATTTTAGCATAATGTTTTGCATTGGTAGTAACTGACTTGTCTACAACTTAATTGCCAAAATAGTTCCTTTAAATTCCACTACCTCTTTTCAAGCATCCAAAAAACTTATATTCTCTACTCTAATAATCCAGCATTGAGGCTCACATCTATAAACCTCATACATACTATCCATACATTGCAAATGAGGAAACGAAATTTTCTATATACCCATTACAAATGACTAATTAGGTCAACCTATTAGGGTTTACCCAATGAATAATTAATTGCATAGAACCATGCTAAGGCATGCATACCTTCATAAGCATATATAAAAATATTAAATAAAGTGTCCTAGATGATACAATAAGAATATAAAATTTGTCAATGATAATTCACATACTACAATAAACTAGTTGGACTCTTATAAAATGGATCAGATTTTACACATTAATGAGCTCCCTAGATTAATCCAAATGACTCACAAATTCAAGCATGCTCATATGAACAAGTATTTTATCTTTCTCCATACTCACCGACATTGAATTCTACTCACCATCAAGTTATGGCAAAATTACTGCAACTAGCTCTGTCACATTTTATTGCACATTGGTATACTAGCAATCTTCACAAAAAAAAATCTAACTCAACCATAACACCACATAAATTACATTGAACATAGACATGATGTCTACACTCATTCTTCTATACAAGTTTAAGCTCATATACCCAAAACAAAATTTAAGCATTATCCATGTTGAATTGATAAGTAGCACGTGATATATAAATTATGAGTCTATCATGAACCAGAGAGCATATGTTGTTATTAGTTATATCAAAACCTATCATCAATATAATATCTCTTCAACACTCCCAAGTGCCAACAATATCGCATATTTTCAATAATCTTCCCCTTTGGCATTGATGGCAACTTATGATAAAAAAAAACATCAATCGAAAAGTAATCATCTAAATATAATCTCTTGAATATCCTCAACATATACAACTAGAAAATATCTTATTCATATACCTTCCTAGATGAAAAGTTTTTACAAATTCTCTCCCCTTTACTCATCAATACGAAAAGAGGAAAAGTAATCTCAAATATCATTCTCATAAGAAATATGTCCCCTTTTCATGATAAATCTTAAAAATAACATGTATCAGATCAATCTAATATGTAACCAAAAATAATGTCAAGTGCTAAGAAATATGGTTACGTAAAAACATTATATATAATCTCTAGGACTAGCCCTATACCATGCAACCACTCTCCCTTAGGAGAAGTACCAAGAATCACATTGAGGTGAATGAATATTCTTAGAATATACAAGACTAATCATTACTAAAGTAATTACTCTTCATAAAGAGGGTTCATCACCCCAAGAATGCCTCTGAGATATCCAAAGGTGTCTTTAGGAAAGGTTTAGTAAATATATCTTCTACTTTCTCTTTCTATTCACATATTCCAATTTGAATTCCTTCATAGTGACTTTTTCTATGAGAAAATGATATTTGATAGCAATATGTTTTATTTTTTAATGCAACATTTGATTCTTAAACATGTTAATTCTGCATGTATTATCATAATACATAATGATAGGTTAAGATAAACTTATTCCAATATCCTTTAGTATATGTTTCATCTACATCAACTGATTACAATTATTTTCTTCTACTACATATTCTTCTTTTGTGGTAGATTTTGATATACAGTCTTAAGTCTTACTTAACCATGGAACCAATCTTCCTCCAAGGAAAATTTCATCTCTAATTGTACTTTTTATGTCACTAATACTTCTTTCTTGGTGTACATCAGTATAAGAATACAAGGTGAAATCATTTGATCTATCACACTATAATCCTAAACCTATCTCCAACTCTCCAATCTAATTATAATCATGTACCTAATGCTAAGGTTGATTCACTTTCTAAAACTAATGATAAGATTGATTCAGTTTCCAATTACATATTTAAATGTAATCACATTTGATATCATGAGTATTGGTCTCCTAGAGTACATTATATTCACCAATTACTCAATAAGTTTTGATATCACATTTGATTTCAAGAGTATTGGTCTCCTAGATTATCAATGATATTGATCAAGTACTCAAAATTAAGTTTCATATCACATCTGATACCAAGAATGTTGGTCCCCCATAATATCACTAATATTCACCAAATACTCAAAATAAAGTTTGATATCACATCTAGTATCAAGATTATTGACCTCCTAGAATATCAATGATATTTAGCAAATAATCAAAATAAAGTTTGATATCACATCTAATATCAAGAGCATCAAGGCCTCCTAGAATATCAATGATATTTACCAAATACTAAAAATAAAGTTTGATATCACATTTGATATCAAGGGTATTGGCCTCCCCAAAATATTGAGATGCAAAAAATTTACCATATACTCAATTTGTTTGATCTCATAATACAAGTTATTGTAATATCATCACCTTTAGTAAGTTTTACAAATATAGGTGACATTGTTTGGTATTCATCACTTCCTTGTGATGTATATAGAGGGGTAGGTCCATTAAAATCACATGTATTCATGTGGTATATTCATGAATCACATTCCTCTTGTTCACTACAATTTATTGATCATTAAAGAGTTCATCTCAACATGGTTTACTACCTCTAAATCAATATCATCAAGATCACCAAAGGTTGACATAATCATATCCTTTGTCTAGTCCCTTTCTTTCATGGTTGCCTAAAATGTCAACCTCTCTTTGAATCTCAATCTCCCTCTTTTTCCTTTAATATTGAAGCCTCTATTCTTGTATATGTCTTCATTCACATTAACATACATTCACATGGGATGTGATGAATGGTGGTCTTAACCTTTTATAATTTCTTTTGTGCTATCAATCTGTGAATTTTACTTGTCTTATTTTTCATAAGTATCTTTTTTTAAGTTACGTATCACTTCTACCATGATACTCTTCCTTACTAATTGGGTGAACTTCCTCTGCCATGTCTAATTATCTTTGACTCTTAATAGGTTAAAGCTTGTTCACGAATTTGTATTTTCTTAGGTTTCTTCTTCATTTTGTTTGTCTTTACTTCTATGGTGATATTAATCTTGTTACCTTTCATCAGAGATCCTCGTAATTGATTTATTTCTCTTTTCATTCCTTATATCTTTTATTATGGTTTGAGCACTCTGTAACACCCACCTTGTCACTATTGGCTTCTCTTCTTTCTTATGTGGCTTTGTATGATATTCACTACCAAGGGTGGGTCTGTGGTTTGAAAAGACTTGGGCATAATTAACTTTTTTTTAAATCTTATATTAATTCTTTCCTTCACCAAAATATATCATGACATTTAAAAACTTTACTTTTCCTTTAAATGTAAGTCTGATTCACCTTCTTTCATGGATTTCCTTATTAGTCATGCCTATTTATAGGCAGAGACTATAGTTTTCAATTGACCATTTTGCATTAATCTTCATTTTGGTAATCATGCTATTTGCAAAATTTTGCTGATTATGCTATGGGCTAGCTAAAAACTTTCATTAAATGAATTTTCTAATTTTTATTTTTTCCTATTCTATTGGTTGTGTCAATTTTTCCAAGTAGTCTTTCTATTTTCTAGTCAAGGGAAATTTAACTGAAAATAGGATTCTAAAAATGGAATTGTGGCATTTGATAAGGAAAAAAACTATCATTTTAGAATTCTTCATGCTGCTAGATGTGTCCCTTACATTACATGCCTGATAACATATGTCATAGCACTATCCTAAATTTAATCAACCTCCTCACCACAACTATGCAGGTAACCATTTTTTATGAAACAATGAATTTGGTTGTATGATTTTCCACACTATTTACTGTAGAAAAGTGGTACTTAAAAGGGGACTATGGGCACCTAAAGAAGATCAATATTTGATAAGTATATCCATACACATGGAATAGTCCATTGGAGATCTCTTTCCAAAAAGCAGGTTGTGATTTTTTTTTTATTAATCTTTCTAGATTTACACTCCTCATCATTGTAGAATTAGGGTCAGCATTATGCTTGTAATCTTTATTTTTTTATAAATATTTTAGGGGTTGGCTCATAGATTCATTCAATTCAATTTTTATTTTTATTTTGAATTCAAACAAGTTACTGCAAAATCATAATGAAATCAAGTGAGTGC
Source organism: Cupressus sempervirens (assembly GCA_028749045.1). NCBI lineage: Eukaryota > Viridiplantae > Streptophyta > Pinopsida > Cupressales > Cupressaceae > Cupressus > Cupressus sempervirens. The sequence goes on from CM053789.1 coordinate 156,515,651, forward strand.
AAAGATATTTATCATGTCAATTTGTGAAAGGTTTCTATAAAAAAAATAAATTGAAATTAAAAGAATAAGAAAATATTCACATGTTCTTTGATTATTAGATGTATATTAGGACTTGGATTGATAATGATATAAAAACTGTGGATGTAGTCATCTAAGTAGAAAAGCTTATTAGACAAGGCCTATATCATACTATTACACTTAGGCCCCTCTCTCATTCTCATAACCTATCCCTCAACATATTAATATGAAGAAAAACATTCTCCAACACATAAGATGAAATGACATCCACTAATTTCTTCCTTATTTCATCCACACTACTACAAATACCTACTAGAATCGAGTTACATGCCTTGTAATTGGTGTAGCTTGGTGCTATTAGCCTCCAATCTATGCATAAAGACACTATACTAGGGACATCTTCCAACAATTTTTTTCGTTCAAGATAGCTTTTTGCTTTGTCACACTTCTTTTCAATCATGTCCACAATAGCTTCAAGCATGAGTAGTGCACTCTCAACACCTCCTTTTTTTTGTAGATTTTGTTTCATCTTCTTCTACCTTTTATTAACATTTTTCTTGTAGAGAGAAGATGGTTTGTTAATTTTTAAAGCTTTTAAATTGACAAATTCAAAGAAATCCATGGTTATGTCTATGTTTTTTAGACAACCTACCATATCCATGAGATCATATGCTTTCTTGTATGCTTTCACAGCATCATCCATGGTATTGGGAGTGACTTCAATTATCATGTTGAGAGTAAAGACAAAGAAGTTAATGACCAAAGAGGTTCCTTCAAAGAAGGAAAATACCTTCTAACACTTGGCAATGGTCAAACTAGGTCATCCACATGTGCAACACTGCGAAGAACCCAATGTAATTACTTCACTCAAATCCTTACACTTGACAACTCATTTATGAGCATTATCCATACTATCCATCACACTTTTAAAATAGCTTTCATTAGCTATGCACAAACTGATAGTGCCTTCTACATTCATTCACAATCACAATAGGGCTTCCTTATTTCTGATAAAATCTCGAGACTTACTTCTCTCAACATTAAAATTCCTTTCAGACTCATTCTCAAAGAGTTGCCAAGATGCCTCCCAACCCACCTCATTTAGAAGCATTATTATAGCCACAAAATATGATATGCAACCATATATTATGATGCCTCCTAATACCAATGGATGAAGGAGCCAATATAAAATAAAATAGATGAAATTAATTTATGCCATATGAAATGGTGATCTTGAAATACATGACAAATATTCATATTTCAAAATAGTAGCTCATAAGGATGGCCAAATTTCTTCTTTAGTGGCTACACCAGAAATATCTAATTTACAAAGTGCACCAAACATATTTTCTTTTAGTAGTGAGTATCATTCTAATCCAATTATCTAAGACTCTAAGACAACCAATACATAGTTTTTGGTTTCCTTATCACCTTCCTATGACTCTGATGGAAATAGCTTATGTAAATAGTAATTCATTTATGCACCCTTAGAATCTGGAACCATTTATGAATGGAAGGGTTTGAGATGTCATCGGCTATTGCTGGATAGAATCAATATGAACTTCCAAGTCTTATAAGCTTATATCAATTTATTTTTTGATCAATGTATTCTTCCACCTATGATGCTCACTTAAATGTATATAAGTGGTAGAAAGATTATGCTTGTTAGTCCTATTTTAAAATCATCTTTTCTACAAAGAATTGGTGATTTATTTATTTATTTATATTGTAGAGAGAGAGAGAGAGAGAGAGAGAGAGAGAGAGAGAGAGAGAGAGAGAGAGAGAGAGAGAGAGAGAGAGAGAGAGAGAGAGAGTTCTCCTTTCTTTTTAAATCAATGGCTTGGGGTAGCTCCAAAATTTGAAATGCTACTTCTCTAATTAAACTAATTGCATCACTCATTGCGGTATCATTGGTCAAAAAGTACTTTCATTTATATTTAATAACAACCATTTATGTCAAACATATTTATTAGGGAAGATGTAGTTTTGTATTATATCTCATTTTAGTCCAATATTATGGAGTCATGTTAAAAATTTGTAAAATAATATATAGAAAACTATTGACAATACTCTATGTCCAATTATGGTACAAATGCAAAGTCCAAATTGTAAAATAATATATCAAAAAACTATTGATAGATAATAATCTATGTCTTAACAATAATCTATGGCCTATTGTGTTACAAGTGCTACCATGATCATGGTTTTCTAGAAAAAAAACCATTTGAACTCTATTATGTATTTGGCAATAAAATTTTATTTCTTCTAATAACTCACAATCAAGTATCTTAAAATTAGTATAGAATTTTAACTTAAAATTGAATAGAGGGAGGGTTTTGAACATATATCTTATGAAAATTCATAACTTTATATCTACCATTTTCAAGTAAATATTATATATAACCTATGGAATATGATATATATCTTCTTCTTTTTCACATTCTATATTTTTATATTGAACTTCATATTAATCCAAGTTCTTTATTTAAAAACCAAAAATACTTCTAATTCTAAATTTGTCTTTGTTAAGACATTTAGAATAATGACCAAATGAAAAATCTAAACTGTTGGCTATAGGTACAATGTTAAACTTTTTTCTCAATTTTTACTTGTGTCATATATTTACTTGATTATATTATTATGTTACTATAACCCATTAATATGTAAAAGTTATTATAGTTGTTATTTTATTTATTTATCTTCACAAGGGGGACTATAGCTCTACATAGAGCTCTTGTTATCACTAAGAGAATTATTTTCAAGTTCCTACATCTCATACTTCACATGGTCGGTTTCCTTCAGAATTATAGTGTTTTATATGGATTATTGATGTTATATGAATTTAAGGTTGGATGATTTTCATCTTCAAATTTGATGATCCCCCATATTCTCCTTTGTAAATTACCATTGTCTGATCTCTCTAAGATATCTTCTCACAATGTTAGGTCTAAGAGTATGCTCACTCATCTTGTTTATCTTGAATTCCTTACACTCCACAAATGAAAATTTATTTATTTTTAACATGGCTAAAATTCTCCACATCACCTTGACTAGTCGTACTTCCCTTAATCCTTCTCATACATTGATCTATGGTGTCAATTTTATACACCCATATAGATTTTTCCATCTTGTCTCATTAATAGCCTCCTAATAGTTTTGTAATACTCTTTGACATTTATATGTCATCCCACAATAATGTCCACCACAGTGTTCCAAAATTTACTTGTCCACGATCTTTTCATGACATAGGATCAACATTCCTTTATTAATTAATGAGTTTCTTCAATATGAAAGACACCATGTTTCAAGAGGCCTCGACATTCTTCCACCAAAACTGTTTATTCAACACCTTTCAAACAGAGCTTTGTAATTATTTAACCCAATACAATATTAGGAACGTCGAGAAAATTCTTATTTAGATGTGTCTTCTATAATCAATTAATGGTTATCTGTCTTCTTTTCCATTACATTTATCTTTTTACTATGCTCAACTAATTCCTAGGTGCATCTCTTTGTATTTGCAGCTTGACTCTGATACCATGTTAGTTTTCTAGGATTGTTGCAAATGCACTAAGCACTAACTTACATATATATATATATATATATATATATATATATATATATATATATATATATATATATATATATATATATGGTCAAAACTACATTAGGTAGTTTCGATTGAAACTAAAGTCGGGTCAATTAATCGCATGCATGACCCATGTGACCCGCTTTCTTAGTTTTGATAGAAACTAAAAGACTTTGTTTCTATCAAAACTAATATTTATATTTTTGATAGAAACTTAGTTTCTATCGAAACTATATAATTACAGGTATTCCCCAAATGTAACAAGATTTCTAGTGTTTTCATGGCTTCCAAGGTTAGTTACCAGGTTTAGATGGAGCACTGAAGTCATGACATTTTGCATGATAGAAATACTCTAAATGAGCTTTCTAATGACTATGAATTTGTTACATTTTAAATTTTTTAGGTATACATTTTTGCACGTGAATTGAATAGAGATTCATTATTAAAAAATAAACCTCTATATTGGATGCTCATGGAAAAATAGTAACTAAGAGAACAAAAAATTTAAAAAATAACTATGGTCTCTGTATTCGAGTCCTCTTTCAATCAAAAAAAGAAATTTTGAAATCAAGTAAATATATAATAAGTTACATGTGTCAAAAGCCATGTATGTCCAAATTCTTGTTAGGTAAACTTTAAACTCTGATAAAATATGAAATACTAAGGATAAAGACATCATATCACCCCTATGCTTTTGGTATGGATATTAAGAAACTAAATTCGAAAGAATTGCATTGATATCTATTGTAGACAAATGGTTATATGTGTCAAAAACAATGGCACTTTTTAAAACGTAGGTTTTTTATAACATACTAGTTTTCATGGGAGAAAAAATAATTCAATCAAATCAATTCAAAACAAAAATAAAAAATATATTTAGATTCTACACAAAAAATTGTAAAACACTCTAATTTACTTCATGTTCAAATTTCTAACCGTTAAGTACCAATTTGCATCCAAAAGTGAATTTTTTTTTTTGAAAATTCACAGTTCTATGTTAGTTTGGGCAAAAAAGTGTAACCCACTAAAATAGGTCTGACCCTTAGATATCTATAATGGCTAGTTGGAGGGGAGCTGCTATAAAGGAATGCATGACACATCATTCATAAGGAAAGCATGGAATTCAAGATTGAGAAGAGCTCAGTGAATTCGGTAAGGCAATTCAGTAGTAGAGTAGTGGAGCAACGGAGGTGCACCAAGTGTGAGAATTGGTCTTAGACACTTGGCTGCCTAAGTTGTATATTGAATTGTTGCTTATTTGTATTCATGAGCATGGAGCTCTTTTGTAATAAGGATGGCTAAGTATATTTAGCATGATCCATTCTTGGAGGCAATGTGTGTCTTTTGACATTGCATTCTATCTACTTATTCATTGTAAACTAGTTACTATTGAATCGAGCATAATTGGGGAGATCGCCCCACCCAAATATATTGGTTTGTGTTGTTTGCATTCTACATGTTATGTTGTGGATTCCCTTGCATTCAAATGGGAGTTCCTTGATCTATGTTTAAATATTTCGCATAAGCGTAATAAAGGTGAAGGTGTAGTTTGATATTCTTTTGTGTGAGCTCGACTTGCATAATTGCGCAAGAATAGTTAGTGCTACACGACTCTTCTTCCAGGGTCGGTGAATAGTTATGAATAATACAATGCTTTCATTCATGCATTCATTTTATTTTAAAAACTAGTTTATTATTTTGGTACTAAGATTCAATTCACACCATCTTACAATTCTTTTATCAAAATACAATTCTTGTTGTCTAGGTCAATCAAACACTTCAAATATGAGTTTAAAAAGAAATTCTATACTAAAACTACTAATATAAGTTTTACTTTTACATTTACCATAAAATTGTTCCTCGATACATTCCTTTAGCTATAAAATGATATGTAGCTATTCATTTATATTTGGTTACAGAAGTAACATTATTTGCTAGATGTCTATTATTTGACCAAATGCACTAGGGGAAGACATCTAGCAGCTGCCTTGGTTGGCTTTGTGCACCTAGATCTCCTAAATTGTAAGTCAAATTATGCTAATTTATTTTAAGTCTTACATAAGTGACTCAAGAACTTAAAGCTAAGGTTTCAATGTTTAACCATTTACAAATCTATTTAAAAGGTATCTATTAGGAAACCCTCACCCTAAGGAAAATAACATTTTTAATAAGTTTATTCATTGCACAACAAAATGCAATTATTAGTTTAGTAACTTATAAATTATTAGCTTTATTAAAAAGCAGGAAACTATTGTTTTCTTTTACCCCCCCAATTAATTCTAATGAAAAAATTACAAAGTTACAAGCTAATGTTTTGGTACATATATTTTTTAAATCAATTATACCAATCAAATTTCTGATTTTTGATTGGTCAGTGACCAATTTCCTGGGTACTTATTGATTTTTTTCAATTGACAAAAAAATAGAAATAAACAAGTGATAAGGATGAATTTAATAACACTTACACCTGCCAATACTGTTGTGCACAGTTATTTCTACTTCCCTACCAAAATTCTGAAGCAAATCACAGTTCAGCATAACGTACATATCGTGTGCAAGAATGGCATTTGCAATTGGCAAATATTGCGACAGCAAAAACAATTTCTATGAGTAAAACAACATGTGAGACCATGTGCATGGTGGTACTCGTAAACTCCTCATTGGTTGCAATCCGCTTGCTCTTTTGACTCCCATTGTCGTGTTTACACGGGCTCTAAAAGCGCTTCGAAAGGCTTTGGCATATAATTTTGGACAATTCTAAAGATATATTTAAATGAAATCCAAGAGTGGTAGAGCCGAAGATGCAAAATAGGTTGTAAGCCTATTTTAATGATTCTTGACTTCAAGGGCTTTTCAATTACTTTATGACTAATTATATATTATAAATTTCTTTCAAGTATAACTTAAGCTATGATTTAGATTTAGAATAAGTTGAATTCAATTTTTTTATGGAATGATTTTTTAAAGTTTCAAATGAAGATAAGTTATTAAAAGCAGGCAATTATATTATACATTAACGATAAATTAATTAGTTTAATTTAAATTAGGTGGGGGTTTAATATTTGAATCAAACTATACAACAATTATTTCAATATATTAAGAATGCAATAATTTCTAAGGAGAGACTAGAACCAAAATATTGTAAGAGGGCTCTACAAATTATATTATATATTTGTAAACTTTATGATGAATTACATTTTCATTTTAAAACTAAAAATTTAAATATCATTATTAGTATTACATGATTGAGTTGGCGTTCTTAGTACTAATTAATTAATATGCACAATTTTTAATATATTTTCTTAAACAAAGATTTAAAAATAATAATAAAATTTGCCTAAATTTTAAATATTAATTCTCCAATTCACATTCACTAATTACATTAATTAAATTTTCTAATTTCTCCATAATTAAAATAGTTAATTTTCACCTTTAGAGATTCTACCCTACGTATGTAAATATATTGGCTACAAGCATATAAAAAAGTCTAATACTTTAATTTATTCCATATCTTAAATTTACAATTTTTAAAAATTGGTTTTATATTCTTTTAAAAATAAAAAAGACCATTGATGCTAGGAGTCTAATTAGTGCAAAGAGGATTGGTCTAAAGTTATTATAATGTCCTCTAGTCACCAAGAAAATACTACAATCCTATTATAATGCCAGAAGGCAGGACATCCAACTCACAAAGAGCTCTTGTTGTCTACCAAGGGAACTCTTCCACCTTCTTAAGCTACTAATGCTATGGTAGGTGCTAATTGTATTTCTCTGTCCACTCGTGACAAGTCAAATCAGTAGGTCTTTCAACGCTGATATCGATGGAAACGCATTATTATGTGGAAATATTCCTACATATCTTTGTCCCTTAATGTGAAAGAAGACTTGATGTTATCCAGCTAATTCCCATATTGACCGTGAACTGATGGCACATTGCTGGTGCACCGACCTTTTAAAATTTTAATGTCGCTTTGAGCTGTCACAGCCGTATCTATCCCCAAGTCAAATCAGTGAACGTTTCGGAGGGAAACGGGTAACTTTGATATCGTTTAGCGTGGAGATGTTCCTGCATATCTCGACCTTTAATGTGAAAGGATTCTTGATTACAATATTTGACAGTGAATGCATGGGCCATCGCATGGGCCCTTGGCTATACAGCCATGAAAATGCACTTTCTTTACATTGCTTTTTCTAACTTTTCAAAAACAAATTCTAAATCCTCTCCTTCGTAAGGAAGTGCATTAAATTCTAAGTCCTCTCCTTCGTAAGGAAGTGCATTTTCGTGGCTGTATAGACGTTGCCTGAAGAAATGATATCACCGGCCGGTGCAAATATGTTGCACCGTAGCCGGTGCCGTGCCCATCGGCACCACCTTAAAATTTCAATGTCACTATAACTGTCACTGTCGTATCTGTCACCAAGCAAACTCGTCAATTTCGTCTCTGTCACTCCCACCAATTCTGGTCTGCGTCGCTGTCATCCCGGTCACAATTGTTGATTCCAGCAATTGTGGTGGGTGCCACTGTCATATCTGTCTCTCTTTAGCGAGGTACAGAGTGTGACAGGGATAGCGAGCCCATACAATAAACTTCTAAACTCGAGATTTAGTCAAACGGCTTTATGCAATCATAAAATGTCATAGCTATGCTCCTATGTTTATGCAATACCATACCCATACGGTTGCCTTTCTTTTGACGGTACTCTAAATTAAAACGTAAAGGGCGATGATAATATTCCATACCATCCATACATCCCACATTCCCACATCTGTGTGCATGTGCAAGAGTAAGTCCTTTTATGACAGGTTGTTAATCGGGAGACAAAATGCACCAAAGACTTTTTTTTTTTTTTAAGTTAAAAGATTCATGCAGAGTGAAATTTTGTTAAGAATTGAATAAAAGTACCTATACTTATTGATCCAATATTCAAACTCTTTTTAATAGTTGTGATAAGAGTTGTTGACTTGATATCTACACTCATTGACTTAATGTCGAGTTTTTTTTTTTTTTTTTACAACATTGCACCAATATTTGTGACTATAAGTTTTTATTACAATGATGACTATCTAGAATTGAATAAAATGTACCCTTACCTATAAAAATTAACCAATGATGTGATGCCACATCAGCTCTGCAAGTATGGGTACCCTTTATGCACGACCATTGGTCCCACTTTTTATTTGGGTTGTTTTAGACAACTTGGCAAAAAGCATGTTGATGTGGCATCATAATAGGTGATGTGGACTTGAAATCTTAGTTATAAGTAGATGACTCGCCAAATAAGCTATGTAAAAAATTGAGAGTGATTTAAAATTTCTACGTAAGATTTTGATAAGCGTGAAATTAGGGTGTTCAAATACTGAACCCTCTCCCCTATACAAATCATGAAGATCAAATGATAATTTTTTTAAAAAGTTAATTGTGTTTTCTTTTTATTTGAAATTTAGTCGGTAAAAATAGGTTCATTAATATTTCATTTATAATATGTTTGCTTATTTTTCTTAATATAATTTCTTTTATAGGTATATGTTTTTAATTCATTACTTTAGTAAATTCCTTTAAAAATAAATTGGGTACTATTATTTTTAAACATACATAACTCATACAAAGTTATAAAGTTTTTTTCTAATCAAAACTTAGCTTAAAATATAAATATCAATTTAATAATAGATAATTTTTTTTATTACAACTAATATTTCACTCAAGCTATAAGTTATTCTAAATAATGTTAAAATTAATGGTTGAATTTTTTAAAATATTTTTTCATATAATATAAAATTTAAATAATTTATTTTAAATATGTCAACTTAAATAATAATAATTAATAAAATAGATTAAGTTAAAAATTTGCAAAAAAATAATTTACAAAAATAATAAATTAAATCCATATATAAAAGAAAAAATGTCAAATTTAAATATCATTAAGATAAATTGTTGGAATATTTTTTTAATATAATTTTTCATACTTGATATAAATATCACATATAGTATATATAAAAGAGAGAGAAAAATATGTTAAAAGACAATTGAACCAAGGCATACATTTTTACTTGACAAATATTCAAATCTTTTTTCAAAATGAACAGAGTAGTACTTATCATAAAAGGATTGACAATATTGTACAACAAGAGTTGGGGCATGGCTCTGGCATGCATGGAAACATGGGGATGTGGGATGTATGGATAGTATGTAATATGAGCATCCCCTTTACATTTTAATTTAGAGATTAGACGTTGCCCAAATCATTGTATCAAATTTAAAGTACAACTTACTAATTACAAAAGCAAAACTAACAACTAACAACTTTCCAAAGCCCTAAAGTCAAACTAAAGACTAAGAGCTCACCCCTCATTACCTTTAATCCTCCCCCTATTTAATGCTACCCCTCATTACCTTTAAGCTCTATTAATGTGTATCCTATTTTGTTGTCCATATATGTTGTATCACATTTTGAGAACCATAATTGGCAACTATGCAACCATGAAGGCTTTGAATATCTAGATGGGATTCATACTTGAACTACATTCAATTTTGAGAGATATCCCAAAATGTAAAGTAATCCATAAATTAAAACATAATTATAACTGTTCATTTCTTGTGTCACTTATGTGTAAAATCTTTTCTTTTGTTAGTTTTTATTGTTCCTATGAAGATGTTTTATTTATTAATGAATAGACAGACAAATGTAAATAGGTTTAACTTTTGCTCAATATTAGGTCATTTGTAGATATTGATTTATGTATTCTTTTTGAAGTACATATCAGATATCAAGAAGTGATGGGTTCGCAAGGAGATAACTTTGTTGAATACCCATTTAATTAATGGGTCATAGGGTTTCCACATAGCTAGGGTATCTATTTCATATAGGAAATGATAGTTAGACAATAAACCTATCTCTATTTAATCCTACCCCTCATTACCTTTAACCTCTATTAATGTGTATCCTATTTTGTTGTCCATATATGTTGTAGCACATTTTGAGAACCATAATGGGCAACTATGCAACCATGAAGACTCTAAATATCTAGATGGGATTCATGTTTGACCTACATTCAATTTTGAGAGATATCCCAAAATGTAAAGTAATCCATAAATTAAAACATAATTATAACTATTCATTTCTTTTGTCGCGTATGTTCTTATCTTTTGTTTTGTTAGTTTTTATTGTTACTATGAAGATGTTTTATTTATTAATGAATAGATAGGAAAATGTAAGTAGCTATAACTTTTGCTCAATATTAGGTCCTTTTAGATATTCATTTATGTTTTCCTTTGAAGTGCATGTCCTCTTTTTGTCTTTACATTTTTATATATTTCTATTAGATATCAAGCAGTGATGGGTTTAGAAGGAGATAGCTTTGTTGAATACCCATTTAATTAATGGGTCGTAGGGTTTGATTACAAAAAACTAAAATCTTATTATCGATTTGATCTATGAATGTCATATGGTGACAAGATAAATAAATGTTCCAAATATCAGTATTACATTTGCCTTTTTATTGCCAAGTTTTTCAATACTTAAAATCTATTTGCAATTCTTGTTATTTTACCAATGTGATAAAAAGCCCTTTAGGGCACAACCATAACCTTATTCTAATTGAACCTACCTTCTCTTTTGAGCACTTTTGCAAAATGAAAAAAAAAAAAAAAAAAAAACAAAAAAAAAACCTACAATATTATTAGAAAGAAAGAAGAAGTTCAATTGCTCACTTTGATAAGGTGCATTTTTTGTTTTCACTTCCTCTCTTCAATACACTTTTCCTTTCTTCAATTACCTAAACTAATAATGTCATTTGTTTGTTGACAATTTTATCTACTTTTCTTTTACACAAAGCGATGAACAAAGTCATTTTGACTTGTCATACACAAGATTTACTACTGAACTCCAAATAATTGCAGATCTCAAATTTATAGAAAATCCTACAAGTTTTACCCATACAAAAGCATTGTACTATCAAATTTGACATACTTAACACAATTATATTGATAAACCACTATTCAACTTCAAAAATACCTTTTTTGTTAAGCACTTTTGGACCACTCTAGCCATTATTGTTTCATGACCAACAATCCTATATATCATAAAAATTATGTTGAACCCTTTAGTTATTTGTGCAATTTCATACAATTTTAATATCCATTAAATACTCTATCGACTTATCCCTTGAACTTCTTACAAGTACAAGTGCTAGTTTATAACACTTTATCCACAATTAGTTATGGACATTCAATGCATTCGATGGTATCGACTATCTCTTTCAGTATCCTTCAATGGAACAGGCTATCCAGCCGACAAATTCAACTTTTATAACATTTATTAATTACATTAAAAATAACAAACAACTATTGAGTGGGTTTTAATTTATTTAATATGTACTGTTAAATGGGCAAATATCATGGTATGACATCTGGCCAACATCTGTCTCCCGGGATCTCATGGATGTCATTCATGTTTTATGGTGTTTATGGATTTTAATATATGAATAATGGTGTAAATGTTGTAAGATGCTGTGATATTGCTATCAGGATTTAACTGTGTGATTTTGAGTCAAACTCATTGACCCATGTTTCATTAGTAGTGATTTAACATGAATCCATCTCTCATGAGAATAAATGGAACACTTGGCACTCATTGGATCTAGGTAATGCTCACAGGGATGAAGCACTGGAATTTCTCGGGAGGTCACCCATCTCAGTACTACTTTAGCTTGAGTGTGCTTAACTACAGAGTTTCCTCCATGGTTAAACCCAAAGCTTGCAACCCCATTTGCACAACCTTTACCAAATGTTGTGCCTTATGAACCATTCATTAGAAAGTCCCTTAAGCTCATCAATTGATAAGTAAGATTCATGTTGAATCACTAATCATGAAACATGGGTAAATGAGTTTGACTCAAAATCACACAATTAAACCCTGATAGCAATATCACAATTTGACTTAATGTGGAAATTATCCCCTACTTATCAAATGATACATTCTGTCCAACAGCATTGCCGCGTTATATGTTTAATGAACTGACATAATTGATGGGTGTAAATCATGGATAGCCGTGCCCGTTCACAAAGTTTGCCGGCGTTAAAATTTCCCCGTCAGCAACGAAGGCCGACGGTGGAATCTATTCACTCGTAATGGGCGTCTTGAAAGCTCCTTTCTCTATCTTAAAATATTTCAAATACTGTAAATAATTTTATTAGGTAAAGGCCATCTCAGAATTAGGGGAGGTTGAGACTACTTGAAAATTGAAGTTCCTGCTTAATGAGAAATCAATCGCATTTGCTCATTATAATCCCCCTGCATACGAAAAGACCTCTGGATCAGGCCATTCTTCTGTCTATATTTCTGAAGGTTTAACAGAAACCTTCAGTAATGGCTTTCTCTTCCGACGCCCGGAGAGCGCTAGGCGCATTAATCAATCCATACCACGTTTTCCTCAGTCATCGTGGACCCGACACCAAAGATAATCTCGCGAGCTTCATCTATCATTCTTTCGCTGAGAGTAAAGTGAATGTGTTCTTCGATAGAAATGAATTTGTTCCTGGACAGAATATACCCCATGCAATACCGGAATTAATCTCCCTTTGTTCGGTCCAGGTAGCAATTTTGTCCCCCGGATATGCTGAGTCCCATTGGTGCTTGGAGGAACTCCGTTTAATGCATAATACTGGTGCTAAGATTATTCCTGTATTTTGTGAAGTTCGTCCTCAAGATGTTGTTCAGCTCCAAAAGAAGGAAGGAATATATGCAGAAGCATTCAAGAAGCTTGCGAAGAAAAAAGACTGCGGTAAAATACGATATGAACCAGACACAATTGAAGAATGGAGACTTGCACTGTGTAAAGTGGGTGATATTCCTGAACCGTTGGTTTCAAATTCAGAAGAGTTCAACGGGTAAGCTTCTACATTCGTATTGCGTTTATGGTGTTTTTTAAGACCAATCTATATTCGCAAAGATACTATTTGAACTCTAACCTCTCATTTCTGACGAAATGCTTCTGTTTTTTATGGGAATTTCAGGGACTTGGGAAAGCTTGCGGTTGCCTTGTACAGTAAGGTTAAGCAACAGCTACAGCGTTGTGATGGCTTAGTTTGGCTAGAAATGCCTTCTTCTTGCCGGGTCCAGAAAACGCAGGAAACACCAATCGGGCGGTGTGATGTTTTCATCAGTCATCATGGTCCCGACACAAAAAATAACCTCGCGAGCTTCATGTATCATTCTATCTCTGAGAAAGGAGTAAATGTGTTTATGAATAGAGATGAATTTGTTGCCGGACAGGAGATGCCCCCTGCAGTATCCGAAGCAATCTCCACTTCTTCAGTTCAGATAGCTATTTTGTCCCCCAACTATGCCGAGTCCCATTGGTGCCTGGAGGAGCTCTATTTAATGCAGAATACTGGCGCTAGGATCATTCCTGTATTCTATAAAGTTCCTCCTGGAGATCTTCAACTACTCCGAAAAGACCAAGGAATGTATGCAGAAGCATTCAGCAAACTTAAAGTGGAGGGTGAAAAGAACGGTGACACAATTGAAAAATGGAGGAATGCACTGTGCAAAATAAGCAATATTTCGGGTTGTTTGGAATCAAAAGAGTTCAAAGGGTAAGCCTTAAACTCAGTGTCGAGTTTATGGTAATTTTAAAATCGATCTACGTTCTCAAATGTAAATAATTAAACTGTCGGTACTTAATTTTGATGAATTGCTTCTGTTTTTAATGGGAGTTTCAGGGATTCAGGGATTCTTGCGGTTGAGGTGCGCATTCAGGTCATGCACCATCTCAGGAGGGTATGGAAAAAGACGGGGGTTGATGGCTTATTTGGGCTAGACAAGACCGTAGATGATTTCAAAGGCTATTTGGAGAAAATTAGTAAGGAGCAAAGTGAGAAGGTTAAGATTGTGGGGATTGTCGGAACTGCAGGCTGCGGAAAGACAAAATTGGCGGAAGAGTTCTATTATAGCCACCGAAGTTCCTTCGACAGATCAAGCTTACTTGTTGGAGTAAGAGAATCTTCGAAGCAAAATGGATTGCCGACATTACAGAGTCAGCTTTTAAAGGAGCTAACGAATGACTGTTTAGCAATCAGCAATATAACCGAAGGCAAAGAAATAATTGCAGATCGATTAAGACGCCTGTGTGGCACAAAATCCTGGAACTTTCTTATAGTTATCGACGACGTTGATCACCATCAACAACTGCAAGCTCTTCTTAGGGAGGCGGACATTTTGAGTTCAGGTAGTTTGGTAATTGTGACAGCCCGTAATAAGGCGGTTCTGAAACTCTCAGGAATCTCCTTATTTTACGAAACCAAACCCATGTACTTGAAAGACGCTGAAGAATTGTTGCGTAGCACAGCCTTTCCCCAATCCCAACTGACAAATGGATTAAACGATTTGATCCAATCTGTTCTGAGCAAGTGTGGCCACCGTCCAGAATTTCTAGGTCGTTTAGGCAGAAATCTTCATTTGTATGGTAATAACGATAAGCAAGAGTGGGAGGATGAGCTGCAAATGATGATGCCTGAAATATTCAAAGCTATCTGTGGTGATCTAGAAGAGGAGGAGAGACAGATATTTCTGGATATTGCCTGTTTTTTCGAGAAAATAGACAAGAATTCAGCGATACGCGTGTGGACTGGATCAGGATGGAGAGGCGCGCGAGCTCTTCAAAAGCTGGAGTATATGTGCCTTGTTCATGTTGACGATGCTTCTAATTTCTTCATAATCCCCGAGTATCTTCGAGATTTGGGACGAGAGATAGCAGATCGGCAGCTTCACAGCGCTCCAGATCTTCCATGTCGTCTATGGCGTTCAAATACAGCCAGAGATTTTCTCAAAGAACCCCTGCTCCAGGTACTTCTACATTTTTAAACCCTTCATATAAACAGAGATTCCACTGCTCCGGTTACTTTACATTTCAAAACCCTTATATGAACTGAAATTCCTGGAAATCCATACATAGGATTGCTCATAGTTTTAACAATAACAATTGCTCGTGCAGGCAAGCGCAAAAATACGGGGAACCAGAGAGGCGAGCCACAAGAAGCTGTTTGAAAGGGCAACCGACGAATTGTTAAAAATAGACCTCCTTCATGTGAGCGGCGATATTCGTAACGGTGCTTTTCGCGATCGTTTAAGAAATTTGGTATGGCTTCGCTGGGAAGAATGTCCTGAAGCAGCCATTTTTCTAGCAGAAATGAACAACTTACGAGTCCTAGAATTGTTAAAAGGAGAATTCGAAAAACTGGGTCAGGTATGTCCTCATAAATCTTCTGAAGCGTCTCGAGACATAAAAATAGTTATGAATACACAAATAACATAGTCTTAGATGTTGAAGACAACCTTTCTTGCGTTGTGGACTCATGTCGAAATAAACATGTTCCGAAAATGCAGCTGCCAGTAGAGTTGAGAGAGATGACCGTTGAATGCACCAGACTAGTACAGATTCCACCAACAATAGGGATGCTAAGTCAATTGGAGAAATTGACTTTCGATTCTACTGTTAGGCTGGAGTGTCTGCCACCAGAATTCTGTGATCTGCAAGGTTTGAAACACTTGGTGCTTAGGCAGTGCGTACGCCTAAAATCCTTACCAGGCAAGTTCGGACGTTTGATAAATTTGCAATTCATAGACCTTTCTTTTTGTCGAGAGCTATCTTCACTGCCTCGATCCTTCCGTCTGTTGACTCAACTGAAAACGCTTGATGTGAGCAATTGTCGGAAACTGAAAATCCAACGAGATATATTTAAGTACATTGAGAACATTGAGGAATTGACAATGAATAACTGTACGGAGTTGAAGATGTTGCCAACGCAAACGACCAAGCAAAAGTCATTGAGGAAGCTGAGCTTGTTTGCTACCAGCATAAAAGGACTGCCAGGCGATATCAATGAATTGACGGAATTGCAGCAATTGAAAATAGGGAGCTCCTTCTTGAAGAGTTTACCTCCTTCTCTCATGAATATGCCCTCATTGATGGAGCTTCATCTTCTAAATTGCACACAGCTAACCTCTTATTCCCGGTCATACGGAGCTTTACATCTTTTAGATTCTCCTCAGTCACAGGCACAGGAAGCCAATACCGTAATCAGATCTTTATATGTGTACCGTCGTTCCTGAATTCGGCGTGGAAGATCAATTCTTTGCACGCTCTAGCGGGAGCACCCTAATGTTATCGATGTAAGTTCACGCTGGATACCACAACTCATTAATGTAATTTTGCCATATGAATGCAAGTATATTTTGTTGGGATTTATGCCAAGTATACTCTTTAGCTCATTCTCCATCAATTACTGTGTGTGAGATATTTTGTCCCATTCATCTGCCGTTCACTTCATCCTCAGGATTTTCCCCCGCTGCACAATTATGAATTTTAATTAATGTTTTTGTTTTGCTGTTACTGTTTGCTTTGCCAGTTGAATGTATGAAGGCGGTTTGGTTAATACAGATTCTAAGGGAGAGAAAGGAATCTAGAATAGTAATGCACCCAACAAATAGGGAATTTTGTTTTCTATTTTCCCGAGTATGAAGAAAGAATAGCGGCTCTGTATATGTATTCATATATATGATCATACTTCATATGTTTTTTAAAATAAAAATATATCATTTTGGGTTCGTCTATTTTCTCTCTGTTACTCTTTTCTTTGCAATCTGTGTAAGATTTTTTTCTCTCTCTCTTCCCTCAATGATATGTGGTACCAGAGCAAAAGATCAATATAGCTAAAGATTTCCAGAAGGTTCTTAAAGAAGCTTAAGTGTCTTCGAGCAGAAGTCTTTATATACGACAAAAACATAATCATATTGAACAAGTCTATAAATTTCACAATTCAATGGAAATTTAATTATAATTATTGCACAATCACAATAAAGACATTATTCAATCATTATTCACTTCTGAAGATATATGGGACTTTGTGGAGAATGAATTTCCCGAGCCTGCAGATAGAGCAGCATATAACACATTGTTTTAAGTAGAGAGAGATTTGTTCGACCACATTATCTTATGAAGAAAAGGATTTGTTCGACTACAATAGCAAAAAAGATGTGAACGCAATCCTCTACATATTTCAATCAATGTATATGTGTCTTTCCAATTACTACACCAGTAAAAAAAATTGTAGGCACAGGATATTCTGCAAGGTCTGTTTGGTTGGAGAAGATGAATTTCTCCCAGGTTATCTCATAACCAGGTTTTTGAAAACTTGGTTATGAGTTTTAGGAAGATAGTTGGACTGTTTGATTGACATGGAAGATGAATATACAAATCCATATTCTGCGTCTGATTGTGAATTTAGAAATTGGAATTGGAACGGAATATGATTGGGAATATCTTTTTCTTTCGTTTGGTTGTTCATTTTTGAATTGGAATTGAAATTTGAAGTAAATTTTTTTAATCTTATTTTATTAATGAAACACAAGTATTATAATGAGTGAAGTATTAATATTTAATTTAATATTTATGATTACTAATTTATTTATAATTAGACTACATTATTATTATTTTTAATTCTTAAATATTCACAGTTTTATTTTGTTAGTAAAGAATAAATAAAATGATTATTATTTTTTATTTTAGTTCTATTTATTAGCAAAGAAAAGTAAAAAATGATCATACTTGCAATCATTTGTACAACGTTATAAATTGTCTTATAGATGGGAATTGTGATCATATATATATTTATATATTTTTGGAAAATTATATAAGATGAATTTATCATCGAATTCATCTGAACTTCATAATTGTCAAACTCGAACTCGAACTTGAAACTGTCTGTATTGTTAGATGGTCATTCTTGCATATATAAACTATGTATAGATCAAACAGAAACAAACATTCAAATAGCAATGTCATCAAAATATGTTCAAATTATGAATGTGATCCAAATATGTTTAAATTAGGTATGTGATCAATAATTCAATGTTACATATGTAGCATAAGATAGAAGATATAAAAATAATATCCATGAACTGATGAGAAAGAACAATATCCATGATTTGAATGGTGGTGTGAAAACACTAGGAAATCCATGCTCTATACCCTTATGCCCCACATTCGGCGAGCAACCCTCTCATGCTGTTCAATCTTCCCATTACTATTTGTATTGTTAGATGGTCAATCCTACATATACGAACTAAACATGCTTGAAAAATTAAAACCTGATTATTTTTTAATGGAATACACCAAGGAGTAGCATCAGAAATATTGATTGTTTACAAACATGCATAGTAAACAATCATCAGATAGTTCATTTTTTATCAGCATGTGTAGTCTCGCAATATCAACAATTAGGAGCAATAAAAAAAATACAAAAGAAAGACACTTTGTCAATACTGTTGACAATCTTGTCAAGAAGCACATACATAGGAAACCAAATTGCGGAAAAAAGACAAGAAATTTAAAAAAAATCTAAGAAAATTAAGAATATACATATAACATGGGACAAAATCATGAACTGTACAATCATCTACCAGAAATCCTCAATACTTTTGATAATCTTATCAGCGAGAATATATAGAGGAAATCAAATAGGGACAAAAAGACAAGAAATAAAAACATATGCAAGAAAATTAGGACTATAGATATAACATAGGACAAAATCATTAACTATACAATCATCTACCAAATCACATTTCTGTCAACATATGCTCTCAAGTTCTTTAATTGAGCATTCATCATTTGCCACTCCTCGTGTATTCCACGTATGTATGGTTCAATTATAGCTCTAATTAACAATGCAATGAACAACTATACCAAATGTTTATAAGATCATAAACTATGTATAGATCAGGTATGTATAGCAAAATAGTAAAAATGTGCTCAGTGATGAGTTCTAGTATAGTGTTGTGAGAGATCAATGCAATACCATTAAACAAAGCCAACTAACCAGCATAAATTACTTCACATGCCAATTGTGTGAATGCCAATGAAATGGACAACTAAGCTATGCATAGATCAAGTATGTATACATACATACATACATGTGTGTACATACATACATACATGTGTGTACATATGTACATACATGTGTGTACATACATACATACACACATACATACATCAATGCAATACCACTAAATAGAGCCAAAACTGGAATTACTTTAGATGAAAATCACACCAATGTCACTGAAATGAACGACTAAACTATTTATTGACCAATACCAATCATGCCAATGAAATGAACAACTAAACTATGTATTGACCAATGCCAATCTTGCCAATGAAATGAACAACTAAACTATGCATAGATCAAGTAATTAGTTCAAGTTTAGTATTGTGAGAGATCAATGCAATACCATTAAACAAAGCTGGAAGTCATAAACTATGTATGGATCAGCTATGTATAGATCAATGGCAATCATGGCTTTTATCTATACATAATCAATATGTGCTCAATATGTGCTCAATAATGAGTTCCAGAATGTGCTAACGTGATTACCTCTGATTACCTATATATATCATAGTGCCAATCATAAAATAGGATTACTTCAGATGCCAATCATACCAATCATACCAAAGGCAACTCATAAAATAGAATTACTTCATATGCCAACCATACCAATGCCAATGAAATAGTCAAAATGTACCTAATAATAAGTTTTGGTATAGTGCTATGAGAGATCAATGCAATACCATTAAATAAAGTCAAGTGGTAAACTATGTATGGATCAAATATATATCTAATTATAGATCAATGGAAATCATGGCTTTTATCTATACATAGTTGACCTATACATAGTTTATCATGGTTTTATTTCTATCTGCTATCTGCTTAGCAAAATAGTCAATGTACGTTGTAACTGTTTGTTTCAAATTTGTTTAGCAAAACAGTCGATATATGCTGTAACAGTTTGTTTAGAATCTGTTTAGCAAAATAGCCAATATGTGCTCACTAATGAGATGAGAGAGCAATGCAATACCATTAAATAAAGCCAAGTGGTAAACTATGTATGGATCAAATATGTATCTAATTATAGATCAATGAAAATCATGGCTTTTATCTATACATAGTTTATCATGGTTTTATTTCTATCTGCTATCTGCTTAGCAAAATAGTCAATATACGTTGTAACTGTTTGTTTCAAATCTGTTTAGCAAAACAGTCGATATATGTTGTAACAGTTTGTTTAGAATCTATTTAGCAAAATAGCCAATATGTGCTCGCTAATGAGTTCTAGTATAGTGTTGTGAGAGATCAATGCAATACCATTAATCAAAGTGAATCATGCCAATGAAATGAACAACTAAACTATACATAGTTGACCTATACATAGTTTATCATGGTTTTATTTCTATCTACTATCTGCTTAGCAAAATAGTCAATATGTATTGTAACTATTTGTTTCAAATCTGTTTAGCAAAATAGTCGATATATGCTATAATAGTTTGTTTAGAATCGGTTTAGCAAAATAGCCAATATGTGCTCACTAATGAGTTCCAGTATAGTGTTGTGAGAGATCAATGCAGTACCATTAAACACAACCAACTCATAAACTATGTATGGATGTTCGTCCTATAATTATGTAGTATACATGGCAGAGCAATGACAATCATGGCTTTTATCTATACATAGTTGACCTATACATAGTTTATCATGGTTCTATTTCTATCTGCTATCTGCTTAGCAAAATAGTCAATATATGTTGTAACTCTTTGTTTCGAATCTATTTAGCAAAATAGTCAATATATGCTGTAACAGTTTGTTTAGAATCTATTTAGCAAAATAACCAATATGTGCTCACTAATGAGTTCCAGTATAGTGCTGTGAGAGATCAATGCAATACCATTAATCAAAGTAAATCATGTCAATGAAATGAACAACTAAACTATGTAGAAATCAATGCAATACCATTAAACATAGCCAAATCATAAACTATGTAGTATACATGGTAGATCAATGACAATCATGGCTTTTATCCATACATAGTTGACCTATACATAGTTTATCATGGTTCTATTTCTATCTACTATTTGCTTAACAAAATAGTCGATATATGTTGTAACTGTTTGTTTTGAATCTATTTAGCAAAACAGTCAATATATGTTGTAACAATTTGTTTAGAATCTATTTAGAAAAATACTCAATATGTGCTCACTAATGAGTTCTAGTATAGTGCTTAAAAAAAATGTCAATATATGCTATAACAGTTTGAAATGAACAACTAAACTATGTAACAGTTTCTTACCAGTCCACTTAGAAAAACAATCAAAATGCTCAGCAATGAGTTCCAATATAGTGCTATGAGAGATCCAATGGCAATAAAATGAACAACTAAACTATATATTGATCATTACCAATCATGCCAATGAAATGAACAACAAAACTATGTAGTGATCAATGCCAATCATGCCAATGAAATGAACAACTAAACTATGTATTGATCAATGCCAAACATTAAATAGTGACAACTCATAAATTGATCCACGCAAAATAATTAAACAGAGGCAACTCATAAACGTGAATTACTTTAGATGCCAATCATACCAATGTCAATTAAATAGTCAAACTGTGTTCAATAATGAGTTCCAATATAGTGCTGTGAGATTAGTATAGTTCCAGTTTAGTGTTATTAGAGATCAATGCAAAACCATTAAACAAAGTAATCATGCAACATATGTCATTGCAATCCAGTCAGTAGCTGAAATAGCTAAATTATACCAAATGTCATTGCAATCCAGTCCAATTTCTCCCCCTCATCCATCATCAAGAACCCTTTAGCTCTTTCATGTTGAAGCATGAAGGTATCATGTGCTTTCGCAAAAACTACTCAATTCAATTTAGGGATAGCTTTAAGAGCGGTATATGCGGCACTCAAAACATTATCCTCTTTAGATTTATCCACTTTTACAATCTGAGGCTTACCAAGGCCATCTTTTAGTTCCTTCATAGTTTCACATATCACATCCAATGATGCAGATAGAGTTGTCTTCTTCCTCTTTCCCCTCCTTGATGATGATGGTGGAGGAGTCCCTTTAGTACTCGCACTCAACTGATTGGAATGATATACCTCTTCATCAAAATATGGTTAACTATCAAGAGGTGTACCACAATTGGTATCGTCCTCATTAAGCACATGGAATGCATCATGCATAGGGTGCCCTTCTTCAGCATCAAGGGCTATTGTAGTTGTGAACCCTTCAGCAATGTCATTGCCGACAATTACAACTAACTCATCAAAATATTGGAAGGGTGACCCCTTATACATTTTTACATTTTTGAATTTTCTCCTCTTCATGTAAGCATTAATAGATGGATTAGGTTGTTAGTTTTTCATTACTAAAATAAAAAGGGAAAATTTATTCAATCAAAAAAGCACAAAGATCATCCTACCTTCAAAAGCTCATCCCACACAGAATCCTCAACATCCACAGTTTGAGTTTCTTCATTCCAAGCTAACCCACTTGTATTTTTCAAGTCCTTCATTACTCTATATCCTACTTTCCACGTTTTCAGCTTATTCTTAAAATGATCTCGTGATAGATTCAAGTTCATCCCTTCATTGAATGTCCTCTCTATAGCAGTCCAGGCTTCTTTTTTAAAACCACCTTCTCCTTTTCGTCTGAGATGAACTTGTTTGAGGAACAAGTCTAGAAACTTGTGTTCCATCAGTTTTGTCCACATTTTCTTCTTTGAAGAAGAAGATTTGTTGCTCGCAGTGAGGGATTCATCTATATCACTCAAAGTAATGGGAGAACAAATCTGGTTCACATGATCAGATCCATGCATGCTCATCATGAGCTCAGTATATGCCATTGTGTACTCCTTCCTGTATTTCATTTAAATTTGAAGGTGATAAAATTTAAATATCAATTTGTATTACATTGTAATGGAATGAGGCTAACATATTGAATAGGTAAACGTATTACAATTTAAAGTAATCATATGATTGAAATTGAAAGTTACTACTCTTTAAATTTAAATGGAATGCAACAAGGAGTAACATTAGAAAAATAGGGTTTTCAACGAATTCGTTGTTCTCTTGTTACTAGTGGACTTATGATCTTCATCATTTGGTACTCCTTGCTATATTTCATTTAAAATTGAAGACGATAAACTTTAAATACATCCTAATGCAATGAGGCTAACATTTAATAAACTTGAAAGCATTTAACTGAAGATGATAGACATTATTCAACTACATCATGTAACAGTTTGAGTGGTTTTGAGGCAATGGATAGGAGGTATAGTTGGGAGACATTTAAGCTACTCCTATAAGATGATACACATCATCAACCTACTATACTAGTCAATTCAAACTTTTCCAAATCATCAGATACTATACATTTAATTGTAACTATGGTGATAGATGGAAGATTTGTGCACAAAATATCATTTATAGAGGCTTGGTGTGCAAGTTGCAATAATTGATGATAACACATCAGCATCAACAAAATGACTAGTAAGACAAAATGGTGATATCAATGGTAGGTAAATAGTTGTGAGCCCCATTATGAAGCATGTTATTGTACTTTCTCTATGCAAAGATGTATAATAATTGTGCTTTCTTACATTTAATCTACATTTCAAGTTTGATTGTGTATAGCATATATGATCAAGAGTTTTTTTACATAAAGTAGGTGTGAAATTGAAATTTAACGGTCTTTTTATTTAATTGGAATGTAGCAAGGACTGATATCAGAATAATGAAGTCACACACCATCATTGTATATGCATACATCAATTTTATCATATAAGGTACATTGCCTTCTAATAAATCATTTATTCTCGAGATCTATAATCTTCCCACATCCTACTTGCTATATCTTCTCAAAATTAAGCCCACTCATTTCTATCCTCCTGAGACAACCCATATGTCTCAAGTAGTGGTACCTCTATCCCATCACGATCATCTTCCTCTTTAATAGTTACTTCCGATGGAAGGCCATCCTTTATCGTAATGAAATTGTGAAGTATGCAACATGCTAAAACAATATAGGATTGTGTCATGATATCATAATACGTTGCATGTCTTAAGATTGGAAAAAACTACTTTAGAATACCAAACGTACATTCTATTGCATTTCTAAGAGAGGAGTGTCGATGGTTGAACAACTCATGT
The DNA here is from genome assembly GCA_028749045.1 of Cupressus sempervirens. Lineage (NCBI taxonomy): Eukaryota > Viridiplantae > Streptophyta > Pinopsida > Cupressales > Cupressaceae > Cupressus > Cupressus sempervirens. Next base: position 156,540,306 of record CM053789.1, read on the forward strand.
GCAGAGTTTATTGGGTTATCTCTTGACCACTCTTTCAAGTGGTAGCATGTACACCAATAAGGAGCGATAAATCCAAGTGCATTTGGATATCCAACATCCACAAGACAAAATTTTCCTACATAAAGAAAGTATATTATCAATACTTGAAACATTTAGCATACCCTTGAGTATATTAAAATGTGATTTAGCTTACCAGGGGGAACTACAACTAGATTTGATTTGGACAGAGCTGAGGCTAGAACATGACTATCTGCAGTAGAGCCTTCCCAACCAGCAAGGCAGTACTGAAACTTACAATCAAAGGAGTAGACACCCATAACATTTTGTGACAAGTTCCCTTTTCTATCACAATATTTAACCTGTATGTCGACATTGACTCGCACTGGAATATGGGTTCCATTGATAGCTCCAATGCAATCCTATGGGATATGATACACTAATCAAATGTATGCTCGAGTAATAATAAGATAAGGACAACAATCCAGATAATAAACTTGTAACAATGTGTGATTTACCTTTAAGAATGGTTCAAAATGATCCTTCCCACTAATTTCAGGAGGAATGCCTAGACGAGGTGGTATGAAGTAATCCCTGTGAAGGGCTAAGATAGATGTCAACACCTTGTGGAAGTACCGACTAACTGTCTCTCCTAAGTGCCCAAAGTTATGAGCAATCTTACGGTTCCTTAGACTATGCCCAAGGGTGTGGAGGAACATCACTAGTTGTTCCTCTAACTTCAAGTGGATTGTATCTCTTAAGCTTCCTTTCAGCCTAAGAATATGAGCTAGAGAAAAGAAGGCTGCTCTACTCATCCGAATCTGATAATGACAATCCACCTCATTCGAATGAATAATGTCTCTACGAAACGAATTTCCTTTTCTTATTCTTTTACCCATTTGAATGCCTTCTCAGGCTACCAGTACTTTGGCTATGCCAAAAAAGGCAAAAAGAATTGTGAGAATGTGGGTGTATGTGGTCTTCCTAACTATGTGTCCTTGAACCTCTATATTCTCCATAGGATCCATCAGTGGCCTAAAATGTGGACAATTTAAACACTATCAGTTATGAGATATAACTATCACCTATCAAGATACAACATGATTATTTGCTAGCCTCATTGCATTAAGAAGTCAATTATTTATTCAAATACAGCAAGGAGTACCAACTACTAAGGATCATAAGCCCATAATGAACAAATTACAATAATGTGTAATTCTATTCCATGTAATCTATCTGTACCAATGAAAGCATAATATTGATTCCATTTGTCTATATGTATACACACATGTATGTATGCATGTACATACACACACACATGTATGCATGTATGTATGTATGTACGTACACACACACATGTATGTATGTATGTACGTACACACATGTATAAATGTACAGACACATATGTATGTATGTACACATACAAGTGTACAAATTATAACCTAAATTTGGGTTTTTATGAATGTGTTTTAATAAACCGTCGGGTCCACTGAAACTGAGGCTTGCCTTTTAGAAGATGAAAATGAGCATTGTTGGCATGTGGGAATAGGATTTCTTTCTACATTGATTTATACATAGTTTATGACTTCATAAACTATGTATAATTGATGTATACATAGTTTAGTTGCTCATTTCATTGGCATGATTTGCATTGATCTCATTAATGAGCACATATTTACTATTTTCCTAAGCAAATTTCAAACAAATTGTTACAACATATATTGATTGTTTTGCTAAGTAGATAGCAGATACAAACACAAACTATGTATAGGTCAACTATGTATAGATAAAATCTATGATTGTCATTGATCTACCATGTATACAGTATACTAAATAAATATAAGATGGATTTAGTATCCACCCTTTCCCAATGTAAAACTAAAACATGTGAATAAGGTCATAGGCATAAATGCTTATAGTTAGGTACATCCATACATAGTTTATGACTGGGCTATGTTTAATGGATTTGCAATAATCTATACATAGTTTATGATTTGGCTGTGTTTAATGGAATTGCAATGATCTATACATAGTTTATGACCTCATAAACTGTGTGTGCATGAACTATGTATAGATCAGAGCCACGATTGGAATTGATCTATACATAGTTTACAACATCATAAACTATGTACAAGTAAAAACCCTAATTGCCATTGATCTATACATAGTTGATCCATACAGAGTTTACAACTTGGTTCTATTTAATGGTATTGCATTCATCTCTCACAACACTATACCATAACTCATTACTAGTAAGAAATTGTTACAAAGTTTAGTTGTTCATTTCACTAGCATTGATCTCTCATAGAATTATACTAGAATTCATTAGTGAGCACATATTGACTATTTTGGTAAATAGATTCAAAACAAATAGTCACAACATATATTGACTATTTTGCTAAGCAGAGAGCAGATAGAAATGGGACCATGATAAACTATGTATAGGTCAACTATGCATAGAGCACATACTGGAACTCATTATTGAGCACATATTGACTATGTATAGATAAAAGCCATGATTTCCATTGATATATACTTGTACATTTCATTTCTATTGATATATATTACTATTTTTCTAAGCAGACCTGCAAAAAACTATTACCATTTTGAACTAAATGAACAAAAAAAATTCCAAAAAAACCCAATATGCAAATGTGGGTGCGAGAAGAGAACCGTGTGTGTGAGAAGAGAGCTGTGTTCAAAGCCACTGCCACCATCCAAAGTGGAGAAACCCCAACCACAACCACAACCACGACAAATGCCACAACTCAACAAACGCCACAACAATAGCCACAACCACAACAAACGCCACAACCAAAGCTAGAGAAAATGCCAGAACAACCACAACAACCTTTGTCTTCCACAATACTCAACACAACAACAAAACAACAGTGCCAAAATGAGTTTGGATCTTCCAAAAACCTAAGGTAGATTTTGCAGACCTGACGGTTTATTCAAACCCATTTATAAAAACCCAAATTCAGGTTTTCATTTCAACTTCCACCTATTTGTTGGAAGATGTTTCTTCCATTTTTGGAGCGAAATTGGAAGAAGAAAGAAGAAACTAGGTTCTGCGTTTGATGATCCCAACGCCCCTTTTTTCCTCTGTAAGCACGTTTTGGCCCTCGAAACACTATTTTGCCCCTCTTCTTCCTGCAACCAAACGAGGCCCAAGTGAATATGCATGAGCATCTTCCAAATGCTTGTAACATCAACCAAGTCAAAATAGACATGAAATATTCTTCAAACTGCATGCCAAGAATGATTAAGGTCATGCAAAGTCAACCTCCCTCATATCATTATATTACATACCATGTACACTAATGAAAATAGTAAATGTGATTTAGTGAAATATCTTTACTAAAAAGATTTGGTATGTTAGCTCGCTTTCATCACCCACTTTTTATGAACTTAAAAAACCAAGCTGCATGGAAATTTTCCTTAACTTTCAGCATATTGTATTGATGTTGGGTCGGGTTAGTAATATTCTTGTGGAACTTATGTTTGTAAATAAGAAACATTGAAGGAAATTGAACTTGAACCTTGAATTGTAAAGTTCAAGGTTCAAAGTTCAAAATGCAGGTTGGTTAGTTCAGAAGTTCAACTTCAATTTTTAGGTTTTAAGTTCAAAATCACTAGTTCAAATGTTCAGAATGTTTAGATTCAAGTTCAAGGTTCAAAAATTTAAAAACCCAGCTGGTCTAGCAATTCAAAATTGTTCTTCAAATTTTCAAGTGAGCAAGTTATCCTATTGAACTTGAACCTTAAACCACATAGTTCAAGGTTCAAAGTTCAAAGTGTTTGTACAGATTCAGATTTGGAGTTGCAAGCAGCCCAACAGTTCAATTTTCAAGGATCAACCAGTTTGAATGGTTTAACCAATTCAAGTGTTCAAACTGTTCAAAATCATGGTTCAAAAAGTTCAGGTTCACAGGTTCAAGTTCGAAGATTCAGATGTGTAGGTTCAATATGATAGTGTTTGAAAATTTGAATTTGAGGAAAACACACCTAATATTTTGGCCTCAAAGTCTCCAGATTTAATTTCATGGTCATACGACCTCATCTGATATATTATTTTAATATATTATCAGTGTGGCAATATGGTTAGGGGGGTCAGTTTACAAAGAAAGTACCATGATTTGGTGAGTTGTTAAAAATTGGTTAAAAATCCACTTGTAGTTTTAAATATCATAAATCCTCACCAATTTTCATAGCTTCAAAAGGTCTAGTGAACCCGTGGTGAAATTATTAAAAAGTGGCTACAAGCGAAATTTCATGTTTCTCACTCTCTTATGTATAGCAATTTAAATTATCTAAAAAATATTTTAAATATATTTAAGAGCAACAAATTAAAACATTTTAGTAATATTTTAAGAAAGTTGGATGTCAATAATTTTATGGGTAAGTGTTATAGTTATTGCCTCGTGAAAATCAAGAATCACTTATCAAAATCGAAAGGTTACAACATGTTATTTATTGTAAAAATTGAAAGAAATAAGGGTTCTTACCAACTGTCTTGAGGCTACATGAGGGGAATAATAAATTTTTCTGAGCTATGTTTGTAATAGAGATGAGGAGAAATAATATATTTTGATTTATGTATAACTTGTTCTGATAGCAGGGATAACATGATCGTATGGTTATCTTATTATGCATTTGGAATAAAGATAAATGTATCTTCAAATCTTGTGGTGTGAGATTTATTTTTCTAATTGAAAATGATCTTGTGATCATTCCAATCATATTCCTTTTGGTGTCCTTCTTTTTCTTATCAAGTATATGAAATATTACAAAATCTTGTTGTTTTGTATGTATTCATATATATATGCAAGCAAATTATTAAAATTTTCCTTTTGTTTCTCTATAATCGAAAGAGATAATAGGTAGTCTACAGGTTGTTTGGTTATTCTTTTCTCAGCTATTTAAATTTGTAATCACATTCATTCCATGTTGATGGGTAAATGTTAATGCCTTTGCGTCTTCTTGTTAAAGACATAATCAATATTTAATTCATTAAAAATCTTAAGAGGGAGTTGTACCTCTCAAGTCAGAGGAGAGTTATCAAATAATGGTAACTTGTCCAGTTCTATTAGTGGTATTTGTTCTTCCTTTTGGGCATTTGGAGTTAATATGTTTATATATTGTTGAGTGAAACTAGAAAGTGATTGTTGGGATTGCTACTGTAATGTCCCGCTAGGGAACCTAAAAGAAATTAACCTAAAGTTTCATTAAGTTTTCCAAACATTTTGTTTATATAGATAATAATTAAACAACAAAAGATATAATATAACGGAAGCAATAATTCACATACATAAAAATAATCCATAAAACAAATTACATCTCTTAAGGGTTCTATGATGTTGAATCACATTCACAAATTTTATTAATACTAAATCTGATACATAGCAATCCCACATCATAGAATAACTACAAGTACAAATCCACTTAAATAATATAAAATTATATAATATCCCACTTGGAAATTATCAAAATGCATAATCATCCATTGTACAAGTCACAAGGTATAAAAAGCTCAAAGAATATATATCATAAATAAAATACACCATCTCGTAAGATCTTTGAAATCAAATACAGTACAACAGAGTATAACCATCCATCAGAAAACATATGATCAGAATGAAAGGAAATACTGCATAAGGAAATCCAACAACAATATACAACTGCCGAATCTCAATGGTATAAGAAAATACGCTACCACTCGACCTCGTGGAACTTAAATGGCCCACTCCCACCGCGTTGAGGAGATAGTCTCAAGTATCAAATGGATAACAAATCCCAAAAGTCATAACCAACATCTAGGTCGAGGAAAACTTGATAGCAATCTATCTCAAAGGTACCAAGACACAAATGCCATCTAAACCTAGAGGCAATAAAGACATGTAGGAAAGCTACTATGTAAGTGGGCAAGTGTCATCAAGGTTACTCTGACAACCTCTCTTGACTCCAGTCCCCTAGTGAATCTATGTCACATCAGTATCCTTTCGTATGAACAAGGCATACTAATGAGGCAAGGTTGCAACCAATCATCTTCTCTACTCCCATCTTTTCTTGTAACTAGCACTCGAGGTATGGGCAAGGAAAAACACTAACTCTTTTTAATTCATTTTAAACCTATTTAATAAGGTGTTATCACTTATTAGAATAACCTACAATGGGTTACCCAAGAAGCCTCTTTAGGGCTCTGACCTCCATTGTAAGCCACTTTCCAACAAACATAAAGATAACCTACCCTAAGCACAAAATAGCAAAAGGTCTCATAAGATCATAATAACACACATCAATTTTTAAACAAGCAACTGGAAAGCACCAAAAGGTGACAAATTCAAACTCATAGATTTCACCAATACAATCACCATATAAAAATTGATTCATAACTCAAAAAATCACATTAAAAAACCATGACATCACATGCCATCACAAAAATAGTAACTCTCAGGCCTCTGGTAAACATCCAAAACCGGTCAACACACTAAGTCAACCCCAAACCCAACCCAAAGTAATATGTACATCATAGCACATGTAGTTTCATAATTTTGTTTAGTTTTGAAAACATAATATTTTGATTAAACAACAAGGTTCAAGTTTTTCATTTCATTTTAAGTCACAGATTTGCTAAAGTTCTTGAGTCCCCATGAATCTCAACACTCAACAAATTGTTAAAAATCTTTTAAATATAAAACCCCAATTTTATATTAAAAAAAATGAATTATTATAAATAATATCCAATAATTACTTCTAATTTTAAAACTGATTTATATAACATAATTACTAAAACTATAAAATCAATTATCTAAATAAATATTATTAGTATCAAATAATTATTATTAAATAACAATAATAATAACTATTTAATTATTAACAAATAATATTAAGTAATTTATTAATAATCTATAATTACTAAAATTAATATTATAATAAAAATTATTTAATATTAATAATAATATTAATTATTAATAAAATAAACTATATTTAATTTTTTTTATTAAATTAAAAAATTAAAAAAATTAAATTAAAAAAAAAAGAATATCAATTGACACATTTAAGGCTCGCTGATTGGTAAAGCACTGTCGCTGCTGCAATAGTAGTAGAGTGATGCCTTACGATAGTACCTATTGCCATGGTAGCAATAGCTACCTTGCAGCAGGTGCAGGCGACTGTGGGTGGGTGGGGGGTTGGTGGCCCCATCCCCTTTCAAACACTTTTTAATAATTTTTTTAAATTGTTTTTTTATAATAAAAACAATCAAACACTGCTCAAAACAAAATTTAGCCATTTTTAATATTATAGTATAATTATCACAATCTATGGTAGTTATATATATATATATATATATATATATATATATATATATATATATATATAATAGATTGGATAGGAAAAAATGAACAACCAATCGATTTTTGTATATCAAATTTTAATCTCTATTCTAAATCCTACCCAAATTGTGATCAATCAAATTACAAATCTCTAAAATTTACCAAACAAGGGTTTCCAATCTTCAATTCATTTACAAATGTTTTCGAAATGAAGAACAATAAATTGACAAACAAGGGTTTCAACCCAACTAAATTTTGAATACAGATCCACAACAAACACGAAGAAGATAGAGAATTCAAAAGAGGAATTACTGCACAAAACTAAACAAGATCCTACCTGGATCTGAAGCTAACCAATCGGATCTTTAGAGCTCGCAAGAAAATTCTCTTCCTTTCGAAAACCCTCTTTCTCAAAAATTGGCTCCTCCAAACCCATGTGTCGAGAAATGAGCTCTAATTTCTTAATAAAGAGCTTTCTCCCTTTAGGGTTTCAATTTCACAACCACACGAAACCTTTTTCTTTAATATTTTATTTTATTTTAATTTCATGTGCAACTTTTTGCATTTTAATTAAAATTGATTTTATTAAATTAATTTTTTCTCTTTCTTATTAAATCACAAGACGTCTTTAATAAAATATTTATTAATTTAACTAAAAATAATATTTAGAATTTATTATAAAAATGAAACTCCTAAATATATTATTATCAAATAAAATAAATATGATTACGTCAAAATTATAACTTTAATTAAATCTTTAAATTTAATTCTTTTATTTAATTAATTTTTGAATTAATTAAATCTTAATTTTTCTTTATAAAATTTTCATTAAATTAAATCATTAAATTATCTTTTTATTTGATTTAATTATAACTGAAAATCACAACAAACCCACAAAACTAAATACAAAAACCCATAATAAAGAATAGAGTACTAGATCAAACTCAAGGGTCAAAATCATGAATTCACGTCACTTGACAAATTTGGAAGGGTAAATATTAACTCAAATACTTGTCTTACTTTCTAGGACAATTGGCTTAAGGTTAGGATTTGGACTCAAAAATTATCTCCCCTCTTTTACCATTGAGATACTGTGATAAGGCATGCTCATCCTAGCAATTCAGGGAAGATGATGCTCGGTACTTGCAATCTGCATAAAATTTGAGCATGTACATATACATATTATCTAAACTAAACATGTAATGGCAGGGAGTGGTGCATCATGTAGATCTCAACTAGTAGGTGACTACGACTCCCTCCCTCAACCACATCATAAATGTCAAACATAAAGTAAAACATACAAGTACACCATACACATGCAAGTATGGGGTAAGTAACCATAGAAACTACATATAAATCATCTATCTCACTAATCATCATGAAATAACCGAAATCGTTGTATACAAGCATGCTCATTGAAAGAGTAATCATGTACACATGAAATAACCGAGTACAAAGTAGCTCATCACCATAATCAACTGAGTATGAAATTGTTGAAAAGAATTGATCAATTGTATATTGTCTTTGATGTTACACAAAATGTCATAGATTCACCAGTCAATGTCTGTTGAGCTCAATCAGACAATGAAGACAGTTCTCTATGTTTGTCGAGCATTCCTATGTATGCCAAGTTCAGAAGTCAGTGTCTACCGAGTTCACTCGGGAGACAAAGGAAAGTTGGAAGGTAACAAGTGTTAATTGAACTCACTCGGTTACCAAAGAGAATTTACAAAAGAAAGTGTCTACCGAGTTCGCTCAAAAAACAAAGCAAGTTGGCGTGAAAACCAATGTTAACCGAGCTCATGCAATGTTCCCATTTAGGATATTAGATTATAAATCCCAACTCTGCATATATATTTTTCTCTATTTTCCTCTAATGATTTCTTACCCAAGTTTTTATTCCGTATATATATATATATATATATATTCAATTGTAAGAATTGTGTCTTTTCACTATATATATACAATAGTTATATTATTAAATATCTAATATACATATGTATATATATATATATATGTGTGTGTGTGTGTGTGTGTGTGTATAGTTATATAATAATATTTATGATATATAATAATTTATATTTTTAATTTATATACATTATTAATCATTTTAATATTATAAACTTTATATAGAATAATTATTTATTATTAAATTATATATGTCAAAATGGGGATATCACAGTCCTCCCCTCTCAATTTTGCTTGTCCTCAAGTAAAATCATTCATACACCAACTCCTTCATAGATACAAAACATATATGCATACAAAGACTTAAAAGATTTATGAGATGTACATCTTAATGAATGAAAATGTGAAGCAGACACAAGTTAATCACATCAATGCATGAAAGCATGAAGCATACACGATGAAGACAAATGAAGACACAAGGCATACACGATGTAGACAAATGAAGATACGATGTAAAAACACAATACACATGTTATGCAATTCCTTGATGGTGAACTTGCAACCACAAAATCATTAGTACAAATTCATATACCTGTACCAAGGAAGACAAGTTAGTAAATATAAGTATACTTTCAAAAGAAGCTAATAGTTTTAATTAGGAAAAATAGCTCTATTGTAATGTCCCTACTTGTGAGGGCTTATAATATTGTAATATTTTTCCAAGGAACCAATTTAAAAGATTATCATTGTATTATTTAATCTAAATAATTCTTCATATATGTATATATTCATATCCTATCAATTACATTGTAGGTATAGGCTAGTTCATCCGAGGATTGGACAAGGAAACCACATTAAAGACTTGACAAGACCTTGGTCGTCACCTTCCAAATGGGTTCTTTCCATCCCTCACCATGCCTAGATGCTATACCATACTACAATCCTCGAACATTGTGGTGGGGTTCCATAGCTCGATAAACCTAAACCCAAGAGTTGATATACAACCCTCTTGCCTTAGGGCTTAGCCCTACCCTCTTATCCACCTAGTTCTTACTGATTAACATAATCTTGTGATCATTTTAGAATCATTACTTCTTAGTTCTATACCTTACTAGAGTACTCAGACATTGTAGTGGGGTCCCATAGCTTGATAAGCCTAAACCCAAGAGTGGAACACATACCCCTCTTGCCTTAGGGATCAACCCTATCCTCTTACCTACCTAGCCTTTCCTCATTAACATGCATTTCCAATTTATCTCGAATCATTTTATTTTGATAATTAATGATTAAAGAAATAATTTGATATGATTCCATTATATTACTACTTCTTATCATTACCATTTATATTCTATAAGTTTCATTACATTTCTCCTCATATCATTATCATCATTATATTTCCCTTGATATTAGAATATTTAGTAACTTATTAACCAAAACCATAATTATATTTACCTTTCCTTACTACATAATATATATATATATATATATATATATAATGAGTCTTACCTTTATCTTACCTTATCCACGACAATGTCTCTATCTTCTTTTGTTTATTGCTTAACCTTGATCACATGAGGGGTGACTTTTTTCTTCTTATTAATTGACGTTGAGGTTGATAATTGGCATCCTTCCTTATTTGACTTGGTCAGACTTCTAGGTTGGTGGTGGGCCGTATAAGTATGGAAGACTTCCCATAATGTATGAGCAGTAATTGGTCTTCATTCACTCAATAATATTCAGAAAAATGTGGTCTCTTATTTCATTCATAGATGGTATCTCTTGGAATGCATTGGATGTCTCTCCATTTGGCTAGTTAATGCCACATATATGATATTGGAGTGGGCCACCAACCTCATACAAACTCTAGCTCATTTATCCCTCATACCGCTTTGTATGTCCTCATGGGGTGTCCACAAGAACATAAATCAATTTGGTCTTTGTGGATTATCATCTTGATTCTAAAGGCATTCAATAATTTTATTGTGAGTATCTTCCTCATTTAAATTTTTGTTCTCTCTCAATAACATGTAAGTAGTTTAAATCCTTTTATTTCATTGCTCTATTATCGCTGCTATAATGGTTTCCTATTATAAATCATAGTCTGGGGAATATTACAGAATGGAGGACTTGCTGAATTCTATTTTTTCCTAGGCTTTGACATATAGTACGGTCATCAAATTCATCCTTGTATATGGACATATTCATCTTGCACCTGAATGATGTTAGTTCCATATAATGACTCCAATTCTTTGGAAGTTTTGATTAAAGAATGTTGAATGTCAATTGCCATAAATTATATCATTTACATGTGATGCATGTCTTTTCATACCTTCTACTAATTGAATCATAGGGTTTTTGTTTGGATAGGTGGTTGTATACATTTTAATTTCATCCATTTTCATTTTTTCACTAAACTCCTCCTATCATGCTCGATGATTGATAAATCATAATTATTGTTTTATTTCTTCCATCAAGTTGGCAGGAACTAGGCTCTGATACCACTGCAATGTCCCCATTTAGGACATTAGATTATAAATCCCAACTCTGCATATATTTTTCTCTACTTTCCTCTGATGATTCCTTACCCAAGTTTTTATTCTGTATATATATATATATATATATATAAAGTTTAATTATACATACCATATATTATATCTATACTAATATCGTTGTATATATATATATATATATATATATATATATATATACATGTATAGTTATATGATACTATTTATGATATATAATAATTTATATTTTTGATTTATATACATTATTAATCATTTTAATATTATAAACTTTATATAGAATACTTATTTATTATTAAATTATATATGTCAAAATGGGGCTATCACAGCTCACTTGGTTAATGAAGGAAAATCTACTTTGGTTAGTGTCTATTGAGTTGGGTTGGCTAACGAAGGATTTTTCTTGTTTTAGCTTATTGACTTAAAAGAATATGTTTGATGGTTCTAGCCGACTAAGGAGATGAATATTAATTATTCTAAATTGTATTCAAGCCGACTTGACAATTTATAATATATAAATGTAAGGTCAATTTGAGAATTGAATGTATGCAAGTGAATAGAAGATTTGAAGATGTCAAGAGGAAGCAAATTTGAAGGATAAGTAGAATATCCTTGTGTAAAAACACAAACCTGTGTCACCCTTTTATAAAGGAAAAGGCTAACAAAAGTATAACTATTCATCTTCAATGACATAAAAATGGTAATATTGTTTAGAATTTGATAATGAAGTAAACTAATGAAATGTGTAGAAATGGATTAATTTTAGGATTATAAATTTTAATCATTATTTGGAATAAGAATTGATATAATTTCCTAATTTTTAAAGGCAAATTTTAACTTGCTAAAAAATGGTGAAAATTAGGGGTCAAGTTCCCACCACAAAATAATGTGGAAATAAACTTATTTCCCTTCCATCTTAGATTATGTTATAGATAACATATATAGCTAGAACAATTAAAAATAAAAATTGGCTTTAGACCTATATTTTATCTTTTATAACGATTCAAAATTAACTCATTTGAAATTGATAGTTTTCATCCCACCACAAAATAATGTGGAAATAAACTTATTTCCCTTCCATCTTAGATTATGTTATAGATAACATATATAGCTAGAACAATTAAAAATAAAAATTGGCTTTAGACCTATATTTTATCTTTTATAACGATTCAAAATTGACTCATCTGAAATTGATAGTTTTCATGTCCCACCACATTTTTCAAAACAAATATGTTCTAACCAAAAGAAAAATTATACATTCTTGAAGAGGACTCTCTCCTCTAGAATGTCATGTGATTTTTATATATTTTTGATATGATTTAATATTTTTTCGTTTCTCAAACTTGACATCTTCTTGAGTGTTAAAATACACACTTGTACAATTTTTTAATTACAATATACTATATCTAATTAAAAAACTATAAAATCTATATGAGAATATTCTTGACTTTGAACTCTATAAAATGGTGTCTATATGTTATTAAAAAAATATCATAAAAATAGTTAGAGTGATTGAAACGTTAGTTTTATGAAATAATTTTATTTCTTTAGTAATTAGATACAAACTAGTATAAAACATACATTTAATAGGCATTTCCAATTGGAAAAGTGTGAGACCATATATAACTTAACTATAGTGAATTTGTCTGGATCATATGTTTGAATAAAATTGATTTTTAGATAGAAATACTCAAATTCAGTTGTTCTGATAAGTTAGCCTGAAAGGTGACACAACTTTGTACTTTTACCCCCTTGTGGAGCTGCAAAGATACATTCGATTAGGAAGGATCAAGTATTGAAGCCAGAATTGAGATCTGTAATTATCAATTCAGTTGCATCAGAAATCGGGTTATCTCATTGTTACTCTTTAACCATTGTAACAATGATTTAAATCTCTTAACAAAGTTGGCTTAACAACTATTTGTAAATCCTCTAACAAGGTGACATTTCTACTTGAAGTGTCTTGAAGACCTCTAACCAGGCCACTGCTAACAAGGTGATTAAATCCTTTAACAAGGTCACACCTAACAGTGTGTTTTGTAACCTTTAACAGGGTTGGCTCCTAATAGGGTTCACTTCAAAAGAGTGAAAAATAGTAACTAGTTGCAATTGGTGGTTTTCCCAAATTGGGTTTCCATGTTAAATCTTGGTGTCATTTGTGTTCATGTTATTTACTTTCTATGTATGCAACCAAGTTAAATTAAGGTTAATCACAGTTAACATCTTAAATATCAGTATGTTCGGTTATTGCCAAGTAACAGTTGATTATTCAGTTCTTGTTGAGTTATAGCATTTGCTAGTACAAATCGAGTGCATGTGTGTTTGTCAAGCTAAAATAGAATTTAGTTTATCGGAGTGTATTTTTTAATTGTGTTGACATCTAAGGGATCTTGGGTTTATTTTGTAGTAACTGATTCACCCCTCCCCTCTTAGTTACTCCTCTCATATTTCCAACAAAAATAACATCCAAACAAATCGAGTAATCAAGTACCGCTAATCATCACACATAACCATAAAGCTGGCCTAAAAGAATTATCAATATAATATGAGAAGTAAATTAGGGGCAGGTACTACATCCACCCCCCCTAGACTTAAGCTTACTCCTAGAAGCCTATAAAAAAATAGGAGTATAAATCTTGTAAACCAGATGCATCCTCCCAAGTAGCTGATGACTCATTAGTAGGGTCCCAATTGACCCTTACCTACTCTATGGTTTGACCCTTGAGGGTTAAATTGCACTATTGCAGAATGCACACCGACTCCAAAGCTAGCTGAGAATCCTCCACTATAATGCATTGCAATCAAGAACATGTATCACATTAGGAATATACTATTGAAGAATAGAAACATGGAAAACATCATGAACACGAGCTAAGATGGGAAAAAATGCAAGACGATAGGCAACAAGGCCTATCCTCTCTAGAGTCTCAAACAGTCCCACAAAACAAGGTGCTAGCTTCGAGCCCTTTCCATAACGGATCAAACTCTTCCACAGATGCATTCTCAAGAAAACTTTCTCACCTACTAAAAATTGCTTATTTTTCTTGTGAGCATCGACATAATTCTTTTTTCTATCCTATACTATAGATACATGCTCATATATGCACACTACCTACTCCTCCATATCTTGAAGCATCTTAGAACCCAACAGGATGTGATCCTCTAAACTGTCCCAACTCAACGATGTACGACAAGGATGAGCATACAAAGCCTCAAAAGGTACCATCCCAATAGAACTATGATACTCATCATTATATGAAAACTCTACTACATATAGATAATCCTCCTAAAGAGTTTGTCTATCCATAACATACATCCTTAGCATATCCTCCAGAACTCAATTCACTCTCTTGGTCTAACCATCTGTCTCTAGGTGATAAACTGAGTTGAAATTCAATCATGCTCCAAGATCATACTGCAAGGATGTCCAAAATGTGGATGTGAATGCATGATCCTTATTCAAAATGATCTTCCAGGGAATACCATGCAATCTCATGATAGCACACATGAAGACATTAGCTACTAAAATTGTTGTGTAGGATGACTCATCTATGAAAAGTATGCCACCTTAGTCAACCGGTTAACAGTGAACATGATAGAATCATGTTGAGTAGTCATAGGTAATCCCACAATGAAATCCATAGAAATAATATCTCACTTCCATGAAGGAATGAGATAAGGTTGTAAAAGCCCTGCCGGATATTGGTGCTCTACTTTGACTCTTTAGCACTCAAGACATCCAACCACAAAATTAACAATATCACACTTCATTCCTGTCCAAAAGTATAGATGTCACAAATATGCAGGCATCTTCTTGATAGTTAGATGTATTGAGTAAGGTGCACGATGGGCCTCTAATAGGATCAATGTATGAAGCTCATCCAAAAGTGGTACATAAATCCTCCCTGAATAGCATTAAAGGTAATCTAACTCCAATACATAACTGTTGAGAATGGATTAAAGAAGCTAATAAAAGAGGGAGATTGTTCAAGAAGACTATGTGTTTCAATCATTATTTTGTCACTAATGCCAAACCTACTATTTTCTACTAAGACAACTTCTTATAAGATTTAAGTATTATCACTTATTTGATTGATGAAGAGGATTTGATCAAAAGATGTAACAATAACACCTAGAGGAAAGGTTGAGTTATGATTATGTAATGAAGTACAAGAATCAGTTACGATAGTGATAACATGATGTATTTATAACCTACGTAAGGTTACAAATGTTGGCTACACTAAGAAAGTCTAGAAGAACAAGTTATACAAATTTTGTCTACTAAGCTTGACCAAGTGGATAGTAGGTGCTGAGAAAAGTTAATGCAAGCCAAGAAAAAAGTTAATTGGAGCTGAGTAAAAGAAAATTCTAGTGGATGCCAAGCAAGATAGTTGATACACTAATGAAAATAGTAAATGTGATTTAGTGAAACATCTTTACTAAAAAGATTTGGTATGTTAGCTCACTTTCAACACCCACTTTTTACGAACTTAAAATCCCAAGCTGCATGGAAAATTTCCTTAACTTTCAACATATTGTATTGATGTTGGGTTGGGTTAGTAATATTCTTGTGGAACTTATGTTTGTAAATAAGAAACATTGAAGGAAAATTATTGAACTTGAACCTTGAATCATAAAGTTCAAGGTTTAAAGTTCAAAATGTAGGTTGGTTAGTTCAGAAGTTCAACTTCAATTTTCGGGTTTTAAGTTCAAAATCACTAGTTCGAATGTTCAGAATGTTTAGATTCAAGTTCAAGGTTCAAAAATTTAAAAACCTAGTTGGTCTAGCAATTCAAAATTGTTCTTCAAATTTTCAAGTGAGCAAGTTATCCTATTGAACTTGAACCTCAAACCACATAGTTCAAGGTTCAAAGTTCAAAGTGTTTGTACAAATTCAGATATGGAGTTGCAAGCAACCCAACAGTTCAATTTTCAAGGATCAACCAGTTTGAATGGTTTAACCAATTCAAGTGTTCAAACAATTCATAATCATGGTTAAAAAAGTTTAGGTTTGCAAGTTCAAGTTCGAAGATTCAGATGTGTAGGTTCCATATGATAGCCAAATTTTCATATATATATATATATATATATATATATATATATATATATACATATATACATATACATATATACATACATATATACATACATATATACATACATATATACATATACATATATACATACATATATACATATACATATATACATACATATATACATATACATATATACATACATATATACATATACATATATACATACATATATACATATACATATATACATACATATATACATATACATATATACATACATATATACATATACATATATACATACATATATACATATATATATACATACATATATACATATATATATACATACATATATACATATATATATATACATATATATATATATGTATACATATGTATATATATATGTATACATATATATATATGTATACATATATATGTATATAGATATATATGTATACATATATATATACATATATATATATACACACATATATATACATATATATATACACACACATATATATATACACATATATATACATACATACATATATATATATATATATATATATATATATATATATATATATATATATATATATATATATGTATATATATTAAAGAAACAAGATAGTGCCGAGCTGCTACATTATTTTAAAGATTATGGATTCAATAAATCTGAGCTGACAAGTTTTTTTTCTTGGATTGTGTGAACTAGGTGGAAGATAAAGTTGATGAGCTGGTCGCATAGACTTCAAGGTAAACCATTTTGAGGTGAATTCAAAGTGGATTCTAGGAGAAGTTTCTAGAAGAGATATGGAATATGGGGTAGATACATTGTATCCTACCTAATCCATCCAAACCCTAATTTGGATGATAAAGAATGAGTGGCAAAAGATCTTAATTTCCTATTTATAGGAATGGCTGGTCATGAAACAAGGTTGTCATGTACGAGAACCTAAGGAAGAGAAGGAGTTAAGGGTTTTACTTCATCAAGTGACCTAAGAGAAGAGTCTACAATGACATGTTAAGCAAGAAGGCTTAAGGGGATGAGTTCTTGAAGGGTGAACAAGGTATCAGAGCTGCAATGAGTGAATGCCAAGGAGAATGGAGGACTAAACAGAGATTTGTAATTTGCAAATGAAGTTGTAAGTTGTATCAGATCAAGCCTTACTGTTACTCTCTAACAATTGTATCAGTCTAGGGTAAATCCTTTGTGTTAAGATTGACCTAACTGTCATTTGTAAATCCTTTAACCAAGTGACATTCCAAGTGAATGGTCTAAAGTCCTCCAACAAGACTCACTCCTAACAAGATGATTGAAATCCTTTAACAGGGTCACATTTGACAGTGTGTATTGTAACCTTTAACAAGATTGGCCTTTCATAGGGCATCACTTCAAAAGAGTGAAAAGAGTAGCATGTTATTGGTGGTTTTTCCCAAATTGGGTTTCCACTTAAATCATTGTGTCATGTGTGTTGATGATTCTGTTATGTTTCATGCTTTACATTTCTATAAATTGATTTGACAGTAACCTACACGTTTTAAGTGATTGCATAATCTTATGGATGCATGCATGAGTATAAATGTTTTATGGGTTCACTAAGCTGTGAAAATTTTTATTTATACATCTAGACCTTGGATAACTGATTCACCCCCCTTCTCAGTTATTCTAAAAAATTCCAACAATCGGTATCAGAGCCATCTACTTAAGAGGACTAGTTTGAAGATACTAGGAGCACAAAGATCAAGATGTCAAAAAGAGATGTACCTAAGCTTAATAGAGATAAATTTCTTGCATGGAAAAGTTTGATGAAGCTAAACCTTGGAGGACTTGGAGATCATGCACAATCTACCATTACTACTAAACATGTTAACCCAGCTAGAGCCCTAACTGTTGAAGATATGAAGAAGAAGAAAGAACACAATCAGGTAATGTTGGAGATTGCCTCTACTATAAGCTATGCCGAATTTGATGATATCAAAGGTCTTGATAGTGCAAAGAAAATGTGGGATGCCCTAACCACTATCTATGGAGGAGACACTAATTTTCAAAGAGCCAAAGCTGAAAGTCTTAGAGGTAAGTTTGATGATATGAGAATGGAAGAAGGTGAGAATATTGCTCAATATGTTGCTAGGATAAACGAAGTTGTTAATGCAATAAGAGGAGCTACTAGTCATATTGAAGATAACACTATGCTAAACAAAGTTCTAAAAACACTATTTCCC
This sequence comes from Cupressus sempervirens, assembly GCA_028749045.1. Classification (NCBI taxonomy): domain Eukaryota; kingdom Viridiplantae; phylum Streptophyta; class Pinopsida; order Cupressales; family Cupressaceae; genus Cupressus; species Cupressus sempervirens. The sequence continues at coordinate 156,559,347 of CM053789.1, forward strand.
ATTTACGCTATTAGAGTTTCTACAATTCAAGAACTGAGATGTATACTAGGAAATAATCTAACCCTTGAAGGTCTGGTAGGTAGACTCACTACTTTTGAGCTATCTAACTTTGATAATTACAAACCTAAGAGTATTGAATTTGCTTTCAAAACTAAGTTTTTATTGAAAGATTTTGATGAAAAGAAGCAAAAGAAGAAGAAGAATAGAAAGATAAAATATGTGTCTAGTGATAGTGATACAGATGAGGAAGATGTTGAAAAACTGGAAGCACTACTAGGAAAAAGATTCCACAGAGGTAAAGGAAAGTTCAAAGGTAAGTTACCTATTATTTGTTTCAATTGAAATGAGGTTGGTCATATTTCTGCAAGATGTACACAAAAGAAAAACTATAGAGGTGGTGACAAGTACAAAAATAGAAGAGAAGATGACATCAAAGACTACAAAGATAAAGGCAAGAAGTCATGCTACATTACTGAAGAGGAAACAAAGGATGAATCTGATGAACATGATGATGAAGTGGTGTATGTTGCAATTAAGGACAAATCTGATGAAGATGAGGCAGCTGCCCTTGTGGCTTGTGTGAACAAAAATGATAAATGGATCATTGACACTGGGTGCTCACATCATATGACTGGAGACAAAAGTAAGTTCATTACCTTAAATTGTTACGAAGGAAATAGTGTAAGATTTGGTAATGATGCACCATGTTTGATAAAAGGAAAAGGTTCTATCAAACTCATAGATAAGATTCTACATGACAATGCTTACTATGTTGAAGGACTAAACTATAATCTTTTGAGTGTGTCACAATTAAATAATTCAGGCTGTAAGGTTGAGTTTGAAAATAAGATTGCTATGATATATGATACTGATGGAAAATTGATTGGAAAGGGTGATCAAACTAGGAGTAATCTATTCTATCTTGATATAGAGGATGCTACCTTTCTTGTTTTAAGATTTGATGATGTGTGGCTATGGCACAAGAGGTTATGTCATGTTAATTTTGATAACTTGGTTAGTATCAGTAACATGAAGAAATTTAGAAGTTTTCCTAAGTTGAAGAAATCTGACAATACAATGTGCAAACAATGTCAGTTAGGCAAAATGAAAAAGTCAAGTTTTAATAGTAAAACTTATACCTCTAAAGAAATACTAGATATTGTTCATACTGACTTGTGTAGACCAATTGATGTGCAAAGCTACAAAGGAGATAAGTGCATTATGTTATTTGTTGATGATTATTCTATAATGATGACAGTCATGTTTTTGAAATAGAAATTTGATGCTTTTCAAATGTTTAAGTGGTACTTAGCAAGAGTTGAGAAGGAAACAAGTAAGAGACTGAAATGTTTGAGATTAGATAGAGGAGGAGAATTCACATCAAATGAGTTTGAGATGTTCTATAATGACAGAGGAATCAAAAGACAGACATCTACCCCTATAACCCCTCCATAAAATGGGATTGCTGAAAGGAGAAATAGGTTTATAATGGATTGTGCTAAAACACTCATGATGGAGAAGAATGTTGCTTTGAAATATTGGAGAGAAGTTTTAAGTAAAACTATCTATACCTTGAATTGTGTACAAGTCAAGAAAGGTACCCATTTAACACCTTTTGAACTATGGTATGGACACTCACCCAATGTAAAATATTTTAAGGTATTTGGAAGAAAATGTTACATTCTTAAAGATTTCAAGAATGGTAAACTTGATGCAAAAAGTGAAGAAGGTATATTCCTTGGTTATTCTACAAGAATTAAAGCTTATAAGTGTTTGAATACTAACACTAACAAAGTTGTGGAAAGTGAAAATGTAAATTTTGATGAATATACAAAAGTACATGAGGCTGAACCTATGAAAGAACCAGAAGAATACAAATAATTTGTATAATTTTATGAAGGTATGCCTACTGAAGAAGATGCTACAAATCAAGCTACAAATCAACAGCAAGTTTCAGTGATTGCTGAGTCACATCCTATGAGTGCCAAGTTGCATTAAGGAACTAAGCTACATTCAGATGCCGAGTTACAAAATGAAATTGGAGCACATTCTGATTCTAAAGTTGGTGTACATGAAAGAGATGCTGAGATACTTGATAGAGATGTATGTAGTGATTCTAAAGCTGAAAGACAAAATGAAGAAATAAGAGCTGAGCCAAGATTGTCCAAATATGTCAAAAGACATCATCCTACTACTCAAATCATTGGAGATAAAGATGTTAGTCCAATGACAAGAAATAGATTGAGAAATGATACATGTTTGTTGAGCATGAAGAAACCCAAATCAATAAGAGATGCATTAGAATATGTGGATTGGAGTAAAGCCATGGAAGAAGAGATTGAACAAATTGAGAAGAACAAAACATGGAGTCTAGTTCCTAGACTAGAAGACAAAAATGTGATTGGCACCAAGTGGGTGTTTAGAAACAAGCTAGATGAAAATGGTGAAGTCACAAGGAACAAAGCAAGATTAGTTTGCAAGGGATATGCACAAGTAGAAGGAATTGACTATGGAGAGACATTTAGCCCTGTTGCAAGTTTGGAAGGAGTAAGAACTCTACTTGCTTATTCTGCATACAAAGGTTTCAAAGTTTATCAAATAGATGGTAAATCTGCATTTTTGAATGGCATATTAGAGGAAGAAGTTTACATAGAACAACCAGAAGGATTTTTTGATGTTAACAATAAGAACATGGTATGTAGAATACACAAAGCTCTTTATGGTTTAACACAAGTACCAAGAGAATGGTATGAGAGACTTCATAATCATCTTGTGAAGATTGAATTTGAAAGGAATGATGATAATAACAATTTGTACATGAAGATAGAGAAAGACAACGGTATTTTTTTATCTGAAATATTTGTTGATGATATCATATTTGGAGGTCAAGATGCTTTATGTAAGGATTTTGCAAATCAGAAGAAGCAAGAATTTGACATGTCTATGTTTGGAGAGATCAAGTTCTTTGTGGGTTTGCAAGTATATCAAATGAAATATGGTATTTACATCACTCAGTCAAAGTATGTCAAGGAAATATTGAAAATTTTTGGATTAGAAGATTTCAAACTAGTAAGTACACCTATGGTGACAGAACACAAGTTGTAAAAGAATGATGATTCTACTGAGGTGAATCAAACATTGTACAGGTCTATGATTAACAAATTGCAATATGTTGTACATAGTAGACCTGATATTGCATTATCTGTAGGGATAGTTTCAAGATTCTCTACTAATCCCAGAGAGAATCACTTAATGGCTATGAAGAGAATAATGAGATATCTAAAAGGAACAAAAGAGTTTGGTCTATACTATAAGAAGAATGAGAAATTTGAGTTGAGAGCCTACACTAATGCTAATTGGGCTAGAAACATTGATGATAGAAAGAGCACCAGTGGAGGAGCATTTTTCTTAGGTAAGAGATTGGTTATATGGACTAGTAAGAAAAAAAATTGCACCTCACAATCTACTACTGAAGCTAAATATGTTGTTGCTACTGTAAATTGTACAAACACTTTATGGATCAAATAGCTAGTCAAAGGAATGAAGGAAGAGATCATAGAACCAGTGACACTTTATTGTGATAATACAATTGCTATCAATATATCAAAGAATCTAGTGATGCATACAAAGACTAAGCACATTGCAATCAACTATCATTACTTGAGAGAATTAGTTCAAGATAAAGAGGTGAAGATGGAATATGTCAACACAAAGGAGCAAATTGTTGATATCTTCACAAAAGCATTACCTAAGGATGCTCATGAGTATCTAAGAGGTAAACTAGGGGTGATACCCCTATCAAAGGCTATCTAAGTAACAAGAGAACTGCCCTACATCAAATAAGTTGATTGTCATATGTTACAAATTGATGCAGTGGATCTTACTTTACGAGTTGCCTAAAATAATCAAAGAGCTGAAACTTCAAAATAGTCACAAGCAAGGTGATAGAGGGAGAAACTAAAGAAACTAAAAAAGCCTATATCTGCATGTTTAAGATGACAAGCTTTTGGCATATCTCTTTGGCATTGTTGTCAAAGAGGCAGAAAGTACGTTAAACCAATCATCATCAGAGGGAGATAATGTTGTTGATCAACACTATTACTAAAGAGATGGAGAGCGTTACTGATCTTAGAGGGAGATAATTGTTGTTGATAATTGTTGATCAGAAGAGAACACAAGTATGATGAGGGAAATAAAGAAGAATATAAGAAAGAGGGAGAAATCCTAATCTACCTAGTAAGAGGGAGATATAAGAAGAGTTTTTGTAACCTAATCAAAAGATGGAAGTTGTTGATAAATACAAGGGAATTTTTTTTTTCTTTTTGGTATAGTCTTACTATTTTAACCTAGTCAGTTTGGTTGAACAAGATGTTCATCATTTGATTGATTTGGTTGATCAGTTTGGTTTGCCATCAATGCCAAAGAGGGAGATTGTTGAGAATGGATTGAAGAAGCTAATAAAAGAAGGAGATTATTGAGATCATTTTTGAAGAAGACTATGTGTTTCAATCATTTTTTTTCACTGATGTCAAACCTGATATTTGTTGGTAAGACAACCACTTATAAGATTTAAGTACTATCACTTATTTGATTGATGAAGAGGATTTGATCAAAATATGTAACAATAACACCTAGACGAAAGATTGAGTTATGATTATGTAATGAAGTACAAGAATTAGTTAAGACAGTGATAACATGATTCTTTGATAATCTACTTAAGGCTACAAATGTTGGCTACACTAAGAAAGTCTAGAAGAACAAGTTATACAAAGTTTGTCTACCAAGCTTGACCGAGTGGATAGTAGGTGTCGAGAAAAGTTAGTGCAAGCTAAGCAAAATATTAGTTGGATCTGAGTAAAAGAAAATTCTAGTGGATGTTGAGCAAGATAGTTGATGCCCAGTAAAGTTTAGTTGATACCAAGCACCAGTAAACTTTAGTTGATGCCGAGTGATTTTATAGAACATGTCGAGTAACACAGTATGTGCCAAGCATCACAAACAAGATAGTGTCGAGCTACTACATTATTTTAAAGATCGTGGATTCAATGAATTTGAGCTGACAAGTTTGTTTTCTTAGATTGTGTGAACTAGGTGGAAGCTAAGGTTGATGAGCTGGTGGCACAGAATTCAAGGTAAACCATTTTGAGGTGAATTCAAAGAGGATTCTTCGAGAAGTTTCTAGAAGAGATATGGAATATGAGGTAGATACATTGTATCCTACTTAATCCATCCAAACCCTAATTTGGATGATGGAGAATGACTGGCAAAAGATCTTAATTTCCTATTTATAGGAATGGTTGGTCATGAAGAAAGGTTGTCATGTGCGAGAACTTGAGGAAGAGAAGGAGTTAAGGGTTTTGCTTCATCAAGTGACCTAAGAGAAGAGTCTATAATGGCATGTTAAGAAAGAAGGCTTAAGGGGATGAATTCTTGAAGGTTGAACAAGCTATCAGAGCTGCAATGAGTGAAAGCCAAGTAGAATGGAGGACTAAATAGAGATCTGTAATCTACAAATGAAGTTGTAAGTTGTATCAGATTAAGCATTACAGTTACTCTCTAACAATTGTATCAGTCTAGGGTAAATCCTTTGGATTAAGGTTGACCTAATAGTCATTTGTAAATCCTTTAACTAGGTGATATTCCAAGTGAATGGTCTAAAGTCCTCTAATAAGGCTCACTCCTAAGAGGGTGATTGAAATCCTTTAACAGGGTCACATTTAATAGTGTGTATTGTAACCTTTAACAGGGTTGGCCTTTCACAAGGTATCACTTCAGAAGAGTGAAAAGAGTAGCATGTTACTGGTGCTTTTTCCCAAATTGGGTTTCCACATAAATCATTGTGTCATGTGTGTTGATGATTCTATTATGTTTCATTCTTTACATTTCTACAAGTTGATTTGACAGTAACCTACAAGTTTTAAGTGATTGCATAATCTTATGGATGCATGCATGAGTATAAATGTTTTATAGGTTCAATAAGCTGTAAAAGGTTTTATTTATACATCTGGGCCTTGGATAACTAATTCACCCCCCCTCTCAGTTATTCTAAAGAATTCCAACAATAATCTGAAAACTTTCCCTCCAATGGTCTACCTGAATCTATCTCCATGCTCACCTCCTAATACCAAGTATCTATAGGAAGTGTATGAAGTATACGGTTCCTCAAATCCACACTAAGAGTCAAAGATAGTGTGTCATGTCTCCTATGACTCAAAGCATTAGCTACCACATTCTCCTTTCCCTAAATATACTTCACCACGAAGTCATACTCACATAGAAACTCCATCCAATGCCTCTAGACCTAACATTCAAATTAGGTTGCAAGAATATATATTATAGACTATGATGATCACTATGAAGCTCAAAATGGTGCCCAACAAGAAGTGCCTCCATCTCACTAGGGCATGAACTACTGCAGCTAACTCAAGATCATGCATGGGATAATTCAACTCATGATCCTTGAGTTTTTGAGACTCATAAGGAATCACCCATCCATCTTGAATCAAGACTACTCTAATCCCCTCTAGGGAAGCATCCATACATTACATAAAGTCACCCACTAGATCAAGTACTGCTAAAATTGGTGCACTGGTCAAAATATCCTTGAGCTTCTGAAATGCTTTCTCGTATTTCTCCATCCAAATAAAATTCTTTCACTTTCTCTAGAGGGAAGTGATAGGATATGCTACTCTAGGATTTTTTTGGAAGAACCTATGATAATAATTGGCTAGACCCATGAAACTATGAATATCTGACACAATAGTGGGTGTAGGCCAATCTACCATTTCCTGGATCTTCACAGGGTCTACTGAGATACCATCCCTTGATATGATATGCCCTAAATACTATATCTCAGACTAAAAGAAATCACACTCTGTCGAGTTGGCATAAAATTGATTGTCTCTTAGGCACTAAAGAACCAACCGTAGATGTTCCTCATGTTCCTCCTGAGATTTGGAATATTTCAAAATATCGTCCAAGAACACAAGTACAAATTGGTCAAGGTAAGAATGGAATACTCCATTCAGCAAGCACATAAAAACCAATGGAGCATTCATCAACCCAAATTGAACAACTGTAAACTCATAGTGTCCATAGTGAGTGTGGAAGGCGGTCTTATGAATGTTAGCATCCTAAATGAAAAGCTGATGGTATCATGACTTTAGATCAATCTTAGAGAACATTGTGGCTCCCTTGATTTGGTCAAATAAATTGTCAATCCTCTATAAAGGATACATGTTCTTAATTGTTACCTTATTCAACTATCTATAGCCAATGCACAAGCGTAACGAACCATCCTTCTTCTTCACAAAGAGAACTAGTTCTCCCCATGGAGAAACACTCAGTCTAATACAACCCTTGGCCAATAGGTCCTCAAGCTTTAGCCACAACTCACTCAACTCCTGAGTGGTAATGCAATAAGGATCTCTAGAAATAGGCTTCAGCCCTTGGATAAGGTCAATGTCAAAGTAAATATCCCTTTTCAAAGGCATACCTAGAATCTCAATGGGAAAGACATCCACATACTCCTATAAGATAGGATGGTCTATAATCTTTCTTGCAAGGTCTTATTCCTCCAGTTCACTCACAATAATGGCAAACACTTGAAATCCCTTATGAAAGCTCTTCTTCAATTACATAGTAGAGATCATCCGAAGGGATATAGGTCTCTAAATGCACACAATCTCTAAGTCCCTACCCTGATCATCCTTACACAGAATGGTCTTCTTTCTACAATCAATACTAGCTCTATGAGAGCCAAGCCACTCCATACCCAAAACCATGTCATAAGAACCAAGAAGGATAATCCGAAGGTCTACTAACATAACGAAACTTCCTAGGTTTAGTTCAGACTGCTACACTAAAGAATCTGTGGGAATCTTAGCTCCTGAAGCTAGTTGCACTTTCCAACCCAAGCCTTGCTTTACCACCTCTAGCTTACATTTAACAACTATAGAAAGTGAAATTAAAGAATCCATAGCACCTGAATTGAACAAGATGGAAAGGGGTGTATCTTCAATAGCTATCATAGTCTCAACTATGGTCCCCTGATGATCTACCACTGCAAATACTTTGTGTGATCTACATACATCCCCAACTGTAGGCTCAGATGTTGCTGGCCTAGGTCCCAAATAGTGAGATATATGTTGTGGGAAGTTGTCTGCAATGTGCCCAAACTATCCACAAGAGAAACATCATGTGCCTTTTCTAGACCCTCTCCCTGATGGAGATGCACTCGACTACTAGTGGCTATCTCTACTAGGCTCTGTACATGCTGAGTATTTTGATTTTTCCTATTGTGCTATGAGTTATGGAAGTTCTGAGAGTTGGAATCACCACCACCACTTTGTGTCAGATGATAGGATCCCTTCTGCTATTGCTATTATTGTGATTGTTATTGTTGTTGGCACTAATTTCCCTTGAACTAGGGAGGCTTCCTATTCCTGCCTGTGCTCTGGTTACCCTTGGACCTTGATACTTCAGGTGCTCCCACAAAACCACCATGTCTTAGAGTAATGTTCTACTATACAAATATTTCCTAATGCACTGCATCATTGAGTGTTTTAGATTGGAATACCTTAACTCCCCCAATGAACTAGTTATTTAGTCCTCGAATAAAATGTTGTACCATCACTGGAAAGCTATCATTGATCCTTGCATATGGCATTAACTCATAGAATTTTTGTTCATATTCTACCATGGTCATAGTATTCTGTCTTAGATTGTGAAATTAATCTGCTCTTTGCTAATGTTATTCCTTTGGTAGGAAACGATCGTGGAAGTTCTCAAGGAATAACTCCCATGTGACAGTGTTCATGTTGACACCCAACTTCTTTTCTTCAATTTTCCACCATGTAGCCCTAAAGAGTTCCAAGTGGGCAGGGTAAACTTTAAGAAAACCCCCTCCAGAAAAAGATATAAACTATTGGTGAATCTTTCATTATTTTGAAAAAATAAAATTATTTTTATTGGCGAATCTCTCAATTTTTTAAAATTTTAAATACTATTTAAATTGGCGATTATTTTGGAATCATAATTTTTTAGTAGAAAATATTGGCGAATCTCAATAATAATAGGAAGTTCGCTAATCATCATGGAATATTACAAATCAAAATTGAACACATGTTTTATCTCATAGAAATTATGAGGATAATTACATTATATTTTAAATCAATAGTGAAAACTAAATATTGGTAATATATCCCTAAAGTAGCTAATAATTATGATAATTATTGGTGAATTAATTTTAATTTCTTTGATAATAGATAATATTTAGGTGAATCAAATCTAATCATGTATCGAATATTGTGGCGAATCTTTGAGTTAAATTTTTTTAATAAAATAAATTATTGAGCAATTTTAAATATTTTAGAACTAAATTTAATAAAAATGTGGCAATTTAGGTTGCATTAAATCTTAAATTATTAGCCAAATTACTAGCAAAAAATTTCTAAAATTTGCAAAATTACAAATATTCACCACTAAAAAACACCCTACAAGTGGGTGATGGAAATCCTCACTTTGACATTAGAGTCAAAGTCTTGTATAACAAAACCCCTATCTAAAGTAGTTAACCACTGCTCTGCCACATATCTTGAATCAATCCTAGTGAAAGGTTTGATTTTGGAACTTTGTAGGTTCTTCATCTGAGCAGCCTTAATTGACCTCTGTCTCTCACTAAGGACTCCTAGACCTATGCTTCTCATCATTCCCTGCATGATGTGACTCCTCATGATCTGGACCTCGACGAGGAGGTAGGAACTCCATAATAGTCCTCATTATTTGTAACAAATCAACCTCCTTTGAATCTGTTTGATGCTCTCCCTGATGTTCCTCCATGTTCTCCTCCTAAACAAGACTCTCATGGCCAAACTCATGCACACTGATATCCCTGCCTCACCCCCAACCTCTACTATATCTTGAGCTATGACCTCTCAATGTCGATCTCATCCCAAGTACCATCCTAGAATAATATCCAAGAACAAGGAGATGCTAAAATATCAATAAGAACATACTACTATAAAGCATACACAAGAAACATATTTTGGAAACAATACAAGATCTGTTCCAGTTTTGCCAATTTTAGGTTTAAGTACATCTTAGTTTTGAAGTTCAAGTGTTTCAATTTTGTAATAGATACATATAGCAGTTTAAGTTTTGTTTCAGTTTAACTAGTTTTCATCTAGCAACGTTCCAATATACCCAAAGCTCCCAATGTAGAAACTAGGCTCTAATACTAGATGTAAGGCCCCGTGAGGGAACCCAAAAGAAATTAACCTAAAGTTTCACTAAATTTGCCAAAAAAAAATTTTAAAGATTATAATTAAACAACAACAGATATAATATAGTGGAAGCAATAATTCACATACATAAAAATAATCCATAAAACATATTACATCTCTTAAGTGTTTTGTGACATCGATTCACATTCACACATTTTATTAACACTAAATCTGATACATAACAATTCCACATCATAGAATAACTACAAGTACGAATCCAAAATAAATTATATACAATTATATAAGATGTCACTTGACAATAATTAGAATGCATAATCATCTATTGTATAAGTCACAAGGTATGAAAAGCTCAAAGAATATGCATCATCTTGTAAGATCTCTAAATTCAAATATAGTACAATAGAGTATAACCATTCATCAAAAAATAGAAGATCAGAATGAAAGGAAATACTATGCAAGGACATCCAACAATGACATCCAATTGTCAGATCTCAATGGTATAAGAAAATGCACTACCACATGACCTCGTGGAACCTAAATGGCCCACTCCCACTACGCTAAGGAGATAGGCTCAAGTCCCAAATGGATAACAAATCCCAAAAGTCATAGCCAACATCTAGGTCAAGGAAAACTTGATAGAAATCTATCTTAAAGGTACCAAGACACAAATGCCATCTAAACCTAGAAGCAACAAAGACACATAGGAAATATACTATGTAAGTGGGCAAGTGTCATCGCATGAGTCAACTCTAAGGTTACCCTAGCAGCCTCTTTGAACTCTGACCCCCTAGTGAATCTATGCGGCATTAGTATCCTTTCATACAAACAAGGCATACTATCGAGGCAAGGTCACAACCAAGCATCCTCTCTACTCCCATCCTAGCTTGTACTAGCACTCGAGGTATGGGCGAAGAAAAAGTCCAACTCTTTTTAATTAATTTTAAACCCATTTAATGAAATGTTACCACTTATTAGAATAACCTACAATGGGTTACCCAGGTAGCCTCTTTAGGGCTCTGACCTCCATTGTAAGCCACTTCCCAACAAATATTAAGATAACCTACCCTAAGCTCAAAATAGAATAAGGTCTAAAAATAGAATAAGGTCTCATAAGATCATAATAACACACATCAATTCTTAAACAAACAACTAGAAAGCACCAAAAGATGACTGATTGAAACTCATATATTTTACCAATACAATCACCATATAAAAATTGATTCATAACCCAAAAAATCACATTACAAAACCATGATGTTACATGACATCATGAAAATAGTAACTTCTAGGCCTCTGGTAAACATCCAAAATTGGTCAACACACTAAGTCAACCCCAAACCCAAGACAAAGTAAAACATACATCATAGCAAGTGTAGTTTCATAATTTTGTTTGGTTTTGAAAACATAAGATTTTGATTAAACAATAGGGTTCAAATTTTTCGTTTTCTTTTAAGTCACAGATTTGCTAAAGTTCTCGAGTCCCCATGAATCTCAACACTCAACAAATCATTAAATTTTTATAAATATAAAACCCCAATTTTATATATAAAAAATGAATTATCATAAATAACATCCAATAATTTCTTCTAATTTTAAAACTAATTTATGTAACATAATTACTAAAACTATAAAAATAATTATCTAAATAAATATTATTAGTATCAAATAATAATAATAACTATTTAATTATTAACAAATAATATTAAGTAATTTATTAATAATCTATAATTACTAAAATTAATATTATTAATAATATTAATTATTAGTAAAACAAACTATATTTAATTTTTTTATTAAATTTAATGAATTAAATTTAAAAATAAAATGAATATCAAATGAGGTGTTTAAGGCATGTTGATCAGTAAAGCACTACCGCAGCAGTGCCGCTACTGCAGCAACAATAGTATACTCCCATATGACAGTACCTGCTACTACAACTGTAGTAGCTACCATGGGATAGGTGCAAGTGGTTGTGGGTGGGTGGGGGTTTGGTGGCCCCACCCCCCTTTCAAACAGTTTTTTTATAATATAAACAATCAAACACCACCCAAAACAAATTTCTACTATTTTTAATATGATAGTATAATTATCATAGTACTTTTTAATTACTGTGGTAATTGTATTATATATATATATATATATATATATATTATAAATTTATACTATAGATCTAATAGGAAAAACACGAACAACCAATCGAATTTTGTATATTATATTTTGATCTTTTTTCCAAACCCTACCTGAATTGTAATCAATCAAATTACAAATCTCTAAAATTTACCAAACAAGGATTTCCAATCTTCAATTCATTTACAGATGTTTTTCAAATGAAAAACAATAAATTGACAAACAAGGGTTTCAACCCAATTAAATTCTGAATACAGATCCACAACAAACATAGAGAAGATAGAAAATTCAAAAGAGGAATTACTACACAAAACTCAACAAGTTCCTACCTAGATTTGATGCTAACCAATCGAATGCTCAAAGCTCGCAAGAAAATTCCCTTCCTTTGAAAAACCCTCTTTCTTGGAAATTGGCTCCTCCAAAACTGTGTGTCGAGGAATGAGTTCTAATTTCTTAATAAAAAGCTTTATCCCTTAAGGGTTTTGGTTTTGCAATCATGCGAAACCTTTTTCTTTAATATTTTATTTTATTTTAATTTCCTGTGCAACTTTTTGCATTTTAATTAAAATAAACTTTATTAAATTAATTCTTTTTCTCTCTTATTAAATCACAAGATGTTTTTCATAAAATATTTATTAATTTAAATAATAATAATAATTAGAGTTTATTATAAAAATGAAACTCCTAAATATATTATTATTAAATAAAATAAATATGAGCCAAAATTAGAACTTTAATTAAATCTTTAAATTTAATTCTTTTATTTATTTAATTTCTTAATTAATTAAATACTAATTTTTCTTTATAAAATTTTCACTAAATTAAACCATTCACTTATCTTTTAATTTGATTTAATTATAACTGAAAATCACAAAAGACCTAGAAAACTAAATACGAAAACCCATAATAAAGAACAGAGCACTAGATCAAACTCAAGGGTCAAAATCATGAATTCATGTCACTTGAAAAATTTAGAAGGGTAAATAACTCAGATACTTGTCCAAATTTCTAGGACAATTGGCTTAAGGTTAGGATTTGGACTCAAGAATTATCTCCCCTCTTTTACCATTGAGATATTGTGATAGGCAAAGCTCATCCTAGAAATTCAGGGAAGTCAATGCCTAGTACCTACAATTTGCATAAAATCTGAGCATGTACATATACATATAATCTAAACTAAATAGGCAATGACAGGGAGTGGTGCATTGTGTAGATGGTGACTAGCAAGTGACTACAACTCCCTCCCTTAACCATATCATAAACATCAAACATAAAGTAAAACATACAAGTACACCATACACATGCAAGTATGGGGTAACTAACCATATAAACTGCATATAAATCATCCATCTCACTAATCATCATGAAATAACTAAAATCAATATATACAAGCATCATCGTCAAAAGAGTAATCATGTACACATGAAATAATCGAGTACCAAGTAGCTCGTCACATAAATCAACTGAGTATGAAATAACATCCAAAAAAATTGGGTAATCAAGTACCCCTAATCATCACACCTAACCATATAGTTGGCTTAAAAGAATTCGACAATATAATATGAAAAGTAAACTAGGGGCAAGCACTACAGCTACAAAATAGTTTTGATTAAAATGTTAGCAAGGGGGAAAGAAGGCTAGGTAAAATTTACACAAACAAAACATTAAAATCTGGTGGAAGATGACATAATTCTTTCCCTCTACTTTTTCTTTTGCAAATTCTACAATGTTGTTTTATATGGAGTACAATAAAAAGAACAAAATAGAAATATTAGTTTTGATCCTCAAATTGTTGTCAAATAAAAGGTGATAGAAATAAAACATACCATAACAATCTTCCAATGTAAAATATTTCATGATTGTATCACACACCTTTGGCCAAATGTCTGGTTACTCTTTGTGGCCAAAGGCACCTTGTTTCTTGATCCCTTGCTCCTCAGGAATCCAAAAGTGATTGTTCAAGTTGTCTTGGTCTGAGATACGACTTGTGTATCCCACTTTCTACCCTTCATAGAGATCCATGTTTCTTTCCTAATAGCCTCCTCATTTATCTCAAAGGAAATACCATTAACAAAGACTCTACACTCACTCTAGATTGGGCTGAATTGACAAGAAGCATGCTCATCATAACCAATAATATTCTCCATGAATGGGAAAATACCCCAATCTTTACATATAAACATCACCATGGGGTCATTCTTGTTCTTCTCATTAATTTTATCAAGTTTTATTATGTGCTTGTCCCCCCATGATCTAAAATAAGAGAAAATACAAAAACTGAGGCAAGAAAAACACCCAAAAATTGACCTTGCTAATAGAGAGCACAATGATAGAATACAAGCATTGGTTGCTAGGAATTAAAATATCGATGCAAAAAAAAACCCAAATAATGAATATCCCAAGCCCTCAACCAATAATAAGTGCATGGAGGCACATGCAGAATTCATAAAGGTTGAAGCAATAATAAAAAAAGGCCCTGTGAAAAGGAAATCTAGCTATTTGTGTGAATTGGCATAAGGATGCTCAATAAATGATGACTATCCTTCACCATAGCATGTAATCACTACCATGATGCCAAGTAAACATAAGAAGTACAATGTTGAGAATGTGATCTAGGTGGTAACACATCATAATCAAGAATTTGAAATTTGAAAGGGTATCATCTTTGGGAAGATCTTTGGTGGGTCCAACAATGCCAAAATTGAGGCCAGAAACACTTGTGTGAGTGTCAACATTAAGGGTGTTACATTCTTCAATCTAGATTAGGTGTTGAGTTGACTCTAGTAGCCAATTGATAACACGCCAACATCACAAGCCTTCCAACTGCAAACCAATAATTCTTATGGAATCAACCACTGAGTTCCCTTCCTTGTAAGTGTGCCTTACTTGGGTTTCCCCAAATCTAGAAAGGAGGCCTTTTTAAAAATGTGTTGTCTTGATTGCTACTTTAAAATAATGGCAAAGATGAGATTATCTTCTTAAGTGACCACCAAGGGGAGCACCAATATGGTGTATGATAATTCTTTTATACGGGTATTGATTGCCCACTTCTTGATGATTTTACAATGCAATTACTAAATAATATTACCTTTAGAAGGGTACGCGACGTTGATGGAGTTGTTTTTTTGCTTCTCCTATTTTTAGTTTAAAGGTCTACGTTTGTACCCAAGTTTTGTTCATTCATATAAAATACACATATTTGAAAGTATCTTAATCCACATTTATTCTAAAGCACCTGATACTTTGAAGCCCAAAAAACCACCTACTATTGCTTCCCACCTATAATTTCTAATAGTTGAATGAGTTTTCTCATTTGACATCAAATCATATTCTACATGCACTATTCAAAAGTAGATGGAAAACACACATTTCATTTATAGTTGCAAAAAATCTTGCTTATATTTGAAAGATTTATTAGCAATTATTTTCTAGGCTATTAATTGTATGGTCTACTTATAGATTTGAATTTAGTGTCAACATCTATTCTTAAAAGTTCAATAAGTTGATGTAATATATTGCTTTGGTGCAATATCTATAGTGATTTTTCCTTTACAATATAAATTTTGTAATTCTTAGAACATTAAATTTATGTAAAGATAATGATAAATATTGACTTTTAACAAATCTAGTTTATGTATATGATATACTCTTAAGAAGTCATGATAACATGTTACAATCAATTTACTCTCGTTAAATTGACTATCCATATCTCTTAGATTTCCCTATTCTACACCAGGATATATATATATATATTTTTTGGTTTTTATAAATTTTATAAATTGAAAAAATGCATATATTACAAAAGACACCAGGATACATTATTTGTAGCTAATAATAACATATTGTTTTTACCTACACTTTATATGTAAAAATAGTTGATTAATAAAATCAAAATTAGTATATGAATAATTGATTGTTAAAATTGAACATTACAAATGTTCGTATATGACATTATTTTTTCCAGCATAAATTAATTGGAGGTCAACAAGAACATTAACAAGTGCTACATAGTGGCATGCACTTTCTGTAATAGGTTTTATAATAATTTTTGTGAAATAAAAAAAGTCATAATGTTATGTATTTCTAAAAAAAAAAATATCAAGAGAGTTGAAAGATTAAAAATAAGGATACATATAGAGTGGAATACATAAAGAAAACAACATAGAGAACGAACATTTAACAATCATTTTTCATCTTAGTTTTTAATCTTATGTGAAAAAACATATATTAATACTCGTTTTGATAGACCTGTGCAATATTAGAAGATTATCAAAACTATTTTGCATCATAATCATGAACACTAACTACTATTGAAAAATGATTTTTTTTTTGAAATAAAACTAAAATAAATCCATCATAGAGTTTCATTAGGCCATGGAAATGACGGATAGTAAATTTTTCACATATAACTTGTAATGAAAGTATGCAGGTGTGGTGGGAGGGAGTAGCCAGTGTTGCATATATATAGGGTTAATTTTTTACTTGCCATGAGATATTGTATGGAGAGAAAAAACATCTTCATTCACATGGACATGATATCATTATAAGTGTAATCAACATAAAAACATACAAGTTGAATTTACAAACTGAGTTTTCTTAATTTGGGGTGTGTGTACTTGAGAAAAAATGTGTCGAGTATTTTGTTAAAAATCCCTTTCAATCAAGATGGTTGTTGTAGAAACCAATTTGATACACAATCTAAGATAAATTTTATTTTGTAAAATATTTTCGAAATTGAATATGATATCAAATATGTTACATCAATTTGACTGATTATATTAAATTTTTGTATAGATAGTTCACAATTTTTTTTATTCATAGCATCTCTATATAATAATAGTTTTTATAAATAAGAATTGAATTAAGTAAAACATTCCTACCCTAAAATACAATAAATTAGTCTTTATACATACAATGTATTTAACTTTGTTTAACCAGCTCTTCAATGGAGTCTTTTTCAGAGTATTTCAACATGTGAATTATACATCTCTGGAAAATAAAGCATTTGATCAATTGACATCATTCTAATATCTCTTGCTTTAGGATTTTTTATTTAATATTTTTTAACCACCTCAACCTTCATCTTGGTTGTGATTTTGATATTAAGTTTAGGAAAAATTCAAAAGAATTATTTTGCGTCGACTTTTATGATATGATTCAGAAACTTAATAAAAAACAAATAATATAGTCCCCTGATTACAATCATGTTAGATAATTTAATATATTAAGCTAATTAGTCATACAAAGTATTCTTTTTTAAGGCAAAAGTGAATGAACCATTGTATATATTAATTTTTTTATAAAATCTGATTTAAAAAAAAGAGCTCAATTGGGAAAGAATTAGTAAGAAAACCCAACATCGTCACTCATAATAAAGATTATCAATATTTACAACTGTTTATATTGACAATTAACTATTCAATCTTACAATTCAGAGAATATCTTTCCTCCCATATTTTCAAAATATAAACAATTAAATATAACTTGATCAAATTTTAATAACATTTAAGCATAGTGTACATGGTGAAATCGCTTATTCATGAAACTTTAATGTAGAATGCAGATAGACTGACAACGAACTATACTAAACCCAAGATATCATCACCATAAATCTAATCTCTATGAGTGTCTCATGTTTCCCTAACTATAACTGCTAAGAAAGCTCTCAGACCAGCATCTCATTAACAGTTCTAGGATGGGAATGTGCGTAATAATGCAAATATATGCAAGATCTATGACTAGAATGCAGATTATATGTAGAACAACTCTCTTATAATACTCTAAAATGATCATGCAATGAACTAATAAGTGATGAATGATACTAAATAACATAAAAACAAAGCTAAAATGTTATGAACTTGCTAAAATGATAATGTTAAGATGATGAATCAAAATGTGCCTATAATGTAGATGCCTAAAACTTGGGTCCCTTTTGCTCTTAAATTCTCCTTCTATTTATAGGATTTTAGAAGGGGTTGGGGTAAGAATTTGGATTTTACCTTTGACCGGTGGATAGAGGTGAAATTGAAAATGTGTAATGAGAGACAAGAAGGAGAGCCCAAAAGTCTTGATTGGAGGCTCAATGTGGCTTTTATTTCAACAAAAATTTCTCATGAGAGACAAGAGGAGGAGCCCAAAAGTCATGATTTATGGCTAAATGTTCATTTTTCTTTTCAACTAAAATGTCTCAAGAAGAGACAAGAGAAGGAGCCCAAAAGTCATGATTTATGGCTAAATGTCCATTTTTCTTTTCAACTAAAATGTCTCAAAAAGAGATAAGAGGAGGAGCCCAAAAGTCTTGTTTTGAGGTTAAATGTGTTTCAACTAAAATTTCTCATAAGAGACAAGAGGAGGAGCCCAAAAAAGTTTTTATTTGAGGCTAAATGTAGATTTTATCCTTTCAACTAAATGTCTCGTAAGAGACATGAGGAGGAGTCCAAAAAGTCTTTATTTGAGGATAAATGTGGATTTTCTCAATTCTTTATAAAATAAAAGGAGGATTTCCATTTTTTGAGGATAAATGGATTTATTGATTTAATAAAAGTTCCATTTATTTTTAAAAGTTTGTCTTTTTCCCTCTCCTTTTTGAATTTTATTTTATGATTTTTGATTGGTTTTCTCCTCTTTTGAAGTTGATTTAGGTCTCCTTTGATTTCCTCTTAATTTTGCATTGATTGATCAAAATTGTGTAATTCAGGTCTTTGCCAATTTTTGGGTGTCTACAAATGCCCCTCTTTGAGCTAATATGTGAAGCATATTAGTTCAAAGACTATCTTGATTCTTTGATTTTAGGTCAAATTCTGATGATTGAATGTCTGATCGATGATGTTTTGATGTTTCGAAGTTGATATGATGTCTGATTATTGATGACTTGATGTCTGATCATTGATGGTTGGATGCCCCAGTTTTGTTTGATTTGATGTTGGAATAATTGGCTAAGGTAGAATGTTTTTTATATTTGAAAATTTTTGATGCCCTGGTTTGTATGCTTTGATGCCTCGATTTGGATGCCCCAGTTTGATATGAATATACTGCCCCCTTAGAAATGAAATTGGAAAAAATGGATGTTCAAAATAAAAATATGGATATTCCAATTTTATTTTTGAAAATATTAATGAGAACAAATGATGGTACAGTAGGGTAGAATTAAGAAAATGATATGGGATGGGTAGAAAATAATGCCCTCCTTAGGATGCAGAGTAGGAAAAAGTGAACATGTCCATCTCAGGATGCAAAGTAGGACAAAGGACTAGTTCAACAATGTTTATCAACAAAGTGATGTGTAAAATCAATCATGTGATGTTGGATATATAGAAAAGGTGCCCCCCTCAGGATGCGGAGTAGGGGAAAACAAACATGTCCATCTCAGGATACAAAGTAGGACAAATAACAACTTCAAGATAGAACTAGTAACTGAATAACTAGATGTTGAGATGTGATTAAGGTAGGATGATCACATGTGATGAAAAATTGAAGGTTTTGTTCGTTGTTCGATTGTCGAGAGGAGATGAGTGCCCCTAGTGAGCAGGAATCTTTGGATCAGACATAGATAGATGATGTGTGTAGTGTGACATAGGGTTGATTTGTGGAACTTTTGTGTTCATTTTTGATGAATCGATCATTTGATTTATGAGATATGCAAGCATTTTGATGTTAAAACGTGTGCAATTGTTATATCATGGATGCAGGTGAGATGAAATGCATGTGAGGAGTGAAATATGTTTAAGGGTAATGAAAATGATGGAATGAAATGAAATGTGATAAAGGAAATGAATGAAAGGTGAAATGTAAGGAAATGAAATGGTAAATGAGATGAGAGATGGAAAGAAATGTATGGAAGAAAATGATTATGTTGGAGATGAAAAGACGAGAAGGAATGGGGCTCAACATTTGAGATTTGAAATTGACAAATGAAACTTGAGATCCAAGTAAGAATGGGTGAAATAATGAATGCATGAAATATGATTAAAGTGTTATGGATAGTGACCCAAAATTTTTTGAGATACGAAAGTCACACAATGTAATATGATGTGAAAATAGGAGAAATTAGTGACCACAATTGTTTGAGATTCAAAAGCCACAGAATGCAATAGGTGGAATAGATGATAGGCGAGAATGAAGGGTGATGCAAGGTGGTAGTGTTGTGACGAGACTAAGTCCACAATAGTAGAGCATTAACCATTGCACTATAATGTTGTGTGGTGACTTGTTGTTGAATAACCTTACTCATTGTGTGTAGCCTTGTTGTTGAGCACTGTTGATGAGATCTGTGTGTGTGTTATCCTGATTGATGTGCCAATCATGGGATTGTAAGAGACCCAAGATGAAAATGCAAACTAAATGAATCCAACTAACTATCACTTTTATTGTAAAGAGATGCAAATTAACTGTCATCATAGAGCATTTAAGAAACAAAAGAGTGACCAAGTACAACCACCACTAGCTCAACTATGGTGATATGAATATAGGGTCACACCAAGAAGTACCATAGATCATGGATAATGTACATGAAAAGTATGACAATTTATTGAAAAAAAAATGTTATAGCCATAGTAAATAAAAATGGGCACTCAATTAATCAAATGTCAGATAAAGCCCTCACCTAAGATATCATACAAAATTAGTCGAGGTATACATGGCTTTCCAAATGAGAGGAGGCGCTTACAAGTGGACAACAATAATGCATGAAATCAGAGGATTAGTGAAAAAAAAAGGCAAATAAAGTATCATGACTTCATCCTGATACCTCTAGTCAAGTACATCATCAAGGTATTAGAAGTGCATAAAAAATAGGAAAACTAGTAATTGCGGACCAGTAGTCCTGAGAGGTGTGTGCAATAGTGTAAAATATGTTTAAACCATGGATAATGTGGTTGTAAATGGTTGGGCAATAAAGTATGAGATGTGGCAATGGAATTGATAGAAGAAAGCATGGAGTGTGTGTTGGTAGAGAAGGTCGGCAAAAAATTTTTGGTGGTCATTTTGGCATGGGAATGGCAGAAGTGTACCTAGTATGAGTGTGGTGGGAAGTAAACGTGTGGTAAGGTCATTAAAGAGTGATTCCAGGTGAGTGATGCCCATAAATAAGTGGATAGCATGGGAATGGAACGAAGCAAGGTGAAGAGTAAAATGTGGTCATTGGATTGATCGAGAAGTCTGAGGTAGTGTGTGAGTGAAAGCATATCAGTCTCACTAGATTAGTTGTGGTAGGAGGGTGAAGCTAGCCAAGGAAGGTGGATTAGGCAGGGGAAAAGAGAAAAGTATAGTAAAAAAACCTCTAAGGAGTGGGTGTATCACCCTAAACTTCAAGGTGAATCAAGTTAGGCAGGATGAGGGTTGGTACATCTTGAAGATACAGGGATGAGGGCAGAAGAAATGCCTTTGTTAGTGTTAATGATGTTATTAGGGACTGCAGTGCAACAAGCATTGCAAGTGGTATTGGATGATGACAAGCCGATGATGTAGGTAGATAATAGGCCTCTTGAGATTACAAAGAGTATGTCTGAAGCGAAGGAGGAGGAGGAGGAGATAAAATGTCCTGAAAAGTCTATGGAAAAAGTTCCAAGGGATGTGGGAAATATTAGTGTGGGTGAGGGGATGAGTGGAGCAGGGTTGTTGATTAGCCTCGAAATCTTGGGACAAGAATCAGTGGAAGGGGAAGCAAGCAGTGTAAATGTGGAGGAGTTGCGGGTAAAGGCGGGGTGGGGAGACCAATTAGCAAGTGACATGGATGAATTATAGAGAATGTTGGCTATAGAGAGGGTCTGCGTAGAGAACACTAAACAAGAAGTTAAGTTTCTACTAGGATTGACGAAGAAGGCGTGGGAAGATGGAGCACAAATGGAGGCAAGACAACTCCAAGCGGTGGTGAATACAGAGCAAGTGCAGGTGCAATCACTAGAAATAGAACTATGTGTGGAATAATTACGTTCAGAAGGGAATGATGTAGGGATGTGGGTGGAGTGGTCATGAGCTTAGAGATTGTAGGAATCCCTAAAGATGGTGCAAATGGGGTTGGAGAGCATGCAAAATGAGTTGGTGTTACTGCAGTCACAATTTGAGTCATTCAGGGAGGTGATTGCAAAATTAAACTCCTTGTCATTGAAACTGTAGGAGCTGTTAGCATTGAGTGAGGCGAAGGTGAGATAGTTGCAGCAGTGGTTGGGTGAGACAAAAGCGAATGTGGAGCATTGACAAATGGCGACTAATCAAATGCAGGAGAAGCAAGATGTGGTCCAATGAGCGATCACTATACCAGGAATAAACAAGCTAGTGGAGAATGTGTTTGTGGATATGCAATGGATGACGAAGGTACATTGAGAAGCTACCTATTATATGGGACTTTATCATCAGGCATTCCTGAATGAGAACTGATGGGAGACACAGTTTGTGGATAGGGAATTTGGACAACTATTGAATGCATAGTTACATGGTGGTAGGTTTCTGATTCCCATGGATGTGGTGTGGATACATAGAGGATTGACACCAGGGGCTTCTTCTTCAGTAGCTAGGTCTAAAGAAACACCATTGATTGCATGCTATGTCTTGCCACTTCCTCCAAGGAGGCCAAAATAAATAATCCACCAGAGGATATGTTGAATGTAATGTTGTCGTTGCCGTCGTATTAGAATAAAAGTTGTATTTGTTTTTGTTGCAAGTAGAAGGACAACTGGTGGAAATATTGATGTGTCAGATGAACATTGTTGTGTTTGTTTTTTTAATATTTTTGGAATATATTTAGATGTTTTTATTTTGTTTTTGGGAATTTGTGGATTTTTTGGAATTTTTGGGAATTGTTAGGAATATTCAAATGTTTTTGGGAGTTTTAAGGAATATTTGGAAGTTAATAAATATTTTTAAAGACATGAATGATGAAAATTTTTAGAGGACATCTGAATATCATTGGCAACTTGAAATATCCATGCGAGCTCTTTATGAAAGATGAGGACAAACTTGTGTCTAATTGGGAGTCAAAAGTCAAATTTTCTCTAGATGTGTATCAAGACAGATCCTCGTGGAGCTAGTGAAAAGGTGTTTGGGCCCATCAAATATTTAGATGGCTAAAAAAAGGCGTTATTGGGGCCTTCAAAAAGGCATTTGGAGCCTTAAAAAGGGCACTTTGGGGGCCTTAAAAGGCCCTTAGGCCTAAAAAGGCACTTCGGGGGCTTGAAAAAGGCATTTGGGCCTATAAGGCACTTCAAGGGCTTGAAAAAGGTGCTTGTGCCTAAAAAGGCATCTTGGGGGCCTAAAAAAGGCCAAAACAGGGCCTTGAAAAGGCATTTGGGTTTAAAAAGGTGTGTTGGGGGCCTAAAAAGGCACATTGGGGGCCTAAAAAAAAGCGTTGAGGCCAAAAAAGGCACTTTGGGGGCCTGAAAAAGGTGCTTGGGGGTTTGAAAAGGCAAGGAGATCATAGAGATCACTCAAACTTACGCTTACTTATTATGTGCCCCTTGTTAGGTGATAATGAAAGAGTCCAACAGATATCTACGCCTTTCGGGATAGCATTGATATATTTGTTGAAGGGGTCTAAATCAATCATGGAAACTGCAACATAAATAAGAATAAAATTCATCAGGAATTGTTGGCCATGGCTGAAGGAAAGATAAGGGACTCTATTGGATCCTCTTTCACTATTCACATTGTGCCAGATTTTCCAAAGCCTAGTGAGATGTTTAGGGTATAATATAGTGGCGAATTTTCGTATTTTGACAAATTTGACATTTTACCAGTGCTATTTTTGGAAATTTTTGAGCCCTTCCATGGTTTCCTGGTCGTCAAGCTTTGTTGGGTTTACCTGGTTGCCTAGCATTGTAATCGCCAAGGCAAATGTTACATTTGAGTTTTTCCCTGGTGGTATTCGCCTTTCACGCAGCCGACCAGGTAACACTTATCATGGAATATTTTTCGGGTTTCAAGTTTCTGTTTAATGTAGTATGGCAGAATTTGCCATCCCAGTTTCATTTTACCGTGGAGGAGTCAGTTCGTTTCACATTATGGGAAGTGGAGGAGTCAGCTCGTTTCACCAACACACTTTCATTTTGTCGTGGAGGAGTCAGCTCATTTGGCATGGTAAATTGGTAATTGTATTGATTTGTATATAAATCTGAATTTGCCCAAGCAATGAGACATTCACTAAATACTACTAGCACTCCATAAAATTTTTGGTAGTGTAGGACACATCACAAGCAAGACTCAGACTCCAAAGATAGCTTCCACAAGTGGTGGTACACTGGTATGTGTAGCTGTGCTATAAAATACTCTCCTTGAGCTTATGTAGTTTAATTTAATTAGAAGCTTATCTACAGTTTCCTTTCTTATCTCATTTTCATTAGAAATTTTTCAAAAAGTGGATGTTAATGGTTTTTAAAGATTGCATGCATGGATATTGACCACCTAAGGTCAATATCCTATTTCCTTTGCCATGGAATGTCGATTCACCAACTGTCAAAAATCAGATTTGAAATTTAACTTTTTTTCTTTAAGTTTCAATTCCTAGTCTAAAAGTAATACTGCTTATTCTCAGGGAAGTAAAGTTTAAATGGATTATCAGTGGATTGAAATGTCAAGGGAGGGTGAGTCTATAAATAATATTGCTCAGTCTCAAGGAAGTGACAAGGGTAAGACCCCCAAGGGTAGTGAAGGGATTAATCTTACGTCAAAATGTCGAAAACTTAGAGATACTACCATAAAGGCTTTCTTTGGAATTGACAATGTCTCTGGTCCACCAACTTTGGCAAGTACAAGTGCAGAAAGAAATCACAATACCTCACCACCACTAGAAGAGTAGGTTGTTATTCAATTAAATCAAAATGCATCAAACGAGGATAACAATGTTCCAACAATAGAAGATGTTGTAACAGAAGATAATATTGATGTTGGTAGGAAGAAAAGAAAAAGGAATGTAAAAATGGGGCAGGAGTTGGAAATGAAAAGGACTTTCCAGGTTGATCGGGTAGCAAAGTACTAGTTTAATGAACCAGTCACAAACAATGATGAACCACCAACAGAATGCAAGTGTATGATTTGTACCTGGAAAACTAAAAGAGAGACAAAGTTGTAGTTAAAGCTTGAAACTATAGAAAAATGTATTGGTAAGGTTTATGAAAAACAAATCATAGATGGAAAGGAAGTAGCGGCAGTGAGATGGAAATCAAAGGAAGAATGCCTTCATGTTAAAGTATGCCATAAAATATGAAGAGCATTTCAAGAAAGTAGCGGTAATTGGTAGTGGCAGTAGTGTTAATCCAATCAAGGATGGGCTTAAACATGCAGCCAATGATGCAAGCTTGGCAAAGACCATTTAGATGAGTGTTATTTTTCATATTCTATCTAGAGGGCGTCCTATGAGAGACTTTTCAGAATATGGTAATTTATTATCTTTTTTGAGACTTCCTCACTATCCTATGTTACATTGGTCAATATACGCTGGATGGGAAATGGCAAGCTGTCTTGTTGAGGTGGAAAAGCAAAATGTACAGGAGAGAGTAAAAGAATCCAAGTTCATTTCATACTGCTATCGCTGGGCTAGCTCAACACGCTAGCACATATATATATTTTCTAATCTCTTAATGACATCATATGTCCTGGGCCTTGCTGTGTTTGTGACTTTCAGGTGGGTCACTATATCGCTATCAACATAAATACCAACAATCCAGTTAGCGATATGGCGAGCTCCGATGAATCAAAATTTTTTGGCTCAAAGATGCTTTTCTATGCCAACTAGAATCTACAAGAAGAATTTCAATACAATGTTGTCAAGTTGGTAATTAAAATTTGAACTTATACAAGGAAAAAGTCCCAATTAAAGTTACATTATTAAATCCAAATCTTATTGTTGTTATACTTCGTCAAATCCTAAATCCTTGTGCAATCATCACATTTAAAAGCCAAAATACATTTGTCATTATTATTATTAATTAACAGGTATGAAGGATATGCTAAACTTTATATCTTTTAGTTTTATTTTTAATTTTTAACCAATTTTATTTTTTTCTAATGAAATGATATAATATTTTTTATCTATATGAATTATTATTTGAAATATATAATATTTTTTAAAAGACATTCTTAAAGTGATATTAGAAATTCAATTGGTTGAAATATATAATATTTTTTTAAAAGCATTCTTAAAGCACTATTAGAAATTTAATTAGTTCTCATGCTATTTATAAAAAAATGTATAATATTCTTTTTAACAAACACTTAAAGTTTCTAACATATAAAGCTTTAAATGAATTAAATTTATAAATTTTATAATAAATATATGTCTCACCTTACGTAACATTTGGAATCAAGACAAGATAAATGTTACTAAGTAATATAGAGTTATAAGCAAATGCTAATTATAATATTTAGCCACTGTGTAACTCAATCTACACAATCTCAACCTTATCATGTCACTCATTCGGGGCCCACCTTTGAGGATTTTTAGTTACATCACCATTTTCTGAGCAATTGCTACATCGCTACCAGCATAAATATCAACAAACCTGGCTAGCGATATGGCGAGTTTCGGTAACCATTTAAAAACAACTCTCAAAAAAGAAACCACAAAAGACATTAACCTACAAAGAAACAAAAATGAAACATGCACCATATCTTCTTCGAGATCCTCAAAATTACTTCTTACCTCAGAAGGATGCCGTCTTTGGAAAATTTGGGCATTCTCTATATCGCCACTGACAAATCGCAAGTATTTCTCGTTAGCGACTTGGCAAATCACCTGACAAATTTGAACTCTGGTGACACCACATTGCAAGTTTTTTCCATGTGCATTTCTTCTTGAAATAGACAGGTCTGGGACGTATCACATGGTCATAAGATCTTCTCATGAACACATTTCATGGCATCAGATTCCACTTTTCAGTATCACAGATAATTTTTTGTTGATAGCTATCTCGCTATACGTAACATGTGAGCATCTTGCCGTAGCGAGTATGCAACAACCGTGGATTCAAATCGGATCCGATGGTAGGACTAAAAACCCCTTTTCTCAAAAGACTCAACCACAATGTCCAAATAGGTGGGAGAATTATTTTTTGTTCTTCCCCCCCTCCCCCCCCCCTTTTTTTTAAGAATTCATGCCAAGTTAAACTTTATAATCCAAGCCTAGGGTTTTTCATAATTTTTCAAAGGTACAAAATATACTAAACAAAAACCCAAAACCCTATGACTTGTCAGAAACTTCTCATCTAATTTTTTTTTTTTTTTAAATTGATACGCAAAAAATCAGACCAACACAATACATCCCTAATGACATCCTCTTCCCAAATTTTCCTTCCAATGACGACATTATAACCCCTCATTTGTTTAAGAGCACTTGTAACAATGTTATATGGGTCATAAACCCTAGTGGGGGTAGTGGGGAAATTTAACTCTCTTAGGAATTTTTGGTTGTTCCCAACCCCCTCATTTCTTACCAAGATATGTACCAGAGAGGGTGGGTGTAGTGGAAATTTTCTAGTAGTTGTTATCCATGAATAGAGAATATCTAGGGCCAACCATTAAAAAGGGGTCTTTTGTGTGTAGAAATTTCAAAGGAGGGGATTTTGAAATTGGTAAACCGGCGATGATGCGATCTTTGCCCTCCTCGTGGTTTCGCAACACACAAACTATTAACTTTCACTTTGATAGCGACATTGTGATAGACCTGTTAAAGCCTTTCTCGTGGTTTCGCAACTGCCAACTTCAAACTGATGAAACCCTTTGTGAACCTTTGATGCCATCGACTTCGTGTATGTTTTTTTTAACCTTGAATACAATGAAATGATTCGCCCAAAAAATTAAAATTTTACTGTGATTATTATTTTTTGTTCACCAATGTATAATTTTTTTGTGGTTTTAAAATAACACAATTTGCCCAGATTTTACACATTGTTTGAGAGACTATGAATGATTTGCCAATGGAGATTATTATTTTTTCTTTGTAAACTATTTTTTCGCCACAAATTTTTTTTTTTTGTCAGGTGTTTTACACCTTTCGCCAATTTTTTACACCTTTTCTAAAGGAGGGGTTTCTTAAAGTATACCCTGGAGATGTTTAGTACATAACTACACTGCTTCTTAATGCCGTTGAGGCTTCTTATGCCATGTTTGACTGGAATTTTGGGGTGTTGTTAATTTTTTGGATTTGTTTTAGCTATTTTTGGCAATTTTTGAATTTTTTTGATAATTTTGGATAATTTTTGAATTTTTTTGATAATTTTTGACCTGGTGGGGGTGAACGAGGATGTGAGTGAGATTTGTTGGAATACGAGGGCAACTAGGACTAGGTGAGGCACCTAAAGAAGCAAAGAGATCAAAAATGGGCTAAAAAGCAAAAAGTGGGCATGGATAGCTATATTTGAGACATCAAATGGGTCGAATGAGGGCTAAAATAAACATTGGAATTTTTAGTCATGGCGGATAGCTAAGATGTGCATTGATTTTCTTGGAATTCATGTCTATGGTACCTCAATACATAATCTGACTCCCTATTTCTCCCGATTTGTTGCTTTTCCCTTTGTTGTTGTCATACTAACTATCTCTACTACTGTGAACTATATCTGACACCAAAGAACCACTGAACTAGAACCCACAAGTGTTTATTAATTGGGTATGTGTGAAATTAACTCAACTATGCTAGGTAAGCCACAAACAAGAAAAATTTGTCTCTGAGGAAGTTGTCTGGGTGTTGTCTTGAGTATTTTTCAGCATCTGAGGACTTGTGTTGTTTAGGTAAGTCCAAAGGAGCTATCTCTTGCTTTTATTGAAATCAAAGGTAGTATTTCCCACTTCTCCCACACCATTTTTTTTCCTTGGTGTTTTTTGGTATTTTCGATGACAGTGTATCTCTAAAAGCTTTACACATAGAACCTTTTGAGATGAATGTTGTTGATGGGCTCTACTAGATCTATGTTGTCACAATCTGAAAGTCTGTAAGTGCCAGTTCCAAAGGATTTTGTGTTAATATAAGGGCCAATCTAATTGGCCTCCCATTTTCCCTTCTTTTCCCTAGTAGCTTGGTTCTTAGGGTTTTCTTGGAGGACTAGGTCACCAACTTGAAAGACACGGGGTTTGACCTTTTTATTGTAATGTCTTGATAACCTATTCTGATACACTTTAAGGTGTTCATGTGCTACACGTTGATGTTCTTCTAACAACTCTGGCTGCTCTAGACGGGAAACTCTATAATCCTCATTTGATAGGACGTCCCAAAGAGTAACTCTGAAGGATGGGATCTCAACCTCTAAGGGAAGAATAGCTTCACAACTTTAAACCAAGGAGAAGGGTTTCGCACTTGTGGGTGTTTTGACACTTGTCTTGTAGGCCCAGAGGGCAGGGTTCAACTGTAAATGCCAATCTCTACTAATATCATTGACAGTTCTTTTGAGGATGTTGATAATGGTTTTTTTGGTGGCCTTTGCTTGGCCATTGCCTTGGGCATAATAAATTGATGAGGAGTGGTGTATAATGTGAATTTTTTCACATAAGTCATCAATTATATGATTTTTAAAGTATAGGGCATTATCCGTGAGAATAGCATGAGGGATGCCAAAATGATAAATGATATGGTTTAGAATGAAGCAAGAGATTTTCTTTCTCGTAGAGTCGGTAAGTGGCGCTGCTTCGACCCACTTGGTAAAGTATTTTGTGGTTCTGATAATCCATTTATGTTCACCGAAGGAAGGTGGATGGATGGCTCCAATCAAATCAAAGCCCCACTGATAAAAAGGCCATGGTGTGGCCAAAGGGTTGATTTCTTGGGCTGGTGCATGAACTAGGTTACCATGGATTTGGCCATTTTTTCAAGTTTTAACGTAGTCGATAGAATCCTTTTCCATGGTTTGCCAAAAATAGCACATTCGAAGAATCTTCTTTGCTAGTGTGAACCCACTAGAGTGTGACCCACAAATCCCTGCATGGACTTCCTATAGAGTGACTCTAGACTCGTTCTTTTCAAGACATCTAAACAAAGTACCATAAAGACCCTTCCTATATAGTGTATTAGCCACCAATGTGTAACGTGGGGTTTGTCAGATGAAATTCTATTTTTGGTTATGGGAGAAGTCAGACGGAAGGGTATTATCATGGAGGTAAGTGATGATGGGGTTATACCAAAGGGAATCGGGAGTGTCTAAATGGAAAATGATAAGGGAATTGGGTTGGATGAATGTAGGTTGAACCACCTCTTCTACTAGGAACTCATACTAGTCGTGCTACTCCAAGAGCTAGAGTAGCAAGGCCAAGGTGGTCATAGCGTCTGCTACTCTATTTTTATCTCTAGGAATTTGTTCAAAATTAATATGAACAAAACATGCCTTGAGAGTGTCAACCATATGTTTGTAAGGCAATAAATCTTCATCTTTTGTCTGATAAGTATCGGTTAATTGATTGATGGTCAACTAGGAGTCTTCATAAACTGCTAATGCTATTAGTTTCCACTCTAAAGCTAGCTTGAGACCTAAGACCAAAGCTTCATATTCTACCATATTGTTGGTGCAAGGGAAAAGTATTTTGTAAGACTTAGGGATGGTAACACCTAGTGGCATGATGAACAAGATACCGGCACCTGATCCATGATGTGTGTAGGAACCATCAAAATAGAATTTCCATGTTACTGGCTCTGTTTGAAGAATGTGTATTCCTGGGAAATCAGCTAGGATAGGATTCAAATTCTCTATAAGTGCATCTCCCAATTGATCGACAATGGCCTACCCTTTGATTGCCTTCCTATCAACATACTCAATGTTGAACTCACTTAGGATCATCACCCATTTGGCCAATCTGCCTGTTAATGTTGTTTTTCTAAGAAGGTATTTGAGGAGATCAATTTTAGAGGTGAGCTTGACCCTATGTGTTAGAAGATAATGACATAGCTTCTGGGAAGCAAAAACTACGGCTAGGCAAGCCTTTTCAATAAAAGAGTAATTAAGATCATAGTTGACCAAGGTACAACTAATGTAACAGATGGCTCGTTCTTTTCCTTGGTCATTTTCTTGTGCTAAGAGGGCTCCAATTGATTTGTCAATTAGGGAAATATAGAAAAATAATGGTTTGTGTGATACTGGAGACACCAACATTGGTAGATTCATCAAGTAGGTTTTGAGTAAATCAAAAGCTTTTTGACATTGATCATCCCATTTGAAAATTATGTCTTTGTATAATAAGTGGGCGAAAGGAACACACTTCTCTACTAACTGGGAAATGAAACGATAGACTGATTGAAGCCTTCCTTGGAGAGAACATAGTTGACTCAGATTCTTTAGCGATTGCATGGTAACTATGGCCTGTACCTTTTTAGGATAAACTTCTATCCCTTTGGCTGAGACAATGTATCCTAGAAAATTGTCAGATTGGATGCCAAAAGAACATTTCTTTCGATTTAGCCTAACTTTGAATACTTCTAGGTAGGAAAATATCTTGTTCAAGATAGGGAAATGTTCTTCTCGGGTATGGAATTTAGCAAGGATATCATCTACATAGTCCTCCATAAAGATGTGCATCATGTCATGAAATATAGTGGTCATGGTCCACTGATAGGTGGCCCCTGTGTTCTTCAGCCCAAAGGGCATCACATTCCAACAAAACGTGCCCCATGCACAAGTAAAATTTGTTTTCTCTTGATCCTCTAGTGCTATCCTGATCTAATTATACCCTAAAAACTTGTCCATGAGTGAAAATATGGAATGATCTACTGTTAGATCAATGATAGTGTCAATGTTGGGGAGCGAGAAATCATCCTTGGGACATGCTTTGTTTAAATCCTAGAAGTCAATACAGATGCATATGCTACCATTTTTCTTTGATATAGGAACAATTTTGGATATCCATGATGAATATTCCATGGGCCGAATGAAATTGGTGTTGATTAACATTTCTAACTCTGCTTTGACCAACAGAGTGATATGGGGATGCATCTTTCTAAGCTTTTGTTTTACTGGTTTGACCTTCAAAGAAATGTTGAGATGATGGAGGATTAGAGTCAAGTCTAAGCCAAGCATGTCTACATAAGACCATGCAAAGTTTATCTATCTTTCTTCAAATAAGTGAATGAATGCCTTTCTTTCCTTTGTGCTTAAGGATTGTGCCAAATAAATGACCCTTGGTTCTTGTTTTGTGCCGATGTTGATTGGTTCTGTTGGTTCAATCAAAATAGAAGATCTTTCCTTAGAGTGTTCAGGCAAGGTATCAATTACCCCATCTATGGGTGCCACAGTTGGGTTTTCACCTTGGGATGCATCACTTCTATTTTTTTCTTGAGATCAACCACAACTTGGTAGTGATCATTGAGGTTGGTGAATGCTTGACCTATTCTAGTGTGACTGAGGTAATTAATACTATACTTGACTATATGCCTTTCTTTTGTTCTTTGTTGATGAGATGGCTCAACTGCATTAAGGTAGATGGAGACTTCATAGTCAATGTCAAAATGAGGGATGTGGTGAGGCTCAGTTGTGTCCCAGTTAATGAGTTTGGGATGGACTAGGGAGAGTGATTCATGAAATGGAAACAGTTTAAGGTCATGATTTCATTGGATGGTTCATACACTGTATCTATTAGGTCTATGACATGAGCTTCTTCTAGAGTGTCAGGAAAATTAGAGCTCGCAAGAGGCTCATAGTAGTCATCTTCAACTTCTATTGGAAAGAAGTCAAGGAATAAGGTTTGAACCAAAACTCTTCAACATGTTCATCATCTTCTAAGCTGCTCTATTGTATCCTGATTCTTGGTGAAGTGGATCCTAGACTTGAGGTTGGTCCTTGTGTAGCCAAACTATCAGGTGCGAGTATGTGAACAACATCACATTCTTTATCGTGAAGGGATTCCTCATATAATGATTCAAATTCCCATTTAGTGGAGTGATCATCATCTTCATTATTAGAGGTATTTATCATTAGTTCTTCTGTGAGATGTGAACCTGAGAGAGATAGACTTACATTTATGATGTTAGTTGTTTTCTAGCTATTATCATCCTTTTGTTTAGGTACCCACACCAAGGTGAAAGAGGATGGATGCTTAGGATGAGCCTCAGAAGAGTTTTGTGTCTTTTCTTGTTGGCCATACCCTACCCCTATTTTGGACTTATTGGACCTGAATTATGCCATTATAGGTTCAACTATCCCTTTCCCTAAGAGACCATCTCCTATATATCTCATCTTTTTCATTAGGTCAAAACCTTTTTTGTGTAGGTGGGGGGAGATACCAATGTTTTGTTGACTGATTTCTTGTACTGAACTTGGAGGTGCACTGCTTGCTTTGATAAAATGTGCATGATAAGGATTAGCAGTGGATGACGGTTTTCCATGAGATCTTGGAGAAAATGGGGGATCAAATAGGGAGACTAAGTACTTGCCTACCCCTTTGGCCTACCCCTTTGTGGTGAAATTTACACTTTCTATCAAATTCTTTCATCAATCTATGCATTTCTTCATAGTGTGACTATTTAGGGTCTTTGGATGATGATGGTGAAGGAATGGAAGGACCCAAAAAACCAACTTTCTCTTTACCCTTTGTTGATGTTGATGAGTGGTTGTCCTTTCAGTTGGTAGGGGATGAAGTGTCTATAGATGTGGACTGGGTGATGTCATCTGTCGGTGTCCCAGTTACTTCCTTGTTATGAGGAACTAGGGAATTACACTATTGGGCAAAGTGTTGATCTCTGGGTATGGTCACCTCTTGACTCATGTAAGGAAACTTAAGGCACTGATGATAAGTGGAGGGAACGGCCTACATTTCATGAATCCACAGTCTTCCCAATAGGATGTTATAAGTCAATTGTAGGTCTAAGACCTAACAAATGGTTTCTTTCACAACTGGTCCTACTCTAATTGGCAAAATAACCATGCCTTTGGAGGATCTTTTCTCATCATCATAAGTTTTGATGGTAATTTTCTTTCTTAGGTCAACAACATCTTCTGTATACCCTAGGGCTTTTACTAAATTGAGTGTGCAAATATTGAGACCAACCCCACCATCGACCAATGCTCTTTTGACTCTGTTTCTATGAATAAAGACTTTAATATGCAAAGGAGAGTTTTGTGGCTGAATGACATACATGTCATCTTGGGCTGAAAAAGATATGTAGTGAGGGGCAACTAGATTACTGACCATGTTCTAAAATCTACTCACATCCAGTTCATTTGGTACTAAGGCTTTGGTGAGTATTTCTTTATGCTCTAGAGAAATATGTAATAGTTCAAAAATGGAGATATGGGTCGGAGTCTTAAGTAATTGGTTGACTAGGTTGTACTTGAGCAAGGAGGAACTTGTAGTTGCATGACCGAGATTTGTCACAGGTCCTGGTAGGATAACTTTAGAGGCTTGGCCTCTTGTGATGGAATTCGATGATTTTTTCTTATTTTTGTCCTTGACTATGATAACATTCATGACATCATCAAAGCTAGAGATCATGTTGATAGTGTTATTGTAATGATGCGCCTAATTAACCTTAGTTTGATCAGCTTTGGAGGATTCCCCCTTTTCATGGCTCATGAAAGGATTCCTGAAAGCCTTATGATCTTCATTATTGGTAAGATTGTTTACTTCTATGGTTCCATCATTGATTAACTTTTGTATTGCCCCCCTAAGGGAAAAATAATTGTTTGTTAGGTGTCCCCTATTTTGATGGTAGGCACAGATGTGTTTGTCGTTCCACCACTTTAGATTGACTTAGGGTTCATAGGGTTTGGCCTTATGAAGCATGTTGAGCTCATCAACCAAGAGGGTTTGCAAGGAACTTTCGTAAGATACCCCAATAGGAGTCTACTCGTTGGGTATATCAGAAGATTGATGCCTGTAGGGAGGAGCTTGATTGTACGTGACTTGTTGATTAGATTTTGAGGGATTTGTTGCATTGCGTTGGTAAAATGGATGGGCATTGTCTTGTTGGGGTGCGTTACAGTTGGTATTGTTGATAACGAGATACAATTGGTTTAGATGGGATTGGTTTTGAGGTTTGACATGATTGGCTTTGACCATCCCATCATTAATGATGTTTTTGTTTTTGTTTCTCCACCATGACTTTTGTTTATCGGTGGCACGATCAAAGGAATTATGAGTTTTCTTAGGGTTGTTTGAAAAGCCCTTACCATCTTTGGATAGTTTAAGGATGCCATTATTTAGTAAGGTCCCTTCTACCTTAGCGGCATTTTCTAAGGTAGTTTTGAAATCTTTGGGCCCTTGGAGTTGGAGCCAATAATTCATTGGCTTGGAGAGACTATTAATGAAGATGTCAGTCTTCTCTTTGTCAGGTATATCTCTATGATACTTAGCAAACGTATGTCTCCACTGTTGTAAGAAGGTTTTGAATGATTCACCAAGAAGTTATTTCGTGTTGCATAAGTCGATCATTATGACTTCCCTTTCCATATTGTAGGAATATTGAGAGATGAACATGGAAGCCAATTGGTCAAAGGTTTTGATATTGGAGGGTAGTTTGGAGAACCACTCCATGGCTTGCCCTCCAAGGCTTCTAGGGAAGAATCGCATTAGGTATGTTGTGTCATGGAAAAATTCCATACTCAGGGTATAGAATTGTCTGAGGTGGTCTTGCGGGTCTGATGTACCAAAATATTTATCATATTTTGGTATTCGTACATTTTGTGGGAAAGGCGTGAAGGTAATGTTTTTATCAAAGGGAAGAGGACACACCTTTTCAAGGTTGAATTTTGCGGGTTGTGTCTTTCCCCTCTTCATTCTTTCCATTTCCATTTGGAGGTCTTATGGCTTTTGTGTGACAATGTCTAGGGGTGATTCTTCATCTTGTTTTAAGTTGGTCACATCAAAATCGGATGACAATTTCGCACCTTGTTGTGCTAATGCTAGTGTTGGTGTTTTGAAATGCTACAGGTTTCGAATTACCCCAATGAGAACAAGACACATCTAGGGGCAGCTAACTCCCATCCTTAACATATCTTTTCAGACGTTAGGCCAACTATAAGGCTAGACCCTTCTTCTACTTCAGGCTTTACAAAACCTAGGTGGGTGGACCTTAGATTCAATTATATGGTACCAGTGCAAAAAAACATATTCCTAAATCTATTAAGCAGATAAAAACCCTTATATCTCCTAATACTTATGTAATAACAAAGATATGCAGTAGCAAATTGCAACTCTATGAAATTCACAAGTTGAGTGAGGGCATCCTTTTCAGATCTTCAACATAAAAGGGAAATACAATTGATTAATGATGTTGATTATCAACATAACCCCAAATATGCAGTGGTAAGAACAAATGATCCTGTAGCTGATCAATGCCTTATCTATTAGGCATTTCAATGAATCAAACACATACATTTGTTATATCAAGGACATATTTCATACATCTAGACATCAGATCTATCCATTTACCTTGTGAATCAGACACCAGTGTTCATTAATACCTCATTCTCATGACATATCCTTCTCAAATAACCAACAACCCTATCAAAAACATCAAGCATTTACTTGGCCCTTTGTTCCAACAGCAAAACATATCTAACATACAACCTTAAAGGGATGCAAATGAGTCTTAGTTCTTTGTTCCTATACCACATAAGACTGCAAATTACTAAGATAGGAGACAAGAATCAAAATGAAACTAAGAGATTCTTGCTCATTTGTATTCATTTCTTTGAAACTATAGATTCAGATGCATGAGATTCAAAACATTAAAAACACCTAACAGATCTAAACTAATTGTATTAACTTCACTACTGTTGTTCATACAAGAGAATTTATGTTGAATAAAGTATGGTGTCATAGTAGGGAAAACACATCAAGACTGGAAACCTGGTTTCACAACTTTGAGAAAACTTCATATTGGAACACACATGGTATCACAACAATGAGTCATTTTTTCTCCTAAATTGGAACCAACCACTACAATGGATGAGAAAGAAGAAGATATAGACAAGGAGTGAATTCTCAGATTTGATCTGAAGATGACATGTGTCCACTTGAAATTCAATCCTTTGCTATTGCAAAGCCTCTTTTTATTTCTACCATTTTGATATGATTTTGTTTTCATCATTACACTACAACAAACTTTGAAAATATCTCTTGTTCAATGATGAAAATTATTCTGATTGCCAAAATATCTAAAAAGCCTCATGAAATGCTGATGGAATTGAGGTTTAACTGATTTGAAAGTGACCAAATTTGACCTCAACTGCATTTTCATTGTCTTTTATGTTGATTCAGTTCATTACTGTGCCAGAAATTAGTTTTGAACTTCGACACCAGAATACAGTTGCAAATTAGGAATTTGGGACAAAACCTTCTATAGCTCGAATAGACAGTTTCTTGTGTGAAAACAAATTCCAGAAAAATAATTTTTTTTCTTCTCTTGATTCCGGCAATATATAATATCGCTATATTTACCTCTCCTAAACCCCCTAAAAGTCACTTTGAAAAATAGTCCCTCTACTATAAAACTCTGGCTTGCAACTTTTAAATTTAAAAAAATTTAAAATATGTCTAAAGTTTCAACTTTAGAATAAATCATTTTTGCATTTAAAATCTGTACATATCCCTTTTTGAAAAACATTTTAAAATGACATTTTAAAATATTTCATTTTTTTGGCCTCACCCTACAACTTTGGGTCAACCGTGGCTTTACTTTTTGCCATGTGGTGGCCTCTGATTTGCCTACCAATCTATCAACAATCCATCACATCACCCTCAGTCAGCACCTGCATGTCACCGCCATGTCATCATCACTTGGGACTCGCTACCACATGGTGCTTAGGCACTTTCCTACATTATTTAACCTCTGAGCATCTTTCTATTGCAGGCAAGCGCCCACCATAGGATCTGTCCATGTGTTAAAATTTTTTGCATCATTACTGACAACTAGCTGACGCCATCAATGGGGTCCCTCAGATGGGTCGGGCTTCCAAAAGCCTTTGTCTTGAAGTCATCTAGCTTTATTTGTGTTTCAATATTTAAACACTTTAGAAATTGCCTCCACAAAGAATGTGGGATAAATGATTTTGTTCATTCACTTATCAGGTTTTCTTCCATGGCATCTATACTAAACCATTCACTTTATCCTGTATGAGAATGAGCTTCACTCCTCTTATGCACCTTCCCCTTCAATCGTCACGATCGTGGGTTTCTTGCATATGTCGTGGCTCTTCTAACATTTCTTTGTTTTAAAATTTGAGCAATCTTCTTACGCAAGTCTACTTTCCCATTCATGCATGGGAGGCTCTATTTTTTGTTGCGTGGGATTTCTGTGCTGATCTCTAGTGGCTTCTTCCACTTAGCATATATTTTCTTATGGTGTCTGACCCTTTTGCACATGGGTTACTCTCTTCTTTCCATTTTCAAAGTATCATTGAATTTATCTACAACTAGCTGCCAAATCGATGGACTGGGATGCTTTTCTAGCTTATTCCACCCATATTTTTCCCTCTTTCTCTCTATGGCTTCACTGCTTAACCCCTAATTAATGTCTACTCCAAATTCCTTTACACATGGACTGCTCTGTAGTTTATGGCATCTTCTCCTCTTGGGTCTATGGATCCCTCCTCTTCCCCTGCCGCTTCTTGCCTTTGACATAGGCTTTCCTTGTGTGCTCACCCTTCTGCCTCAGCCATGACCTTTACCCTTAATGTCTGACGATCTAGTTCAACTCGCTCTTTGTCTGTCTGACACTGTTGTGCTTGAATTTTCTCTTCTGTTGCATGTCTGATCTATTCTTGCCACACTGATGATTCCTCTTGCATTTTTCAAGCTATCTATCTTGTTGTCTTTGGGTGTCATGTTCTACCTACATTCACTTTCTTGCCAACTCATCCTCATAGCAAGCCATCTATGCCTTTGTTTAGGCTTGTTGTTGGACAAGTTTTCTTTGCTCTTCATATAATATTTGTTGTCTTTCCTTGGAGTAATTGATATGATGATAGACAAACAATGTATGATCTACTACTTCTTTCATGTAATCTTCATGGAACTTAGGATACTCCTTCATCAAATCAAATGATTCCAACCATAGAGGGGAGCTCAACAATTGAGGAAATATATGATGTGTCATTGACTTGAGCAGAATATTTTTTTATATCCAAACTTTTATACCATTTTAATGCCAAGTAAGAAGCAATCCAATATGTGTACAAATGAACAAGCATGATCCTATATTATGAAATGTGTCTTCTGATTGATAGACCAAACTCTAAAATCATTATTTCCTCCAAAAAATAACCAAGATGTTGTGTACGCCAAAATAACTGCAGTAAAATATTACATGCCATTATTAACAACTCTTCACCATGCATACTCTCTTGAGGATCAAGGTCTTTTAACAAGTTTAAGTTATCCATATAAAGTCTCATTAGGGCTACAACCTTCACTACACAATCATCATTGGATGCAGTAAATGTCATATCAAAATGCTCTTCAATTTGAAGATTTAGGAGACACTTTGAAAATAAAATCATTACCCTTTAAAATTGTATTCACTAAATTGACATCAGATTTCACCCCTTCAATAATTTGATGAATTTAGTCGGGCTCCAGAGTGGGTTCGGCTAAAAACCTATTGTTTTCAAATACTTGATTTCTCAAACTGGCCTAATAATCATCAGATATTCGCTAGGAATCATTCGACCACTGTTGATTCAATTTTTTAAACTCAATTCACTTCTTTTTGCAAGTTGTCAACTTTGTGCTAGGAGGTCCTTTGACCAGCTTTAAAAACTGACAAAAACACTTGATCAAGCTTTGAAATCTGACACATTGATTCTTTGTTCTACATACTCTTACCTTGTCGAATCTCGTCTCATGAAGAATTCTCAGTAAAAAGATATTGACCATCAAAGTTACCCTTTCATAACTGCCTACAATAAAACAAGTCAAAAAATAATAAATTGCATTTGGATTTGGCTTTGAAAACTAGGTAAACAGACACTTGGGGGCACGAAAATTGGGGCATTGGATCATTGTCATGAAGACAACATAAATTTGGGATTAGGGCTCATGACGAATGACAAGACGCATTTGGTGAATGGTCAAAGTGGGCTACTCAAAATTTGTAGACTGAAAACATGGCAGAAAAACATTTTTTACAAATGGAATTGACCTGGGAAAGTGTGCAAATGAATTTGTCAAGATTTGAAAATTGGCAGACTTGAAGTATTTTTAGAGTACAATGTAGTGGTACAATCCATTCGATCTCACCTATCATGGATTTGAAGATATAACATCATGAACATGGGTATCGACAAATCTGCATGTGCTGACACCAGTAAAATGTTACAAATTGCACTTGGAATCACGTTCGAAAACTGATCGAATGGATTCATCATGACCTCAAAATTCAAACATAGCAAGTCTTTGACCTCTAAAATGCAACGCAATAGGAATTTTCTCATTTTGGTCAACTGGGTCAAAGTTATAACAAGTCAAACAGGGCTTCCTAGAATTTAGAAAAATTCACATCAGCATGACATCAATAAGTGACCAACTTTGAGGGATTCAAGACCTAGTCAAACGGATTCAGAATGACTCAAAATTTGAAATGTAGGCTCTTTGGTATCGACACTAAATACTGTCTAAGTGGCAAGTCATGAAACATTACTAGGTGTGAGATATTCAATTGCAAACAAGGCCTCCTATCGTTGTTTGACACTTAAAAATGCAGAATTGACAAGTGCTCAAAATGGGACTTCATGGAATGGCTTGGAATGGAAATTCATCTTTATGGAACACATAGATGCACTAAATACAAGGTGTTAGAAACATTAAACACCTCTTAGGCCTCAAATGGATACTCGGGTACATATACATCAAAAAGCGCTTATAGGGCCTGATTTTTTCAATGGTACTCAAAATCGGGACTTCAATTTTGAGTCCCAATAACTAGTATGTATCTTTCCTTGTATTTCTTGAGTATCTTGTCCATGATGTTGACAAGCTCAGGATTTTGTTGGAAGTCTTTGATTTTAGTTTCAATACTCCTATCATCCCCTATGTTAGATGAACCCATTTTGGCAAATTGTTCTGAACTTTGGTTAAACAGGGGTGACTCATGAGTAACTGCGTTTGGTGAGCAATCTGTTCGTGTGAAAAGTTCACTAAGATCTAGAGGTTTTGTGTGTTTAAAAGTTTTGTACACGGTGAAATCGCGTATTCATGAAACTTTAATGTAGAATGTAGATAGATTGACAATGAACTATACTAAACCCAAGATATCATCGCTAGAAATCTAATCTCAGTGCAGTTCTAAGATGGGAATGTGCTTAATAATGCAAATATATGCAAGATCTATGACTAGAATGCAGATTATATGTAGAACACAACTCTTATAATACTCTAAAATGATCATGCAATGAACTAATAAGTGATGAATGATACTAAATAACATAAAAACAAAGCTAAAATGTTATGAACTTGCTAAAATGATAATGCTAAGATGATGAATTAAAATGTGCCTATAATGCAAATGCCTAAAACTCAGGTCTTTTTTGCTCCTGAATTCTCCTTCTATTTATAGGATTTTAGAAGGGGTTGGGGGTAAGAATCTGGTTTTTACCTTTGACTGGTGGATAGAGGTGAAATTGAAAATGTCTCATGAGAGACAAGAAGAAGAGCCCAAAAGTTCTGATTGGAGGCTCAATGTGGTTTTTATTTCAACAAAAATGTCTCATGAGAGACAAGAGGAGGAGCCCAAAAGTCATGACTTATGACTAAATGTCCATTTTTCTTTTCAACTAAAATGTCTCAAAAAGAGACAAGAGGAGGAGTCCAAAAGTTATGATTTATGGCTAAATGTCCATTTTTCTTTTCAGCTAAAATGTTTCAAAAAGAGACAAGAGGAGGAGCCCAAAAGTCATGATTTATGGCGAAATGTCCATTTTTCTTTTCAACTAAAATGTCTTAAAAAGAGACAAGAGGAGGAGCCCAAAAGTATTGTTTTGAGGCTAAATGTGTTTCAACTAAAATTTCTCATAAGAGACAAGAGGAGGAGCTCAAAAAAGTATTTATTTGAGGCTAAATGTAGATTTTATCTTTTCAACTAAAATGTCTCGTAAGAGACATGAGGAGGAGCCCAAAAAGTCTTTATTTAAGGCTAAATGTGGATTTTCTCAATTCTTTATAAAATAAAAGGAGGATTTCCATTTTGTGAGGATAAATAGATTTATTGATTTAATAAAAGTTTCATTTATTTTCAAAAGTTTTTCTTTTCCCCTCTCCTTTCTAAATTTTATTTTATGATTTTGAATTGTTTTTCTCCTCTTTTGAAGTTGATTTAGGTCTCTTCTAATTTCCTCTTAATTTTGTATTGATTGATCGAAATTGCGTAATTCAGGTCTTTGCCAATTTTTGGGTGTCTACACATAGTTCAAAATTTCAAAAAACTATTACAAATTCATTATTACTCCTCCATGTTTGTGCATTCCTCCCCACGTGAAGCCACCTGAACTCTTGTCATACACTCCCCACCCACTGGTGATTGTGGAAACGTTTCCCACCCAGACTTGCAATCCAAATCAGTGGGTACCTCATGCTTCCAATGACAATTTTGCACACATAAATGGGCATTTTCCAATTTGTGCCAACGACCACCTTTCTTGTCAATGTCGTAGCTTCATGAGCATTTTTTCGAACAACATCACCATTGTCTTCTTGCAAGCCTTGCTCCAAACCCTGATTGCACGTTTGCTTCTAAATAGTAACCCCTGCAGCCACGACCTCATTGTATTTTAATGCATAATTTATATTGGATAGACTCAGCATGTCTAAGATAGTGTAACCCGTACGCTTCACCCTTTCTTCAAGTTGGTAACCCATAGCCCTAGCCGTAGTTTGAAGAGCTGATTTCATTATGGGAGGGTTCTACATGACGAACGACTTTTGAAGAGCTTCATACATAACCATGAACTCATGTTTCCATAATAATTGAGACCTTTGAAACAACCCTCCGACTAATGCATGTCCAAACCATAAATCATACTGATGCAAAGCCTTT
Organism: Cupressus sempervirens; assembly: GCA_028749045.1. Classification (NCBI taxonomy): domain Eukaryota; kingdom Viridiplantae; phylum Streptophyta; class Pinopsida; order Cupressales; family Cupressaceae; genus Cupressus; species Cupressus sempervirens. The sequence continues at coordinate 156,602,649 of CM053789.1, forward strand.
CTCAGCTTGTTATTATTCTAAAACTGTGGAAGAACAACCTTTCTCACCAATACTTCTAACAAGAGGACCGGCTGTAGTAAATCCATGGCATTCGAGAAGAAAATAGACATCACATTTGATGGAAACATAAATTGTCGAGATGAAGGGGATAAAACTTCCTCCCCAATTACCTGTCGAATACCTCGGCGAATCGTAGGAGAATTAATAGAAAATATCACATCCATTACCCTTTCATCAATTTGTAGAGGCAGAACAATTTCATCCACTTTCGGGGGTACCCAAATTTGGTAGTTCTTAGGTAACAGGTTTCTGTGATATTGATTGCAGGAATCACACTTGATGCAAACTTCAAATCCATAACATACTTAACTTTGGAAGTGAAAATCGTTTAGTAAACAAGGTTGATGAGGTTTTGCATTTGATTTTTGTTTGAAATATGATTAGGGTTTCTATTTAGAATTTAGAAAATAGTATTTGGTAAAGGTTAAATATGGTGTAAAACTACTAATCATATTAATTCAATATTCTATTTGATTTTGTTTAAAATAACTTCACAATTTGTATTAATCATATTCTATGTCATAAATTTTAGTCGAAAATATTGCAATATGGAGAACCTCCAAAAAAAAGCCTCCTATAACGCAAAACCAAATCAACCAATCATATAATTTTTATAAAATATAAAACTTATAAATGAATAACAAAACTTTAGATATATTTTAATAATTCAAAAATCATTACTTGTGATTGGTAGATTGATGTTAAACTAATTGAATAGTGAATGGAATAGTACTAGTGTATATAGCAAGTACAATAATAAACTGCCCTCGGCTTGAAAGTGGAAATAGTCGGTTATGGTGAACCATTATAAAACTGGGTCGTCTTGTATTTGAATCTGTTGTTTTCCTATTAATCTGCTATTGATTATTTAACAATTAATGCTGTTTGATTAAGTCAATTTGTAGCTTTCAGAAATTTCATTATCTGTCCAATTGATGGACAGCCCAAAGAAAAGGAAATGGGGTGAGTGACAGCAAAGATAACCGGCAAAAGCCCGTGATCAGGGGAAGGACGTAAGGATTCTAGCCTACTCCGCGACAAAACTGTCACCATCCCTATTACTGTCGAATCCGGAAAGTTTGATCGGACGGTTACACGAATGAGGACAGTTTTGTCGTGGAGTAGGTTAGAATCCTTACGTCCTTCCCCTGATCACGGGCTTTTGCCGGTTATCTTTGCTGTCACTCACCCCATTTCCTTTTCTTTGGGCTGTCCATCAATTGGATAGATAATGAAATTTCTGAGAGCTACAAATTGACTTAGTCAAACGACTAAACAGCCAACGAAAACATAATAGTTAGCCGAAGACTCTGATGGAGAAGTGAGATGTCTTATCTGAAAAAATTCATCCCGTTGCCGGTAAATTTAATGAGGTAAACGTAACATCAAACCATCGATAATTACCAGCAAATGAAAAATAGTGCGAAAATAGTTGGTAAATTAAAAGCTCTGCCGGAAAAGTTGTCAAATCTGCAATAAAGGACGGACTTTCAGTTCTTCCCTCTCATTAGTAAAAACCTAACTTCCAATCCCATCTCGGAGACATTTCCCCAAAGTCTGATCGGTGGTGAAAATAAATTCTGATTCAACGTAGGGAAAAAAGTAAGTTGGGGTCTATGAACTCATAGCCATGTTCAAACTTCCAATTATCATTATAAAAAAATATTATTAGCCAATTACACATGTATTAATAATTGATTATATTTTTTTAGTTTTCTTTATTGCTGATTGTTACATTTGTAAAAAAAGTAATATAGGGGCTATTAGAGATATGAAATGTTTTAAAATGACACTTTTAGACCACCTCTCTACCAGTTCACCAAAGCTAAAAAGTTATCTTTAAACTTTTCACTCATCCACATAAATACGCAATGTATAGATGAGCAATGGTAGCCCAAGCAACTAAGACTTGATATGGAGTTTTATGAGGCAAGCATTTGAACAGCTGCTAAATTATCCCTGGAATTATCTGGCAAACATGCTGAAGTCCCGCATGAAGAGGGTCATCTATTTCCACTATGATTTGGTGGTTGTGGACGATGAATTGGAATACATATTCCTATTCCAATTTTACTTATCTTAGAAAACATAAACATTTCGGTCCATGAATTCCCCATCAAATTGACTGAACTAAACAAGAATAGGAATATGTATCCCCATTTTATATTTCAGAATAACTATTCCAATACCCATATTTATAATCCCCTAGCCAAATGAACCCGTAATATGAAGCACTCTATAATTGGTGCAATGTAAGTTCACACTATCTTGAGAATTTTTAGTAATTCATTTAGTTCTCATTTCAATTTTAGATTATAAAGAAATATTTAAGAATATTTTTTAATAGAGTTAAGAAAGTACTAAAAATCTTTATTTGACGTTTGTTACATTAAAAAAAAATACCTTCCCCCTATTTGTTATTTTAATTTAATAATTTTTTTTCCCCCAAATCTAAGCTTAAATTAAAATATCAAATCATAATTTGTGTGTTGTTGCTCATTACGAATGTCCAGAAGAAAAATGAAAGAAAATTTATTATCTATTGTTTATATTGAAATACTTAAGAAACGCAAATCAAAATATTACAATATCTTTAGTAATATTAAATATACTCTATTTATTTGATCACACAAAATATATTTTTTAAGTGAAAAAAAAAATTATTAAAAAATTTAAAAAGTCTTTTTAACTATTGAATACTCATTACACTAACAAGTGTCCTATAGTGACTAGTATTTGGCTAGAAGAAAAGTTTAGTTCAATTTTATTATTTAATCAATTTGATAAATATAGTAAACTAAATATAATTATATTATAATTTTAAATATAATTAGGTATAGTGGAAACAATTTTAATAAAAGATAAATATAATTAATCACTAAGAATTTAAAAATAAATTTAGCTGAATAATAATATTAAGTATAATTGAATATAGTAAGAATGAAATTTTAAAAAAAAAAAAATTCAATTAAATACTATAAAATTAATTAAGAATGCTTTTTAAAAATTAACATTGTATCTTAAAGAATTAAGAATGTACTCTAAAATTTAATAATGTGTCCTCAACAATTAAGAAGATTTATAACGAATGATTTTTTTGTGAAAAAATGTGTTATAAAGTTAATGTGTGTGTGTGTGTGTGTGTGTGTGTGAGAGAGAGAGAGAGAGAGAGAGATCACAAAAAAATATTTTTAACCAAGATCAATTATTATGTGTTTTGATTAATTCTTATTGTTTGTTTAGATTAAAACCCAAGACTTCTTAGATAAGACACTCACTTGCCTTATATGTGTGTGTGTGTGTGAGTGATTTTGTTAGAGATGTTAAATTACAAAAAATCTAAATCAATCATATTATAAAGAAATTACAATCAAAATTTAATGTTACAAAATATGTCAATTTATTTAATTTTAAAATATAAGAATTGAATAACTACTGAATGATGGCAATAGTGTATAAGATGAAACAAATAGTTAGAGTTAGTGAAAAAAATAAAATTGAACTCTCAAGAAAAAAGGGTTAATTGTCATTTTTTTGAATTACTATCCCCAATCTAGTCAACAAATTAAATTAGATGTCAAATTTATTCACTTTAGGAGAAGGAAAAGGAGGAGCAAAATGAGCGATATAAGAACAAATAGGAATATAAAAAGAATGAGAATACACTTGATTTACATTGACGTGTTTTCCAACTTTATCGTACCCTTGGAAATATTACACAAATCATATCTTGTTAAGTTAGATTAGGACTAAGATTTGAAATTTTTTAGTTAGTTTATATTACATTTAGGACTCAAGGAATAAACAAAAATATTCAAAGACATCACAATATCAAATAAATTGAAAATATTAGGCAAAAAGAAAAGAAAAATCCAAGACTATTATTGCCATTGTAAAATAAACATTACCTTCACATTTCATGTGTGTTATGTTAGGCTTGGAATTTTCTCAAATTTTAGATTCATTCTAGAATACCAACTATGACCTTAAAGTTTAAAACCTAATTTGTCATTTTTGGTCTCAAATTGAGAATGCCTAGAGCAAAACATTCTTTTGAGAACCTTCTTAGTTAGGTTTTTTTTTTATGTTATTAAGTTTTTTCTAACCACAATAGTATAATTTTGGATTAAATTACTAATTACAAAAATTAAGATAATGAGATCAAAATAGTGTGATATTGTACTATCAACCTACCTTTTGCTCCTCCTATTCGTGCAAATGCTAATATATATAATGTGTTTAAAATAAAACCCAAGTAATCAACGTAAACACCCATACTATTGGTATATCTAACCATTATTGTCTGTTAGTGTCAATCACTTAGTGATTTACAAGGTAGAGTCGGACGGTCATTACTGTGACTGAGCTACTCTATATAGTGATATTGCTATCAGGATTTAACTGTGTGATTTTGAGTCAAACTCATTGACCCATGTTTCATGAGTAGTGATTCAACATGAACCCATCTCTCATGAGAATAAATGGAACACTTAGCACTCATTGGATCTAGGTGATGCTCATAGGGGTGAAGCACTAGGAGCATCACCTAGATCCAATGAATGCTAAGTGTTCCATTTATTCTCATGAGAGATGGGTTCATGTTGAATCACTACTCATGAAACATGGGTCAATTAGTTTGACTCAAAATCACACAGTTAAAGCCTGATAGCAATATCACAATTTGACTTGCTATGGAAATTATCTCCTACTTATCTACTCTATATAGGTCAAGTCATTTACATAAGTTAGTATGTACCTAGCTCTATAGGATTTGAGTAAGTTTTTGGGCCACAAAGTATTTTTTTATATGATTTGAGCTCATCAACAACTGAGCAAGTCAACAATGATCGAGCAAGTTTTTGAGCATACAAGTGTCGAGTTGTATAATGTGTGTTAAACACAATACATGTTGAACATCAAAAGGGTAATACAGGATGAGAAACAAAAATGGCAAGCATAGGGAAATATTAAAGGCTGAGCAATGTAGAGTTTACATAAAAGTCAGGAAAGGAACAAAGTTTTAGGAAAAACGTTTATTTGGCTGACTTGAAAGAAATATTTAATTTTTGAAGAGGTTGTTACAAAATATTTGATACTTACAAAGATAGTTACATAAAATTTACACAACATAGATCACATATCTCTATGTTGTGTGTTCAATGTAATCAAGATGAAGAGGAAAAATATGGAATCATCAAGAAGAATCTTCACGATGCTCCTTAAATTGTGATGATCTTAACCTAGATTGTGTGCCAATAGAGGAGATGAAAATATTATATGTGCTAACATGGAGCATTATATAGTAAAGGATTGGGATTAGATCAGAAGTTAGTGAAGGGTTCTGTTATCATCCAATAGAACAAGCAATACAGTCATAGCAGTGAAGTGAACGGGAAAGACAAGCAATATGAGATTAGAGGAGAGGACCAGTTAGAAGGAGAAGACTCAAAATCAACTTGTAGAGAAAAATAAGAGTTAGGTATTGAATGAGTTTTGATCAACTTGAATTAGGGTAAATCTCTTAACAAAGTGGTCTTAATAGATATTTTTAAATCTCCTAATAGATTCCTTACTTTTTTGTAAGTGTGCAAGCCTCTAACAAAGTGAGACCTAACAATCTCTTAAGTCTTTAATAGGGCAGACTCCTCACAAGGTAGATTATATCTTATGATCAAACATTGTAACCATCACATGTTAACTTTATTACAACATTAGTGAAGATTTGTGGATGTCATCCCTACCTCAGTTTTACCTTCAACTTGGAGGGTTTTTGGGTAACAAATATTGTTTTATGTGTTTTATTTTCAAGCATGTGATTGATCATATTTATATGTTACAAAAAATTACATTGCTAGTTTTACATGCACAAGTTATTGATATATATGGATGAATTAGTATCAAATAAACAATTGGTATCAAAGCAATGGTTCTCTGATGGAAGCTTAATAGCTTGGAGATTAGATCTTGGAGATGGAGGCATTCAAACTAGATAAGATTATTGAAAATCAGGTGATCGACATCCAACTCACACTACATAAACTTGAAAAGGAAAGACAAGATCTGAAGGATTCCCTAAAAATGAGAAAAGAAATTGGCATCTAGATAAAGCAATTTTCCTATAAAGAAGTTGATATTGAAGGACTATTTGAATCAATCAATCCAAATGAAAAAGTATCTATTGATCTACTTAAAAAAACAAACTCCTCAATAAAGAAATAAGAGGATTGAAAAGAGAACATGAAATCCAATCAGTAAGACTATGTGAAGTGACTAGACATAAGGAAAAAGTTGAAGAAGACATAACTATGGCTAAAGAAGAAAAAAAGGTAATGGGTACAAAACTTGAAGAAATGATATCAGATGTGTAGAAGCTCACAAAAACTCAACTACACATGATGAATCAACTAATGCTTGCAAATAAGAATTGAATGACAACTATGTGGAAATTGTAAATCTCAAATCACAAAAGGACATATTGAAGAATGAATTGAAAACTAAGAAAGAATTCATGGAAAGATTCAACAAACCAATGGAGGCAATGAAGTACTTTGATGAACTTATGAAGTTTATTAACTTATTACAATGGGTTAGGACATTCATGCACTAAGAAAGGAGAATCATCTAGGAATGAAGAGTTGAAGAATGCAAAGTCAAAATGCAAATCAACATGCTATCACTGTGGAAAACTTGGTCATATAGCAAATATCTATCAAAGAAAACATGGTATGCAAAATTCTAAACCTAAGCCTATTGCTTACTATTTTTACTACAAGAAACAAGGACATAAAATACATGAGTGTAGGTCAAGACTAAGGAATGCATCTACTACACCTAAATTTGAAGGTTACTGCTATAACTGTCAAACATTTGGGCATAAGGAACATGAGTGCAAATCAAAGACAAAACCATACTAGAAAAATTAGATAAATAATTATGCACCTAGCAATGCATGTTCCAAATGTCACAAGTTTGGACATCAAATCAAGAATTGTAGGACTCAAGTACATTCAAAAAATCAGACAAAGGACAAAGGCAAAGGCAAAGTGGATAGGAGAAAATTAGGAATGAAATGAACCAGAAAAGGAAAAGGAAAATAAAAGATGGAAATAGTGGAGTAAATGGAGATGAGATCACCTAATACAATGGAGGAGTTGACCATGTCATCTCACACTAAGAAAGAGATGTATGCATGGAACTGTGCACTTAATTGCTATATTATACACCAATTCCTTACATGCAAATATGTCAAAGTTCATATCTTCATACATTAGATGCACAAGAAAAAATATGTGAAAGGTTGTCGAGTATTAGTAAAATTGTCTATATTGACTGAGCATTGCAACATACACTGAGCACTTCAGAAGAGAAATGGTAGAGACCGAACGACATAGAAGAGACCAAGATCCAATACAAAAAACCTAGTAAAAGGCATCAATAGTGACCAAGACAAATGGCTTCCACTCATTTAAGTACATAAAATTAATGAAGACCCTAGCTAATTAAAAAGAAGGTATATAACAAATTTTAAAGAAATTATTTCATACCTTGCTTTCATATTTCAAGAGTACAAAGTGATTTGGCAATTTTAGAAACTAGCAAAAATTTTGAAAGCGATTCAAACAAAGAAGCTTGAATGAGTATAGATCTGAAATGTGTTGAGTATACAGAGAAGAAAGAACTTCAAAACCCTATCTACAATCATGGAAACTTCAAACCACTGGAATGAGTCAAGAGGTTCGTATAAGTCAATTGGTGAAGAGTGATGCTTATCCTCCACCTAAGTTTCATGTTATTCTAGAGGTTGCTATGTAAGGAGACTCAATGGGTGCAGTATCTTCGATACCACCTAAAGTCATTATGATCCATAATGTCAGAAGTTGTTATATGTGCAAATTTGGAGAAGTAGGAGAATATGAAATTAGAGAAGCTTATGAGAAGTTGTGCAATGAAGGAATTTTGAAGGACAAATTTCAAGTTGTTTAAAGTAAAGGGTTAACTTGTGCCCTAGAATTCATGAGTTAAGTAGAATGGATAAAAGTTGTTAACTTGTTTTAAGCAGAATTCATGACATGAAGTATTGGTTATAGAATGGACCAATTAAGATAAAAAATAAAATGATACATAGGGTTACAGGTTATTGAACCCTACACAAAAAGAAAACCCTGTGATGTTTGAACCATGAAGAAGTAGAGGCAAACATGAGAGCTAAGTGGAATGGACGTGGTCTATCCATTACAAACATTTTTGATCCACTAATTGAATTTTTAGTGAGATTCAATTCTCAAAAATTCTATCAATCAAGTAGATTGAATAGTGTTCCTTGGATGGATGTGGATCAAGCACAAAAGGTTGTGATGAAAGATCATGAGTATGATCTCACCAAGCTACCTAAGTTACAACTTGTAGAGAATCTATCATCAATAGAAAAAGAAAAGAATTTGATGTGTAAGTTCAGATCCCTCATTATTTATATTTTCTTTTATATCTAGAAGTATTTTCCTAGTATTGGTAATGCTGTATGGGAGCAAGAAAAACTAGTGACAAGACAGGTCAATGAGTATAATACTCAATTGGGAGAAAATTTTGAGAATGTAATGAATACTTACTTTAAATAATTTAAGAAAAGGATGAAAAGGATAATGAAGATTCCTGAAGAATTAGTCACAAAATATTACAGTAACATCTTTTCTTGTTGATATAGACAACACTTTTGTACAAGTAGTTAAGATGAGGAAGGCTTGGTTATAAAGTTTTGCATATGAAATAAATAGTGACGTTGTAAGTGTAAACATTGATTTACTACCAAAATAACAGATAGATGCTAAGGTTAGACCTTTTGGTAGATATGAGGAAGCCCAAGAAATAATAATTGTGAACATTATGATACCTTCCAAGGAGAAGAAATGAAATAGGATGATTGAACGCTTACAAGCTAAGTTGGGCACCCTAGGCAAGGGAAAATGAACATTACAATTAACACAAGGTCTTGGTCAAGGTGAAGAAAAAGACACTGGTGATGAGGAAAAAGAAGAAGAAAGTGACAAGGGAAAGCCATATTTTTTGTCATGCCACCAAGAAAGAAGGATGAAATAACAAAGAAGAAGCAGACATTGACACCTCCACCACCAGACAAGCCATGGACTAGGGCATCTGCTATTTTTGAGAAGATTATAAAGAAAAGAGTAGCAAAGACTATTGAAGTGCCCCCAAAACCAAAAGAAGGAGACGAAGGATTTGAGCAATACAAATCCACAAAGCCCAACAAATACTTGCATGCAAAAGCATATCACAAAGAAGAAAAAGATAAGAGGAGGCAAGGGTTCGCTCTAAAAAATAAGAAAATGTATTCTCATGAATGAAAAAGATTCAAGATACTTACAAGTGATCTATCCTTATAGAAGGAGATCAAAACCTAAAAAGGGTAACCTAAAAGGTAAATTCTATTTATTAATTACTAAAATTAATTATTAAATATGAATGAAAAAAGTGCATAAAGTGAAATCCTAATAAGGGAGTAAAGCACATTTAATAAATGAAATGAAATTAATGCTTTACTCTAACAAGAGACTGGTCAAAGGACCACCTCAAAGGAAAACTAAGGCTATTGATGAGGTATATGAAGACATAAAAAGTTCCCCAAGTTTATCTAGTTTTAAATATGTGAAATATGAGACATTAGATAATGATGATTGGTCCGTCTCACAATAGGTGTGTAATAATCATGCCCAAGGCCTTACGTAGGAATAGTTTATTTAATCTAAGGATTACTCCCCCCACCATGAGGTGCATTTAATCTATCAACCTAGGGACATATACTTGAAATGGTCAGCACAGTATGTATACTAGGTTTCTTAAGGAGTCATTATGCTTATGCTGTAGAAACGTAAAAAGCAAAGAACAAACCTACACTAGTGCTATAGGAAAGTTATACACTTAAATTTTTACTAAAATGAATGCTGGAAATACAACTATATGCTAACTTATATTTCAACTCAAACCATCCACTATAAGTACTCTTGTAGATGCTGCAGGAACACTCACAAAGTATGATGCTGCAGGAAGTAACTTATAACCTCGACCTAAAATAATGGAAATGTTGGAAGTAAATCTACACTATTCTAATTTAATCCAACTCCCAAGTAGGGCCCCCTTGGTTGGCTTTTGCTAATATACAAACATAGAATGTAAACCAAGAATTACTTCAATATATTCCAAAAACTCCTTACATAAGAACAATACATAAGACTATAAAACAACTCACTATAGAAGTCAACAATGTTTTTCCATAAATGTTTCTCTAACACCAAAACTATTGATCTAATCCCTATAAATAGAGGAATGACACTTATTCTAAAAAAGAAAAGAAAACAAATTGACTACAAATCCGTGAGAGAAGAATAAGGAAATATATCAATTCACAACTTACAAGAAATAAAGTTTGGATAACCAATTCAACACAATAGTAAACGTAGAGGGAATATAGAAACACTTCATCCTACATTTGTAGAATAATAGCTCCTCCTTTGTAGCAGTTGTGTCTCCTGGTATCATTACGATTCTTTGACTATGGTTGGGCTTTAATGCTCCTCTGTAAATGTTGTCGACCATCCTCTAGCTTCCTCCCTAACAAGTAAGTTATGATGCAAAAATATTTACAAATAAGCATAATTAAATTAAATCCAAATATTAGAACAAACATTCCAATGGCTATATGAAATACTACATTATATGTATAATATTGGCAAACTATGACATAACTATCTACCCATAGGTTAATGGTTCTATCTAGACTTTATCATAAGTTCAACTAAGCATAAGTTCACAAATGTCATGGTAGTATTAAAATAGAGTATTAAAATTAACATAAATAGAGGCACTAATTGGCCTCATCATCTGCTATTGGAACTACAATAGGAAAGGTAAACTTCTTGGGGAGGGGGGAGGGGAGGTGAATCAGTAGTTTAAACTTGGACCCATAAAAACTTTCACCACACATCCATCTCATTCATTTACTAAGTAAACTAAAATATCATGTAAATCATGTACATCTAAAATATCATTCACACACATATAACACTAGATATGGTTACCCAAAAACCCTACAATGAGAAGGTAAAACTAGGGTGGGGATGACACCCACAAATCTTCACTACTACAGTAATAAATTGTATCCAATGAAGGTTACAATGTTTTGACCATGAAACATAATCTACCCTATGAAAGGTTTGCCTTGCTAAAGGCTTACAAAGACTATTGGGTCTCACCCTATTAAAAAATTTCAACACCCTATTAGAAGTGTGCCTTGCTAAAGGACTTTAACTCACAATTAAGTAATAAACATGTTAAAGTATTTCAATATAGCTTCTTAAGACTACTCTGTTAAGAGATTTGATTAATTCACCTGCTAGAATGATTCAACAATGGTCTTGCAGTTAGCACTTCCTTGCGTGATGATAGGTCACCTTTAAACTAATGTATTCTCGATCCTTCTTGATCAGATGTCTCTCTATTGTATGCACTTCCCTTCCTCTATTTTCCTTTAAAAATTCTACAATGCAATCTCAAATCTTATCTCCTTTCCACTACGAATGCTCTATTTGCACATGCAAACTTCTCTCTTATTCCTTCTTCACACTCTAGATAGTTTAGGGTTTTTCCTTCTTAAGAAGACTTAGGTGACTTAGCGTTAGGTATGAATCAATTGCTATAATTCATCCATTTTTCCTCTTAAACCTTTCCTTTTTCTGATTGGTTGCATGAAGTTTCATTGGGAATCCAACTTAGGATTCGTCCTTATCTCCAAAATATCATAATCCATCTTTAAGTCAGCTCAAAAATGGTTTACATAGTTGTTTGTACCATTACAGAAAAAATAACAAAATTGTCTCACTTAGCATCTAAATTCTTTGATGCTTGACATATACTAATTTCTATACTGAGACTCGACATTTGTATTGCTCAACATGTACTACTTGCTCAGCTCCTAAATCACTCGACATACACTATCTGCTTGACACTTGAGTGACTCGATAGATGAGTGGCTTGATGCTCACTGTGGACTCGACATGCACTATTATATACATGTTTTTCTTGACATGTACTATGTTCAACATAAACTAAGTAAATGACTTAGGTGTGTGGAAACTCACTTGTCAAAACCAATCTAAGATCAACAATATCCCCCTTTGACATGAGTGTCACACTTGGTCATGCACTAAAATCCTTAATCTTACAAGCATAACATATTTCTTATATCTCTTATTCACCTTATGCACAAAACTTCAAAATTTCAAAATGTTGTAAGAACTTAGATACCTCAAAATTTGGTAACTCTCCTTGAGTTGATAGGTCTATTCTATATCCAAAATTTTGTGCTCCTATTGAATAAGTATGTCTCAACTGATATGCTTTGACTTCATGTTGTCTCTTTTCTTACTCTATTTCTGTGCTTGCTCCCCTCTAGCCTATTCTATCTATTACACTATCCCCTTTTCTTACTCTCTACTCTCATGCTTCTCTATCTTCTTTATTTCTCCCCCTTTATTACTCTCTCACTTTTCTTACTCTCCCCCTTTATCTCACTCTCCCCCTTTTTGACACTGATGTCAATGGGCTATACACTTATAGTGTGTCTATCCAGAAAAGATTTATGGACATCTAGGATAATCTTGAGAGTGACATCCCAATTCTCACATGCTACATCCAAAGACTTGATTTGGATTGCTAGCTCAATAGCAAGGTGGACTAGGTCATCTAATGTTGAAAGATTTGGGTCTTTCTTCATAAGGGTTTTAGCATAACCTAGTTCCTTGCGTAAAATTTCCATATGGAGGGTCAATGTTGTTTAGATGCTAATAAGTTTGGCCCTTATATTAGCTTCATCTGTTGATAGTGCAGTTAACTAACTCTAGTTTTGTAACAATGTTCTAAAGTGCTTCTCACATTGAGCTATTGTTAGAGGTAGTTTTGCACATGATGAAGTAATTTGACTTTCCAAACTCAAAATGTGACTTTTGGTCTCTTGCGTGAAGAGTGTTGGATTGTAAAATTTTGTGTATAGTGAGAAGATATTCTCAACTACCTTCTTTACATCCTCAACCTTAGTTGCCAGTGCAACTTGTGCTAGTGCTATGCCACCTGATATTTTCTCATTTACTTTATGCTAAAATTTATTTTTTGACCATTCTAACAATTTTGTATTTGTGTCTAGGTTTGCATCACTAACCTTCTCCACTATGTTTTTTAGTTGTTTAATTAGTGGCTTGGTCTTATCTAGATTTGGTAGACTGAATTCATCTAAAAAGATGTCTTTGAAATCCTACAATGCTTTCTTTTTCCCGTGCTCCCTTCTAAGCATTTCCTGATGCATCTTTCTTGCTAGGGCATCCTAAAGTTTTCCCACTTTCTCAATAGTCATGGTGTTATAATCATATTTTGGTAGCATAACTTCATCAAGGCTCACATCTCCATATTGTATCACTTCTTTAGCCTTTGATGAAATTGAGCTTGACACTGAGATCTACAACGGTGTTGCATCTATGCTTGGCTTTTGAAGAGTGTGACTTGAAGGAGTGCCAGATATTGGTAAGGATACTAGGACTTGAATCATTATTTTCTCCTTTAGTTGTGGTGTCATCTCTATCTCTTTAGGCTTGTCCTTAACTTCTACAATGACTTGTGATTCACGTTGTACTTGTGTTGTAGTTGTAGATAGGAATATCTAACCCATTCAACTTTTTTCTTCAATAGTGACTTGTGTTTCCACTATGTCCTTTGCATTATATCAACCTTTTCAAATTTGGCTTCTAGTATCTTGACCAAAAGTTGTACATGAGTGACTTGAGGGGTGATAGTAGGTGGTTCTTGTGTATTCACCTTTTTGCTTTCAGTATCAGTCATTGTCTTCTGCAATTCATCAACACTCACCAATATAGGATTATCACAAAGTTTTGCCTCTAATGTGGATTTATCAAGTATCTTCTTCATATCTTCTTTTGTAATAGGCCTTAACTATCATTGTTTCATTATTTTCACTTGTTATATGTTGAGGGCTAACACTAGGCAATTGTGTATCTGATACACTTTGTTCTTCTTGTTGCTCTGCCTTAGCTATTGCATTGTCATCTATTTGCATTTTTGTCCCTCCCTCAATAGTGTCTTCATTGTTATCATCTTCCTCAATACCTTTCACCTCAATAGGCTCTTATTCCCCTTCCTTTACTATAGCAAGCCCATATGTTACTTTTCACATTTGTGTGGACTTCTTAACCACATATTCAATATTGTTTTTCAAAATGCTAAAGGCTCTATATTTACATACAAACCTAACTGTATATTTCTTCATAGTCTTAGCAATTTGTGCCTTAGTTCAGGCATCACTTGTGCAAGAGACATCTCTCTAATTTCTCTCTCCAAGTTTAGACAATAGTACCATTTCAACTCAACTCTATCATATAAGCTTTTAGGCATTGAGTTGGCAATCTCTAGTGGGGTATTTTTGAATTTTTCCATCATGGCATATATAGCCTCCTCCACTTGATTTTTCTCCACTTTACCAAGATTATCAAAATCTACATGAGAAAATCTTGATAAGTTTGCACTATTCTTGACATTTTCACACAGATTTTCTATGTCCAATAGAGGATTGTGACTCACCACTTTAAATTCGTTGTTGTCATCTGATTCTATTTTCCCCTCATAAAATTATACTTATGCAATATAATTCCTCCTAGGTCTTTTCTACACTTGTCCCCCTACTTTGTAGGTTTTTTCTTTTCTTTTTCCCTTTGTGTAGTTGTGTGTGCACTAGCCCTTGTAGTAGGTGATATAGGCTTGGCTTGGCTTGGTTTGATAGTTTTCTTAGCTCTTGCCACAAGTTATGCCTTGGCCTTCCTCTTCTTTTGTTTAGTGGAAGTAGGTGCTTCCTTGGCTTCTTCTCCCTTGGCACCTTCAACAACTTTAGTTTCCTCTTCCTCCTAATCCTCTCCCATTATTTGAGTAAGTGCAAGTGGTGCTTGTGCCCATATGTCTTCTTCCTCTTCATCCTCTTCCTCTTCTTCTTCTTGCTCGACACCCTCACCAAATTTAGCTTTTAATTTCTTCACCAACTTATCCTTTCTCTTAATAACTAAG
Source organism: Cupressus sempervirens (assembly GCA_028749045.1). Taxonomy (NCBI): domain Eukaryota; kingdom Viridiplantae; phylum Streptophyta; class Pinopsida; order Cupressales; family Cupressaceae; genus Cupressus; species Cupressus sempervirens. Next base: position 156,617,841 of record CM053789.1, read on the forward strand.
GTAGTCTTCAGTTCCATTGTAATTTTGGATTTTTCTATTTCATAGTTTCCTAATGCCTTAGCATTTTTATCCACCTCTTCTATAAGTAATGTAGTAATAGCTACAGAGGCCTCATACACATTTATTTGATATCCAAGTGGCCTTAGCCATCTTAACCTTGGTGTTGCTGTTTAAATAAATGTATAGTTAGCATCCACTAGAAAACATACATCATCATAATGCTTTTCTACTAGAGATACTGGTATTCTCAATCTCTTCTTTATTGACTGCTTGAATTTTTCAAAGTAACTTGTCATCATGGATTCAAAATTATCACCCAATTGTTCAATGTATTCACCAATTTGTACTACCACTGACCTGTTTGTTTTCCAACCAACTATTCCAAATGTACAAAAAGTGTTTTGAACATAAAAGAATATACATATTAGGATAGAACCAACTTTGCATTGCACACTCTTACTCCTTCTAATAGCTCCTAGATTCTTAATGAATTGTTGTAGTTGTAGCTCTGCTAGATCATATGTGTGATTTTTCTTAACAATCTTATAACCAACATCTATTGTTATACCAGGCACACTATTCAATCTGCCAGATTGGTAAAACTTGTGTGAAATAACCCTTACTATAAATTCTCTCAAAGGATCAATAAAGGTGTCAATTGTCATGTCTCTCTTGTTCTATACAACTCCAATTTTCTTCTCAATCACCCCTTTTGAATCTTTCCTCAGTGTCTTAGGCCAATCTAGGATTGGATAACTAGTAACCCTATGGATTATCCTTTTGGTTATCTTGATAGGTCCATTATCCAGCCATAATGAACTATCATGAATCCTCCTAAGCATTATCCTAATCCATTTAGTCTTGAACACATGTAGGAAATATAGGGCTCATGTTAACCCTTTCTTTTCTACAATTTTGTATTCTTCCTTTAATACATCATTCTCACAAAGTCTATCATAAGCTTGCCTAATCTCCATATCTCCTATGCTTCCAATTTTTTAGTTGTAACATTTTCTAACATCTTGCACCATTAAAACATTTAATGGTATCATGGATAATGCACCAGAGGAGTCTTGCTTGTAAGTAATATTAGGAATAGCTTTGAATATAGGTTGCTTAACTTCATTACTAACTAGTTGAACATTTAAAACCTCCTTATCATCTACTTTCTTTGAACTAGATGTCATTGTGCGAAACTAGGGTTTACAAAAATATAAACAATGTAGCTTGAATCTTGATAAATACCTTGTAAGATCCAATGAAATGATGTAGAATCACCACTCAAGTCTTCTACAATCACTTTGAATAAGTTTTATAATCACCTCTTTCTGTCCTTGCTCTTTCTTGATTTTGAAATGACAAAAAATGAGTCAAAAATTGATCAAATACCCTTTGAAACTTTACAATTAATGTTGAGCGCTTACACAATTGTAAGCTCAGCATAAACCAATCTTAGGCTCACTTGGCATCCATTAACATTCCATTCACTCAACGTCTATTATGAGCTTAGCATCAACTAGCCAGTCTGTTAGCTCGACATCTTCTAGCATTTTACTTGGCACACATAGGAAATATTTCATGCTTGGCAACAACATGAAAAACTTAAAGAATTTTATTTTTAATTTTCTTGCATCTTTAATCATGCTAATATAATCTTTTCAATACTAAATCCTTTGGAACTGATGTATAATATAACCTTTGAATATTAGTCCCACATACCTCTTGATTGCTTAGTTTGATGAGGTGTGATCACCTGATCCATTGGGTGAAGTGACCCCTTCTCCATTTGACGTGCTGCAATCATCCTTTTTCTTCCATGTCTTATTCATTTCATTTATGAAATTTTCAACATTTGCCTTGCCTTTTCCTTTATCAAACTGACAACTTGGTGGCTTTGACCTTGTTGGGCAATATCTATTGATGTGACTAGTCTTCAAATAGCTAAAACATGTGGTTTGACAAAACCACCTTTTGTAGTCACCTCTGAAATGTGTCTTAATACAATTCTTAGGAATATACCCATATTCTTGACAGTAATAAGAACTATATCTTGTATTATAATCCCAATTATAAGAGTTTCCATTATTCCTTACCTTTCCTTGCCTATTCGATGACCACATGGGTTTGGATCTGCACTCAAAAGCTCTATGTCCATATTTTTGGAAATTGTAATAGTATCCTTCAAAACTTTGAGTGTGAATGGTCTTGGTTCTACATTCATGTGCCTGATGACCTTGTTTTTTAAACTTATGACAATAAACCATGCTCTTGTTCTTAACATTCTGATTTCTAGTTTTGCTCCTGCACACATTAGTAGTATGTCCTTTCTTACCACAATTATGACAAGTAGGTTTAGAATCCTTACCTTTTTTGTTCCTTTCTTTAGCACCTTTGGATGACTCTCCTTCAGTACTTGTGTATCCAAGTCTAGATGTGTCATTATTGGATCTAGGTGATCTCAATAATAAAGTATTTGATGGCTTCATTTGGTTTATTGAAACTTTCTTCAAATTCATTTTCCTTTTTTAGGTCACTTTGCAATTACTCATTCTACAACTTCAATGTTGTTATCTCAATATCCTTGACATTCAGCTCATTGTTAACATTCATCATTTGACATAGTGTATCCAATTGCATGTTGGAAATCTTGGTTAGCTTTGATGATTTCTCTTCCAGTTTGTTGCTTAAAATTGTTTTGTCTTCTTCACTCATGGCTTTGTCTTCCATAGGTTTCTTCTTCTATTCAATCACCTCACATAGTAGAATGGCTTGTGATTCTTGCTCTAACTTGAGATTTCTAATTTTCTCTATTTGGGGTCTATTCTTTTCCATTAGATCTACAACTTCACTACATCAATTTCACTAGAGTCTCCATTAGAAAAAAGCTTAGTAGTGTCTATCTCTTTGTATTGTGTGTCATTCTCTGCAATAGAAATTTCCTTCCTTCTCTTCAAGGATTTCTTTAGTTCTTCTCTTGCTTCATTCAATTGATGTAGAATGAGTTATATTTCAATTCTTAGATTCTCAATAGTCTTTCCCAACTTGTAGACTTCCATTTCTAAGATCTTTCATCAAAGTTGCAAATCTTCTCTTTCAAAGAACAAAGCTCTAATACAAATTGTTGGAATTACAATAGGAAAGATAAAATTTTGTTGGGGGGGGGGTGTAGGGGGTGAATTAGTCATTTAAACTTGGACTCATAAAAACTTTCACCACACATCCATTTCATGCATTTACTAAGTAAACTGAAATATCATGTAAAGCATGTACATATAAAATATGTAAGCAAGTAAAAATTCACACACATATAACACCAGATATGATTACCCAAAAATCCTCCAATGAGAAGGTAAAACTCGGGTGGGGATGACATCCAAAAATCTTCACTACTGTAATAATAAAGTGTATCCAATGAAGGTTATAATGTTTTGACCATGAAACATGATCTACCTTGTGAAAGGTCTACCCTATTAAAGGCTTACAAAGACTATTAGGTCTCACCCTGTTAAAGGATTTTGACACCTTGTTAGAAGTGTGGCTTGTTAAAGGACTTTGAATCACAATTAAGTAAGTACTCTATTAAAGGATTTCAATACAACCTACTAGGACTACTCTATTAAGATATTTGACTAATTCACCTACTAGAATGATTCAACAATGATCCTACGGTTAGTACTTCCTTGCCTGATGATAGATCACCTCTAAACTGATGTATTCTTGATCCTTCTTGATCAGATGTCTCTCTATTGTATGATCTTCCCTTCCTCTATTTTTATTTAAGTTATTTTGCAATGCAATCTCAAATAATAACTCCTTGGCCACCATGAATGCTTTGTTTGCACATGAAAACTTCTCTCTTACTCCTTCTTCACACTATAAATAGTTTAGGTTTTGTCCTCCTCAAGAAGACTTAGGTGACTTAGGGTTAGGCATGACTCAATGGCTGTGATTCATCAACTTTTCTTCTTAAACCTTTTCTTTTTCTGATTTCCTGCATGTAATTTTATTGGGAATCAAACTTAATATTCATCCTTATCTCCAGATTGTTTGTGCCATTACAAACAGCTATAATTTTTTTTATCTCACTCGACATTTGAAGTTTTTGATACTTGGAATATACTAATTTCTATACTAAGAATTAGCATCTATATAGCTCAACATGCACTACTTGCTCATATCCTAAATCACTTAGCATATATTGTCTACTTAGCACTTGAGTGACTTGGCACATGAGTGGCTCAACACTCGCTATGGACTTGACATGCACTATTATATACATGTTGTGCTTGGCATGTATTACTTGTTTAATATGAACTAAGTAAATGAATTAAGTGTGTGGACACTCATTAGTCAAAACCAATCTGAGATCAACATCTACCCCTTGGTAAGTTTAATGTTTGTCCTCAAGCATTGCATCTTCTAGGCATTGGTCAGAAGTCTCCAACTTTAGTCTTCCCTCAGTTGTTACTTTTAAAGGTGTAGTAGAATCTTCTTGTTCTTTCCTAGACTTCCTTTCTATGATCCTCTTGCAACCTGTCAAGTTATTCAGAGTTGATGTCATACAGGGGCCAAAGGAGCGTAGTGGCAGCATTGTTAATGGACACCAAAGTTTTGGTCTAGTCTACCTTCCCAGCTGTATGTATTTTGGAGCTCAATGAAGGGCTACCTCTAGGTTGATAGGACTATGTGGCTCTGATCTTCTGAATCCTTCAAGTAATCTACCCCATCTACTTTTAACACCAACCATGGCTCTTTGAAAGGAAAAGTAAAGCATGTTATCATATTCTGCATATACCTTTGTTCTGGCCTCAAAGACTTGTTTTCTTATCTCCTTGTGAACATCTCCATAGGTCAGCCTAAACCAATCCCTAAGGATTTCTTCTAGTTTACTACTCTCTGCTCTTAATGGAAAAGGTTCTATTCTCTCCTCATCTCTATAATTGTTCAACTGTCTATCATAATTGGCCTCATTGTGCATCTAGGACATTAGGTCCCTAAGGTGTATATCCCCTATGTAAAGTAAAGGATTCCATTGATTTTTTGTAGGGATAATGAAATTGTGCACATATAATTCACAGAGTAAATTTTGCTGCCATAATGGAAGATTTTGGTACAAACTATAGAATTCCTGAGTTAACCTAAATTCTGTATTTATATCTCTAAGAGTCATCATGAACTAGAATAAAATAATTGTTCTTTTAAACAAATGGCACATATCCTAGGTGGTGGCCTACAAGTAATTATTTGATTAGCCAATTTAAGGGCATGATTTATCTTTTGCTTTTGTTTTTCCAATTACTCTTTTAAGTCTATAATTTCTTCACCTTGGTCTATAATTACCTTCTTCATTTCCTTTTTATCCTCTTTCCATAGGGTTTTTTGTTAACACATGTTTATTATATAACCAAAAAAGAAGCATTTGTAAGGTAATTGGGCCACTTTCCTCTTCCCAATTATTTTTCTTCCTATATTCCCTCCATGACTGTTACAAGAAATTTGTAAACCATGTTTGCTTATCCTTGGAACTAGGGTAGTTTTTGAATAGGTTAACTGATGTGTTATTGGGGATTTTTCTTCTTTATGACTTGGAATATCCTATTGACCTATTGGGGGATTATTTTGGCTTTCATTCATCTCAACCTTACATTCCTTATCACGGTTTTGAGGAATGTCTAAAATATCAGGTTGACTAGGGGAATCATCCAAGACAACTTGTACTAGGAATTCTTCATTAGATGGTTTGGGTGAAGTGGACTAGCTTCTTGTAGACACTTTAGGAGTTTTCTCTTTCATTCTAGGGCTTCTTTGCATAGGGGTTTCTTTAAACCACCACAACCTTTTTCGTACTAATCCTTTTCAGTGTCTCTACTATAGGAGTGGTTGTTTTAGGAATTGACATTGTTTTCTATTTCTTTGCAACTATAGGGTTTCATTTTTATGCTACCAGAGCCAAGGTTTCTTCTTGTAATTTATGTTTTCTCTTTGTTCAAATAGAGGTAGGTACACTTCTCATATTAGTAGGTAAATGCACATTTTCTTGCACATTTTTAGTTTTCGTACCTTGGGTGCTTTGCTCAATTGTTGTGTCAATGGGGATTGCATTATCTTCATTGGGCTATTCATTAGGGGCAGTCTGAGGTTATAGGGTTTCATTCTAGACAAATTATGCCCTTGATGGGAGAGGCATCCCAAAGAGATATCTCTATGAGAAATTTGATTAGGGCATGATGAGTAACAAAGTTTTCCTTCCCTTTCTGGGTTTCCTCAACACTAATGCATAATATATTCTACATGAAGTTGGGGACATTGACTAGAAAACTATGCCTTACATAACTGAGAAACTTAAAATGATGTGCATGCAAATAGGAAAATTCTCCTTCATAGGAAAGATACTTGATAATGTGTATGACCAACTCATTGTATAGTGGTGGAATAGACATTCTTTTGCATCCCTGGTTAGTAATATCCAATGGAGGGTCACTTGGTATTAAAAACTAGGTCCTAGCTGATCTAGCATCATGCACATTGGGGTAACTTGTTCTTCCACTACTAGCAGCCCCATTACTTTTGCTATTCATTCTTCTATGGCAACAACTATAAATCTCCATACTATTGCTTTACCTTTCTCAAATGTATGTATAAAATTAGTAACTACTTCTTCATCAAACTCCATTAGTTTCAAGAAATATCCTAGCCACCCACATGCATTAAATCTTCTTACTACTTCTACATCAGAAAGTAAAACACTATGTTACACTAGATCACATCGCTGCAACTTTCCTCCCATTTGTGCTTACTAATTTCAACCTCTACTCTGTTTGCAATAATTGCCTTCTTCCCTTGTGAATTTTAGACTCTCTTTTTTTTTTTTTTGAAAACCACAAACCCTTTTTACATTCTTTTCTATGAATTTCCATCATGAACAATATGTCATGAGCAATAGTAATGTGGTTATTGTGGAAATAAATCATAGATATGCGAGAATCACTTAAAAATTGAATTTGGGTCATATCATTTAATTTAGGTCACATCTTAGTCTAACAATGAGGAATTGTTTAGGAATAAGAGTACTACACTTGACACTTGCATACTGTGGCAGCTATATTTTAATCAAACAAAGAGAGAGTATAGATTTGAGGATATTTAATGAATAAATAGAAATTTCATTAAGAATTAGTAACCTTCCCTGCCCCCTACGAAACATGGACAAGTGTCCTAAATTGTCATCCTTGGCATGAGGTATAGAACTGGCATAACACCACAACAATATATTTAATGCAGTAATAGATATAACCAATGAAATCTATATGCTAAGCTTATACCTACCAATTTGATCATTGCACATGCTAGATAAAGGTGGTGAGAGTTGAAGGTCAGCAACAACAACATACGTTAGTGAACTCACTGTTTTATTGAAAGCATTGTAAAATGATGACATGGAAGATGGGTGGGTGGTAGAAAAAGAAATAAGATGAGTTGAAAAAGAAGAAATTAGAAAGTGAATGGAGAATTTGAACTTTATGTGGAGATAAATTTTTTATTATGGGCATGCTCAAAGGAATTTTTATTGAAGAGATGTAGGTAGAAGGTTAACACCTTTTGCTATAGGAAGTGTTACCTTTTGTGCATTTAATCCTAGGTATTGAAATTGTTGTAGGAAGTCTTCTTTTGTTTGGGGTTGTTCATACAACTTTAGCTGATGTCCTTTGACTAATAACTTGAAGTATATTGGATCAATTTTGGTTAACTAGATAGCTCCATTTGCAAATACATGACTTGTTTCATAGGGACATAGACATTGTGTTTGCAACTTTCCTGGTATGTCTTTAAATATGGAATCATAAAGCAATGCACAATCACCAATTTGAAATTGCTTACTGTTAATGTGGGAGTTATGCTATTGTTTTTTTCTTCTACGTGTTCCAGGGCAGACTTGCACATTTCATCCAAAGAATTAAGATGAAATAATTGCTTTCTTTATGCTGCAAGAAGACCAATGTTGAACTCTAGTGTTGTTCTTAAAGTTTTTTGTTCAAACTCAATGGGTAGCATTGTTGTTTTTCCATATAACAATTTGAATGGTGTGAACCCTATGGTAGTCTTCCATGTTGTTTGGTATGCCTAGACAGCTTCTGGTAGTCTATTGCTCTAGTCTCTATAGTGTAAATGAAATATCTTTATCAAGATGGCTTCTATCTCCTAATTTGTAACTTCTACTTGTCCATTAGTTTGAGGGTGATAGGGGCTTGATTTTTGATTTCTGTTATTATATTCCTTCATGAACTCTATGATCAAATTGGAAGTGAACTGAGCACCCTGGTCAATAAAAAGTTCTCTGGGTATGCCATATCGAGTAAAGATTTTTTCATATAGAAATTTGGTTACTTTATGGTCATGGGTATACTTCATGGCTTTGACTTCAACCCATTTTTTCAAGTAGTCAGTGCATACAAGGATATATGATTTCCCATTGGATGGAGGATCTATTGGACTAATAAAGTCCATAGCCCATTTTTCAAATGGTGTTAACACCAATTATGGATTGAGAGGCATTTCATCTATTTTTTTTGGTCAGCCCATCCTTTGACATTTATTAGATTTTCATGTATAATTGGCTACATTCTCATGAAATGTAGGTCAATAGTAACCAGTTGTTAAAATCTTCAACATTATTCTTTTTGCTGCAAAGTACCCACCACATGGTTCATTAACATTCATGTAGAATGTCATATGTCTCATCTTCTCTCACACATCTCCTCATAACTTGATTAGGTCTAGTGTAAAATAACATGTTATCAATCCAAGAGAAATAGAAGCTTTTCCCTACAAGTAGTCTCTTATCATTGTAAGAGAAATGTGTTAGCATTTTAGTAGCTACAATGTAAGAAGCGGTGTCTACATATGATGGGGTTTGGACAACAATATGAAATAAATACTCATCTAGAAATGTATCATCTATCAAAGTAGTCTCTTCTTCATCATGGTAGATTCTATATAGATAATTAGCTACCACATTTTCTTTTCTAGGTTTGTTAATGATTATGATATCAAATTATTGCAAAAGTAGCCATCTTGTTAGCCTACCTATAATGGCAGGTTTGTTCATGAGATACTTAATTGTTGCATGGTCAATATGAACAAATATGGGATAACCAGTTATGTAATGTCATAATTTATTTATGATGACGGGCCACACCACCCGTACCAACTCACAACCAAAAATGCAATAATATGGAGACAAGAGAGATGACAAAATGCTTCATAAAACTTCCATTAATACTTGAAATTCATTAGAATATTCTCCAAATGGAAAAACCCCAAATTCTTACAATATAAGAGAGATGGCTCGCTAAGAGCTTCTACAAGAAATTACATCCGAAGAGCTTCTACTTGAAGAGCTTGTCTTGAAGAGCTTCTATTTCTCCAACTTCCATTAGAAGAGCTTCCATTTCTTCAACTTGATTACAAATGATAATAGGCCTTTCTTAAATAGGCACTTCTAACCCAAGACATTACAAACACAACCAATGTGGGATAAAAGGTAAATACAACTACCTTTAAATATTAAATTCCCACCCAAATACAACTAAGCACCCAACAAATATTAAATACATGATTTAAGGATCTTTCCACAAACTTCTAAATTGCCACCTATACACCTTGATTAATGGAATGACAACTATTTTTATTATTTTTCTTTTTACACCACCTATGCGCCTCGAAAATAGAAATCTCCTTTTCCTTTCTTTTCTCCTTTTTATTTTTTTATTATTTCTCCTCTAATTTTCGTCACTTTCTCTCTCCTCCACAATTTTTTTTTTTTTTTTTTTTCCTCTCTTTTTTTTTCTTCTAAAAATTTAATTTTCCCATGTAAGATGCTCCTGCATCAGACTCCCTTGGTAGATAGAAAAGTGTGTCCCACACTTTAATGCCAAAGGAAAGATATACAACCATCTTCATCTTCACCACAAGCTTCCACCTCAACAGGACAAGAAAACCAACATGCAAATCTTCCACATTTTTTTTTGCTAATGCATGATGCTCCTGCATCTGACTCCCATGGTAGAAAAAATTTTGTGAATATGGATACACAAAATGAAGTAGCCACTATTGAAAGTTTTTTTTCTTTTCCTCCAACACATAGCTGGAACAAGTATTCGATGCTGATATATTTCCTTCTTTCTTCTTTTCCAACACCTAGTCGGAACAACTATTTGCTGCTGAAAATACTCCTTCGCAATGAACTCTATCCAAGTATAAATCTCATTCTCATCCAATATTGTTGAATTAATCACACCTGTAATAAATCCAGCAACACCATACCAATCTTCCTTTGCATACCATACATCATGAACAAGATCCTCATGCAAACCATCATTAATATCTTTTAAACTCATATCAAAGACAACATCCCATGATTCATAAGAATTTACCTGTTTGACATCTTCATCTTTGCTTGCCTCTTTTATGTCATCAACAATGCATGTAACTACTCCACTTGCTTGATCTCCAACTAAGGCACTATACTTCTCCTCCATTGCTGCAATCTTCAAATCATCTTGATCTACTTCAGGTTCATAAATCTTGTCATCTTTATGCTCTTCCTCTTCTCTTTCATCTTCTTCAACTTTAGGTTCACAAATAATTTCCTCTTCATCCGCTTGCTCTTCGACTGGATCATCTTTCTTTTCCACATCCAAGGAATTATCAACATCTCTTTTCTGGTGACATGCTCTTTGTTTCCGCAACTCAGCTTCTAATTCATTCACTTGCTTCTGCAAATCAACTAGCAATGATTGTTGATTTCTTGCTCTAAATTTCTCAAGTCAAGGAATCCTTAGAATCCATCCAATCACAAAAGTCATCTTCTTCTTTCCCTTCTCCATAATCAAGTCTTTAGAAGACAAATCTCATGCAACACAAGAACCTCGTGCAAACTGCCTCACAGTCGGTGCTCTGTCTACACAATCAAGAACTTCTTCACAAACTTCACCCAACTCAAGGTCCTGGTGCAAATTGCCTGACGTTCGGCGATCTGTCTGCACACTCAGGAACTCCTGCTCTGATACCACTGATGATGGGCCACACCACTCGTACCAACTCACAACCAAAAATGCAATAATATGGAGACAAGAAAGATGACAAAATGCTTCATAAAACTTCCATTAATACTTGAAATTCATTAGAATATTCTCCAAATGGAAAAACCCCAAATTCTTACAATATAAGAGAGATGGCTCGCTAAGAGCTTCTACAAGAAATTACATCCGAAGAGCTTCTACTTGAAGAGCTTGTCTTGAAGAGCTTCTATTTCTCCAACTTTCATTAGAAGAGCTTCCATTTCTTCAACTTGATTACAAATGATAATAGGCCATTCTTAAATAGGCACTTCTAACCCAAGACATTACAAACACAACCAATGTGGGATAAAAGGTAAATACAACTACCTTTAAATATTAAATTCCCACCCAAATACAATTAAGCACCCAACAAATATTAAATACATGATTTAAGGATCTTTCCACAAACTTCTAAATTGCCACCTATACACCTTGATTAATGGAATGACAACTATTTTTATTATTTTTCTTTTTACGCCACCTATGCGCCTCGAAAATAGAAATCTCCTTTTCCTTTCTTTTCTCCTTTTTATTTTTTTATTATTTCTCCTCTAATTTTCGTCACTTTCTCTCTCCTCCACAATTTTTTTTTTTTTTTTTTCCTTTTTTTTTTTTCCTCTCTTTTTTTTTTTTCTAAAAAATTAATTTTCCCATGTAAGATGCTCCTGCATCAGAATTTAGAGCATAAACTACTGCTAAAAGCTCTTTTTTAGTCACTGCATAGTTCAAATCTGGTCCATAAAGGCTCTTACTAATATAGTAGATTACATTTTCAAGATGTTGATTTTTGTCCTAGGACCACACCTATGACATAGTCAAAAGTATCTATATGTATGTGAAAGGGTAATCCAATTAGGACCCCTAAGTATTGGTGTAGTTGTCAACAATGACTTGAGCTCCTAGAAGGAGTCATCACATTCCTTTGTCCAAGAAAAGTCAGCTTCTTTGATAAGAAAAGTATAAAGAGGGCTAGCTATCTAACTAATTTTTTTGATAAACCTCCTATAATAGCTTGCATGTCCTAGGAAAAATCTGACCTCTTTTTGCTTCGTGGGAGTAGGGAGTTTGAGAATTACCTCTACTTTCATAGGGTCTACCTGGATTCTAGTTTCAGAGATAAAATATCCCAATACCACCCCTTCCTTCATCATCAAAAGTATTAATCACTATTAAGAGACAAGTTGTGCTCCTCACACTGGATTAGTACTTTCTCCAAGTTCTCCAAAGCTTCCTCAAATGTGACACCAAATGTAGTGAAGTCATCCATGTATATCTCCATGCAATTATGTGATATATCATCGAAGATGTTGATTATAGCTCTCTAGAAAGTAGCAAGTGTATTGCATAAGCCAAATGGTAATACATAATAGGCATAGGTACTCGAAGGAAATGTAAATGTGTTCTTCTCTTGATCCTTTGGAGCAATACTTATCTGATTGTATCCATTGTATTCATCTAGAAATGAGAAGTATTTCTTTCCAACCAAAGTATCCAAAACTTGATCAATAAAGGGTAAATGAAAGTGATCCTTCTTTCTTAGGTACAATAACTAATGGTGATATCCATTTTCTATTAGAGATTGGATAGATAAATCCAACATCTAACAACTTGTGTACCTCATCTTTAACTATTTCTTGCAATGCTTGATTTATTCTCCTTTGAGGCTAATAGAATGGCAAGATTCCATCATTGATGTATATCCTATGGGTGTAGAGTTTAGGGCTCAATCCTATCATATCCTTATCATCCTAAGTAATTTATTTATTTATTTATTTATTTTCTGATTGAGGAGCTTGGTTAACAATTCCAATTGGGATAGGGACAACTTCTTGTTTACATGGAGATTATGACTAGGAGAAAGTTCCACAGTAGTTGTTAATTTTACCATTAACACTTCTGGTACTGGAATTGTAGCTACTTCACTTGGTAGTGATTGGTCAATTATTTTAGGGCTTGCTAGGTAGACACAGTCTTCATAGGTACATAGCTTTAAGACAAAACTTTTAGCAATATCTCTAGCCACTACACACTCATTGGTAATGATGTTCTTTACTACATCATCTTCTTCTTGTAGTTTTAGAAAAGATTGGCTATGCAACATCAAGAGCTAAGCTACACAATTTAGTTCTTCCTCTTCATCTTCTAAATCTAGCCAAATAGGTTCTCCCAAGTCTGGTTGGGGTTGGGCAAGTGGATATAGCTCTAGCTTCCTTATGGTTTGAACATTTGAAATTGTCATACTGCTTGATCTGCAACTAATTTTAGCATTAGTGATGGCTAATCAGTGTCTCACTAATATGACAAGATAGCCAGTAAGTTTTACTTTGGGTGATAAGATAAGAAAATCAATATTGTATTCCCATGAATCTAAAGTCATTATCACATCTTCTATGAGACCATCTAGAGTGATAGTTGAACTATCAACAAGTTGTAATATTGTGGGAGTTATTCTTAGGCCTTCCATACGTAACCTATGTTTTGTATCTTTACTCATCACATTTATTGTTGCTCCTAGATCAACTAAAGCATTTTTATAGCCTATCCATTTATGATTAGGTTAACTACTAGACTACTAGGATCTAAATACTTTGGTATCACTACCTTTCCTAACATGATATCTGCTAATTGCCTAACAACATGGACTATTTGAGGATCTTTCTTCTTCTACCCCGACTTCTTAAGGCATGCTTCCTTAATAGCCTTTCCATAAAGAGGGACATCTTTGATAGTTTGGAATAGAGGAATTTGGATATACATGTTTTTCAATTGCTCAACAATGTCAAATGTATCTTCCTCTTGGGATATAAATTTATCTTTATTTAGGCTATATGGAAAGGGAGGATTCATGGTAGTATGGTCAAGAGTCAGGGTGGGTACATTAGTTGGCAAGTTGATATTTGACAATATAGCTTCTAGAAGGGGTACTACAAGAGTGTCTACAACTTCTTCAATAATAGGGTATTCTAGTGTAGGCAAAGTTGTATCTGATCTCAAATGGATATCAGATACCTTGAGTGAATATGTAGGGCATTGCTAAGTATTTTTAGTGTACATTTATTTCTATTGTTGCTTGTTGTTTGGATTTGGCTAAGACTGAGTATGTAATTGGGTAGGCTTAGGATTAGTATTATTTGTTGTAGGAGGTGGCATTATTACAGGTTGTTGGACTAGAGATGGTAGTTATGGGTTACCAAGATTTTGGTTAAGCCATTGTGGAGGTCCCCTCCATTGGTTATTTTGCTGCCAATTTCCTTGTTGTGGTTGCCATTGATTCTATTGATTCTGCCATTGGTTATTTTGTTGGTTAGGCCATAGTTATTTTGCTAGTTTTTCCACTAGTTATTTTGTTGGTTTTTCTAGGAAGATTGGGAGTACTAAGAAGGATTCTAATAGTTTTGGTTTTTCCACTGACTATTGTAAGAATTTGAAAATTGTAAAGGATCTTGAGGCATACCTTTCCTTGAAGCTCATGGTCGATGTTGAGCAATGAAGAACACTTGATCATTGTCCCTACCTATCTTCATGTACTCGGTTTGAAAATTTTGATTCTCTAGGCTGGCTACCACCTTACATGCATAGTATTTCTTTTGTTTGTAGCAGTGAGGTTATTACTCCACCAATCATGATTTATCTTCTACATACTTCTTCTTTGTAGTCATGGTGTTGAGATGTGTAGAGAAATCATTTATAATGTCCTTCTTGAAATCTGAGAGTAGATCAGATATCTTAAGCTTTGAAATACCCTGACTCATTTCTTTAGTGGTTGTGGACTAGTATCCTCTACCTTTCTTCATAATTTATCTTGAGTAGTTAAGATAGATTTTCTTGAGATCATCCCAAGAAGATTGGTATACATAACCACAAGCCAATAGGTATTGTGCTTCTAGATAATTATTGTTTATCCCTATCAAGAAGACTAGTTTTTGTGCATCCTCTGCCAATACATGCTGGAGGTTCTTCTACATTGTATATAATAAATGTGAAACATAGTCTTCTAATGTTTCATCCTCCTTTTGTGATACTAAAAAAATGTCATATCATCGTGGATCACTCCCCTTGTAGTAATCTTTGTATTTTTCTAGAAATAAAGTTTTCATTTCATCCCAAGACCTACTAGATTAGCTCCTAAGCCTATGAACCATCATAAGGCTAATTCTTTTAGTGTTGCTAGAAACAACTTGAGCTTGTGGGAATTAGTGTTATAGTTAAAGCTATGATGGAGTATGTCAAATTAACTTAAATAAGAGAGTATCATAATCCTCAGTTACAAGGCCATAAAACTTTGGAAGAGTAGCTACAGGTATATTTTTGAGATTAGCATTGGTTATGAGGCACAAAAAAGGAAATGGAAAACTAGGGTATGCCATTACTAGAGGTATTTGATTATGGGGTTGCTGCTGAAAAGGAGGATTCACTATAAGATTGTTAGCAATAGGTGGATTTGGACTAGAACTATCAAGAAAGCTGGCCAATATTTTAGCAAAAGGTTGAAGACTACTTGTGTCCAAAGGTTCTGCTCTAGAGCAAGACCCTATAGGAAAATCAAGGCTTGCACCCTCAAAAGGCAACTCAACTTCTTCTTCAATTTCATCGTTTAAATTAACAAACTCTCATGGAAGAAATATTCCATATTCATCTCATTGTCTTCCTCTTTGATGCATGCAATTGAATTCTTCAACTTGTGAATTAAATTTTTAGGATTGCAAATTTCTAAAAACTCAACTTAAAAAACTATGACCCAGAAAGATGTTACTATCTTGACACCATCCCCAAAAATAGTGCCAAAAATGGTCCACCTCACACTAGGCGTGTAATAATCATGCCCAAGGCATTACTTAGGAATATTTTATTCAATCTAAAGATAACTTCCCCCACCATGAGGTGCATTTAGTTTGTTAACCAAGGGACATATACTTAAAATGGTCAGCATGATATATGCACTAGGTTCCTTAAGGAGTCATTATGTTTATGCTTTAGGAAAGTAAAATATAAAGAAAGAACCAACACTAGTGCTACAGGAAAGTAATACACTTAACTTCTTACTAAAACAAATGCTGGAAATACAACTATATGCTAACTTATATTTTAACTTAGACCATTTGTGCTATAACTACTCTTGTAGATGTTGTAGGAACATTCACAAAGTATGATGCTGTAGGAAGTAACTTATAACCTCTACCTAAAATACTTGAAATGATGGAAGTAAATCTATACTATTAATCCACCTCTCAAGTGGGCCCCCTTGGTCGGCCTCTTCTAATCTAGTAACACAGAATGTAAGCCAAGAATTACTTCATTATATTCCAAAGGATCCTTTCATAAGAACAATACATAAGACTATAAAACAACTCACTAGAGGAGTCAACAATATTTTTCCACAAACTTTTCTCTAACACCAAAACTATCAATCCAATCCCCATAAATAGAAGACTAACACTTATTCTAAAATAGGAAAGAAAACAAACTGACTACAAATCAGCTAGAGAAGAAGGAAATATAATAGCTCATGATAAGAGCAATATAGTTTGGATAACCAATTCAACATAATTGTAAATAAAGAGGGAATATAGCAACACTTCATCCCTGCATTCTTGGAATAATAGTTCCTTCTTTGTAGCAGTCCTGTCTCCTGGTAGCATTATGATTCTTCCACTGTGGCTGGGCTTTTATGATCCTCCTTGAATGTTGTTGACCATCCTCTAGCTTCTACCCTAACAAGTTAGTTATGATGTATAAATATTTTCAAATGAGCATGATCAAATTAAATCCAAATATTAGAACACACATTCCAATGGTTATATGAAATACTGCATTATATGTATAATATTAGAAAAATATTACATAACTATCTACCCATAGGTTAATGGTTCTATTTGGACTTTATCATAAGTTCAACTAAGCATAAGTTCACTAATGTCTTGGAATTATTAAAATAGAGTATTAAAATTAACATAAAATAGAGGCAATAATTGGCCTCATCAATGATAAGAATAAAATTGAGGAGGCTATGATAGAAATGATGTCAAATTTAAAGCTAACTCCTAGTGAAATAGATACCCAAAGATCTGTGTGATAAATTGAAGAGAAGTAAGAGAAAAAGATAAGGACTAATTCATTAGTTAGAGTAATGCCTAATTTATCCCGGGAGTAACAAGACACATTTTTGGAGCAATATAGGAACAATTTTCCTTCCAAAATATAGAACATTTTTTATATTGTTGAATAAAGATAGTGTCATACAACAATAGGGTGAATTTCTATAGAATAGCATTTTTGGGTTATTTATAAAGAAAGTAGAGATAGACACTGTAAACACCAAATATGATTATAGTAGTGGACAAAGTTTAGGTGTGCCAAGTCCACAAGGTAGCATGTCCCCTATACATGTCGACACCCCTGACACTTAAGAGGCTAAGCAATCAAGGCTCACAAATTTAGAGGTAGATGGTGAAGAGAAGGAAACACATGTAAATAATTAGATTGTTTTAGCACCTCATATTGAGGAAGAAAAAGAATCAAATAAAGCTAAATTTAGTGCAACTATTATTGCCTCATGGATAGATGCACAAGAAAGACCAATTGGTAATACCCCTTTACCAAATCCTAAGGCAGTTTCAAGCAACGAAACTCCTTCACCTAGTAGAAAGAGGAAAGCAATAATAGATGTTTCACTAGATATTGAGGTGAGTTTGGATGAAATCATTGAGATGCCACAATTTGATCTAGAAAATCTCACCTTAGAGAAAAACATTTTGCTACAATTTTTTTTGAAAAATAAGATGAGACAAGAAGAGATAAGGAGAGAGCTAAAACATAAACAAGTATTATATGATGTAAAGCATATTTTTGTTGATGATTTTGACATTCAAAATTTTAAAGAAGATGCACCTATAATAAATCAACTTGAAAATATAGTTGATCAAGTGAATGCTAGATGTATTGAATGAAATGAGAAGCTAATGGATTGGTTAGCTAGAAGGTTTGAAACCAAGGTTGTGGACAAAGTATCCATAACCATTGCTAAGAAAAAAGTGCAACTATAGGAGAAAATACATGTTATGATTGATCTAATTCAAAAGGTACAACTTTTGTACACAATTTTGTTAGATGTACTAAGATTTACTCATTATTTTTGAGTAAGTAGGATTGAGCACTGATCATTACAATAATCTAATGAATGCTCAAGGCACATTGGTTGAGCTTCAAGTAATTGATAGCAACATGAGATCCAAATTGATCACTATTCAGGAAATGATGATATCTCATTTGGAGGTCATGTATAGAGAACTGAAAATAACCTAGGATCTTATCATAGAAGATCATAATCTATCAGTGGTTGATAGTTTGAATGGTTTGGCTAAAAGATTATAGTTGCATAATAATATTTTAGAGGTAGGAAAAATCACATGGGATCATGCACTATCCATGATTACTAGAGTTCACAAGGAATTCATTGAAACATATGGATTACTTCCACCCATTCAACTCCAGTAGTATTGACATATTGGTTTCAAAAACAAGGGGGAAAGGAAGAACATGTAGATGGGAAAGAGACACGAAAAAGAAATAGTTTTGATAAAGTCAATGTAAAGGTAAAAGAAGAAGTAAAATGTATAGTGTATATATTTAAATAAAGGTAAAATGATTTGTTATTCATTTTTGTATTGTTCATAAGTCATAAGACTTAAGGGGAGAGCTCATTATCATATTGTATAGTAACGATGTAAATATGAAAAAGTGTTTTTTCCACTAATGTCAAAGGGGTAGGTTGTTGGTATCTCTAACCATTGTTTTCTATTAGTGTCAATCACTTAGTCATTTTCAAGGAAAATTCATATGGTCATCATTGTGACCAAGCTATCTATACAAGTTGAATCATGAACATAAGGTAGTATGTACCTAGTTCTATAGGAGCCAAGTAAGTTTTTGGGTCATAGAGTATTTTTGTAAATGAGCCAAGCTTGTCAATGACCAAGAAATTCAATAATGACTAGGCAATATTTTGAGAATACAAGTGTCAAGATATATAGTGTGCACTAAGCACAATACATGTTGAGAATAAGAAGTATAATATAGGCTAAACAACATCAATGTCGAGCATCAAGAAACAATAAAGGTGGAGCAATGCAAAGTTTACATAAAAGTCAAGAAAGGAACAAAGTTTCAAGCAAAATGATTATCCACCTGACTTGGAAGGAATATTTAATTTTTGAAGAGATTGTTATACATATTTAATACTTACAAAGGTTGTTATAGGATATTTACACAACACAGATCAAAGACCCCTATGTTGTCTATTCAATGATGAAGATGAAGGGGAAAAACATGGAATCATCTAGAAGACTCTTCATGATACTCTTTAAATTGCAATGATCTTAACCTAGATTGTGTGCCAATAGAGAAGGAGATGAAAAGAGTATGTGTGTGAACATGGACCATTATACAATAAAGGATTGAGATTAGATAAGAAGTCACTAAAGGGTTATATTATGATCTAATAGAATAAGTAACCTAATCATAGCAGTGAATGAAAGTGAAAGAAAAGAAATATTAGATTAGAGGAGAGGATCAGTTAGCAAGGAGAAGACTCAAAATCATTCTATAAAGAAAACTGAGAGTTAGGTACTGAATCAGTTTTTATCAATTTGAATTAGGGTAAATGTCTTAATAGAGTGATCTTAATAGATATTTGTAGATTGCCCAACAAAGTCCTTACTTTGTTGTAAGTATGAAATCCTCTAACAAAGTAAGACCTAGCAGTCTCTTAAGTCTTTAATAGGGTAGACTCCTCATCGGGTAGATCACATCTTATGATCAAACATTGTAACCATCATAGGTTGACTTTATTATTGCAATAGTGAAGATTTGCGAGTATCATCCCCACCCCAATTTAACCTTCACCTTGGAGGGTTTCTAGGTAAAAATTATTGTGTTGTGTTTTATTTTCATGCGTATGATTGATAAAATTTATATGCTAAGCTAGATTTACATTACTAGTTTTACATGCACAAGTTATTGATAGATGTGGATGAATTGGTGAAAAGTTTAAATTGTTAAAGATTATTATTCACCTCGCTCTTTCTATCATGTTTATCTTGTTTATCCCTCCATAAAATCAACACCATACATACCCATCAATGGGGGACTCACATCAACATCCCCATCATCTTCCATGAGGGACTCACAGTTCCATCCCCATCATCATCAAAAATGATGAAAGCACATTATATTTTTATCTACTATGCCATGATACACATAGAACAAGATGTTGTGTATTAAATCTAAATAATCAATCTCAACCTAACCCATTGAGCTAGGCATTGGTGGTGAAAAGAAAAGAAAATACAATGAAACTAATATTTTTCTAGTTAATTATTAGGCATGGCTTGACCCATTGTATTAGTATTTATTTCCCTAAATCAAGTAGAACTTCAACAATTTTACCGTCACATAGGTTAAGAGGAAAGGCCAGACACTGACTAAATAGCCAAAAATTTGCACCCCTTGATTGATGTACCCCATGGTCCATTATCCTTGTCACATGTAATAATTTTATCATATATACATACATAAATACATGTTGAAGATTGTTGGGATTGCTAGTCCTCATTTGACATGCCATTAATATGACATCAATCAATCTTATTGTTAAAAATGTAAATATAGTAATGATAAAGTATTTAGAAGAGAAATATAGATTAAAAAAATATTATTTCATTTTCATTTAATATTTTAAAATATAATAAAAGGTTTAAGTTTTATATCTAAAAATAATTTTAAAATGCTTAATTTTATAATATGATCAATAATTTTTTTATAATATATATTTTTTATTTATTTATATTTCATTTATCAAATTCAATCTAATATTTTCAATTTTCAAAATTTAATTATTTTATATTTTAAATATTCATTTTTAAATTATTATTGTATTTTAGAATTATTACTATTATTTAATCAATAAAAGACCAAGGCCTTTGATTTATATGTAGAAAAGAATGTTACAGTCATCTCCATTCAAACAAGCATTGGTAGGAAAGAATAGAGAAGAAAACCTCCAGTCTTGCCTGGGACATTTAGTCCTATTTATATACATATTTAAAAGGGAAATACCCCAGTCTTTTAGTCTTTAGAAGAACTTTCTTTATTTAATTTATTAACTTTTTACAAAAATATATTAAATGTATCCAACATTTTGATGCTAAAATATATCTTTCTTTCCTTTATATAACACATTGATTGTTCATGCTCTTATGATCCTTTCTTATTTTCTTGCATCAAAGTCATCACTCACAAGCATTGGCAATACATTACTACTAAATTGTTAGGATAAAATATTGCCTTATCATAACCTTTGAATGATATACTTTTTAGAATCTTTTTCTAAGACTAGATAAAGAATATCATATTGTAGTCCTAAAAATGATGTTTCTTTAAAGACATTCTCTCTAACATCTTGCTAATAGCCACTCTAGACCAATTTTATGAGAAAGTGACATGAAAAGGAGAGATATGCCTAACTCAAACCCCAATCCTAAAAAATGGAATAAAATTTTGTAAAATGGGGGGAAAGCTAACAAAGGACACAAGAAAAAACTAAATGTCATAAATAAACTCAATAACTAATTAGTAAGGTTAATGGCTCTATGTTGAACAAATTCTTCTCCATCCACCCCTTTATTAGCTAGCCAATCAACCTCTTTATTTCCTTCATGATAAATATGCTGAATTCTAATATCTTCGAATTTGTCTAACATAGTTAATAAATTTTCTAATTTAGAATTAAATTTCCAATTAGGGGTATACTTATTTCTTAATGTATTGAATATAATTTGTGAATCTCCTTCTATTATTAATTTATTTAATTCCTAAATCAATACTCAATTTTAATATTTCTTGTAAAGCTTCTAATTCTAACTAATTGTTTGAGGTATTCTTTATTGGTTTTACTCTTTTGACCAACTATTCCCCATAATCTAAACAAAGTATACATCCTATCTCAACCTTTCCCAGATTTCCTCTAGATGCTCCATCAAAACTTAGCTTAATCCAGCCTGGTGGTGGAGGGTTCCATTTGCAAATTCTCCAAACTTAAAGTCTTTCTTAGGGTATACTAATGGAGGGTTGATAAGATTATACCAATTGCTTTTCATTTATGCATCCCATTATGAGAATATCCCTTCTATGCTAGCAAATATCCTAAGGTGATTATTTATTACTTCTATAATATTAGCTTCTACCTTATTGAGGAAAGATCTTATCTCCATTTTAGAATCATTATAGATTCTCATTTTTCTTTCCTTCTAAATTTCCAAATTAATATTGATGGAGATATGTACCATAGCTTGTTATATACACTATTAATATTTCCTTTGGGCCAACTTAGTAATTGACTATCAAAATTTTCAGGGAATGGTGCATTCCAATTTAATTTTTGGCATAACCATTTCAAAATTTTACTAAGAATGGACATTGAAAAAGTAAATGATCCAATCACTAAATTTTCTTTGCATAGTGAACACCTTGACAGTCCTTCAAATCTAAACTTAAAAATTCTATTAGGTGTCAAAATTCTCTTTTGTACTACTACCCATAGAAAGATTCCTTCCTTTGAAGACATGTTGGATCCCAACATAGGTTCAAAGGAATTTTTATGTTTTTCTATTTATGGTAGCTAATTATTATATCATATCCTTTCTTCACACTATATTTTTTAGTCTTTGAAAAACCCCAAATTATCTTATCTTTTTTATCTTTAGTATTAATTTGTCTTTGGCTAAGGATATTTAATAATAATATTTTTTCTTCATATATTAGATTTGTATTATCTAATGATTTCCTTTCCCACACTTCCATTTCCTTTTACTTATGCCTTTGAATATAATCCTTGAAATGTTTGGCCCATTATTACATTAATTCCTTTTTAATATTCATTAGGATATTGAGACTATCTAATGATGGAAGTCCATCCTAACTGTCCTCCCAAAATAATGCATCCTCTCCTTTCCTTATATCCCATGAGACATTTTAACTTATGATATCTTGGCATTGTAACATAAAATTCTAATTATTGGATCCTCTAGGGGGGGTTTTAGTTCTAAAAAAAATGTTGGGTCTGTTGCATCCAAATACTTGTGGTAAATATTCTAGCCCATTTACTATTTCTTTCTTCATATAATCTCCATACTAGTTTGGCTCCCAAGGCTTCATTTTGCCAGCTGAAGTTTTTGATACCTAATTCGCCTAATTATCTGGGTTTACATATTTTTTCCCATTTGATAAGTGCTAATGTTTTCTTTTCATCTATACTTTTCTAGAAAACATCTCTCAATTTTCTTTCTAATTTTTTTATTTTTCCCTTTTGGCATGTGTAAAAATGACATTTGATAAATAGGAATAACCGAAAGAATAACTTTAATTTTGGTTGTTCTACCTGCCTTTTTTAGCCATTTCCCTTTCCAATTCTCTACATTTTTATCAATTTTATTGAAGATTGTATCGTAGACTTTAGAGTATGTGGATCCTTTCTCTAGATGTATACCTAGGCATTTACATGGAAAGGTTCCTATTTTAAATCTCATAATATTGCATATTTCTTTTTTTCTTTCTTTGATAGTATTTAAGAAGAAGCTTTCTAATAAATGTCAACATTTATTCTTTTTTTTTATGCTTCTAAATAGTTTTGTATAATATTTTGAAGTGATGTACTTCTTTGATTGTGCTTTTCCCTCATAATATTGTGTCATCTTCAAATTGTTGATGAGTAATATTTGGGATACTTTCAGTAATAGTTATTCCTTCAATTTCTCTATCCTTCTATGATTTTTTGGTTGCTCTTCCTATTATAAATAGATAATACTGAGAGGGGGGGTGAATCAATATTTTCAATCCTTTTAACCATAACTGAATATTATTAATGTGCATAAGAAAATAAACCAATAGTATAGAGCATGTAAACAACCATACACAAAGAAAGATCATAACACCATATTTTGTTAACTAGGGAAATCCCAGCCAAGGGAAAACCTTGGTGGGGATGGAACCCCCTAGATGATTCACTATATATAAGAATCTTGTTAAGGATATTGACCATGAGTCTATGAAGCATGTATAACATCTCGAGTCCTTGTTAGGAGACTTAGGCCTTGTTAGAAGCCTCAACCTTGTTAAGATTTGGTAGATCATATAAAAATGTGTGCAAGAAGAGCCCACTACCCTAATATGCAACTATATAATAAGTTCTTCAAAAAATAAGTATACATACAATACTAACTTTTTTGTTGTACTATGCAAACCTTCTAATTGATGAATCTTCACACAATAGCGGCTGCAAACATATCAGTTTGTATCAAATCTTTGCATCACATATCAAAGTGTCACATTCATTTTTTATTCTCATTTCACAAGATCATATCGACTTTGCATCAACTAATTAATGATTTATCATTCGCTTTCACTTTTTAGAACTCACAACTCTCACTTTAACTTTGAAAATAAAGTACTTTACTTAAATGGAACATCTTAGTGAATTATTCTTTAGTTGGCTCATGTAACATCATTAGAGCTGGCTCAATAAGAAAATATAACTTAAAATAATAAATCAAATCATTAAACATATTCTATTGATATGCTCTATTCTGCACTATGTTAGCAATGCATCACTAATTTCATCATAACTCGAGTTTGGTTGACTATATAGACATCCACACTAGTATATGTCATCCTTATGATGTCATGCATCTTTGGTCAACTATGCAAGAGAATATTCTATTATCACCAAAACTGTCTTGCTTCTATAACACTATTTGATATTGAGATAAATTTCTTCTACAACTAAATGAGGTTAATCTACAAAAAAAATATGTTTCCATAAATGACAACCATGAATTTAATTTATCTAATTGATTGAAGATATTTCCAACAATCTCCCCCACTGGCATTGATAGTAACATTCTAGGAAAATTGACTAAGTCCCAAACATGCTATCATGCCAATCAAAACAAATAGTCATAACATAAAACATAAAAGACATTTGTATTCATGTTGTGATAGATTACATTCCTATCACTTCCTATTATAACTTATTTCTCCCCCTTTCATATTTCAATTTTCCATACTTCTCCCCCTTTGACATCAATTACAAAGGTATCAAAAATTGTCAAAATCTAGTAGCTGCATATCATAATTTGGAAAAACAATCGCTAAAACTGGTCTTCAATTGCTCAAATTATTTCTTCCAGGTGTCCTTTAGTGATAAGTGAACATAGAGCATATGCTACCAATTCTACTACATTGAGGTCTATAGCCACAAACTTGTCATATTAAGATTTTGCAAACAAACATTCTTACAATTGGTTTTCTAGCAATGTTATCTGAGGGAATAAATGTGTTCTCAAAAGAGTGAACCTTTCTAGAATTTTCTCCTTCTCCATTTGAATTTCCCTTATATTATCATGAAGTAAATGCACTATAGGCTCAATGGAATCTAATTTCTAATTTTGCTTCAAGAAGTTTTCAGTAACTGTCTAAAGTTCAATCACTTTATCCTTGACCTAATCATCATATTGTTTAGATAAATGTATGCCAAGTTACACTTAGCATATGCCTATTTCCTTCTTCTAAGCATTGCCTAAGTGCTTTAATATAAATGTTTAGAGTCTCTATATCATTCCTCATGTTAGTGTACATGGTGTTTAGAAGTTTACCATCATGCTCAATCTATGCTTGAATGGTAGCCACATTCATGAGTGTAGAGAACTCATCATCAAAAGCCTTGCACAAAATTTTTGCATGCTATCGAATGTCTACTGAGGTGTCAAAAAGGCTTACTACTTTCTTCATCTTGTCCAAAATTGTGATCAAAGTCTTCTCAAGAGACTTGACTGATTACTATTGCTGACAAGGGCACACTTGTGGTACCTATTTTAGTACTAGTTTTCATCTTTTATGCAACTTCTTTAGTAGTCTTTTGATCCCCTTCATTATCAGAGCTACTATAGTCTACAATATTGCCAACAATGCTAACACCAAATTTTTTGAATGGATATTTTGATTTATCAATAGTTACTTTGGTGTTATCTACTTGCATAGAGTCACTACCAATAGTGATGTGAGGAGAAGAGCTTGGTGTTGTTGCTGGTTTAGTGTTGTGAGGAGGGCTATAAGCTGTAGGTATCCTCCTTTCTCTGCATACTCTCCTTGGGTGACTGGGTAGCCTCTACTATCTAGGTGCTTACTTCAGGCTTCTTGATTACCTCTTCTATCTGTGCACTAAATCTAGGCATCTACACATTTCCTTTAGGCATTTGGCTTGCCTTCGCTAACTACACACTATCCTTAGGCATAGTAGACATAAAATAAACTATGGCTTGTTGAGTTTCTTTATTGATTTCCTTCTTAATTTCCTCCTATAATTAGCATGGATCTTTTCTTATGCCTTAGCAATGGTGCTATGTACCTTTTAAAATTTCTTTTATGTCTTCTTCACTATTCAACGTACATAACTTTTTAATCATGTTTATTGTTATCTATTTATCCTCTTCTATAACTTTGCTCTTCCTATTCAACATTCTATTGTACAAATCTTTAGGTATTTTCCCTTTGATGGTATCAAACCTTTTATCCTTCAAAATTATATTTTTAACTACAACATTTTCTAGCTATCTCCTCTTCATGTTATCATACAAATCATAATATTTATTCAACTATACAGAATTGTTATTATTAATAATTTGCATTTTAAGGTTTTCTACCTTTGGCTTCCATGCTTTGTGTTGTGTTGATGTCTTGGTCTCTTGATTAGCTACTTCAACTAGTCTATCACCAATCTCTTCCTCAAACTTAGATGACCTTATCTGAAGAGTTTTCCTCCTTTTACTTGGGGAGCTAATGGTCTTCTTTACTCTCCTTTTATGAGGGGTTGATGTCCTTGTATACTTTCTTGTCACAAATGTGTCCTCTATCCTCATTGGTTTGCTTGGTGTTTGTGACTATGCAACTTATTTATAAGGCACAAAAGGAGTCCATGTAATTGTTTGAGAAACTTTGACCTCCTCAGTAGGTCTTACCACATCAATGGGTGTAGGAGCTAAGAGCTCAGTTTGGCCACTAGCTTTCATTTCCATAGCTATCCCCTTAGCCTCATCAAACTCTTTCCTTGACATTCTAGATTCCTTCAAGATGGAATCAATAACTTTCTCCACCTTTTTCTTGGAGTTGTTTATAACTTGACTAGTTTTTACTTCTCTCATTTTCTTTGTATAACTTCCCCATCTAGGACAGTTAGAATCAACTCACAGTGAAGGATTAACTATGCATACCCTTCAATCAAGTCTTCACTCATCTCATATCCCATAGGTTTAATAAATTTTACTTGAGGAACTACTACCTCCATGCATGTAAAATTTGTTTCAACCATAAATCATATTTCATCCTTGTATTTCTCTACAAGTGTTGGAGGTATTCTATACCTTTTCTTCCTTTCCATATGAAAAGTCTTTATTAATCTATCCAAATTACTATCTCTAGTTGCTTTAGGTCTTGACCTATAAGCTTGAGTGATCTCCAACATTATGCACTCATTTTCATTCCAAATTGTAATACTAGGAAACTTCTTGATAGCATAGAAGAATATATGCATTAGAAGGGATTAAAATTTGAATACTACACTTCTTGACTTCTTAATTCTTGAGATATTGTCCAACAATTGTATTCTGACAATGTTACACATGTTCACTTCTTCATCTCTTATAGCCAACTAAGCTGCATGTGTTGGAAATATAGATGGAGCAACTGGGGGGGGTGTATGGTGGGGGGAGAGAGGGGGAATCAGTTACCACAAAAACAAATCCATAGATCACTTAGATATCTTATAAAACTAGTTAGTGCTGTCACTTGGTAGCCACATTGAAAAATACTATAACTTGGTAGATGTATTGTGTATTAACTTATTACTAATCTTTAAGCATTCACAAATATTTAACATGCATGCATAAAAGAAATAACATGAACATAAGAGACACCGGATTTAACGTGGAAACCCAATATGAGAAAAACCACCAAGAAACTAGCTACTAATTTTTACTCTTCTAAAGTGAGCCCTATTAGGAGCCAACCCTATTAAAGGTTACAAAAGACACTGTTAGGTGTGACCTTGTTAGAGGATTTGATCACCCTGATAAGAGTGGCCTTGCTAGAGGACTTTTGAAAAATTTAATAGAACTGTCACCTTGTTAGAGGATTTACAAAAATGGTTGTTAAACCAACTCTATTAAGAGATTTATGAATTACTGCTACAATGGTGAGAAAGTAACAATAAAGTGACTTGAATGAGATGCAACTAAACTTTGCTGATACAGATCCCTATTCTGCTTCACTAGATCTTCTCTGAATACAACTTTACTGCTCCTCAAAGATATTTGATCCTTCTTCAAAATTTTCTCACACTTTCCTCTTTACATAATCAACTCAATTGCATGCTCACTCATTCATTACAATTTAGAATTCACAACTTGACCTTCTATTTATATCTTACAAATTGTTAAGTTGGCTCATTTACAAGTTACATTTACCAATAATCATCACATCTATTAGGTATAATTATTACATGAAATAATTAAACTTAATTTCCCAAAACAATGAAATCTTCATTTTTTGACCCTGCTTGGTAAACACTGCTCTAGAAATGATTTCCAGTGTTAACCAACTAAAGCTTGATAAACACTGGGAACTATAAAAAATCCTTTGGAGACCAAGTGAACTTGGTAGACAATAAATTTCCTTTGCTGACCTTGTGAGCTCAGTAGAAACTAACTACTGCCACAAAATCCTTCAACGCTTGAGTGAGCTCGGTAGAAACTATTTCCACAGTGTAACTTTCAGGAATGCTTGGTAGACTCTATAATTCACTTTGCTAACCATCTAAGCTAGGTAGACTCTGTCTGATAACTAATATGACATTTGTGTAACATCAAAGACAACACACAATTGATCAATTGTATCCAACAATCTCCCTCTTTGGTATTGATGGAAACACAACATGTCATAATATAATGAAATTTGAAAACAAGTCTTTTTCTTACAGAACATTTTTCCTCCTTAAATTTTATGCCACAAACTTCTCAAATGCAGTAATCTCCCCCTATGAAGTAATTACATAGCTTCTTTTCAAATAGCAAGCTCTTCACAAACAAATTCAACTTTCAAAAATATATGATAGTATACTCTCCATCTTTGACAACACATGCCAAAGACAACACATATCAAATGAGTAACAATGTACCTTAAGTATTGATTCATATGCAATGTTCCTTTGATTATGCTGCATCAATTGAAATATCCTCAACTAGGTTCCTATTGATGCATCACTAAAAGTTCATTTCAATGAGCTTCAGATAGGGGAATGACCCCTAACTTACCTCTTAGATATAAGAATGCATCCTTAGGTAATGGCTTGGTGAATATGTCAACAATTTGTTCCTTTGTATGGACATATTCCAATCTAATCTCCTTATCCTGCACCAATTCTCTGACAAAGTGATATTTCATTGCAATGTGCTTGGTTTTGGAATGCATTATAGATTTTTTGATATGTTAATTGCACTTTTATTGTCACAAAACATAACAACTGGTTCTCTGATCTCAACCTTCATGCCTTCCAATAATTTTTTAAACAAAATAATGTTAGAACAATTCACTTCTACTCCAACATACTCTGCTTCTACTTTAGATTGGGATGCACAATTTTTCTTTTTATTTGTCCAAGAAACTAACCTCTTTCCAAGAAAGAATGGTCCACCACTTGTACTCTCTCTATCATCAATGTTTCCTGCCCAATCAGCATCAGTAAACACTTTCAAGTCCAAATTACCTCCAAATTTGTACCACAATCCATAATCTTTAGTGCCTTTCAAGTATCTCAAGATCCTTTTGGTTGCCATCATGTGATTTTCTCTTGGCTTTGCTGAAAATATTGCAACTATACCAACTGCAAGAGCAATATTAGGCCTTGTATGAACTACATACTATAGTTTTCCAATTATTGATCTATATAAGGTCTAATCTACCTCTTTTGATTCATCATCCTTGGTAAGTTTTAGTCCAGTACACATGGGAGTCCCAACAAGTTTACAATCTTCCATACCAAACTTTTTGAGTATCTCCTTGATGTATTTAGATTGAGTGATGTAGATATCATTCTTTCTTTGCTAAATTTGAAGACCACCAAAGAATTTAATCTCACCAAACATAGACATCTCAAATTCATTGTTCATTTTCTCTAAAATTTTTTTGCACAGATCATCATTCCCTATAAACAAAGTGTCATCCATAAATATTTCTACCAAAACAATCTTGCTATCTGGTCCTTACTTGATATTCAAGCTACTATTATCATTAGTTCTTTGAAAACCAATCTAAATAAGATAGTTATGCAATATTTTATACCATGCTCTAGGGGATTGTGTCAGACCATACAATGCTTTGTGTAATTTGTAGACCATGTCCTTCTTGTTTGGATAAACAAAACCTTTAGGTTTCTCAATGTAGACTTCTTCATCCAAAATACCATTGAGAAATGTTGATTTGATATCCATTTGATAAACCTTAAATCCTTTGTATGCAACATATGCAAGTAGGGTCTTGACACCTTCCAGTCTTGCAATAGGAGCAAAAGTCTCTCCATAGTCTATTCCTTCTTCTTGAGAGTATCCTTTACATACCAATCTAGCTTTGTCTCTTGATACCATACCATCTTCATTCAACTTTTTTCTGAATACTCACTTAGTTCCAATCATATTTTAATCTTTTCACCTAGGTACAAGAGTCCATGTTTTGATCTTCTCCATTTTCTCTATCTCTTCATTCATAGCCTCAATCCAACTTTAATTTTGTAATACATCTTTGACATTTCTAGGTTCAAAATAAACAAGTAAACAAACACCTTTTAGTTTACTTCTTGTCATAGTACCTTCAAATTTTTCTCCAATAATCTAATTTGGTGCATGATGTCTTCTGACATACTTGGCTAATATAGGTTCCTTGCCTTTTGAATGAATTGCATTGTCATACTCTTGCACTTCAACTTTAGGTTCTAGTTGTTTTGGCTTGGTAGGCATTGGCTTGGTAGTATCTGACTGTGACTTGAGTTCCTACAACTTGTTTTGAACTTCTTGTAACTCAATGACTTAAGAATCAGGAGTGCAAGATTCTTGATTGACAAATGTAATTGGCATATATTAGGTTCAATGAAAAAAAATCTCCTGTAATCTTCTAGTTCATTTTGCTTTCTTCTTCAGTCCCAAAAATATGCCTTCATCACTCATCACATCAAATTTACCTTTTCTAGATTCTTTCAAAATATAACATTTACTTCCAAATACTTTTAGGTAACTACATTAGGTTTATAGCCATACCATAGCTCATAGGGGGTTTTGAATGAGTCCTTTTTCAATTGTACTCAGTTCAAGGTATGAACTACACTGCTGATAGCTTCCTTCTAGTATTTGATAGCAATGTTCTTTTCAATCATTAAAGTTCTTGCATAGTCCATGATAGATTTATTCCTCCTTTCAGCTATTCCATTTTTCTCAGGAGTTCCAAGTGTTGATACCTATCTTTTGATCCCTCTTTCAATGCAAAAGTTATTGAATTCATGGGAGATGAATTCACCACCTCTGTCTAAGCTCAAGCATTTTAGTCTTTTCCTTGTTTCCTTTTCTACTCTAGCCAAATACCACTTGAACTTCTCAAGTGCTTCTAACTTCTCTCTTAGATACATGAAAGTCATCATTCTTGAGTAATCATCAACAAAAGGAATGAAAATTTTTTCTCCAGTATAGCTCTCAATTCCAATAGGTCCACACAAATTATTATGCACAATTTCCAAAATTTCTTTAGACTAATAGTTTTTACTTTTAAAGCTAGTCTTTCCCATCTTACCAATCTGATAGTTCTTGCAAAGACCAACATCAAGTTTCTTTATACTAGGAATGCCTCTTACTTTTGTAAATTTTCTTATTTTCTCTAGGTTATCAAAATTCACATGACATAACCTTCTATGCCATAATCAACTTTCTTCAACTTGAGCAATAAAACATGAATGTTCTCCAAGTTCAAGATAGAACAAGTTACTTTTTCTTTGTATGCTAGATCCAATCAGCTTTCCTTTGTCATCCAACAGTCTTGCTTTTCCAAGCATGAATTCCACCTTGAATCCAATATTGATTAGTTGTGCCACACTCAACAGATTGTGTTTTAGTCCTTCAACCCAATAGGCATTATCACATACAAGCTCTTTGGTTAGTGAGATTCGTCCTCTTCCTTTTATGCAACAAGGTTCATTATTACCAGACCTCACACTAGCACCATCATAGTCTTCAAAATATTCATACTTTATTTTATCACCTGTCATATGATGAGAACAACCACTATCTATGATCCATGTATCATTTTTTCTCATATGAGAGATAAGTGCGATTTCATCTTCCTCATCATTATCAAATTCATATTTCATAGTAATGTAAACAATTTCATCTTCACCATCATCAGAATCATTAGAATCCTTAGCCATGAAACATGTTTTCTTACCTTTGTCCTTGAATGATTTGAAATCTTTCTTGCCATTGCACTTGTTACCTTTCTTCTCATCCTTATTTTGCTTGTTTAGGCACCTAGTAGCAATATGACCAATTTTCTCACATGAAAAACATATTAGAGGAACCTTGCCTTTGTATTTTCCTTTGCCTCTAGAATATTTCCTTACTAGTAGAGCTTCAACCACCTCAAGATCACTGTCAAAACTCTGCTCTAATTCTTCTTCACTTTTTGACTGAAAATATTTTATCTTCTTGCCCTTCTCTTTGAGTGAAAGCTTGGCTTCAAATGCCGATTCAATATTATTGGAAGCTAGAACATAGTTGTCATAGTTATCTAGCTCAAATGCAGTCAATCTTCCTACTATGGCTTTTAAATTTATCTTATGATTTGCTTCACATCTTCTTTCTTGAATTGTAGAAACTCTAATTGCATAAATAGGAAGTAATGTTCTAAGAACTTTACTTACAATTATTTCCTCCTCAATATCTCCTCCAGAAGGTTTGATTGCACTAATGACTACTTTGACTCTTTCAACATATTTGGCAATGTTTTCATCCTCTCTCATCCTCATATGATCAAATTTTCCTCTTAAGCTTCCTGCTTTGGCTTTCTCACATTGTCATCACCTCCATAGATATCTTTTATCTTGTTCCACATTTCAAAGGTAGTTTTGTAGTCCTTGAAATCATCAAATTCTTCATAGCTTAGGGTTGATGCAATGTCTATCATCATGGTGTTGTGAGTCTTCTTCTTAGCAATATCATTAGGAGATAATGTACCAACAAGAGTTGTATAAGCTTCATTAAGATATTTCAATCCTAAATCTCCAATGGAAGCTAAATGGAGTCTCATAAGACCTTGCCATACTGAAAAGTCATCCATGTTAAGCCTTGGAATTTCCCTCTTTTAAGACATCCTAATCTTTAGCTTAGATCCTTGAAATCCTTCCTACAAGTACCAAATGCTCTAATACCAATTGTTAGAAATATAAATGGAGTAATTGAGGGGGGGGGGCGTTAATCAGTTACCACAAAAACAAATCCATAGATCCCTTAGATGTCTTCTAAAACTAGTTACTACTGTCTCTTGGTAGCCACATAGAAAAATGCTATAACTCAATAGATGTATTGACTTATTACTGATCTTTAAGAATTCACAAGAATTTAACATGCATGCATAAAAGAAATAACATAAACACAAGAGACACCAAATTTAATGTGGAAACCTAATATGGGAAAAACCACCAAGTAACTAGCTACTAATTTTCACTCTTCTAAAGTAAGCCCTGTTAGGAGCCAACCTTGTTAAAGGTTATGAAACACACTATTAGGTGTGACCTTGTTAGAGTATTTGACCACCCTACTATGAGTGGTATTGCTAGAGGACTTTTGAATAATTCAATAGAACTGTCACCTTATTAGAGGATTTACAAAAATGGCTGTTACACCAAATCTATTAAGAGATTTAGGAATTACTAATACAATGGTGAGAAAGCAACAACGAGTTGACCTAAATGAGATGCAACCAAGCTTTTCTGATATAGATCTTTGTTTTGCTTCACTAGATCTTCTCTAAATACAACTTTGCTACTCCTCAAGGATATTTGATCCTTCTTCAAAATTTGCTCACACTTTCCTCTTTACATAATCAACTCACTTGCATGCTTTCTCATTCATTACAATTTAGAATTCACAACTTGACCTTCTATTTATACCTTACAAATTATCAAGTCAGCTTATTTACAAGTTACATTTACCATTAATCATTACATTAGTCAGCTTCAATTATTACATGAAATAATTAAACTTAATTTCCCAAGACAATGAAATCTTCATTTGTCGATCCTACTTGGTGAACACTTCTCTAGAACTAATTTCGTTTGTTAACCAACTAAAACTCAGTAAACACTATGAACTTTGCAAAATCCTTTGGAGATTGAGTGAACTTCATAGACACTAACTTTCCTTCACTAACCTTGTGAGCTCGGTAGAAACTAACTTCTGCCATAGAATCCTTCGACACCCAAGTGAGCTTGGTAGAAACTGTTTCCACAGTGTAACTTTAAGGAACACTTGGTAAACTTTGTAATTCACTTTGTTACCCATCTGAGTTTGGTAGACTTTGTAAATTGCTTTGCTGATCAATTGAGCTCGGTAGACTCTATTTGATAATTGATATGACATTTTTGTAACATCAAAGACAACACACAATTGATCAATTGTATCCAACAACATGTATGAATCCTACAAATATTGAATCAATTCTTGATCCATGGTTATACTTGTAACCCAAAATCTTGCAAATAAGTCTCACTCCATCATCTTGGATTGAGTTGACTTTCATGTTCCTTCAATTAAAGTATGTGTTGATATTTTCCTCAATAAGCTTGTGTACATTCTTGATGTTTACTGATTTGTTGCCCTTATTGCTCAATCCTATGACCTTGTAAATTGGGTCATTATTAATGCTAATGATAGAATCTCCTAACAATAGAAGATCATTATGTTCTCTGCTAAGAATAATTCTTGCCCAATCATTATTATTGAAATCTATGTAGAACATATGCTTAACTAGGTTAAGAAATTCTAGATATCTGTGTTCAAATTTCAATGATAAATCATTGTTGCACATCTTCTCCAAATCCTTGTGAATTTTTGAATCACCTATACTTTCAATCTTGCAGTGAATATAACCTCTGATATCTTCCACATGAAGAACATTTTTTGGAACTTGCAAAAATGCTCCAATGGGGTCATCTAGAAAAGAAACAAATGGGTGTCTCTTAAAATTATACCTAGGCCTATTGCTTATTTTATAAAGTTCTTACCTTGCCATTCTTATCATAACTAGGTCTTTGTTCACATATTTGTTCTTCAATTTTGTAATTGCTAGTATATAATTTCTTAAGTTGCTGCTTGGTTTGTACTAACTCAACTTTCGCAATAGTGTTGTATTTTTCTAATTCTAAATGTTCTAATTTAATAGATTCTTGTTCCAATGTTACCTTAATTAACTAGGAAATCAGATCTGCATTCTCAACTTTTAGTTCAAAATCAATCTTCCCTCCATTTTTCTTAAGACTCAGCTTAAGTTCAACTATCTTTAACTCATGTTTAGGATCTCATTTTATTTCTTTACTTCTTCAATGTTATCATCACTAGTTTGATTAGTAGATCCTTTCTATTTTAGATCATCTATCTTGTCCTTTGATTCACCAATGTAGGCTTTAGCATCCTTGTATCTATCTTTGAGGCCATCTCTTTCATTAGTATGAAGATCAATCTATTCAAGTGCTTCTTCAAGATTTTTCTTTAGTTGTTCCATATCCATAGGGATCTTGTTCAAGATGTTAAACCTTTTTTGAATAATTAGGCTTTGATACCGATTTTTAGAAATAGATAATACTGAGAGGGGGGGTGAATCAATATTTTGAATCCTTTTAACCACAACTGAATATTATTAATCACTTTATGATGCACATAAGAAAATAAACCAATAGTGTAGATAAATATAAAAAACCATACACAAAGAGAGATCATAACACCATATTTTGTTAACTAGGGAAACCCTGGCCAAGGGAAAACCCCAATGGGAATGGAACCCACTAGATGATTCACTATATATAAGAATCTAGTTAAGGATACTAACCTTGTTAGGAGTCTATGAAGCATGTATATTGTCTCAAGTCCTTGTTAGGAGATTTAAGCCTTGTTAGAAGCCTCAACCCTATTAGGAGTTGGTGGATCATATAAAAATGTGTGAAAGAAGAGCCCACTACCCTAACCTATAACTATACACTAAGTTCTTCAAGAAATAAGTATACATACAATACTGACTTGTTTGCTATATTGCACAAACCTTCTGATTGATGATTCTTCACACAATAGCAACTATGCACATATCAGTCTACATCAGATCTTTGCATCACATATCAAAGTGTCACATTCACTTGTTACTCTCATTTCACAAGATCATATTAACATCGCATCAACTGATTACTAATTTATCATTCAATTTCACTTTTTATGACTCACAATTCTCACTTTAACTTCACAAATAAAATACTTCACTTATATGGAACATCTTAGTGAATTCTTCTTTAGTTGACTCATATAAAATCATTAGAGTCGGCTCAATAAGAAAATATAACTTAAAAAAATAAATTAAATCGTTAAATATATTTTGCTGATATGCTTTGTTCTACACTGTGTCAACATTGAATCACTATTTTCATCATAACTCAAGTTTGGTTGACTGTACAGACATGTGCACTAGTATACATCACCCTTATGATGCCATTCAATTTTGGTCAATTGCGTAAGAGAATATTCCAAAGGAATATTTTGTTATCACCAAAATTGTCCTAGTGTTGTAACCTTGTCTGATACTTAGACGATTTTCTTCTGCAACTAAATGAGGTTAATCTAAAAAACTAATATGTCAAGCCATAAATTACAACCATGAATTTATTTTATTTGATTGATTGGACATATTCCCAACACTTCCAAAATTTTTTTCCATTATAATAAAATGGAAATGAGATATGGGATCTGCTTTTTGTATCCCTTTATATATATTGAAAAATCCTTTTGATGAACCATTGATAAATATTGATATTTTGGGAGTGGCTACACAATTAAAAATGAGATTAATCCATTGATTGAAAAACTGAATGCTTCTAAGGTTTTCCAAAAGAACATCTAATCAACCATATCATATGCTTTTTGAATGTCTAATTTAATCAACATGCCTAGAGTTTTATTAAATATTATTGAATGAGTTGTATTGTCAATGATGATGATTCCATATTAAATTTATCTCTTAGGAACAAAACCTATTTTTTTTAAAGAATGTTTAAATTAACTAAGAGGGTCGGGGAGGGGGTGAATTAGTTTCTCAAGGTCCATAAGTACCATTTAAACACTTAAACACTTTTCTATTTTGATTTCCCTTTTTTTTGGTCTCTATTGTAATGTGATTAACATATTACTATCCTAATGTAACAAAATTGTAGAATATAAACATTTGAAATGTAAAACACCATAAAAACATTCACAAGTTTGACAATAGGATTTAGTGTTGAAGCCCAATTTAGGAAAAACCACCAACAATATGTCACCACTTTTTTCACTCTTTTGAAGTGAGCCCTATTAGGAGCCAATGAATTTTAAAGGTTTACAATACATACATTTAAATGTGACTCAGTTAAAGGATTTAATCACCCTGTTAGGAGTGGCCTTGTCAAAGGACATTAGAACATTCTATTAGAATGTCACCTAGTTATAGGATTTACAAAGACTTGTTAAGTCATTAATGACTGTTAGGTCAACCTTGCTCAAAAGGATGCCAATAAAAACTATTTAAAATGATTAGAAAGAAAAAAATAGGGTTTTTAGATGTATGAATACAACTCACTTCTCATAATTTTAGATAATTTTTTTGTTCATGTGCTAATTCCCTGATAAGTCCTCATTATCATCTTTGTTCTTGATTCACTTGGAAACCCTTCAACCAATCAACCCTCACTTCATAAAAAACTTAAGTATTCTTCATAGATTCACTTATCAACTTCAGCATCTTCATTCCATCTCTTTGGAAATATTTTTCATGTGCTCACTATGTTTGCACTTGGATACACTTGATCACTCCTTAATCATCCTTTAAAAATAACTTCTTTGTTTAGACTGCATCTCTTCACCTACATGTATGCATACACTCCCATCCTTAGAAAATTCACACATTTACTTCCTTAAATAGGTAATTTTGATCCTTTTCCATTTCTCACAATCACCATAGATCTTAGGGTTTACAATCTAATTCAACAGATTTATTATATATGTTCATCTCCTTCTCTTCTAATTTTTTTTTAGAATATATTTATTACATCTTTTACCTAATATTATCCTTGAATTAAATGATCTTATGTGTAAATCCTTATCTTCAACATGCTGTCCATATCCCAAGAAATCAACTTAGTTGGCTAGGAATCACAATTTCTCATAAACATTCACAATGTTGTTACTAGATCATCACTCAATTTTGTCACTAAGTCATTGGTGGATCACTTGGCCATTACTAATCTTCATGCTTCACACATACACTATTACTCAATCAATACTAATTCTCATTCAATACTAAGTTTCACTTGGCTTGTACTGGTACTCAACTTTCTCTGTTATGGCACTCATTCAACACTAGCATCCTTCAATGTAAATTTTAAGTTTCCTAAAATTTTGTTGTATTCCTTGATTAAGCTTATGCAATATGTCAATCTCTTCACATGTCTTCATAATGTAAAAAATAAAATTATCTTGTCAGAGTCTAACAAATAAAATGTCTATTGTATCTTCCATTTCATAACTCAACATTTCCTCTAGGTGCTTTTGTTAATGAGAAAATTCTCAAATCCTCTTCATCAATAAAAAATATTTGACATTTACATCATATAGAAATATGTCTCATCAATGGATTTGATAGCAATGACAACATAACAATTTTTTCAATTGTAGTTTCCAACATGTTCTTCTGATATTAGTTTTGGAAGAATGCTTTTAGGCCTTAATGCTAATGGTTTTGACAATATTTTGTATATTGTATTACATAAAGCAATGGGTCTATAATCCCCAAGTTCCTCCTATTTCCAATTTTTAGGTATGAGGGTTGGAAAAGTATGATGAATTATGGTTAGTATTGATCCCAAGTTCCTCGTTGCTTCAATTTCTTTCCATAAGTCAATCCCAATAATATCCCAACATTTTTGAAAAATAATCCTTAGAATCCATTAGATCTTGGGGACTTATCTAGATTGAGGCTAAAAAGTGTTGTTTTAATTTCTTCTAAAAAGAATGGCTTATTAAGTGTCTTGTTTTCTTCTTTTGATATCACTTTAGGAATAGAAGATATCATTTTTCTCTAAGCTATCTAATTAAAACTTTGATAACTCTGTAGGATATTTTTGTAGAATTCTACAAAAAATTCTACTAGTCTCATAGGATCACCTTCTACTACTCCTTCTTGGCTTTTAATTTTAGTAATTCTACTTAAATTTATGTTTACTATTGAGCTATTCTGAATTTTTATTTATTTCTACCACCTTTAGTTTCAATTTTCCCGTTTGCCTAATAATTCTTTTTTTAAATTATGTTTTTCATTATTCATTCCATTTTAATGATATCTACATATATATATATATATACATACATATGTATATATATATACATACATATGTATATATATATACATACATATGTATATATATATACATACATATATATATACATACATATGTATATATATATACATACATATATATATACATACATATATACATATATATGTATATATATATATATATGTGTATGTATATATATATACATATGTATGTATATATATATGTATATATATATATATGTATGTATATATATATATACATATATATGTATATATGTATGTATATATATATATATGTATGTATATATATATGTGTATATATGTATGTATATATATATGTGTATATATATATATGTATATATATATGTATATATATGTATATATGTATATGTATATATATGTATATATGTATATGTATATATATGTATATATGTATATATATATATATGTATATATGTATATATATATATATATGTATATATGTATATATATATATATATATGTATATATGTATATATATATATATATGTATATATGTATATATATATATATGTATATATGTATATATATATATATATGTATATATATATATATATATATATATATATATATTCCTCAATATCCAATTTTTCTTTAAAAATATATACAAAACAATACATTTTCTAGATCCTTGAAATGAGCTACATGTTGGAAATGTATTATAGACTAGGTGACTTAGAGAGGGGTGGGGGGTGAATTAGGAACCAATATAACTTATACCTTAATTCACCAACGAAACTTTCACAATATAATCTGATCTAATTGCATGCATGAAAGACCAAAAGAAGTAAAACATTCATAACATTTGACACAATATTTGGTAACCCAAAAACCTTCCAAATAGATAGTAAAACTAGGGTGGGTATGATACCCACAAGCTCTATGACAATAGTATAAAGTTAGCTTGTTAAAGATTACAATTGATCATTTCTGGTGATTTGCCCCTTTAGGAGAAATAAGGAATGTTAGGTCCACATTGTGAAAGGATTTATACAATAGAATTGAGTATGCACTTAGTTAAGATATTGTACAAGATTGTGAAATCTACCTTGTTAGAGGTTTTGACTGATGCACTTGTTAGGATGAACCAATAGTAGATCTCTAATCTATAACTCTATTTTCTGAATGACATTCCTTTGTTGTAAATTGATCACCTTGCTGTGATAGATAAGACACTACTTTTCCATATACTTGTTGTAGCCTTTGTCTTCTAATTCACACTCATACTACTTCTTGCTTGTTAAAAATTCACATTTGGATATGAAAACATGTATTACATATATATACTAATCCAAATCATTACCTTCTAAAGTTGGTTACACTACCAATTTGCTCATAATTCACCAAGTCAAATCACTATTGAAACATTTTTCCTAAAGACCACTCAAGTGATGTTCTAACACTCAAAAAAATTATTAATTTGGTATGCTTTAGAGCTTAGTTGACACTAATACATAGTCCACTTTGATCACATGGGAGTAACTTGAACTTAGTTATCACTTTGTAACTTGATGAACACTAGAGAACTCAATAAATACTAAAGGGCTCAATTGACACTACACCTCAGTCAAAACTACCTTCATTCTCCTTCATTAACATTGCTAGCTTAGTAGAAATTAATAAGCTTGGTTAACACTATAGAGAATGGTTAATAATACTTCATTCTTCTTCATTAAAATTTCCATCTCGATAGACATTGATAAGCTCAATTAACACTATAGAGCTTGGTTAGCACTACTTCCTACATGGTTTACACTGATGATCTTGGTAGACTCTACGAAGCTTGATAGACTTTGCTTACTACCTCTAGATCTTGGTCGAGTCTTCATACTGTATGTGGAGCTTGGTTTACATTGTTCTCTACCTCTAAAGCTCGGTAGCAACTACTAATTGTATGTAAAGCTCAGTAAGAAATGTAATCAATCAATTTGATTAAGTGTTTAGTCACTAACTGACAAATGATTTGACCATAAGGTCAATAATCTCCCCCTTTGGAATTAGTGACAAAAAACTCATCATAACAAAATATTGAATACTCAAAAATATAAGTCAAAACTACCCTTATCCATATTCTTGGGTCTCTAACTTGGTTTTGACTACTGGAATTCCTGCTTAGTAAACACTCACTCTATTTTTTATTTTTGAAAATTGTTTTTGTAGCTTTGTTCTACATATTTTCTTCCTCCTTATAGATACATTTCCTTATGATATACATTTCCCTCTTTTACATATATATCTCCTTTTTGTATGATATAATCAATATCCCCCTTTTTGACATAAATGCCAAAAATGCATATCTACATGGTAACACCAAAATGTGAAAGGAAATCACTATGTACCTTCAAAATGATGGAAATGGTTTTGTCCCAATTCTCTTGCAAAAATTTTGAATTGTAAAAAACTTTCTACACTTCAGCTAATAGTTTCATCACATGATCACAAGTGAGAAGTTGTTGTCATGGATTAATGGTTTTGCATTACATCCATGTGGGGAATTTCATACCTTGTATCTCTGCTAGAGGTGCCCTTATCTTGACTTCTTCCCTCATCAACTCTTCTTATAAATCTGTCAAATATCTAATCTTTACAAAATGTGTAGAACTAGTGCTAGGATCGAATGACAACTGGTGTGCACTTGCCTTCAAATCAACATCAATCTTACATGGCTTGTCCTTTATTTCTTTTGTAAAACTTGTAGTATCACTTAAAAAATAAAGAAACAAAATTATTTACAAAATTTTCAAAATTTAAGAGAATAGTGGGCAACTCCAGTTAGTCGATGGTAATTTTCTGTGCCACTTTCTCCAAAACTTCTTTTTTCAAATTTTCTTTTTTCCCT
Source organism: Cupressus sempervirens (assembly GCA_028749045.1). NCBI lineage: Eukaryota > Viridiplantae > Streptophyta > Pinopsida > Cupressales > Cupressaceae > Cupressus > Cupressus sempervirens. The sequence continues at coordinate 156,660,603 of CM053789.1, forward strand.
CTACAGAAGTTTTTCATGTTCACTTAATTCATCATTAAACTTGTGAACAATTTCAACAAGTTGATCTAAAATGGGTTGCTTCTCGTCAACCTCTATACTAAGTGAATCAACAAATATGCCCTTAATGTCTTCAAGCACTTGATTTTTGTTCTTTTTTTCTTCTCTAAGCTTCTATTGTTTAACCCTTTTCTTCCATAGTTCACCAAGGTTGTCCAATTTATCAAGAGTAAGATTGGAAAGATCCCAATCTAGTATTACTATGTCCTCTAGAACAATCTCTTCATTTGAGGCTACTACCTCTTTACCCTTTTCTTTCTAAATAGTACAAGGAACAATTTCCTTTCCTCTACTCAAATATTCACTACTTAATTGAGGCTTAACTTCAACTATCATTGCACTTGCAATAGAAAAAAAAGATGCAAAAATAATATAGGTTAATGGATAAATACTAGTAATAGCAAGAGTACTTACTATCCCTTGTTAAGACTCTTCTAGCCTGTTGCCAAGAAAAGTGGATCATGCTACTTAGTAGATGAAGTGATGGAAACAACACTCATCATTGCACTTGGTAAAATTGTGCTGCTAGTCAATTAGGTGCATGGTTTAACTATGTTTACCTCAATTGACTCAGTAGTAGCTTTCTTTGGGCTAGATGGCACTAAGGATTTTCTTAGAGAGAGTGGGAGGGATGACATCACCTCTGCTACTATCTTCTCAGGATCAAAGTCTTGAATGCTCTATATTTTAGGAAGATCTCTACTTGGTACTTGATCTTCTTCAACATCTTTATCAACATTATCTATTTCATCATTATCTTTCTCCTCATCCTTTTCATCATCTATTTTCACAACCTCCTCTGTAGGTTTATGCAATCCATAGATTTTTTTAATGCAATTGTATTTGATTTCACAATTGATTCAATATCTTTTGATAGAATTAGGAATACATTGAATTTTGGGGTCAGCTTTTGTTTATCTTCTTCAATGATTCCTTCACTTCCTTGTCAAAAATATTTGGCAAAGTTTTTGTTAGAAATAGGGAATATTGAGAGAGGGGGGTGAATCAATATTATAAAAACTTTTTTCACCAACTAGATATTATTAATTACTTTGAAACATGCATAAGATAGTAAACAAGTAATGTTGAATACTAATAGTAACCATACACAAAGAGAACTCATAATACCACATTTTGTTAACTAGGGAAACCTTGGTCAAGGGAAAACCCTAGTGGGAATGATGCCCACAAAGATATACTGATATATATGTTCCTTGTTAGGGGATGAACCCTATTGGGAGCCATAAAGAAAATTTACCATATGGAGTCCTTGCTAGGAGACTTTGAATCCCTATTAGGAGATTCCAACCCTGTTAGGAGTTGTGGTACAATGTATGCAAGAAGAGCTCACTACCCAAACATGCATTTTCAATTATAGGAAATGATCACTACCCAAACAACTAACTAAACTTTATGTTCCTCAAATATATATGTATAGATGTTGTAACTTCTTCTCGGCTAATCTCTAATCTCAACTCAATCTCAGATCACAAAATTAGGTTCTTAAAAAATTTGAATATATTGCTTCAAAAAAAGTTCGCATATCATTTATCACATCATCAACACACATTTAATCTCACAAGATATCATTTGTATAAATACCATGCCTTTTCACAAATTGTTGCTAGGTCTGCTAAGACAATAATATAATTTTCCAACTTAGAGTAAATATCTAGGATGTTGGCCACAATTGGTCAAGTAATCATTTTGTAAATAAAATAATTCCTTTACCTTTCATTTAGATGCCCTATAGATCTTAATTAACATTCTTCTGTAAGGTCCATAGTGTTGTTCAAGGATATACACATCATCACCAGCATATATACTATCTCCATCTAATTTTTCTAGTCATAATATGACATCAAAAATATTTTATATATAAAATAATGCATTATTGAAAGCCATTTTGATACGTAGACAATTTTCTGAGTACCCAAAGCTAAGTACCTTTGTTTTTGAAGTTTTCTACAACCTATACAACATGAGTTGTCATTAATGACAAAAATTACATCACTAAATATAGCCAATTATCAATAATCTCCCCCTTTGGCATTGATCACAATAAAGTAAGGAAAACTGGTTAAGTGACAAAACTTTATCAAAATTTATTAATACTTATCATCTATTACATTACATATTACAAATGCTCCCCCTTTCGATATGATTACTACATACATAACTTATTAAACAATTTTGTCCTACAATCTACAACTTCTCCCTCTTTGACATCAATGACAAAGTTTAGGAAAACAAAAAAATCTCAAAAAAATATGTTGTCTATCTACTATCAAAATTTATGTCTTGTTATCTCAAGCTGCTATTATCTTCATGCAATCATCAAAAATTACCTTCAAACTATTCATAACTTTCCCCCATGTGTCCTTTTCTACTTCAACAGTAGTGAGCATTGGACATAAGGCATATGATGCAATCTCAATTGCATTAAGTTCAGAGTAGGTAAAATTTGCAAAAGTGTCCTTAGCTTTGACACATCCTTTCAACTATTTCTCGATGGTTGATATCTTTAGAACAATAGATTCTCTAAATTCTAACAGTTTTCTTAAAATTTGTTCTTTTTCAAGTTCCAATTTCTTGATGTCTATGTGAACATCAACAACTTATCCTTCAAATTCATCAACTCTACTAGAGGATCATTATATTTGACTAGTTAGAGCTTGCATCTCACTCAACTTCCCTTGAATCTTACTATCCAGATCTTTGGTCAACTTTTGAGATAAAGTACATTTTATGTAGAGTACCTTGCCAACATTTTGACATCTTTGGAGATCCTTGATACAAGTATCAAGACTTAGTAAATCATTCTGGTTGTTTTGACAAATGGTGCTAAAAATATTAACATCATGTGAAATTTGAGCCTTAGACTTGGCAACATTCAACAAAATTTGTAAACTCATCGACAAATGATTTTACAACTACTTGAGCTCTTCATTTGGGGTATGCTTTCATATGCTTGGTTGTGAGAGAGTTGTGCAGTCTATTAGCCACCTCCATTAATACTCTCTATAAGCTCTTGACTTTTTGGTTCTTCTCAATAAATTTTGTCAAGGATGCAATCAAGTTAGATTGATCATCATCATCACCTACAAGGTTAGCAAGAAATATAGGAGTGGATTAGCTAGATGATTTGACCACATATTCCTCTTGCTTTTTTCTTTGTTGCCTTATTTGATTTTCTCTCTTCATCTTCCTTCTCCTCTCTTTCTTTTCTTTCTTTTTCTTTCTTTTCTTCTTCCAATTTCTTCTCTTTTGCTTCTTCTCTCCTCTTTTCTTCTTCTTTTTGCTTCTTTTCCTCTTCAAGAAATCTTAGTTTGGCTTCTTCAATCTTCTTCTTTTCTTCTTCTAGCTACCTTTGTTCTTCCTCAATCAATCTCAAGTGATCCTATATATCTTTAGAATAATATTCAGGCTAATGAAAAGGGTTTTCATCAATGTTAATAGCAACACTTTTCTAATCAATCTACATAGTATAACCACTTATTGATACTTCCAAAGTTTTCTCTATAGTGGTAGTATCTACTTTTAAATCACTCATCATTTGATTGATGGCTACTACAATTTCACTTCTTATAACATTCTTTTCTCCACCCATAAATAGAAATGGCCTCATCTTACTTCGCAAGAAAGGTGCTAGTTTCTTCATCAATTTCTTGATGTCATCTTCATCATCTATTTTGCACATTGTTCTTAGCATTGAATTCCAAAGTTCCATGTATTCTTCAAGAACTGGTTCCTTCTTAGCTATAAGTCTATCATAGAATTTCTAATTTATCTTTCCTTTAATAGTCTCAAGTTTCAACTTATTGATGATCATATATCTCATAGTAGAGATATCTATATGTTCCTTCTCAATATCATTGTATAAATTATAAAACTTATTCATCTGCACAAAGTTTCCTTCATTGACAATGGCTGTGTTTATTTTCTCTATCTTTGGTTTCCATGGTTTCCTTGTCTTACCAATTGGTTGCCTAGAAAAAATGACCATTTTTGCCTGTTTGACTTCTAGTTCCTCTGCTTCTTCCCTACAATCTTCAATTGTCAACAATTCCTTCATTTTTCTAGGTCGAGTAGCTTGTTGCTTGACACTCTTTTCCTTGTGAGTCTCAACTTCTACTATCCTTGTAGACTTCCTCTTATAATCACTAGGTTGATTTGCTGATATAAAAACATATGGAATGGTTTGTTCTGTAGAAGTTTCTACAACAGATACACCATATTCCTCACCAACTGATAGAGGTTTCACATACATCACACCTTGATTGCCAATATGTTTCAATCTAGAGATTGTTTATCTTATTACCTATGAGTCATTTTCTATCATTCTAGCCTTAATTAGTTCTTTCTTAACCATAGTCTAAACTTTCTTGTGAGATACTTTCTCTAATGATGCCTGGTTGGTAGACTGAGTTACCTCCTCATAAGTTCCAAATCTGTATGAAGCTTGATTTATTTTAGATTTTAGCATTAAATCAATATAACCAATAGCTACATCATCATTTAATTCATAGCCTGAGGGCTCAAGAAAGGTTTCCCAAGGTTATACTAATTCAATATAGGGTAGATTTGTATCCACTATAAAACATATATCATTTTTAAATCTATCAACAATTGCAGGGGCAATTTTGAATCTTTGTTTCATCTCATTTTGATATGTCCTCATAATCAAATTTTTTCTATCCAAGATTCCTTTTGCACACATTTTTTTAATCTTATCCATAGTGAATCTTTCATTGCTCATAATATCAATAGCTAATAGAAATAGAAATCTCTTAAGTACATGAAAAAAATATGATTAATCAGAGACTAAAATTTGAATGCACCATTCTTGGTTCTCTTAATCCTTTCCAAATTCTCAAGGAGTTGCACTCTTAGTATCTCACTTAAATTCACTTGCTCCTTCTCAAAAAAAATCTTATAAGATGAATAAATAAAACCTACTAACAACTCATTACTCTTAGAACTTGCACAAATAGAATGTGCAATGATTCTACTCAAGAATCTTACATCATGGTGTCTGATGGTGTTGACCACCATTGCTTTTCCATTATAAAATGCTTTAATGTTAAGTTCCACCTTCTTCTTAACTAGTTTCTCACCAATAGGTACATTGCCTTTCTTGCTAAGACTAGTGACCTAATGTATAAGGTCAACAAAAATATCAACTACATCTTCTCGCATCTAAATCTTTCCATTATGAATTCTGCTTAATATAATTTGAATCCACTCTTCGATATCAAGTTCACAGTATAATTAATATCTGACTAAGTCTAAATCCTTCAGATGCTCATATCTGGGCTTAATATTCATATCATGGTTGAATTTTTTTTCCATGTCCTTGCTCATATACTCACTTTCAATAGTCTCAAATTTACTATAGAGCTAGCTTCCTACATTTTCCAAGTAAACTACATTGTTGGGAGTAATAGCTAAAGCTGAATTAGGGTTTTCCTCTAAGATTTTCAAGGAAAAACCTTAACTCTAGGTTAATAAACATTCTCAACATTCTGAACTATTGACATATCCATGATTATACCAAATATAAATTTATCCAACAAACTCTATGCGAGAAATGATGAAAATTTATTTTTCTAAAGTAGGATTTTGCTCAAAATTGCCTTTACAAATCACTTATGTGTGCTCTAATATTTTGAAATGGTTCACAATGTGGAAATAATTATGTTTTGTACTCCTTTTATCAATCTTGAACTTGCATTAATTGCATACTTTACAAACTTGAAAAGTTGTTAATTACATTCCAAAATCAAATATCTGTTCAAGATCATCTGTTTGATTTTGAAATGCTACCCAAAGGTAACTATAGCTTCCATCCATCATAAAAATGCTTTAGAAAACTCCACTTCACAAAATTCTCTATAAAAACATAGGTTCCATCTTTTATGACAAAATAAACTCTCTATTGTAATAATAACTCTTATTTTCTCCATAACTTATTACTACGAGTTCCAAATTCCAAGCAAGCTTAGCCACAATCTAGTCTCATCTCGATACACTTTTTCTTAACCTCACTACTCATAGTTATATTTCTACCCAGAGTTACAAGTTTTAGTGCAAGCTTAATTCGACTTAGTCAAATTATCAAACTTGATTGCTGACTTCAATTTCTCTATCTTAGCATCATCTAACTTTTCCTTAGAAATATTAATCCCTTTAAAAATACCTCATCAAGTTCTTCTCAGAGTTCTCTCACTACATTTCTTTGATCTTCATTGTCTTTCTTAGTTTTGGAGTTACTTTCAAGATTTCTTCTGTCATTTTCAAATTTGCTTCCATTGTTGCTTCTATTTCCAAAGTTTCTTTCATTGTTCCTTTTGTCATTTTTGAAGTTCTTTTTGTCTATTCTATAGTACTTTGTTGTATGTCTGAAGTTGTTGCATGAGTCACATACTAGGGTTCTACTTCTTGTAATACCCCAAAATTGGCTCATTGTCATGATACCAATTTTGGTCTATTTCTGATCAATCCTAAAGTCCTATTTCACTAGGCAAATTCTTATTCTGCTACTCGCTACTTGACTTAATTGTCAGATGTAGAAAACCCTAATCTACATTCATCATGCTTATTATTTAATTCCTATAGTATTTACTCATATTAGTCACGTTAAACCTATCGATTACTATTTAATTTAATTATTAAGTACTTATACTTTAATTAAATTAAATTATATCCTAAGGCTAATGTACTATGGAATTAAAATTATTTAATTTAATAAATATGCCTATTTTAATTAATTAAATGAAATTATTTAATTAAATGGAGAACTTACTTCTAATTAATTAAAACAAAGTTGTTTAATTAAATGGGAAGTTATTCCTAATTAATTAAATGAAGTTATTTAATTAAATAAGAAAAGTGCCTATAATTAATTAAATAGAATTATTTAATTAAATGAAAAAGGTGATTATGAGAGCATATCTCATTTTATTAAATTAAATATCTCTCCAAAATCTCTCTTCAGTTCAAAAAGGAAATTCCCAGTTCACTGTTGATCAAATTAGAAGTGACCCAGATCACTTGCTTTTACACTAAAGTCTATCTAAGTTGATTGACTCTTACACTCAGATTTGAGCCAGTTAACTCCCTTTGATTTGGGAATCTTCATTTATGACTGAACTTCATTTTCAATCCCAACCGTTGATTGAAATCGATCTCAATTATTGATGGATTCCAGGAAAGTCTATTTAAGAGACCCTCATTTCCTCATTACAGAGGTTGGAATTTGAATAGTATTGAATTGCTGTCAAATTGAGTACTCAACTTTCTAGCTTTCATATTTTATTGCATTTAAATTCTCATTTAAAATAACAATGCATACATTTAGATTAATGCCTTTCTATTTCCTAGTTTAATTGCTTGCACTTCATCTAGATTACTTGCATATCATATAGATTAGTCACATTTTCTTTTAAATCCTTCCTTCTTAGAGGGTCTGGTTGCTTAACACCTCAAATTTTAGGATATCTAACAAGCAATTCCCTTTAGATATAAGGCAATAGGTCACTTTCTCGGCTAATTTTTGGATGAACAATCCAATGTTCATTTTGGGATGAATCTGCAAATAAGGACCATGTTGAAGTGTGTGTTAGCATAGCCCACATTTTCACATATACATTTTTGGCGCCCATCGTGGGGCTTGAGAAAATAAATTTCTCAAGCCTTCTCTACATTTTTAAAATCAAATTTTAAGTTCTCTGTTCATATGATTCCATACAGAATTAGGAATCTTCGTGTGAGACTATTTATTTTCACACGAGGATTTTGAATCTTTGTGTGAATATTCTTTGCGTGTCACATGAGAAAGTGCCTGAGTGTGCAAAAATTCATGCGACACCTATTTTCTTCGCACGGGTAGTAACAAAATTTTGCGTGAGCCTAAAATAATTTTGCGCAGCTTTGTTAGAGATCTCGCGTGAGATCTTGTAATAGTAGCTTTGTTTTTGAGCATTTTCAATCTTCAGCTTATCTGATTTTGCTAATGTACTTGTCTTGATCTGGCTCTTTGGATTTCTTGCAGCTAAACAATTGTTTTTAGGATGTATTGCCGAAGATTCCTTTTAAAACCCACTCAAAAATAGACTGACAATTTTCTTGCAAGACATTGTCAAAGATACACTTGTCAAAGATCAATATTTTCAAACCCACAAAACAATGTGTGTCTTCCATTCTTGCTTTCAAAATTAGATTAACTAGGGATTGTGAACTTCTTAGGATGCAAGATGGAAGAATAGGGCAATATGCTCTTCAATTCTCGGAGGTCATGACTGAGAGCTAATTAGAAACCTAGAGACTTTCAAAATATGACATTCTGAGGGAGGCAAGTAGCTTGGTGGTTCTCCAACGCTTATTCTCTTCTATGATAAGGCAATAATTTCCTTTTAGGGAATCAAAATCTTTAAGGAAGAATGAGTTTAGATTGATTAAGCCAAGTCGATAATTAACTTGTCTTGCATGTTTAGGTGAGGAAATAAGGTAGAGGATTACTCTCTTTGCCCTTGAGGGAAATCAAAAACTTGGACCCTTAGATCTAAACCACCAGTCAGTGTCAATCCTTTAGAGGGCCTGCCGAAGTGATCCAACCTCTGGGAACAACCCAAGTGAGCACACTCCTTTTGCTAGAGATTCCAACTCACTATAATCAAGATGCTTTGTAGAGTAAAAGACTCCAAAGCTGGATTAATTTCTTCCCCTTAATTCTTGATATTGCATATCAAGGGAAAGCTTTGTCTGTGCACTGGTCGGCACCGGCCCCTAGCCTGTTAAGCAAGTAGTGTGCACTTTTTGATGCTGGTGTGGGCAATTGGTCTCAACTCTGCTTGTGGAGCCACCAAGAATTAATATGAATGGAAGCCAAGTAAAAACCTCTTAGTTAGAAGCTACTCGGTTCACCTCCTAAAGGAGGCATAATGTTTGTGCAAGGAGGGGGAAGAATCTCTCCTGTAGAACTCACCATAGCCATGCTATTTGATGTTTGAAGGTGGTATATGTGCTTGTCCCCTACCACAAGGGTGCTCATTCAGCGTATACTATTGAGTCCTTTGAATATACCAAAAACACGGGCGCCCTCTAGGGGGTGACATGGCTATGTGAGGTACACGCATGCACATAAGATGTGGGAGAAAGGTTTTTCCTTCTCCACCAATTTTTCTTTCTAGGGATAAAGTGTGTTTGTTATCGAGTCATCAAAAAAGTCCAAACCCTTTTACAACAAACAAAAGTCAAGACTCCCCTATCCTGTCGAGTTGCCTTGCCCTCGGCAGGACTGTTTTCAACTATTGCTTGCTTCCCACTATCTTCGTTTGAACACTTTGCCTAAAATTGCGAACACAAAACATTGTCCAAACATCTTACTAGGTCAACCTTGCTTTCCATCCAATCAAATTTGCCTGATAAATCTACCCAATCTGTCTAAACAATTTAGAAACCTTGTCAAATTTAGTCGCTATTGTAAAATTGGTCTGCCTTCTCGTGCAAAAACTTTTTCAGTCTCATGTGAAATCATCTAGTCCTCGCACAAAATCATTTTTTCCTCATGCAAAATTAAACTTCCATCATGAGTCTTTGCGTGACCCTGTGAACTTTCTCGCACAAAATTAAAACACTATCACTGACCTTCGTGCGAGCTAGAAAACTTCTTCACATGGCCTGTAAAACTTTTTCACGTGGCCTGTAAAGGTTTTTGCACGAGACTTTGTTTTAGCATTACCAATTTGGGTCTATTTTAGCTATCTGTGATTTGCACGCTATCTTTTTCTATGTTCTTTTATCGCTCTCTGTCTGCAAATAGTCCTAAAATAGTGACACTTTACTTTGCTAAGGGCTTATATCTTGCACTTTGACTAGTCTCGTCTCATAAGTTATCTTTTGTCTTCATTTCTTAATGCTTATCACACTTTGTGTCGCATTGGTCATAATCTCTGGATGTTCTAGCCTTTAAATTAGACCATTTGTGCCTTAGTGTATAGCATTCTTGCTATTATCTTGTCCTTTTTGAGACTCAGTCTTAGCGTAGTCCTTGTCTAGGTTCTAGCTTCTTGTCCTTGTCTATGACTGTCACAACCAGAAGCGACAACATGTTTTATCCTCTTAGACTTAGATGTGGTCATGCGAGGGGTCATAATCATAGTAGAGGTCACTTACCTTTCGTTACATAATTAGTATCTAGTTCAGCTAGTGAGGCATCTTCACGATCCCCCTCACCTGCCAAGTCACCTCGAACTCAACAAACATTTTCCATAAACCTGCAACAAGTTAGGAATCCTTTGTACCAAGAGGATACTAAGAAAGGAACAGGTCCTGCATTACCAAATACAATGTCTGATCCTTTTTTTGGAGGACATTTTGAAACACAACACACTGAAACTAAACACATTCCTATAATGACTAATCGTGAACCTAAAAATAGTAGTCATAGTCAACATCAATAACCAACTAGGAATGACAAAGAGAAAGAGAAAGACTATGACACTGATGAGGAATAGGAAGAGGTGGAAATACTCCCTCAGCACATAGCACAATGTCAAAGAGACAAAAACTTCCAAAAGGTCATGGGAATCCTACTCAACAAAGAGAAAGGAAAATACTTTCTCAAACTTGCCCAAGAGGGAGCAAAGTTACCTTCTCGTTTCAATGTAGAAACCATTGTCAAAACTGAAAAAGAAACTAAGACCTCTAAACTTCAAAAACAATTGAAAATTATGCAAGACCAATTGGCTTAGATGATGCATGATAAAGAGAAACCCACAAAGACATACACATTGGATGCTCTTTGTCCATTTCCATTTGACAAGAGCATAAACATGCCGCCTTTCCCATGAGGCATAGAACTACCCAAATATGACAAGTACTTTGGTACTACTAATCCCCAAGATCACTTATGGGAATTTGGTGCTTTGTCTATGGAGTTTATACATGATCAAACCTACCTCATGCATTTATTCCCTAGAAGCCTAGGTGGTCAGGCTTTGGAGTGGTTCTCACATTTACCTCCTAATATCAAGATGTTTGATGAAATTGCCAATCTATTTGTTCAGCAATATTCTCATAACATACAACACCTTGTCAATATTTGAGATCTATGCAACCTTAAACAGAAGGTTGGTGAACCTTTTCTCACTTTCCTCCAAAGGTGGAGACAACCATACACTAAGTATTCTTGTAAAATTTGAAAAACAGAGAAGCTTGACATTTCCACTAATAAGCTCTTAGCTAATTTCGAGTATAGAGTCCAACTACAAGGTCCATGTACTTTTGAAGACATGATTACACAGGCTATCTATATTGAAGAATTTATGGTCAAGAAAGGTGAACTCACTCTTCAGAGAGACATAAAACAAGGTTCCACTTCCAGTAGGGATAAAACCAAACATGTCAACAAGAACCGAGAAATTGTACATCATGGAGTTGTTGACAATGTCAAACCCAAACCTGCTAAAGTGGCATTTAATTGCACAAAAAAACTCAAAGTGGAAAAAAATGCTAAGAAACCTCCCCCTAACAATAAGATGTCTAGGAACAAACCAAGAAACTCATGGGCAACATGTCCTAAGTGAGAATACACACCTTTGGGAGAACCCTTGGATGTGGTTTACAAAACATTGCTACAACATAAGCTTATTTCATCGATGGATAACCCTCATCCATATGATCCACAACCACATCCACCATGGTGGAATGAGACCTCATTTTGTGATATCATCAAAACAAGGAACACAAACTAGCAGCTGTATAAACTTGTACCATAAAGTCCAGGACATGATTGATGCTGGTGATCTTGTGATAGATGGACATAACAAAAATTTGGATGACAAGGCGTTCAAAAAACCTTTCTTAGCTTATGAAAAAGGAGAGAGTTCAAAACCACAACCCTACAACAAGGTCAACTATACATATTCCAATGATGACAATGTCATTTACATGGTTGAACCAATGGATTCTGAATATTGTGACATTACTACCATTAAGGGCAAGCAAGATAATGACAAACACAAGACACCATTTGTCTTGAGGGGCCCTACTTCTGATAAAATGGATAATATTCCTTCACAACACTATGCTAATGCTGTTAGTTGCTCTCATGCCAAGTTGGTGCTCGAAGGCCCTGCGCCTCCTACTTCAAATCCTGAACAACACAAAGATAAAGCCCTTGCTAGTCCATCCGGTAAAGGTACAAAACCCACAAAAAACTTGACTACAACTAGTTATAGTGTTCTCGATCAGCTAAAATGAACTAATGCTCAAATTTCCATCTTTGAGTTGCTTAAAATCTCGCCTGCTCACAGGTAGATTCTGGACAAAGCCCTCGCTAAGGAAAATGTTCCTCAAGATCTTGATCTTGAGATATTCCGATCCATGGTAGGTCACCTAACCTCACCTTATCTTATGACCTTCTCTGAGGGGGATGAAAACTCATTGAATCACCCACACAATCAACCTCTACAAATTGAGGTTATGATCCACCAAACACGTGTTCGTCGGGTACTCATTGACAATGACACTGGCCTAAATATTGTCTCTGCTACTCTTCTTAGACAATTGAATTATTTTGAAGACTCTATCGATCCTTGATGAAAGATCACTATCAAAGCGTATGATGAAGTGAAATGAAAGTCTCTAGGCCTTGTGGTTTTACCAATTCATGTTGGTCCTGTAGAGAGGGATGTCACCTGTCAGGTGCTTGACATTCCCTTCGCTTACAACATTTTGTTGGGACATCCATGGATAAATGAGATGCGTGTTGTACCATCTACATACCACCAATGCATCAAGTTCCCATTTCATGGCTCTGATGTTACTATCCCTGCCACTACTAGCTACCCCTGCAATATGCTCAAAGTTGTTGAAACTTTCATCCCTACTAACTATGAGTCCACTGATTATCATGACAATAAGCTAAAACAAATTGAGAAATCATTCAAACTAAAAGAAACTAGCATGGGAGAGTATCACATTGAACTAGTGATGTCATTGACATCTCTCCCAGAGTCTCCTCAACATTATGGGAGACCCTTAGAGGTAAAGAAGCCATTTATGTTGAAACCTCAGACCGAGAATAATGGCACTTTTGTCAAGGCTATAGTTCCCTTAGAAGATGAAAGCAAAAATAGAGCCATTGTTGCATGGCTTTACAAAGAAGAGGCTCCAGTGGACCTAACAGAACAAGCTCAAGAAATTACTCTTAAGAAATACGGGTCTTGTCTTAGGCTTATGAAGCAATTTGGTAACAAGGGAATCGGCCCTATTGGGTGCAATAACAATGGCCTAATTGATCCTATCAAAGCAAAATATCAAAGCAACAGTGATACAACTGGCCTAGGGTTTAAGAAGGTCCCTTTCTATTTGGGATCAAACAAATTCATACCCATACCTGAGAGTTCATTTGAAAATGAGTCACAATCTAAGTCAGGTACTCAAGAGGAAGAATTTGATGATGAGGATTCCTATCCTCATCCTATCAGTACTAGTGATTCTTCTGAGGACAATACTGAGCAACTCAAATATCATTTAGAAAAGGGAGAATCTAGTCAGTCATGTTGTATTGAGTATTTGTGTAAGAATCCAAAGGATGAAGGCGAGTATGTCCCTATCACTATTGGGGAGTTCTATGATCTCTCACCATGTAGCACCGATTCTCATGAATATGAATTTGACTCTCTTTCAGAAGCTAGTACTGATAAAGACATTGATCAAGTTTATATCTATGAAAACCAAATCTAAGTGGGTGAAATGTGTAGGGTTAGGTCACATGGGTCTGATCCAACTAGTATCCTAGAGTCATCACTTACTGATGTTCGTATTCTAAGGAATTTGAACACACCTGTGGATGAAGTCACCGTAGGTGTCAAATTTCTGGTCCACGCACTTAATGACTATGTTGCGAATGCAATTGAACTATCCACTACTCTCTCACTCACACATCTCGAGCTTATAGACTGGAACCCCAATACATCTAACGAAGTCCCCACATTCCAAAATGACTATGCTCTCGCTTGTTACCTAAATTCTATCAAACCTATAGCATCTTCCACCAATGAGTAGAGTATCAACATGACTGAGGCCGACATCAAATATCTCAGTCATACAATTAAAAAGAAAAAATGCAAGAGGTTCGATGGTGAAAACCACATTGTGACAGTGTTGGATCCCAAAAAAGTAAAAACAAAAGATGTATCCAAGGGTGAAAACATCTTTGAGGCACCCGCGGATGAGATATTTGATGTCCTTCTCAATCACTTTTAGGAGAGATCATCAGTGTTAATAGAGCTGACACAACCAATTAACCTAGGCACATAAGAACATCCTCATATGATACATTTGGCGTAGTCACTGTCATCTGAAGAGAAGGAACAATTCATTGCCTTTTTCAAAGAAAAGAAAATAAATTTTTCTTGGACATACTTTGACATGCCAGGATTGGATCTTGATCTTATCATGCATCATTTGTCCATAGCACTAGGCATCAAACCGGTTAAACAAAAGCTTCAAAAAATGCACCCTCATGTTGCATTGCTCATCAAAGCAGAATTGGAGAAACTTCTAAAGGCTGGTTTCATCCGTGCAATTGATTATGCCGAATGGATATCCAATATTGTTCCTATTTCCAAGCATGATAAGTCTATCAGGGTTTGTACAGACTTTCATGATCTTAACTTGGCATATCCTAAAGATGACTTTCCACTCCCTAATATTGATATGATCATGGACATGACGGATGGCTATGAGATGTACTCACTTATGGATAGTTTTTCTAGATACAATCAGATAAAAAACATGCCAGAAGATCAGGAGAAAATGGCTTTCACATCTGCATGGGGAACCTTTTGTTGGAATGTGATGCCATTTGGTTTGAAAAATGCTGGTGCTACATATCAGTTGGCTGTTACTACAATTTTCCATGACATGATGCACATAACCATGGAGGACTATGTCAATGATACCTTGGTCAAAAGTGCTAAATGCAATACTCATCTGCAAAATTTGGGACCCATCCTAGATCATATGGAAAAATTTAGTCTTCGGCTCAATCCTAGGAAATGTGCATTTGGTGTCACATCAAGGAAGTTGCTAGGATACATTGTTTTTACAAAAGGAATTGAAGTAGATCCAGAGAAAGTAGAAGTGATAATGGACATACCACCTCCTCGAAACATTAGTCAGATGAGAGGACTACAAGGAAGGCTTTGAAATCTATTCGTAGGTTTATTTCACAATTGGCGGATAGATCACAACCCTTCACAAAGACCTTACATAAGGGTGTGAAATTCAATTGGAGCCAGGATTGTGAGTAAATCTTAACACAGATCAAACAATATCTTGTCAATCCTCCAATTCTTATGCCTCCTATTCATGGGAAGCCTTTGCTTATATACATTTCAGCCACTGAAACATCTTTGAGAATCCTATTGGCTCAAGAAGATAAAGACAACAAAGAAAGAGCTATTTACTACTTGAGCCAAACACTAGTTTCTTATGAGAAGAACTATAGCATTATTGAGAAAGCTTGCTTGGTAGTTGTCTTTACTTCCCAGAAGTTGAGACACTACATGCTTTCCCACACTACATGGCTTGTGGCTAAAATAGATCCACTAAAGTACTTGCTCAGTAAGGCATCTCTCATAGGAAGATTGGCTAAATGGGTCATGATACTCAGTGAGTTTGACATCCAATATGTTGAACGCAAGGCTATAAAGGGACAAGAAATTGCAAACCAGCTGGCTGAGGCACCCATACAAAGTCTTCTACCAATGAACATTGATTTCCCAAATGAGTCAATTCTGACACTCACGCACCATACATGGGTTATGTTCTTCGATGGGTCCTTCACGCAATAGGGATCAGGTGCTAGATTACTCTTCATTACACCACAAAGATACTCATTGCCCAAAGCATACAAGATTTTATTTCCTTTTACAAACAACATTTCTAAATACGAGGCTTTGATCAATGGCATGAAAATTGTAGCTGAATGGAGAGTGGATCAGTTAGATATCTTTGGTGACTTTCAGCTTGTTATCAACTAGGTTAATGATGTGTACCAAACAAAAGATAAGAAACTAATTCCTTACAAGCACATGGTTGATGACTTAAAGAAGTATTTTGCACACATCACTTTTCAGCAAGTTCCTTAAGAAAATAATAAAGTAGCTAATGCCATGGCCACTCTGGCCTCTCTGCTACAAATGCCTGAAAATGATCTCCGACATGAGTTCTTGGTGGAAGCGTTACACTACCCATCCTATGACACCCTTGATTCTAAGATGATTTGTTCCATTATAGGATAAGGATCATCTCACTACCATCACATCTATTCCTACCTTCATAATCAAACCATTCTAGAAGGTCTGACAAAGAATGAGAAATGTTACCTAATCCATAATGCTTCACATTATGTCATTATTGCTGATGATTTGTATAGGAGAGGTCTCCATGGAACACTCCTTAGGTGTTTAGAACCCAAAGTCTCCAAATGCGCACTAATTGACGTACATGAGGGCATTTATGGATCTCATTCCAATGGCCTAAGACTAGCTTGCAAACTCTTTCGTGCTGGTTACTATTGGCCCAAAATGGAGCAAGAAGCTATCAAGTATGCTAGGTCCTACAAGCAGTATGAGTTACACAAGAATCTCATCCATGCTCTAGCCAAAGAGCTGATTCCCTTTACTACAAAATGGCCATTTCAAAAATGGGCCTTCGACTTGGTGGGATAGATCTACCCAACCTCCTCTAATGGACATAAGTTCATTATCACGACTATAGATTATTTCATGAAGTGGGTAGAGGAAGTACCAATCATAGTTGCTAATGGAAAAATTGTAGCACTTTTCATCACAAACTACATCATCTATAGATATGGTGTACCATCCTAAATCATTACTGACAATGGAGGACAATTCAAGAATAAAGACCTCAAGGAACTGTGCAAGAAGTTCAAAATCACACAACATTGGTCTTCCATTTATTACCCCTAGGGTAATGGCCAAGCTAAGGCATCCAATAAGGTGATCCTCAAAATTCTTCATCGCATAGTTAGTAAGTTAGGGAGAGACTGGCATCTCCAAATCATCCCAACCTTGTGGGCATATAGGATAAGCATTAGGACTCCAATGGGCACGACTCCCTTTTCTTTGGTATATGGGGTGGATGTTGTGCTTCCAATAGAGGTCGAGATTCCTACCTTGAGAATATTTATGAAGGGCCTTATCATTGATAATGACTATAGGATAGCTCGGCTTCAAGAGCTTGCGTTACTGTATGAATGACAATAAGTGGCATGTGATCAGCTACGAGCATATCAAAAAAGAATGGCCAGAAGTTACAATCAGAAGGTCAAGCCATGTGACTTCCAGCTAGGTGATCTTATCGTAAGAGAGAACGCCAAAATTAACAACAGTGAGTACAAAAAGGAAAGTTTGAACCAAACTGGCTTGGTATGTACATCATCACTACAATATATGGATCTAGTGCCTATCAGCTTTCCACAACCGAAGGAGAAGTGCTTAAAGAACCTATCAACACTCTCCACCTAAAGTGGTTTTACAGTTGATTTAATCTCAGCAAGCTCTTTGTACATATCTATATGTCCTAAAAAAAAACTTAAAATTTAGAAAAAGTCCTGATAAAATTGTTACCCTAGTGAAAACCTTGCAATAGGCGCCTTGGTAACACCAAAAAAAGTGAAAAATCTCAAAAATACAAAAAAAAATAAAAAAGAGAAAAAAAATAAATAATTGAAAAACAAAAAACAAGAAAAGAAAAATCCTACCAAGAAGGTGAAAACCTGGTAAACATGCACCTCTTGTTCCAATGCTCCATCCTATAATGCATCTTCTAGCTATTCTATATAAATGCTTTCATGCTTTTTCTTTCCTTCTTTTTCTGCTTTCTACTCATGTATCCATGGATTGAGTCTTCTCGTAGCTCGGGGGAATTCCCCCTGAGTGTTACTCTTTCTGAGATTCTCCTCATAAAATCTCCTTCGCAACAATCACTAGTGGTCCTCACTATGTTTGCCTATTATTGCCAATGTCACTCTTTTTGAGACTCTCCTCATAGAATCTCCTTCACGACAATCACCAGTGGTCCTCTCACTATGTTTTCCTATTGTCACCATTGTCACTCTTTTCAAAATTCTCCTCATAGAATCTCTTTCACGATAGTCACCAGCTGTTCTAGCTGCATCTGCCTATTATCACTAGTGTAACTCTCTTCAAGATTCTCCTCATAGAATCTCTTTCGCAACAGTCTACTAGTTGTTTTAATTGTGTTTTCCTATTGTTTCTTGGGTCATGTCTCTAGATTCCTTTATGGAAGATCTCTCTTGCATCAGTCACTAGTCATCCTGGCTATGTTTGTCTACTGCCGCTTAGTCCTCTTTAGGTTCTTCATCGTGAAGTTTCTGCTTTGACCTCAGTCACCAGTTGTTCTAACTACATCTGCCTATTGTTGTCATCCTACTAAAGAGATTTCTTTCAAACATGTTGTGGACACTAACTTTTGACATCAATCCAAAAAACATTGAACTTAAAAATTATATACTTGTTTGGATATGCTGAGCATTTTCTTTGATTTCTTTGTTTTTCTTTATCATATCTCCTCGAGCAACTCGATGATGCCATCTTTGACTAGAGAAGCAATGACTGGGGCCATGATCTTTTGCTTTGCTTTTTGTTTGCAGTTTAGTTCCAATAAGTTGATCTATTCCTTTAAAAGGGGTGTCTGTAGACACCTAAAAACCTTTAGAAAATAAAGTATTTTTATTTTCTGAAATTTTTTTGATGACATCATCATTTATTAACTAATTTATTTTTATGCCATTAAATCCCTTTATCTTAATTAAAAATATTTAATTAAGAAATCCCTCCCAAAAATGTTTAAATCTTATTTAAACATTATTTTCTTATTTATTAATTATTTAATTAATAAATTGACCAAAAATCCCAAAATAAATAATTTTTTTTTTTTTTTTCCAAAAGTTGGCCAATTTCCTTAAGACCACTAACCTCTTCCAAAATATTCTAATCCTTCTTTAATTTTGATTAAAGGCTAATCTCATCATTTCCTACCCCTAATCCCAACTCAAAATATTTAATTAAGATTAAATATTAATCCTCATGTTTATTAAAAAAGTTTTAATAAATATCTCCTCAACCCAAACCCTTGAAATAAATAAAACTTTATTTATTTCCTAAAAATCTAATTTATCCTCATCCTAAGAAGTTCTAGACTCTTCTAGAAAGTCTTAATTCTTATCCTAGGAAGTTCTAGACTCTTCTAGAAAGTCTTTATCCTCATCCAAAGCTTAGACTCTTCTAGAAGATGTCTTTAAACCTAATCCTAATCCCCTCCTAACCTTGTCACATTCTCTAAACATGGGTTAAAAATTACTAACCCAAGCCAAAGTTAACAAATATCTCCTCCTTCACCCACCCTCATTAAATGCCATCCACTTGCCTATCCTTAAGCTAATCCTAAACCATCTTAATCCATCCTCTAATCATTTGCACAAGCCTAAAAAAGCTTAAAACCTTCCTAATCAAGTCCAAGTCGAAATTGCTCTCATCACCCTCAAAATATCTCAACCATAAAACTTTATGAAGTCCACTAGGTCATAAATGACTCTTACAAGCCCTTTTATTGCTCTTACAAGTCATTATGAGGGTCTTTATGAAGATTTTATGCCTTGAGCCTCTTTTGTTGACTCATCCTTCCCCTTTCCTCCATCCTCTCACCATGTGACATGTGTCACTCCCTGATTGGTTGTAAGGAAGCACAATCCATGTGCTCTCCTCTCATGCAATCTGAGCCTTCTATAAGCTTTTTCACATCCTTGCATCCTAGCCCTTGATCCCTCAAGCCCTTTGCCTATTTAAAGAATTCTCTCCCAAGTCATTTTAACACAATCCATGAAGTAAAGTCATAATGCCATTTTGAGAAGCCATTTTACATCAAAACCATACACTCACACCCAAATTCCAACTCTATTTGAAGCCCTTTTTGAAGCATAGGCTTGAGCATACATCCTATCTATTTAGACAAAGCCACTCAACAAGAGAGCTTCTTATTGAGAGAGTCCATTAATGGCTCATATTCTCAATTGAGAGCTCATCTTAGTCTATCTTGAAGTTTATGAATTTTGTTTAGTTTGTAGAAGCTTTATTTAAATTTGGTTTCTGTAAGCATACTAACATTGCTCATATACATTTTGGCACGCCCGGTGGGACCCCGCATGGGTCATCTTTATTAGCTTTTTTAGTCAAGTTTTGTATGTCATTTGCTGATTTTGGCTAATTTTGCTTGTTTTTGTGATTGGTAGGATTGTATAAATTGGTTTTGTAGGTCCACATGAGCATGAAGAAGACAAAGGAACTCATAGTATATCTCATAGTGTTTGCAGATTTTTCAAGCTTATAGGTGGACAAAGAACTTGGAATTCTTCTTCCTCTTCTTGTCTATATTCTTCTTATTCCATCTACTTATTCTTCTTCTTCTTGTGGGAGATCTTGGCCATTATTTTTAAGGAAGCCAAATCATACACACATCTTTTTAGTGCTTAAAATGAACACCCAAATCATACTTAAATCCATTAAAAACTAAAAATTTGCCAAAAAAAAAATCTTTTAACAAGTGAAACTAAACCAATCCAATCATTTGCATCCTTGCAACATCAAGGTTTTAGATGCATTCATGCAAAGTTAGGAACACTTCATTTTTGGGAATTTAAAAAGAACTTCAAGTTTCCATTTCAAAAGGTTCAAAATCAACACTAAGTGCACACTAAAATCTAAATCAAACTCAAAGCATCAATCAAGGATAAAATGAACCTCATTTGCAAATATGTTAAAGTTCTTGAATCTCATGAAAACTAAGAGTCCTAAATGGTTGCCAAAATTGTCCTAAAAAGCTTTGTTATTTGTTCCAAACAAATGTCTTGTTGCAAAATCTTGAATGTTTCTTAGGTTTTTTATGCATCAAAACAATCTAGGAATATCATTTTTGGGCTTAAAATATGCAAACTAGAACAAAAAATCTTGAATGAAAACCAAAGTCTAAAGAGTCATTTTCACTTTTGAGTCCAAAAACAATCTTGAATGATCTAAGGTTAAAACAAAGCACTTCAAATTTATTAAAACAACACACAAAATCTCAATCTTGAATGCTCAAAGGAAAAAACTTGAATGTTTAATCACTTGTCTTTGAATGCATGTTGCTAAAATCACTCTTGAGTACCATGGATTAAAATCAAGTTTGTTTTTTTATGAATGCATGATTAAAACAAACAAATCCAATCTTGAATGCCATAGATCAAATAATCATCTTTTGGAGCATAAAAAGAATCTACATTTTTGTAATCTTTTAAGTTATAAAAACAAATAAAAATGCTTTAAGTGAGTTTGTCGTTGGACTCACCCTCTTTAATCACCCATCAATTTAACCATTTCTTGCAATCTCAGTGCCATCTATGGGGATGGGTCCACCTAAGAGGGTGTTAAGTGCTCCACGCAAATCAAACTCCACTCACTTGGGTTTTTAGTGGTTTTTCTAAGTTAGAAAATTCCTTGAATGCGCATTAATCTCGCTCACACTTCATTTGGGCATAAAAATTGGACAAATCTTGACGTGGAGGGCCTCAGGGCGTGCGCTTGAAATCGAATCTCACACACCTTTGTTTTGGGCTTAAAATAAAATCACACTTAATCTTGAATGCCTTAAAGAAAAATCAATCGATACTTGACGTGGAGGGCCTCCGGGCGGACGGGTTTACCTTCTTGTTGACCCTAACTCTTCTTCTTCTTTGCATTCTTTGATCAATTTTATTTTTGTCGACACTTGAAAGTTGGAATAAACATTGTATCTTAAACATGAGTGCTTAAAAAGTCTAGATCAGAAAACTTAAGCGTCAGTTGGTAAAAGAACAAGCGTGTTTTTTAGCCCAAGATCATCCAAGTCTTCTCTCCCCTTGTCATCTTTCGAGGTCATCTTGGGTGCATAAGATTAGGATCCAAAATCTTGTCTTAGCTTTTTAAGAGGCCTACTTGGGGATTTCATCACCCCTCGGGATGACCTCAACTCCAGCATTCCGGCGGAGTATAAAGATCGGGAGGTGAATCCAAAGACACCTCTCTTGGGATCAAAATTTTGTCACTCGGGCTAAGCCTCAAGGAACTTTATACCCTTGAGAAGTGAAAGAGGAGAAGTGGGTTACCGCTCCTCTCGACTGTGTGACATCTTTTTGGTTTCATCTACAGATTTGGGCCTCACGTACCTTGTGTATATCGAGGACTCCCTAGCTAAACCAAATTTGATCCTTGTAGAAAGCTTCCTAAGATGTTGGTGTGTTTGACGTGCTTGCTCAAAACTTTTGTCTGCTTGTTTGTTCATAGCTTTTGAATGAATGTTTGCCAATTTTGGTCGAAATCCCAGAAAAGCAGAAATCTCCCAACTCAAGGCATACTTAGCATAGTCACTGCCTTATGAAAAAATCATCCAAGCTTCCCCGATGCAACCGAATCTATCTAGTTCTTTGCCTTAGAACAATCCCAAATCCAAAGTCCATCCAAATCATCCCCCCAGCCAGCTAGAAACCCAATCCAAAATCACCCAAGCCTTTAAAGAATTATTGTCACTTTGCTAGATTTTGCTATCCAATCAATCCAACAAATCCACCAGCCTCACCAAGGTTATCCTTTTGATAGAGCTTTGTCTAGGGTAATCTAGCTTTGTCACCTGTTATCCCTCATCACCTTGAGCTAAAGGTTGGGATCCACAAGTGATCAATCTCATGTCATGCCCATAGGATCATTAGTATATTCTTAGGTTGACACAATCTCCACCAATCCAGCACATAGGAAAGAAAAAGTCTCACTTTTTGACAGCATGCCCTTGAAGTCTTCCATCCACAGGAAAGCCAAAAATCTCCAGCCAATCCTCCTTAGGTCTGTCATGCAACTTTGACTCTCCCTAGTAAATCTTTCATCAGCCAATCCAAAATCTGTGCTTAACCCAAATCCAACCATGAGCTTCCGTGTTCATCCATACGTAAGACCCCATCCCCATCAAAATCATCATCAAAGCATGAAGTACCAATCCTATCATGATGTGTTTGGTCGCATTGTCCTTGCTCCCGCCACCTCCTATTCCAATGATGATGAAAATCTTGTTGACTATGACGGGTATATTGAAAGCCTTAGAAACATTCCCCCAAGCATCCCCCAAAATCCAAGAGTTATTCCAAACTATCTAGCCATGCCATCTAATATTCCAGCTTCCCCTCCATCAGCCCATCAACCAAGCTTCCAATCTTCCACCCCCATCACACTAGCTATTCCTGTCAATCCACCTCCACCTTTGAGACATGAGTCTCCAAGGAATCTCCTAGAGGAAATACAAGAAAAGTTGCCTCCAACAGTCAATAAGCCATGTCATCTAATCCAACCATGTGAAGTAGTCAGTGATGAAGCTTCCCCATCTATAATATCACCTCCATCTCCCATAGCTATCATCCCCATACCATCCATCAAATTGCTTAAAATCCTTCCACTTCCCGCAAGCATCAAAATCCCACCACCTGTCAAATCCCTCCAAATCCTATCCACATCGCCTCCAAGCATTTCCCAAATCTCTCGTAATGACCCTTATGCATCCATCTTCTACTCACCCATCTCCACTACTGAATCTCCCAACTATCCATCCGCTACCTTTAAAGAATCCATCCCTTCACCTTCTATCGCACCATCCACTCCAAACCAATCCTATCAAGATCTTGCCCAAAAGCATGTTGACATCCCCCAAAGCATAAATGAAGATATCATCATACCATGTCTTCCATCCATAGTGCAGTCACCATCTCCTCCATCTCCAAAACCTCGAGCCATATCTCCTCCACTACAAGATATCTTGTCATCCCACCAGCTACATCAAGATCCTATCCTTCCATCTCCCCCACTCCATGCTTCCATCTTACCACCTATCCAAGCTATTCCACCATCTATAATCTACCCTCTTGGTTAACTTACATTCATCCACGGTGGCCCTCTCTCAATAGAAGAATTAAAAACAATATCTCCCCATTGCAATACACCTAATAAATCACTTCTACCATTTTATGCAAGCAAAAAGTTTCCTCAGCTTATTCAAATGCTCAATCGATGGCATTATCAAGGTCAAGGTTTAGGACCACAAGAGAAAGGAATCAGAGAGCCTATTATTGCACAAAAAAATCTAGGATTTCATGGTCTTGGATATGTATCCAAAGGCTCACCATCCAAAGGTGTTGGTACACCACACCCCCAAACCAAGCCTATCTCCAAGCCCACCATGCCAGCCTCCCATCACTCCTTCAAGAAATCTTATGTCATCCCCCCTCCACCATCTTTGCAACCCAACACAACCTACCATATCCCCCCTTCATCCACTAAATCCATTTTGGGTCCCTATATCCCAAAATCTACCATCCTCCATCCTCCTATCAGCCATCATAAAAATCCTATTCCATCAATTTCTATGCAAGATCAACAAAGGCACATATCAGGGCACATCATCCATCATCATCCCCCTACATGCTCTTTCATATCCTCTCCATCTCACAAAGCTTCTCCTAACCATCTTCCCAAAGCTTACCACAACAATGTAAATTCCAACTTCAAAATGCATAAAGCTAAAAATCCACATCCTAGGCAATCATATGTCTATTCTAAAAGACATACTCCAAAAAGGCAAAATCCAATCAAAGAATGCAAAACAATGCAAAAGCCTATGAAAAGAAAATCCAAAACCATGTGGATCCCCAAGAAAAAAGTTGAAACCCAATGCATAATGGCATCCACCATTGCTAATCCCCCATCTAGTGGCTCATGTCCCTCATCTCCTAACTCCATCTTGGGTGCCTATATCCCCCATATATCCCCCATATGCTCTTTTCACACCTGTCCCAACATGTGCCAATGTTGCTCTTGCAAGCATCCCCATATCATGCTCCTTTCCAACCTTTTCATCCCTCCATCTCCTACCATCAATCACATCTAATCCAATCTATTGCATAAATCTCACATTTGGTGTACCAACAACTAGCAACAAAATTGAACATTCCAACAGCCAGTGAAAAATCCCAAAAAAGCCAAAATAGCTGAAGAAAGCCAAAATCATTCCAGCTAAGTCCAAAGTCAAAAAGTCAAAAAAATAAAGAAAAATAAAGTGTCCACTGGTGAAAACTTGGCAATTCAAGCACCCTGGAAAAGTACCATGATGAAAACTTGTCAAACAAGCGTCATGCGTAATCCCGCCATCCCCAGCTTAGCATATCACCCTTATGCTTTTGGTCATCTCTTGACATCCAAATCCATCTTCCAATCTATACACCTATCCTCCATCCTCCAGCTTCCATCTCACACCATCCACTTATCTCCTGCAGCTTCAACCAACCATCCCAGCTATCATCCATCTCCCTAGCCCCATCAGCTTTTTCCATCCTAACTTCAATCCTATCACATCCATCATAAGACCTCCTTTCACATGTTATCTTCTGAATGGGGGTACTATATTCTTTGGAGATCTTGTCTTGTCCATCCTCCCTTGTCTTGGGGGTATCTAGCTCTAGGCTATCCTCATGCAAACCCAATGTCATCTCTTTATATCCATCATAATCCTAGCTATCTACCATCCTATCTAGCCATCTCATCCTGCTCCTCTAACTATCCTTGGTCACAAAATCTCTCATCATCATTGGATGCATCCTACCAAATCCATATCTTTTTCTATCACCCCACCCTTAGCTTTCGCATCTTGCACAACATCGAACCATCCTGGTATCCTATCATCCTAAGCTTTTGCCTGCTTGTAACTATCTTGGTCCGTTAGCTTGTACCATATCTTGATTAGCTCACTTGTAAATATCTTGGTCTGTCAGCTTGTACATCCTCTTTAGCTTAGTACCATTGCATCTATCCAGCGTTCGTGTCAGTTCATCCTTGATCAACATCTTGCACCCATCGCACATCTTGGTTAGCTATTCCAATGCATCCTTTAGCTAGATTTCCTATCACCAAAGTGTTATCTTTCTTAGTTCAGCTTACCAGACACATCACTCATCCAAATCCACCAGCTTAGGTGCTCTCCGATAGGTCCTTGCAGGATATAGCTTTGCTCATGTCTAATCTTGGTCTGTTAGTACCTCGTCCTACCCATCTCGTTGGCAAACGGTTCTCTTTTGGATTTTCGCTTTCTTTTGATTTGGACTCTTCCCTGTTGGGTCTTGAAATATCTTTTCCAAGCAATCTCCTTGTTCCTTCCTCAAGGTTTCCACAATCTTTCATATCATGGTATACTACGAATGGGGCAATCAGAGCATAAGGTCTTGATCATGTCTTTTGCTTGTTTTTTTTTTTCTGCTTGTGGGTTACCCAGTGTCGTTTCCACACTGCTTCCTCTAGGATTCATGTGTGATACTGGGGCAATCCTTGCGTGTTTGTTTTGAGTCAGTTTTTCAGTCCTCTGGACAGTTGGTGAAAAGGCCTTGATGTTCTTGGTAACCTTGGCAATTAACCAATAGTCCTATAGCAAATCTAGTGCTCAACTACATGGTGGTACTTCTCTTTGAAGTATCCCCCGCTCAAAAAGCTTCAATGGTTTTCCTTCATCTCCATTATCCCCCATCCATATCCAGCATCCGTCTCTCCTACCCCAGCTTATGCATTAGTATCTCTTTGAATCACTCATCACTCTTAGCTTTAGGGATCCACAATCCTATTCTTAGGGATCCACCAATCCAAATCAATCCACCAAGCCTCATCTTTCGAGATCCACAATCCTAGTCCTAGGGATCTTCGAAACCCATCTTTTGCCAATCTGACTCTTTGAAATCCTATTGCATTAGCTTTATAATCCCCTCATCCATCTCCCTATCTTGGATTCCTTTTTATAGTGCTCTGCTCCTTTATCCTCCACCTTCCCTAAAGTCTTAAGCTTGCTTCCTCTTCTGCATCTGATTCTCCCTTTATCATTCTCCCGTAGTGAGAGTTTGAACTAACTAAACCTCTTCTCTTAAGCCAATCTGAGTCTTCTTGCTCATCTCGGATTCTTGTACTTTTCAAGAAGTCATCGAGCCTCGCTTTCTCTCCCCGCCGCCTTCTTGAGGGGGCATCTTGCAGTCCATTCTCTCCTCTTCTGCTCTAGCCTTGGGCATCTTATTTTCTTATCTTTGATGCCATGCCACTTGTGGCATCACATCAAAGAGGGGCAAAATGTAGACACCTAAAAACCTTTAGAAAATAAAGTATTTTTATTTTTTGAAAATTTTTTGATGACATCATCATTTATTAATTAATTAATTATTTAATTAATTAATTTATTTTTATGCCATTAAATCCCTTTATCTTAATTAAAAATATTTAATTAAGAAATCCCTCCCAAAAATGTTTAAATATTATTTAAACATTATTTTCTTATTTATTAATTATTTAATTAATAAATTGACCAAAAATCCCAAAATAAATAATTTATTTATTTTTTTCCCAAAAGTTGGCCAATTTCCTTAAGACCACTAACCTCTTCCAAAATATTCTAATCCTTCTTTAATTTTGATTAAAGGCTAATCCCATCATTTCCTACCCCTAATCCCAACTCAAAATATTTAATTAAGATTAAATATTAATCCTCATGTTTATTAAAAAAGTTTTAATAAATATCTCCTCAACCCAAACCCTTTAAATAAATAAAACTTTATTTATTTCCTAAAAATCTAATTTATCCTCATCCTAAGAAGTTCTAGACTCTTCTAGAAAGTCTTCATTCTTATCCTAGGAAGTTCTAGACTCTTCTAGAAAGTCTTTATCCTCATCCAAAGCCTAGACTCTTCTAGAAGATGTCTTTAAACCTAATCCTAATCCCCTCCTAACCTTGTCACATTCTCTAAACATGGGTTAAGAATTACTAACCCAAGCCAAAGTTAACAAATATCTCCTCCTTCACCCACCCTCATTAAATGCCATCCACTTGCCTATCCCTAAGCTAATCCTAAACCATCCTAATCCATCCTCTAATCATTTGCACAAGCCTAAACAAGCTTAAAACCTTCCTAATCAAGTCCAAGTCGAAATTGCTCTCATCACCCTCAAAATATCTCAACCATAAAATTTTATGAAGTCCACTAGGTCATAAATGACTCTTACAAGCCCTTTTATTGCTCTTACAAGTCATTATGAGGGTCTTTATGAAGATTTTATCCCTTGAGCCTCCTTTGTTGACTCATCCTTCCCCTTTCCTCCATCCTCTCACCATGTGACATGTGTCACTCCCTGATTGGTTGTAAGGAAGCACAATCCATGTGCTCTCCTCTCATGCAATCTGAGCCTTCTATAAGCTTTTTCACATCCTTGCATCCTAGCCCTTGATCCCTCAAGCCCTTTGCCTATTTAAGGAATTCTCTCCCAAGTTATTTTAACACAATCCATGAAGTAAAGTCATAATGCCATTTTGAGAAGCCATTTTACATCAAAACGATACACTCACACCCAAATTACAACTCCATTTGAAGCCCTTTTTGAAGCATAGGCTTGAGCATACATCCTATCTATTTAGACAAAGCCACTCAACAAGAGAGCTTCTTATTGAGAGAGTCCATTAATGGCTCATATTCTCAATTGAGAGCTCATCTTAGTCTATCTTGAAGTTTATGAATTTTGTTTAGTTTGTAGAAGCTTTATTTAAATTTGGTTTCTATTAGCATACTAACATTTCTCATATACAGTGTCCACTATAAGAGCCTCCATCTCATATTAGATGGCCATGTGTACCTTGACTCCTTTTATATGAATACGCCAATAACGTTGGTTCTTCTCCTTCTTTGTTGGAGTGAACTCTTCATGCTATAGTAAATATTGATACTCATCCTACTAAGTGTGAGTATATCTAGCACACTTCTGTCTCAAGTTACGACCACAAGGGTCATTATGGACAGAATGAATACTAAATACTTAGCATAAGAGAGATCTCCCATGTGTTTGGTGTGCCTATCATGCAAGAAACATTAGGGTCATCCTAGCATTTATGCTTTGATGCTTATGTTAACTTGCTATATTAAAAGAGACAAATGTTCTAGTCATTCTGGCTTCTTGTGCCTTGAATGCTTAAATTCCATCCCAACAAACCAATAACATATGTTATATTCATATTTCCATGATTGTAATGTCAGTGGGAATTTTATGAGCTATGACCTTTGTTTTATATCTGGTGATGATTAAATATTGAGGCTTGGTAACTAGACCTAGGGTTCCATTTCACCTAGTCTTGCATTACATTCTTCACTTGTATAAGCACGTAATTTGATGGCCATTCTATTCTTACCGTTTGTGATGAAGGATTGGGGGCATCTCCAGATGTATCAAGTTCCTCCATGACTGCACAAGCCTTTGGTTCGTCGATTCATGCTCCTCAATGGAATACCTATCACTGTCAAGTAAAAAAACATACAACACTACGTGAGATGTCAGTCCATACATATGCATTTTATCCAAGTACAACATACATCTCATGTACATCAAAGTAAAGCAAAAATAGACAATGACATGTACACAAGGATACTCGGCTCAAGATCTTGTATATATATATCAAACAAATGGATCAGTACAAAAAAAAGGGTGCTACACAAGCACAATCAATCAAAGATGATACATGTGGTGCTGGTACACCAATTGATACATAGCTAGGGATCAAAATCAAAGATCAGACATAGAGCATCTAACTCTGTCCTATACCATCACCTCCAGGAGGAGCAAGAGTAGCAGGTGGTGATGGTGGCAGCATATCTAGTCTGATAGGAGGTCATGCGCCTCCAGACTCTTGGGCATACTGAGAAAAGTGTTGAACCTAAAGTGTCTCATAAGGTACTGCACTCATATATGCAACATAATAGTACATTTCCCGAGCTGACTGGAAGCGGACCTCATCGTATGCTAGCTCTAATCTATGCTCTGCAGTCTCCATGCACTCTCTCAATCGATCTATCTCTTGCTATCTCTCCACCAACTGTGCATTTCAGACTGCCACTAAAATTTGTAGGTCCCCCAACTATCGGGAGGCCTGAGGGATCCGCTCTTGATACCATCATACAGTGTCTTGCACTCCACCTACCAACTGATCTGGCATATCCTCATCTAGCATCTCTAGTGCCTGCCACTGTGGTGGTGCCTCCTACTACTATGGAAACTCCTGCTAAGGGGCCTCCTCCTCTATCCTCTACCTGCGGTGCTGACTCTGTCTAGTCCCACTACCCCTGGCACCTGGGTTGGATCCCATCTAACGTGGGGGAATCAACATCTATTGTACCTAGTGCCAGACCCATGGTTGCTACTATGGTTGACCTGTTGGTTGTGGCTATGCTTGTTGCTAGAGCACTTGCCTCTGTCCCTACCCTACCATCCCCAGTGGATCTATAAAATGTGGGAATAGATGGCTGATAAAAAATGCCTAATATGCAGGCGTCATCCCTGCATCTACTACCTCTGGCAGGTAGTCCCATTGAACTATAGCTAGACTATGAATATCTATCATGGACTGCCCTAGGTCCATCCATGCTAGCCATCTCCACTCAATGTCCTTCTACAACATGACATAGGCACAGTACTCAGCAGAAATGTCTAGTGGTTAGCCATACTGCTGTCACACTCGTGATATAACAAATCTCTCAATAATTTATGTAGTCCTACTCGCCAGAGGTCGAGAACTGAACATCCATGGTAGCTCTCTAGGGGCATCATCCCAGTCCTCTATCTCTCTCCAAGGTTGCAATACAATGGACACAAGGTCATCAAGATGTGTCTGCCAATGCTCAATCTTACCTAGTTGGACCTAGGTAATGTGCCCTTGATATCTACATATATACGGCTCCATAGGCTCTCTGGCATCCTAAAAAATTGGCCTGCATATGGGAAGATTCTCCCAGGCCCAGATTTGCAACACATATACTCCCACTACCATGGTCTTCTTCTTGTGGAAGATGACCTCGTGCATCTCATGAAAAATGTGAGCCAACATGCTATGACCCCACCCAAAGATCTCTGGTGCCTCTAGCATACTATGGAGGATGAATCCCCATGCACACTCCAAGCCATTCTATCCTCTATTAGGACATAAGAAATAGCTCAAAAATATAGCTAGCATAGATGCCAGGTTGTGCATTGGTCCATAGGTGTGCATTAGCTCATCCCAGCTGATGGCCCTACCCCTTGGTAGCTCTCTCTCAAAAAAAATAGATAGTGCCTCTGTCCCTACTCTGGGCACTGTATCATAGATGACCTGGGCACCGTGAAATGGGATCCTTAGGATCCTCCATATATCCTCTGGGGTAATCGTCATCTCACCCATCAAAAAATGAAATGTGTTCATCTTCAAATGAAAATGCTCTACCAATGTAGTGAGAAGGTCATGATTCACCATCATGCCTAGAATCTGACATAATGAAGACAAACCCAATCATGCAATGTGTGCCCAACTGGCATCATCAAGACTTCATAATAACTCCCCATATGGTAGGTAATGTGATCTAAATGCTATGTCACCAAAGACCTCCTGCACGCACAACAAGAAGCGACACACAAAACAATCAATATCAATTCGAAATGATGCATCAAAACAAATTAAAATGTAATTTTTGAGTGCAAAAATAAAAATTTTAAACATGATTATCATGTGATTTTGCACAAAATTTGGGAAATCTCACATGAAGTTCTCCTAGCTTCACAGGAAAACATTCTTTCTTTGCACAAAGAATCATGTCATCGCATGAAAAAAGAGTTGTCTGCACAAGAAAATAGCTATTCACATGAGAAAATAGTTGTTTGTGTGAGAGATAAATTGCCTCATGTGAAGAACAAGATTCTTCACACGAGACATAGTGTCTCCCGCACGAAGATCCTGCCTGTCACGTGCGAGGAAACAACACACCCTGTTTCTTCCCACAAAGAAAGTAGATCTTCATGTGAAAAGAGATAGTTCTCGTACAAAGATCGATTGGAAAATCCTAAAACATGCTAATAAATGCAATAAATGACATCGAAATATGTGAAAGTGAAAGTAGGAAGGAAGGGAATCAATGACTCACTGGTGGTCCGTAGTCTGCTGGTCGGCTATGTCATCTGGAGTGCTCAAATTGATGATATCTCACGTTCACTGCCATGTCTCTCTCAGAGCTCAAATCAATAGAAGACAAAAAGCACAAATGAATTGAAAATGACCCCTCGAGCCCTTATATAGTTGTTGACCAAATTTTTCAAAGTGCTCGAATTTGCCCAAAAATACACCCCTGGCTAATTTGACCATTCTGAATCCATTTTTAGGATCAAATTTGAAATTTGACACACCTAAGAGCCTCAAAAATGCATTTTAAAATTTTGGGGACTGATGCAATCAAACACTTGTGCAACCCAAATCTTTATGATACTTTGTGATTCTTGGCATCCTTTCAACTCTACATTCTCCATATTTTCAAAATCCATTTTGGAAATAGTCAACTCAAGTTAACTATGGCTGAATTTGGTCAACTTTTGGTCAAAATTAGTCTTTTAGACCTTGCAATCATTACATAACAACTCTGAATTTTCTTTAGATCATTATGATCTCTTCTCTTTTCTTCAGATTGTTCTGATCTCTTCTACATTCTGTTAATTCTTAGATTTCTTCTATATCTTATGATATACTACTTCATATCATATTTCTGGTGTGTCATCTTTCGATTTCACTCCTGAGGGGGCAGGATGATTACATCATTGAATACTTATTGCTTGAGGCATCTCATTCCCATCTTATGCCCTCATCATTTAGGGCATCTCATCACTCGAGGCATCTTGTCCCCTTCTATCTGGCATCTTTGCTATCTATCTTATCTTTTCATCAATTAATCAACCTTATAATAGCTCTTCTCAGAGTTCGATAGATAGGTATTGGGACAGTCTAAACCCCAACTCTTGAGGATCAAGCCTCATTCTGGGGATGACTCTATGACTCATGATTGGACATTGTTATCTTTTTTTTCACTCTCAGGTATCTAGGTGTTCTATCTAGATCCTTGAAGGTTAAGCTCCATTTTGGAGATAGTCTTATAAATGCTTTCAATATCAGGTATCTAGGTGTTCTACGTGGATCCTTGAAGGTTAAGCTCCGTTCTGGAGATAATCTTCTAAATGCTTATCACTCTTGGGTATCTAGGTGTTCTATCTAGATCCTTGAAGGTTATGCTCTGTTCTGGAGATAGTCTTCTAAATGCTTTTAATCTCAGGTATCTAGGTGTTCTATCTGCATCCTTAAAGGTCAAACTTTGTTTTGAAGAAACCTTTTAAATACTTATCAATTTCAGGTATCTAGACATTTTGTCTGGATCCTTAAAGATTATGCTCCGTTCTGGAGATAGTCTTTTAAATGCTATCAATCTTAGGTATCTAAGTGCTCTACTTGGATCCCTTAAGATTAAGCTCTATTCTAGAAATGGTCCTTAAAATCTTATCAATTGGTCTCCGTGTCATCAACTTCAGAACCAATCTCATCTTCGCATCATGCTTTCTAATTTTTCTTTGAATTGAACATCCTGCTCGAATATTCATTCAAAGAGGGAAAAAATGTAATACCACAAAATTGGTTCATTGCCATGATACCAATTCTGGTCTATTTCTAATCAATCATAAACTCCTATTTCACTAGGCAAATTCTTATTTTGCTACTCGCTACTTGACTTAATTCTCAGATGCAGAAAACCCTAATCTACATTCATCATGCTTATTATTTAATTACTATAGTATTTACTCATATTAGTCACATTAAACCTATTTATTAATATCTAATTTAATTATTAAGTACTTATACTTTAATTAAATTAAATTATATCCTAAGGCTAATGTACTATGGAATTAAATTTATTTAATTTAATAAATATGCCTATTTTAATTAATTAAACAAAATTATTTAATAAAATGGAGAACTTACTTCTAATTAATTAAAACAAAGTTATTTAATTAAATGAAAAAGGTAATTATGAGAGTATATCTCATTTTATTAAATTAAATATCTCTCCAAAATCTCTCTTTAGTTCAAAAAGGAAATTCCCAGTTCATTGCTGATCAAAATAGAAGTGACCCAGATCACTTGCTTTTACACTAAATTCTATCTGAGTTGACTGACTCTTACACTCAGATCTAAGCTAGTTAACTCCTTTTGATTTGAGAATCTTCCTTTATGACTGAACTTCATTTTCAATCCTGACTATTGATTGAAATCGATCTCAACCGTTGATGGATTTCAGGAAAGTCTATTTAAGAGACCCTCATTTCCTCATTACAGAGGTTGGAATTTGAATAGTATTGAATTGCCATCAAATTGAGTACTCAACTTTCTAGCTTTCATATTGTTATTGCATTTAAATTCTTATTTAAAATAACAATGCATACATTTAGATTAATTCCTTTCTATTTCCTAGATTAATTGCTTGCACTTCATCTAGATTACTTGCATATCATATGGATTAGTTGCATTTTCTTTTAAATCCTTCGTTCTTAGAGGGTCTGGTTGCTTAACACCTCAAATCTAAGGATATCTAACAAGCAATTCCCTTTAGATAGAAGGCAATAGGTCACTTTTCCAGCTGATTTTTGGATGAACAATCCAATGTTCATTCTGAGATGAATCCGCAAATAAGGACCATGTTGAAGTGTGTGTGTTAGCATAGCTCACATTTTCACATATACATTTCTAGGTTTGTACTGATCAATAGGCCCTAGACATTTTGAGCTATGTGTCCAAAGTTGTTACACTTATAAAACATGATCTACTTTCTTTCTTCATAAGGTCTTCTTTCTCTTGATACCCTTTCATTAAATCTTCTTCTATCTACATGGTTAGTGTTTCTAGACATTCTACTATTTCTTTACAATTATCATAGTTAGGTTTCTTACAACCAATTTATTTATGACCAATACCATGATAGTTATGACAATAAAAGTTTGAAACATGATTAAATGACTTATTTGTACAATCTCTTTTCATAGTACCTATTTCATTACATTAAAAACACTTACCTCAAAATTCATACCTAATTTCCTTAGGAGATTTCACTTTCTTAGGTTCATCCAATTTCTTAGTTTCCTTGATTTGTCCAATTTCTTTGGATTTATCAAAAGTTTGTCCAAATTCAATTTTATCATCAAATTTATCTTTCTCTTTCAAATTAGATCTACTTTTAGGTTTCTTTGCAGATATGTTAAATAGATAACCAAGACTAGTCTTATCATAGGTAGGTCTTTGAATTGACATTGATTTGTCAATATTTTCTCTACTAGTATAAAGATTTTCAAGCTATAGCTTGCTCTGAGTTAATTCCCTTTTCAAAATAGTATTGTACTTTTGAAGTTCTTCATGATTGACTTTTAATGCTTCAAGCTCATATGTCAACTTTGCTAGATTGGTTCTGAGATCTGAATTTTTAGTCTTCAAATCAGTTTCAACTTTGTTAGGATCATTCTTCAAACTTAATTTCAAATTAGTAATCTTCAATTTATGCTTCAAGATCTTATATTCTATCTTTAGTTTTGACTATTCATCATTAATTTAAGAGTCAATTGATTCAAGCTTGGATTTGAGATGTTCTATCTTTTCCTTTAGTTGTCTAATGTATACTTTGGAGTCTTCATATCTATCTCTCATCCTATCTCTTTCTTTAGTAAGGAGATCAATTCATTTTAGTACTTCTTCAAGGTTCTTAATTAACTATTCCATATCCATAGGGATCTTGCTCAAGCTATTATGCCTCTTATGAGTAATTGTGCTCTAATACTAATTTTTAGAAATAGGGAATACTTTACAGGGGGTTGGGGGTGAATTAGTATTCTACAAACTTTTATTGCCAACTAGATATTATTAATTACTTTGAACCATGCATAAGAAGGTAAATAAGTAATGCTAAACAACAATAGTAACCATACAATAAGAGAACTGATAAAATCATATTTTGTTAACTAGGAAAACCCTAGCCAAGGGGAAAACCCCAATGGGAATGATGCCCACAAAGATATACTAATATATGTGTTCATTTTAGAGGATGGACCCTTTTAGGAGTCAATAAGAAAATTTAGCATATGAAGTCCCTATTAGGAGACTTTGAATCCTCACTAGGAGATTCCAACCTTGTTAAGAGTTGTGGTACAATGTATACAAGAAGATCTCACTACCCAAACATGCACTTTTAATTATAGGAAAAGCTCACTACCCAAAGAAGCAACTAAACTTTAAGCTCCTCAAGTATAGATGTATAGATGCTATAACTTTTTCTTAGTTGATCTCTAACCTCAGTTTGATCTCGGATCACAAATCTCAAAATTTTTTCATAAATTGCTTCACAAAAAGTTCACATATAATTTATCACATCATCAATACTCATTTTATCTCGCAAAATAACCTTTGTATAAATATCATGCCTTAAATTTTTTTTGCTAGGTTGACTAAGACCATATTATAGTGATGGGGATACAAACCAAGTGCAGAATGGACACAACAAGAAAGGAAAAATTTATTAACTTTGAAAATATGCTTTACACTTAGTGTAGAGAAAACAAACTCCAAAACATGCCCTATGGGCTTACAATAGTATAAATTTGGAGATAATTTCTTCTCCCAGTACCTTCTCTTGAACTCCACTTCGAACTACCTTTTACAATGTCAGAAATGTTCCTGAATAGACCCCAAAGTGTAAAGGATTAGGAATACATTCTAGAAAGTGCTAGTTAGCATCCATTGCCAAAATGGAAGGCTCTAGAAGTCATTTTAGAAGTCGGTGCAAAATTAGAAGATTCTAGAAATGGTAGCCAAACTTTTGGGAGGCATAACTTTTGAACTATAGCTCCGATTGACAAACCGTTTACATTTTTGAAAAGCTCTTGAAGCGCTCTATAGCCCTATAGATAGTTTCACTCATCCCCCATTTTTAAATCTTGTTAAATGCCTAAATCCTAACTTTGAAGCATTTTGAGGAGGTCTCCAAAAACTAAAAAATTGCGATAACTTTCAAACTGTGCAGCCTTTTGACCTGATTCTTTTTCTGGAATGTTCTAAATTACAATTTTAATCATCCCTCTAATTTACACCTTCTAACTCACCAAAATTATGGCTCAACTACATGTCCTATTTTTTGGGCACTTACACGTATCCCAAGGTACTTAAATACCCTAACCTAGAACACTAATAGTGGAACTATGAGAGTTGGAACCTTTATTTGACCCAAATGGGTATCCATAAATGAAAACACATGAAATAGAAACTATATCCAGGTACATTTTTTTTGGGTGACACAGGATTGCCCTTATACCTTTGGATGCTCCTGTATCATATAGTTTTCCAACTTAGAGTAAACATCTAGGATGTTAGCTCTAATTCGTCAATAATTATTTTGTAATTAAAATAATTCCTTTACATTTCATTTCAATGTCCTATACATCTTAATAACATTCTTTTGTACTATCCATACTAATTTTTGAGGTTATACACATCATCACCAACATGTATAATGCCTCCATCTAACTTTACTAATCATAATATGACATCAAAAACATTTTACATATAAAATAATGCACTACTAAAAACCATTTTCATTCTTAGACAATTTTTTGAGTACCAAAAGCCAAGTATCTTTATTTATAAGGTTTTTTACAACATATACAATGTGTGTTTCCATTAATGACAACAATTACATTACTAGATATATTCAATTGTCAACAGTTTTCTCAAGGTTTCTTCTTTGATTTCTCTAGCCATATTGATTGCATTTTCCTATATAGGTGCAACTCCCTTCAGTATAACATCTAGAACTTGAGCACTTAGCTCACTTGGAGAATACTTCCAACATTCCATTTTAGCCACTAAAGCTTCTTCTATTTTCTTCTTCTCTGCTATGCTCCTAGCATTATACTTAAGAGACTTAAAGTATGACATACCTCCCTAAGTTGATAAGCTCTTGATTTGCACCATTGGGTTGATTCATTAAATCTACCTATTGAAGGGATAGGTGTTAAATTTCATTGTCCTTTTCTTCTATCCTTTCAGTAAGAAATCTCTTCTCTTCTTTGGCTTGGTCCTTTTATTTCATGTTTTCACACATTTAGACTGATGGGATCTATCATTTTCTTTTCAATTTTCTAACTTCATCATGTAGAGTGAGATTCTTGTCAAGTAGGTCTTTGATCACTACATCAGCTTCATCTAAACTTCTTGGAAAATGTCTTCACTCCTCTCTTCTATATAGAGATTTTCATTCATTTGTGTTGCAAGATCTTTTCTTCTTTACTAGGATTTAGAGAGTTGCTCCGTCATTTTCTTTAATTGATCCATGGCCAATTATAGATCCAACTTTTCATTTTCAATAGCTTTCTCTAGTCTATATACTAGGCAACTAAGAGAGGAGGGTGGGGGGGTGGTGTGAGTCAGGAACCAATGAAACTTATACTTTAATTCACCAATTAAACCTTCACAATATAATGTGATCTAATTGCATGCATGAAATACTAAAACCAATAAAACATTCATAACATTGGACACAGTAGTTGGTAACCAAAACTTTCCAAGTAGAGAGTAAAACTGGGGTGGGGATGATACCCACAAGCTTTATGATGTTGAAAGAAGGAGATTGCTGAAAACATATTGATATAATTATGATCAATATGTTTCAATCATTATTTTGTCACTATTTGTTGGCAAGACAACTACTTACAAGATTTAAGTACTATCACTTATTTGATTGATGAAGAGGATTTGATCAAAAGATGTAACAATAGCACCTAGAGGAAAGGTTGAGTTATGTTAAGTAAAGGAGTATAAGAATTAGCTAAGATAGTGATAACATGATGTATTGATAATCTACTTAAGGTTACAAAGGCTAGTTACACTAAGAAAGTTTAGAAGAACAAGTTAAACAAAGTCTTTTTACAAAGCTTGACCAACTGGATAGTAGGTGTCAAGAAAAGTTAGTGCAAGCTAGGAAAAAAATTAGTTGTACTCAAGTAAAATTCCATTCTAGTGTATGCTAAGTAAAATTGTGAATGCTGAGTAAAATTGTGAATGCTGAGTAAAGTTTAATTGATGCCGAGCACCAATAAACTTTAGTTTATGCTGAGTGATTCTATAGAGGATTTCAAGCATCAACATCTAGTTGATACCAAGTGACTACATTACTTAAAAAATTGTAAATTTGATGGATCTGAGATGATACTTTTATTTTCTTAGATTGTGTGAACTAGGTGGAACAAAAGATTAATGAACTGGTGGCACAAAATTCAAGGTAAATCATTTTGAGGTGTATTCAAAGAGGATTCAAGAAGTCTATAAAAGAGATATGAAATAAGGGGTAGATTCATCGAATCCTACATAATTTGTCCTGATACTAAATTGGACGATGGAGAATGAATGACAAAAGATCTAAATTTCCTATTTATAGGGATGGGTGACATAAAGCAAGAGTTATCATGTGCGAGAACCAAAAGAGGACAAGAAGTCAAGGATTTTTCTTAATAAAGTGTTTTAAGAGAAGAGACTACATTGGCATGTTAAGAAAGAAGGCTTAAGGGTATGAATGTTTGAAGGGTGAACATGTTATTAGAGCTGAAATGCGTGAAGGCTAAGAAGAAAGGAGGACTAAAATAGAGATCTGCAATCTACAACTGATGTTGTAAGTTTTTATCAGATCAAGCCCTATTGTTACTCTCTAATAATTGTATCAGAAGTCATTTGTAAATCCTTTAGTTGGGTGACATTCCAAGTGAATTGTCCAAAGTCCTCTAAGAAGGCTCACTCCTAATAGGGTGACTAAAATCCTTTAACATGGTAACATTTAATAGTGTGTACTATAACCTTTAACAGGGTTGGTCTTTCATAGGGTATCACTTCAAAAGAGTGAAAAAAGTAGAATGTTACTGGTGGTTTTTCCCAAATTGGGTTTCCACATAAATCATTTTGTCAAATGTGTTGTTGAATCTATTATGTTTCATGTTTACATTTCTACAAAATGATTTGATAGTAACCTAAAAAATTTAAGTGATTGCATAATCTTATCAATGCATGCATGATGATAAATGTTTTATGGGTTCACTAAGCTATGAAACATTTTATTTATACATCTGGACCTTGGATAATTGATTCATTCCCTCTCTCAATTATTCTAAAGTATTCCAACAATTGGTATGAGAGCCATCTACTTAATTGGACTAGTTTGAGGGTAATAGAAGCACAAAGATTAAGATGTCAAAAAGATAAGTACCCAAGCTTAATAAAGATAACTTTCTTGCATGGAAATTTTTGAAGAAGCTACACCTTGGAGGACTTGGAGATCATGTAAAATATACCATTACTACTCAGCATGTTGATCCTACTGGAGGTCCAGCTACTAAGGATGTGAAAAAGAAGAAAGAACATAACCAAGCAATGCTTGAGATTGCTTCTACCCTTAGCTATGCCAAATTTGATGATATCAAAGGTATTGACAGTGCAAAGAAAATGTGGTATGCCTTAGCCACCATCTAGGGAGGAGACACTAATGTTCTAAGAGCCAATTCTGAAAATATTAGAGGTAAATTTGATGATATGAGAATGGAAGAAGGCGAAAATATTGCTCAATATGTTGCAAGGAAAAAAGAAGTTGTTAATGCAATAAGAGGAGCTACTAGCACAATAGATGATGATGTTGGAAATATAAGACTTGAGTAACTATTAGGGGAGGGGTGAATCACTTACTACTAAAATAAATCCTAGATCCCTTAGATATCTTACAAAATAAAGTTTGATAACTAAATACTATTGATGCTCGGTAAACAACATAATTTTTTTTAACCCAATAAGTGCTAATTATGCAAATCTTTAAGTGTTATTTGTGATTACCCTTATTTTGATGTAGTTTCAAAAACATAAAATAAAATAACATGAACACATTTGACACTAGGATTTAACATGGAAACCCAATTTGGTAAAAATCACCAATTACAAGTAGTTATTGTTTCCAATCTTCTAAAGTGAGCCCTATTAGTAGCCAATGCTATTAAAGGTTACAAAACACACTATTAGGTGTGATCCTATTAAAGGATTTAATCACCCTATTAGGAGTGGCCTTGTTAGAGGTCTTAAGAAAATTCATTATAACTGCCACCTTGTTAAAGGATTCACAAATAGATGTTAGCCAACTCTGTTAAGAGATTTAGATCACTGCTACAATAGTTAGAGAGTATCAATGAGATGACCTAATTTGAATGCAACTAATTTCTTGATTACAAATCTCTATTCTAGCTTTTAATTGATCCTTCCTGATTGAATATAGCTTTTTTGTTCCACAAGGATATTCTTCTTATCCTTCAAATTTGCTTCCTCTTTCCCTCATTAAATCTTCAATACATTCATAGCTTCTTCACACACTTTATGAATCAAAGACATAACCTTATACTTATATATTCCATATTGTCAATTTAGCTCATATACAACTTAGAATAACTAATATTCATCATCATAGTTGGGTAGAACCAATAGATAAATAAATTAAGCTTAATATGTCAAAATAAGAAAATCCTTCATTAGCTGACCTAGCTTGGTAGACACTGACTCAAAAATGATTTCTTGAGTTAACCAATAGAAGCTCGATTAACCCTACAAAATTACAAAGATTCTTTGGCAATTAAAAGAGCTTGTTTAACACTATTCCATCCAACTTTTCTTCATTAACCGAGTGTACTTAGTTAACACTCATCTTCTATAGACTTTCCTTTGATGCCTGAGTGAACTCAGTAGACATTGTCTTTTGAATTAGGAAAACATAGGAATGCTCGATACACATAGAAAATTGTCTTCACTACTTGAGTGACCTTGACATACATAGACTGATAATGATATGACATTTGTGTAAAATCAAAGACAATAAATAATTAATCAATTGTATCCAATAGTTTATACTATACTAAGAAAATTCTTAAGGATACTACTATCTTTATATGCTATTAGAGTTGCTACAATTCAAGATCTAAGATTTATACCAGGGAATAATCTATCACTTGAAGGTCTAGTAGGTAGGCTCATTGCCTTTGAGCTATCTAACTTTGATAATTACAAACCTAAGAGCATTGAATCTACTTTCAAAGCTAAGGTGTCATTGAAGGAACCTAATGAGAAGAAGAAGAAAAAGATAAAGTATGTATCTAGTGATAGTGATACAAATGAGGAGGATGTAAAACAACTTGACACACTACTAGAAAGAAGATTCCATAGAGGTAAATTCAAGTTCAAAAGTAAGTTACCTATCATTTGTTTCAATTGTAATGAGGTTGTTCATATTGCTTCTAGATATCCAAAAAAGGAGAACTGAAAAAGTAATGACAAGTACAAAAGAAGAAAAGATGAAGATGGCAAGGACTACAAATACAAAGGCAAAAAGTTAGGCTACATTTTTGAAGAGGAAAAAAAAAAGAATTTGATGAACATGATGAAGTGGTGTATGTTGGAGTGAAGGATAAATCTCATGAAGATGAGGCAACTACACGTGTGATTTGTGTGAACAAGCATGATAGAAGGATCATTGATAGTGGGTGTTCACATCACATGACTGGAGACAAAAGTAAGTTCATTACCTTGAATTATTAGGATGGAAATAGTGTAATATTTGGTAATGATGCACAATGTTTGATAAAAGGAAAAGGTTCTACACACATAAAATCTTATGTGAAAATGCTTACTATGTTGAAGGACTTAACTATAATCTCTTCAGTGTGTTACAACTAAATAATTCATAATGTAAGGTTGAGTTTGAAAACAAGATTTCTAAGATATATGACACAAATGGAAAACTAATTGGAAAGGGTGATCTAACTAGGAGTCATCTATTCTATCTTGGCATAGAGGATGCTACTTGTTTGGTTGTAAAATTTGATGATGTGTGGCTATGAAACAAGAGGTTATGTCATCTTAATTTTGATAACTTAGTTAGTATTAGTAACATGAGAATAGTTAGAGATTTTCCTACATTTATGTTTTTGAAATAGATATCTGAGGCTTTCCAAATGTTTAAGTGGTACTTAGCAAGAGTTGAGAATGAATTAGGTAAAAGTATGAAATGTTTGAGATCAGAGGAGGAGAATTTTACATCAAATGAGTTTGAGATGTTCTATACTAATAGAGGAAACAAAAGACATACATCTTCCCCTAGAACCCCTCCACAAAATGGAATTTCTGAAAGAAGGAACAAATCTGTAATGGACTATGCTAGAATACTCATGATGGAGAAATTTTTTGCTTTAAATACTAAACAGAAGTTATAAGTACTACTATCTATACCTTGAACTATATACAAGTCAAGAAAGCTACTCATTTAACACATTTTGAACTATGGTATGGATACTCACCCATTGTAAAATATTTTAAATTATTTGGAAGAAAATGCTATATTCTCAAAAACTTCAGGAGTGGTAAACTAGATCCAAAAGGTGAAAAAGGTATATCTATAAGTTTTTAAATACTAATACTAACAAAGTTGTGGAAAGTGAAAATGTAAATTTTGATGAATATATAGAAGTATTAAAGAGAAAAAATTTCCATAAT
The DNA here is from genome assembly GCA_028749045.1 of Cupressus sempervirens. Classification (NCBI taxonomy): domain Eukaryota; kingdom Viridiplantae; phylum Streptophyta; class Pinopsida; order Cupressales; family Cupressaceae; genus Cupressus; species Cupressus sempervirens. The sequence continues at coordinate 156,704,286 of CM053789.1, forward strand.
CCATTATATTGTACTAGTATGTTTCTGGATTCGATTGTGCTAAGATTTTTACCATCAACGTTTCGAATCACACTACGTGATCCATCATCAGGATGAAGAGCAAGAGAAGCACAAAAGTATATTGTAGATAATGGATGACTCAAGAAAGATATAAAGGGAATAGGCCAAGAAAGATAGCACACACTCCGAGGTTGAAGAAAGAAAATAAATTAAATATAAATATAAATAAAAGAAACATTAAAAAGGGGGGGGGGGGGGGGGGGGGGAATGGACCGAAGGACAAGGGGGTCAATCGAATTCAGAAACATACTAGTACAATATAGAAGTATTGTTGGATATAATTGATTAATTGTGTATTGTATTTGATGCTACACAAATATCATATCATTATCAATTAGTGTATACCAACATAACTTGGGTAGTAAAGACAATTTTCTATGTCTATCGAGCTTTCTTATGTTTGCCTAGTTTAGAAGCTAGTGTCTATCAAGTTCACTCGAGTATTGAAGAAAAGTTTTTAGAAGATGAGTGTTAACTAAGCTCACTTGGTCAATGAAGAAATATTGGATGGAACCAATGTTAACTGAGCTCACTTGGTTGCCAAAGGATCTTTGCAAGTATGTAGTGTTAACCAAGCTTCTATTGGTTAACATAGGAAATTGCTTCTGAGTTAGAGTCTACAGAGCTGGGTCAACTAATAAAGGATTTTCTTGTTTTGGCATATTAAGCTTAATTGATTTATCCATTACATCCAATTGAGTATGATGATGAATATTAGTTATTCTAAATTGCATATGAGTTGACTTGACAATATGAAAGATATAAGTATAAGGTCAAGTTATGGATTTAAAAGAGTGTGTAAAGATTTTATAAATTTATTGAAGATTTAATAATGAAGAGAGCATGTAAATTTGAAGGATAAGAAGAATATTCTTATGGAGCAAAAAAGTTATATTCAATCAGAAAGGATCAAGTAAAACCCAGAACAAAGATCTATAATAAGTAATTTAGTTGTATTAAAATTAGGTCATCTCATTGTTACGCTCTAACCATTGTAGTAGCGATCTAAATCTCTTAACAGAGTTGACTTAATAGCTATTTGTAAATTTTCTAACAATGTTGCAGTTCTATTGAATTGTCTTAAGAGCTCTAACAAGGCCACTCCTAGCAAGGTGATTAAATTCTTTAATAGGGTCACACCTAACAGTGTGTTTTGTAAACTTTAATAGGGTTGGCTCCTAACATGGCTCACTTTAGAAGAGTGAAAACAATAACTTTGCAATTGGTGGTTTTTCTCAAATTGGGTTTCCACATTAAATCCTAATGTCAAACATGTTCATGCTATTTTTTAATGTGTTTGAAAATAAGTTAAAGTAAAGCTAATAATAGATAACATTTAAATATTTTCATAATCAACACTTATGGAGTTACATTATTTTATGTGTGTTTACCTAGCATCAATAATATTTAGTTTTTAGACTTTACTTTGTACTAACATCTAAGGGATTTGGGATTTATTTTAGTAGTAACTAATTCACCCCTCCTCTCTTACATACTCTTCTTATAATTCAAAAAATTAGTATTAGAGATTTTGGTGCTTGCAGAGAAGGTTTCAAGGATCTAATCTAAAAATTAGGATGTCTTCTAGAAGAGAGATTCTCAAGCTAAACAAAGACAATTTTGTAGCATGGCAAGGACTTATTAGGTTACATTTTGATATTATCTATGATTCATGGTGCAAATATCTTGATACTGAATAAAAAACTCCCATTGGAACATTATCTATTGAAAATATTCTGAAAAGAAGAATCATAACATCATCATGATTGATATTGCATCTACTCTTAGTTATGTTAAATTTGATGAAGTCAAAGACTAAAAAATAGCTCATGAGATATGCACCAAACTAAAAATAATATATGGAGGAGATGAAAATGTAAGAAGAGCTAAGGTTGGAAGTCTTAAAGGTCATTTTGATTAGACAAAAATGAGAGAAGATGAGAATATTGCAAAATATGTGGAAAGAATCAAAGCAAGTGTAAGTGCAATCAAAGCATCTAGAGGAGATATTGAAGAGAAAACAATTGTAAGCAAGGTACTTAGAAATATTCTTCCCATTTATGCAATTAGAGTATCTACTATTCGAGAGATGAAATGTGATCCAAATAATAAAATATCTTTGGATGATCTAGTTGGAAGATTGACAACTTTTGAGTTAGATAATTTTGATAACTATGTTTTTAGTTCAAAGGTTATTGAGTTTGCTTTTAAAGCTAAACTCTCACTCAAGGAAAAGAGTAAGAAATTAAAGACTAGTCAATAAAGAAGTAAAGAAGAAGAAACAAAATAAAATTCAAATAGTGATCTTGAATTTTTTGAAGCCCTAATTGCAAGAAAGTATTCCAAAGGCAAAGAAAAATACTAAGGTAAGGTTCCTCTGATATGTTTTTCTTATCAAGAAGTTGGTCACATTGCTGCAAGGTGTCCAAACAAAGAGACCAGAGATGAAAAGAAAAGCAATAAGAAAAAAGGCAAGAAGAATTCTAAGAACTACAAGAACTATAGGGACAAAGTTAAGAAATCTTATTTTATAGCTAAAGATTCTAATAATAGTGAAGATAAAATGGTATATATTGCTGTAAAAGATGAATATGATAATGAAGGAGATAAGATGGCACTTATCTCTCATAGTAGCAAAAATAATATATGGATTATTGATAGTGGCTATTCACATCATATGACTAGAGATAAAATAAAATTTGAGCACATGGAATATTATAATGGAGGTAGTGTGAGATTTCAAAACAGTGAATCTTTTAAAATAAAAGGAAAATAATGTATTTCATTGACTAAAGAAATTATACGTGACAATTCTTATTGGATTGAAGGACTAAAACATAATATATTGAGTGTGACACAGTTGAATAACATTGGATTCAAGGTAGAATACATGAATGGACAGGCCAAACTATTTGATGGGAAAGTAAATCTGGTTTGATCTGGCAAGAAAAAAAAAGGTAATCTATTTTATATTAGTCTTAGTGAATGTTCATGTTTTATTTCTCAAGTAGAACAAATCTAGTTATAGTACAAAAGAATATGTCATGAAAACTTTGACAATGTGGTAAAAATAAGAAAACATAGAAGAGTAAGAGGTATTCCTACTTTGAAGAAACTTGATTTGGGATTATGCAAGAATTGCCAAATTGGTAAGATGGGAAAAACTAATTTCAAAAGAAAAAACTATTAGTTAGAGGAAGTTTTAGAAATTGTTCATAAAAAAATTTGTGGACCTATTGGAATAGAGAGTTATAGTGGAGAAAAGTTTTTCATTCCTTTTGTTGATGACTATTCTAGAATGATGACTATAGTGTATCAAAAAGAAAAATTAGAAGCCTTTCAAAAGTTCAAATGGTATTTGAAAAGAGTAGAAAAATAAACTAGAAAGAGAATAAAATGTTTAAGATCAGATAGAGGTGGTGAATTCATATACAATGAATTCAATAATTTATACATTAAAAGAGGAATTAAAAGACAAGTATCAGTCCTTGGTACACCACAATAGAATTGTATAGATGAAAGAAGAAAAAAATCTATCATGGATTGTGCAAGAAACCTAATGATTGAAAATAATACTGCTATCAAATACTAGAAGGAAGCTATTAGCACTATAGTTCATACCTTGAATAGGCTACGGTTGAAGAAAGGCTCAAAAAAAATCCTTATCAACTATGGTATGGCTAGAAACCTAATGTAAGTTACTTGAAAGTATTTGGCAACAAATATTGATGCAATGCAATACAAACCATGCAGCGAAAACATAACAACAAGAAGCAACAATGCAAAATTTGATACCAAATAATAATAATATATTCATAAAATATAACTGATTACATGCAATGTTCTGGGCTATAAGGACTTCCCGATTATGGTCAGATACAAAGCAAGTAATAGTTCTACAAGATCCCTCAAGATCCAAACCCAAACCCTAGCTAGTCCAGATCCACACTCTAGTAAAAACCCACAATGAAGATCTCAACTTGTGCTCGCAAGGCCACCAAGCTATCTCCTTATTTTGCAAGCCACAACTACTATCTCTATTCTAGCTTCATCCAAGTGTAAACTGCCTCACATTTGACACTTTGTTCACACATTTACAACTCCATCACAATCCTACTATAAACTGCCTCACATTCAACACTCTATTCATAGACTTAGGAAAACTCACTCTTCAGCTACTTCCCACACCCACTCCTCTTCTAAGTGAATGAATAATGACTAAAAACTTCCCCACAACCCCTACTTATACCAATCTAAACCACAAATCAGCCTAAAACAAAAATTAAATGCAAATACATAAATTAAATGCCAAAGTCAGCCTCCTACAACAATTAAATTCCCAAAATTGATGTCTTAGTAAAATCATGATATCTCCTAGCTCTAGATGAATTAGAACTTGCACTTCAAACCATAGTTAGAATTCTAGGCCCTCTTGAATCCCTAAAATTTTCATCCTTTAGTTCATTATAGAAAATTATTTATTTGGCCTATAACAAGATCCAAATTCCTAAGCAAGGTCAAACTCCTCCCAGACCATGTCAAGCAACCAAAGACCATGCCGAGCAACCAAGACCATGCTAAGCTCCAAGACCATGCTGAGCTCCAAAGACCATGCTGAGCTCCAAGATGATGCTGAGCTCCAAAGACCATGCCAAGTCCCATAGGCCATATCGAGAAACTAAAGACCATGCCGAGTAACCAAGACCATGCTGAGCAACCAAGACCATGCTGAGCTCCAAGACCATGCTGAGCTCCAAAGACCATGTTGAGCTCCAATCCTTCTTTGCATGAGTACCATTCCAAACACCCTCCAAAGCAACTACTGAGCATCCTCCCATGAATTCCAAAGTAGTCACCAAGTAAATCCAAGATGCTCCTGCATCAAACTCCCCAAGTAAATAGAAAAGTTTGTCCCACACTTTGATGCCCAGAGAAAGAGCAACAAACAAATTCATCCTTACCAAAGGCTTCCACTCCAATAGGGATAAGAAAAAAAATTTGCACATCATCCACATCCACATCATTTTGTCAAACACTAGAATCTCATCCAACCAATCATCATGCTCACACTTAGAAATTTAATGCTTCATCAGCAAACCCCAATCCATATCAACAACTAGTGAATCCATACCAGCAACAACCAAATCCACATCATTGACAATATAAAGATCTCCATCAACACATGCCAAACTCTCAACACCAACCATCTCATTGCTCACAACAAGATGCTCTGTAACACACAAATCACCACCAACAGCAACTAGATCATCCACAACCAAGCACTCTACAATTTCCATGTTAGACTCAACCAACTGATCATGAAAACCAACCTGTATCCCAAAATCAACAAGGTTAGGAATATATTCAGCAAAAAGTTCTAGTTATTTTTCAAGTTTTTTATCATACTCCACAAACTGATCAACAAAACCAAACTCTTCCACCTCGACCTTGTTATGCCATCTTCTCTCACAAACAAGTCTCTTAATTGGCCAAATGACTCTCTTCTGGATCGGTGGACTCCAACTCCACAAATTGCTATTTAATTCCTTCCTTACCCCATCCTTGACACAATCAGCCAAGCTAGCTTCAAATTGAGTAGTCATCTAAGAAAACCTCCTCTCCACCACATCACAAAGATTTGAAAGCATCTTAGGGTCCAATCCTCTCAGAGCCATCTCCCAAGATCTTCAAAAACCCTCTACAATAAATCCTTTCCACCCTCCTTGTGACAACCTTGAATTGTTTGCAAGTCAGATCATAACCTGCCACCTTGCATGAACAATCATGAAACACATCACAAGTCTAGGACCATAGATCTGTAATCCACAAAAACTCTACGATCATGCCTCAACAAGATCAAACTTCCATCTTCACATCCATTGATCAATTTGCATGTCCTCCCAAGGTCCTAGTGTAAACTGCCTTAGCTTCGGTGATCTATGTACACACTCAGGAACAACCTTCACTCTAATACCACCTAATGCAGTGCAATACAAACCACGTAGTGGAAACACAACAAGAAGAAGCAACAATGCAAGATCTGATACCAAATAATAATAATATATTCATAAAATATAATTGATTACATGCAATGTGTCAGACTATAAGGCCTTCCCAATTACAGCTAGATACAAAGCAAGTAATAGTTCAGCAAGATGCCTCAAGATCCAAACCCAAACCCTAGCTAGTCCATATCCACACTCTAATAGAAAACCACAAGGAAGATCTCAACTTGTGCTCACAAGCCCACCAAGCTATCTCCTTATTTTCCAAGCCATAGCTACTAGCTCTGCTCCAACTTCATCCAAGTGTAAACTACCTCACATTTGGCACTTTGTCCACACATTCACAACTCCATCACAATCTTCCTATAAACTGCCTCACATTTGGTGCTCTATTCATAGACTCAGGAAAACTCACTCTTTAGCTACTTTCCAAACCCAATCCTCTTCTAAGTGAATGAATAATGACTAAAGACTTCTCCACAACCCCTACTTATACCAATCTAAGCCACAAGTTGGCCCAAAACACAAATTAAATGCAAATACATAAATTAAATGCCAAAGTCAGCCTCCTACAACAATTAAATTCTCAAAATTGATGTCTTAGTACAATCATGATATCTCCTAGCTCTAGATGAATTAGAACTCACATTTCAAACCATAGTTAGAAATCTAGGCTCTCTTCAATCCATAAATTTTTCATCCTTTAATTCATTATAGAAAATTATTTATTTGGACTACAACAAGCACCAAATTCCTAAGCAAGGCTAAACTCATCCCAGACCATGTCAAGTAGCCAAATACCATGTCGAGTAACCAAGACCATGCTAAGCGACCAAAACCATGCTGAGCTCGAAGACCATGCCAAGCTCCAAGACCATGCCAAGCTCCAAAGACCATGCTGAGTCCCATAGACCATACCGAGCAATCAAATACCATGCCCAGTAACCAAGACCATGCTGACCAACCAAGACGATGCTGAGCAACCAAGACCATGCCGAGCTCCAAGACCATGCCAAGCTCCAAAGACTATGCTGAGCTCTAATCCTTCTTTGAACGATTACCAATCCAAACATCCTCCAAAGAAACTACTAGGCCTCCTCCCATGAACTCCAAAGTAGTCACCAAGTAAATCCAAGATGCTCCTACATCAAATATTCTATCTTGAAAGAATCTAGAAAAGGAAAATTTGATGTACAAGGTGATGAAGACATATTTCTAGGATACTCCTACAAAAGTAAAGCATACAAATGTTTTAATTTTTCTACTCATAAAATAATAGAAAGTGCACATGTTAGAATTGATGAGTTTGCAAAAAATAGTGAAGAAGAAAGCAACGAGGAGCTTTATAGAAGATTTTTTTACTATGAACTTGATACCCTACCAAACATATCTAAAATAAAGAAGGCTTCATCTCGTGGGTCCCCAAAATCTCCAATAGTTATTGAGTTATAGATAGTGCAATTTGAGTCATAGTCTGAAGGATCTGAGTCACACTCAAAGGCTATCGAGCTAGTTTAAACTGATTATGATAGACTTGAGTCATAGATAGTGGGACCCAAGCTTGATACTGAAGTTCATGATGAAAATAGTGGAAGTCAAAGAACCTATGTTTAGCAAGGTATATTAGAAGGCATCATGTTCCTAATTAGATCATTAGAGACAAATTTGATGGAATAATGAAAATGAAAAAATTAAAAGTACATGTTTACTTGTTGAATCTGAACCTAGAAATGTTAAAGATGCTCTAAATAATGAAAGTTGGGTTGAAGCAAAAAATAAAGAGATAGAATAGATAGAAAAGAACAAAACTTGGACTATTGTTCCTAGACCCAAGGATAAAAATATAATTGGCATAAAGTGGGTGTTCAAAAATAAGCTAAATGAAGATGGAAAAGTTTCCTAAAACATGACAAGACTTGTATTTAAAGGTTATTCTTCAGAAGAAGGTATTGATTATGGTGAGACTTTTGCTCCTATTGCAAGATTAGGAAGTGTTAGAACTTTACTAGCATATACAACACACAAAGGATTCAAAGTATATCAAGTGGATGTTAAATCTACTTTCTTGAATGGAATTCTTGATGAGGAAGTCTACATTGAATGACCAAAAGGTTGTTTTAGGTCCCAACAAAAGAGACATGGTTTGCAAGTTACACAAAGCATTATATGGTCTCAAGCAAGCTCCCAGAGTGTGGTATGAAAGACTTCATAATTACTTTGTACATATTGGCTTTCAAAGAACAAATGATAATAGTAGTCTATATATCAAAGAAGGACCGGATAAGAAGATTGTGTTGGCAGAAATATTTTTTGGAGACACTTTATTCATAGGAAATGATGCCTTGTGAAAAGAATTTCTAGAAGAAATAAGTAAAGAATTTGAGATGTCCATGTTTGGTGAGATAAAATTCTTTGTTGTGTTGCAGATATAGTAGAAAAAAATGGTATCTGCATCACTATATTTATATATATATATATATATCAAGGAGTACTAAAGCAATTTAGAATGGAAGATTCAAGACCAGTTGGAACACCTATGTCTACTAGACATAAGCTTTCTAGGAATGATGATTCAAAAGAAGTAGATCATAACACATACAAATAAATGATTGTAAAATTGTAGTATGTAGTACATACAATGCCTAATATTATACTAGTAGTTGGTATGGTGGAAAGATTCTCAACAAATCCCAGAGAAAATCACATGATGGCAATCAAAAGAATCATGAGATATCTAAAAGATACTTAAGACTATGACTTATGGTAAAAACTTAGAGGCAATTTGGACTTGAAGGTGTTTACTAATGCTGATTAGGCAGGAATTCTTTATGACAGAAAAAGCACTAGTGGTGGAACATTCTTTCTCAGTAAAAGACTAGTGTCTTGGACAAGGAAGAAATGAAATTGCATCTCTTAATCCATTGTAGAGGCAGAGTATGTGGCACCAATAGTTAATTGTTCTGATATTGTTTGGTTTAAACAATTTTTGGAAGGAATAAAGATAGAGATCAAGGATCCAATAGTCATATACTGTGACAACACTAGTGTAATCAATATATCAAAGAATCTAGTGATGCATACCATAACAAATCATATTACTATAAAATATCACTTCTTAAGAGAGTTTTCATAGAATAAAAAAGTTAGATTGGAATATTTTAATACAAAATAATAGATTATAGACATATTCACCAAGCCATTACCTAAAGATGCATTTCTTTATCTAAGAGGTAAGCTATGGGTCATTCTTCTATCTAAAGCTCACTAAATAAAATTTAGTAATGCATCAACCAAGATAAAGTTGAAGATCAATCAGTTGGTATAGAATTGACAAGAGCATATTGCAAATGAATTAGTACTTAAGGTACATTGATATTAATAGAGTTGTTGCCTTTGGTATGTGTTGTCAAAGAGGAAGAAGTTTTCTATAATATTTCATAGAAATTTTTGTCATTCCAAAGAAGGAAAATATTGCTATAAGAGGGAGATGTTTTGTATCATAGAAACTTTATGAAGAAATATTTGTGAGGAAGAATGAACTTGGAAAAAGATGTTGCAGACAAAGGGAGAAACTCCAAATAGGAAAGAGCTCATATTGGCAAAGGGAGTTCTCATGAATAAAACTAAGGATATGTTCCTTACTTTATTCCTGTCCCACAATTTTATTGTGTTATGACATGTTGTGTTGCCATCAATGCCAAAGAGGGACATTGTTGGATACAATTAATTAATTGTGTATTATCTTTAATTTCACACAAATGTCATATCATTATCAACTAGTGTATATCAAGATCACTTAGCCAATGAAGACAATTTTTTGTGTCTACCGAGCATTCTTGTGTTTACCTAGTTTAGAAGACAATGTCTAGTGAGTTCACTCAAGCATCAAAGAAAAGTCTACAAAAGGTGAGTATTAATTGAGCTCACTCGATCAATGAAGAAAAGTTTGATGGAACTAGTGTTAATAAAGCTCACTCAGTTGTCAAAATATCTTTTCAAGTATACAGTGTGAACCAAGCTTATCTTGGTTAACACAAGAAATCACTTCTAAGTTAGTGTCTACCAAGCTAGGTTAGCTAATGAAAGATTTTTTTGTTTTGGAATATTAAGATTAATTAATTTATCCATTGGTCCCATCCAATTGTGTTGATGAATATTAGTTATTCTAAGTTTCATATGAGCTGACTTGATAATATGAAAGATATAAGTATAAGGTCAAGTCATGGATTCAAAAGAGTGTGTGAAGATGCTATGAATATATTGAAGATTTAATAATGAAGAGAGGAAGTGAATTTGAAGGATAAGAAAAATATCCTTGTGGAGAAAAAAAGCTATATTCGATCAGGAAGGATTAAGTACAAACTAGAAAAAAGATCTATAATCAATAATTTAGTTGCATTCAGATCAGGTCATCTCATTGTTACTCTCTAACCATTGTAATAGTGATCTAAATCTCTTAACAAAGTTGGATTAACAACTATTTATAAATCCTCTAAAAAGGTGGCAATTTTATTGAATTGTCTTAAGACCCCTAACAAGGCCACTCCTAACAAGGTGACTAAATCCTTTAATAGGGTTGGCTCGTAATAGGGCTCACTTTAGAAGAGTGAAAATAGTAACTAGTTGTAATCGGTGATTTTTTCTAAATTGGGCTTTCATGTTAAATCTTAGTTTCAAATGTGTTCATGCTATTTTATTTTATGTGTTTGTAACTTAGTTAAAGTAAGGATAATCATAGATAACATTTAAACATTTGCATAATTAACACTTACAGAGTTACAACATTTTATGTGTGTTTATCAAGCATCAATAGTATTTAGTTTTCAGACTTTACTTTGTAGTGACATCTAAGGGATTTGTGATTTATTTTAGTAGTAACTAATTCACCCCTTCCATCTCAATTACTCCTCTTATATATCCAACAAGTATATGAGGCTAAAGCTATGAGAGAACTAGAAGAATACAAATCATTTGAATACTTTTATGAAGGAATTCCTAATGAAGAGGATGCTACAAATCAAGCTACAAACCAACAACAAGTTTCAATGACTACCAAGTCACATACTCTGAATGTCAAGTTGCATTCAAGAACTAAGCTACACTTAGATGTTGAGTTATAGAATGAAGTTGAGGCATATTTTGATTTTTAGATTAGTATACATGAAAAAGATGTTGAGCTACCTAATAAAGATGTACATAGTGACTCTAAAGTTGAAAAACCAAATGAAGAAATTAGTGTTGAACTAAGATTGTCAAAATATGTTAAGAGACATCATCTTATTAACAAATTATTGGAGACAAAGATGCTAAACCAATAAGAAGAAATAGATTGAGAAATGATACATGTTTACTGAGTATGAAAGAACTCAAATCAGTAAGAGATGCATTAGAAGATGTGGACTTGAGTAAAGCCATGGAAGATGACTTTGAACAAATTGAGAAAAACAAAACATGGACTCTAATTCCTAGACCAGAAGAAAAAAATGTGATTGACACTAAGTGGGTGTTCAGAAATAAGCTAGACGAAAATCATGAAGTCACAAGGAACAAGGAAAGATTAGTCTACAAAGGTTATCCACCAAAAGAAGGAATTGACTATGGAGAAATTTTTGCTCCTATTGTTAGATTGGAATGAGTAATAACTCTACTTTCTTATTTTGCATACAAAGGTTTCAAAGTTTATCAAATGGATGTTAAATCTATATTTCTGAATGGTATATGAAAGGAATAAGTTTACATAGAAAAACTAGAAGGATTTGTTGATGGTAACAATAAGAACATGGTATGTAGCTTATACAAAGCTTTATATGGTTTGAAACAAGAATGAGGAACATGGTATGAAAGAATTCATAAGTATGTTGTGAAGATTGGATTTGAAAGGACCGATGATAACAATCTTTACACGAAGACATAGAAAAGAAAAGGTGTTTTGTTATTTAAAATTTTTCTTGAAGTTCAAGACACTTTTTGTAAGGTTTTTGCAAATGAAATGAAGCAAGAATTTGAGATGTCTATGTTTGGAGAGATCAAGTTTTTTGTGGATTTGCAAGAATATTAGATGAAATATGGTATATGCATTACTCATTCAAAGTATGTTAAGGGAATATTGAAAACTTTTGGATTGGAGGATTCCAACCTAGTAAGTACACCTATGGTTATAGGATACAAATTGTCAAAGAATGATGATTCAACCAAGATGAATCAAACATTGTATAGGTCTATGATTGGAAAATTATAATATGTAGTACATAGCAGACCTAATATTGTATTATGTGTAGGGATACTTGCAAGAATCTCTGCTAATCCAATGGGAGAATCATCTAATAGCTATAAAGAGAATAATGAGATATCTAGAGGAATAGAGGAGTATAGTCTATACTATAAGAAAAATGAGAAATTTGAATTAAGAGCCTATACTAATGCTGATTGGGATGGAAACATTGATGAAAAAAAAAAGCACCACTAGAGGAGTATATTTCTTAGACAAGAGGCTAGTTACATGAACTAGCAAGAAACAGAACTACACTTCACAATCTACTACTGAAGCTGAATATGTTGCTATTGCTGTAAATAGTATGAACATTCTATGGATCAAATAGCTACTCAAAAGTATGATGGAAGAGATCATAGAACTAGTGATACTTTATTGTGATAATAAAAGTGCTAGAAATATATCAAATAAATTTGTGATGCACACAAAGACTAAGCACATTGCAATCAAGTATCATTACTTGAGAGAATTAGTTCAAGATAAAGAAGTGAAGATGGAATATGTTAACACAAAAGAACAAATTTTTGATATCTTCACAAAAGAATTACCTAAGGTGCTCATGAGTATCTAAGAGGTAAACTAGGGGTGATACCCTGTCAAAGGCTATCTAAGTAACAAAAGGAGTACCCTACATCAAAGAAGCTGATTTTTCATACGTTACAGATTGATGCAATGAATCTTACTTTAGGAGTTGCCTAAAGTAATCAAAGAGATGGAGCTACAAATTAGTCACAAGAAAGGTGACAGAGGAAGAACTTGAAGAAGTTTGTATCTGCATGTTAAGATGACAAGCCTTTGGAATTGTTGTTAAAGAGGGAGAATTACAAGAATGAATACAAATGATCAAAGGAAAAAATAAGAGGAAGATAGTTATTGACAAGGAGAAATACAAGAGATTGGAGATTGAATAAAGAGGGATAAACCCTAACAGATACCTAGTAATAGGGAGATAATTGTAGAGGGAGATATAAGAAGTAATTCAAATAGAGTTATAAGGATGACACAAAGGAGTTTTGTAACCTATTTAGAAAAAGAAAGTTGCTAATAGAAGAAGGAGAGATTTCAATACAAGGAATTATTTTCTTTTTGTTATTTTGTTGGTCTTATTATTTTAAACCAAGTTAGTTTGGTTGATTAGTTGGGTTTGCCATGAATGCCAAAGAGGGAGATTGTTAAAAGGAGATTTTTGAAAATAGATTGATACAAGTATGCTCAATATGTTTCAATAATTATTTTGTCATTGTGTCAATCCTACTATTTTCTAGTAAGACAACTCCTTACAAGATTCAAGTACTATCACTTATTTGATTAATGAAGAGAATTTGATCAAAAGATGTAACAATGGAACCTAGAGGAAAGGTTGAGTTATGTTATGTAAAAGAGTACAAGAATCAGCTAAGACAATCATAACATGATGTATTGATAATCTACTTAGGGCTACAAAGGCTAGTTACACTAAGTTTAGAAGAACAAGTTAAACAAATTTTGTCTACAAAGCTTGACTAAGTGGATAGTAGGTGTTGAGCAAAGTCAGTGCAAGCCAAGCAAAAAATTAGTTTGACCCAAGTAAAAGTCTATTATAGTGTATGCTGACTAAAACTGTGAATGCCAAGTAATGTTTGGTTAATGTCGAGCACTAGTAAACTATAGTTCATGCCAAGTGATTCAATAGAGGATGTCAAGCAACATAGTCTATGTGGAGCATTAAAAGATAGTTAATGTCAAATGGGTGCATTGCTTAGAAAATCATGAATTCAATGGATCTATGCCAACAAGTTTATTTTCTTGGATTGTGTAAACTAGATGGAAGATAAGATTGATGAGCTAGTGGCATAGAATTCAAGCTAAACCATTTTGAGGCAAATTCAAAGAGGATTCAAGGAGAATTATTTAGAAGAGATGAAATAAGGGGTAGATTCATTGAATCCTACCTAATCTATCCTAACCCTAAATTGGATGATGGAGAATGAATGAAAAAGATCTAAATTTCCTATTTATAGGGATGTGTAGTCAAAAGCAAGAGTTGTCATCTATGAGAACCAAAAGAGGACACAAAGTCAAGGGTTTTTCTCCATCAAGTGATCTAAGAGAATAGTCTACATCGACATGTTGAGAAAAAAGGCTTAAGGATATTAATGCTTGAAGGTTGAACAAGCTATTAGAGATGAAATGCGTGAGGCTAAGCTAACAGGAAGACTGAAATAGAGATCTATAATTTGCAAATGAAGTTGTATGTTGTTATTAGATCAAGTCTTATTGTTACTCTCTAATAATTATATCAGTCTAGGGTAAATACTTTGGATTAAGGTTGACCTAAAAATAATTTGTAAATCCTTTAACTAGGTGACATTCCAAGTGAATTGTCTAAAGTCCTCTAACAAGGCTCATTGCTAACAAGGTGATTGAAATCCATTAACTGGGTCACATTTAATAGTGTGTATTATAATCTTTAACAGGGTTGGCCTTTCATCGGGCATCACTTTAGAAGAGTGAAAGAGAGTAGCATGTTATTGGTGGTTTTTCCCAAATTGGGTTTCTATGTAAATCATTGTGTCAAATATTTTGCTGAATTTATTATATTTCATGTTTACATTTTTACAAATTTATTTGATAGTAACCTACAAGTTTTAAGTGATTGCATAATCTTGTGGATGCATGCATGGTTCTAAATGTTTTATGGGTTCACTACATTGTGAAAAAATTTATTTATACATTTGGACCTTGGATAATTGATTCAACCCCCCCAGTTATTCTAAAGTATTCCAACATATGACTGCAGTATAAAGTTAGCCTATTAAATCTTATAATTGATCACTTCTGGTGATCTTCCCTATTAGGAGAAATAAGGACTATTAGGTCCACCTTGTGAAAGGATTTTTAAAATACAATTAAGTATGAACTCAGTTAGGATATTTGTACAAGATTGTTAAGTCCACCTTGTTAGAGGATTTGACTGATGCACCTATTAGGATGAAGTAGTAGTAGATCTATTATTTCCAACTCTATTTGTTGAATGAGATTCCTTTTTTGTAAACTGATCACCTTGTTGTGATATATAAGACTCTAATTTTTCTTATACTACTTGTAGCCTTTGTCTTTTAATTCACACTCATACTACTTCTTACTTGTTACAGAATCACATTTGGATATGACAACATGTATTACATATATACCAATCCAAATCATTATCTTCTAGAGTTGGCTACAATACCAATTTCCTTGTAATTCACTAAGTTGGCTCACTGCTAAAACTAGGGTATTGAAGATCACTCAGGTGATGTTTGAACACTCAAAAACATTGTCAACTCAACAAGCTCTAGCACTTAGTTGACATTGATATATGGTCCACATTGATCACTTAGGAGTGGCTTGAACTTGGTTAGCACTTCACTTGGTAACTTAGTAAACACTAAAGAACTTCATAAGCATTGAATGAATTGGTTGAAACTATAGCTTGATCAAAACTACCTTCATTATCCTTCATTAATATTGCCATCTTGACAAACATTGATAAGCTCAGTTAACACTACATAGATAGGTTAAACACTACTTCATTCTTCTTAATTAATATTACCAACTTGGTAGACACTGATAAGCTCGGTTAACACTATAGAGTTTTCTTAACACTAATTCCTACATGGTTTACACTGATGAGCTTGGTACACTTTGCAAAGCTCGAAAGACTCTATTTACTACCTGTAGAGCTTAGTAGCCTCTTCATACTCTATTTGGAGCTCAATTTATACTATACTCTACCTCTAAAGCTCAGTAGCAATTATAAGGCTTGATAGCAACTATTAACTATATGCAAAGCTCAATAAGTAATGTAATCAATCAATTTGATTAAGTGTTTAGTCAATAACTAAAAAATGATTTGACCATAAGGTCAACACTATCTATCCACCATTGTTTTATATTCTCTGTAAACTTTTCATCTAAGAATCACAATTTATCACACTTGAATGGATTCCTTATTGGCTTTGATGGTTTTTCAAATTCAATTCTCATTGGAAAATGATCTGATGAAGCGTGAGATAGAATAAATGCTTTTATAGCTAAATCAATTTCACTCATATATCCCTTACAAATAAATCTCTCTAGTATTTCTACTATATTACAAAAGTTGAGCCTTCTATTATTTCATGTCTATATTTTGGTGTTTTTTGATATATCCATTAAATAATTATCTTTATACCATGCTCTAAAATTTGAGATTTCTTGAGTTACTTTGTGTAAACCTGCAAACCTTTCTTCCAAATATAAGGTAATGTTAAAGTGTCCTCCCAAAAGGAAATTGAAACCCACATTTGATTCCATAAAAGCACTAATTTCTTTTCATAATTCTTTCTTTTCTCCTCTTGAAGTTGGTCCATAACATTGATAATCATTAATTGTAAATTATTTGTAAGACTATGTTAGAAATAGTAGCTCACTAGTAGAACTAGGAGGGGGTGAATCAGTTAGACAACAATTTGAAAAATTAAACCTCTTAATCATTTGACCAAAGAAAAAAATGAACATAAAGAAACGTGCATATACAATTACACTAGATATGTTGACTAGGGAAACCCTTGACCAGAGGGAAAACCCCACTGGGAATGATGCCCACAAAATAATGTACTAATTTGAATATTCCTTGTTAGAGGATAGACCCAGTTAGGAGTCTATTACAACACTTAGTACAAAGAGTCCCTGTTAGGAGACTTTGAATCCCTATTAGAAGTTTCCAACCCTATTAGGAGTTGTGGAAGGCAGCTAGACCCACTGTCCAAATAGCTTTAGGATTAGATCAGTGAACCCACTATCCAATTGATCTCAATGCTATTCCTTTTAGAATAATAGATGTTGAACAATCTCTTATCTCTTCCCTTTTCTAGTATGTTAGACTTCTTTACTCTTAGATCATGCAATTAGATCTAGAACTTAGCAATAGTAACCCTTAAGGTCACTTACACACATTAGTAGATTACTCTACTCTTCTACTTCATAATTCACAAGTTGTTTCTATTTCTTGATCTCAATGATGATTTCTAAAACTCAAAAAACATCTTTCCTTTATACCACACTCAATACTAATTCCTTGAGTCTGCTCCATACTTTATTATAAGTTATATAGATGAAATACACATTTAATTAAATGTTATCAGCTCATAGTTATACACAAAAATTCACATGTGTGATTTCCATACCTATGCACTTGCTAACATCATCAGTGGTTACTATCCTTCCTCTAGTTAAATGCACAACCCTTCATTCTAATTACAATGTGCTATATCAATCATATAATATAAACTATTTTCCCAATGCTTTGTTTCCCTACGATTCTCTATAAATTATTAATATCTTATGTACATTGTCGATTCAAACTATGTGCACTAGCCCACATGTCAAATACATGTTGTAGCATATGCTGGTAACTGCACATAGGTTGATACATAATGTGATGTCTTTAATACATAAATCTCAGTCTACTACTATGTTAGTCTTTTGCAGACTTATTGCTATGTTGTCATCAATAAAAAACATTGTCATAACACTATTTTGTAATGCTCCCCCATAGCAACAACATTCATGCTAATAGACTATTCACTGTCATGCCTGACCACTACTTGGGTTTTACTGCATATTATGACTTTGTGGTTATAAGTTTATTTTCTGATGTTGTGATCATATTATCTGCAGAACATGGTTTTTATAGTTTTTGGAACATGTGTTTTATGTCAGAACATATTGCTGTCTCAAGATTATCATGTTAGATATCTCTGATTTTATGTTATTGTAGTGTAAGCACAATACTTTTGGATTAATATTAGGAAATTTTATTTCAGTTCGATTTGACTTATCACCTAAGAGAAATACATATTTAATTGCGATGTTATGCTTCAATTTGTGTTTTATTGATGCATAAATGTTAAATTATTTGCTTGCTTCAAATACATATGTTTTTTTTATACAGACTTGCATAGTTTTGATTTCAGAGCATTCGGTCATTTGTAGCGATTATGGAGAATATAACCCTAATTTTATTTACTTGTGATTTGTGATATTAGTAGGGTTATTTTTATTAATATGTTATGTAATTCTAATTGGATTGATTATCCTAAAATATTATCTTTGTGTTTATAAGGACTAAAATATCCTAATGGTTCTAGAATATATATATATATATATATTGATATTTTGTTTTTTGTTTTTTTTTAAAAATGGGTTTACAACCCCTGGCTTATACCATTTACCTATAGCCTATGTTATATCAAATGTTTTGATTATTTAAATTGAGGTTTATACTTCCCTAAAACCCTTATGGGTTTCGAATGCAAACTTAGGGATATTTATGCATTGTACCTTGCCAAATACATGGCGGTGGTAGCGAACTGCCATATACATGGACTTTGCAGAGTTAAGTCTATTGAATACCATTTTGTAGTGGGGCTTTAATGGAATTGAAGTTCTCAGTTGCCATATCCTTGCAAGTTGGGCTTTGTGGAAGTAATGCTGATATTTTGGTATTTTTGTTCTAATTATGCATTCCACCTGTGTTTGGTTGCTGAAGGGTCGACAATATGCATGGTTTTAGTTGGAAGGAGATATTGTCTTGTGAGGCTGAACAGGGTTTTATTTCTCATGACAAGTAATTGTATTGCTTTCTCTGCAAAATTTCATACCTGTTGGTTAGTATTCAATTAGGAAGTGTGGTTTGGAATTCTTTTCATTTCAGCTTCGACAACAAGTTTTAGTGCAGAGCCAGTATTGTGTTGTGCATTTCACCTTCAGTAATCTGAGGTAGGGGGCATTTTCTAACTTAAATATTTTACGGCTCTGTAGTGTTAGTTGTTGAAGGAAATATGAGATCTATGTTTTAAAATACATACTTATCAATATCCAAGTATGGGTATTCATAGGTCTGGGCATTTGGAGGTGCCGAGCTCTGTAAATATTCATGTTTGGTTGTGGGTAAGGTGTATTTTTTGTTTAAAATGGGTCTTTCCATTTAAAGTTTTATATAAATTTGAGGATCTGTATGTGTGTTCTGCTTTGTGTTTGATGTTGTGAGTTTTAGTTTTGATCTCGGCCTGATTGTTAAAGAACAATTTCTAGATATGTATATACTTTTGTTAGTTTTTACAAAATGGGTTATAGTTTCTTTTATACTCGAAGAGTCAAGATGTGTGAGAAATTCATGTTCACGATAGATAGCATGATGGAAAATTGTATTATAGCATATAAGTGTTTTATTGTTAAAAAAAAACTTTTATCGTACTCTGTGAGTACCCATGTAGCATAGCTCACTTGAACTATACTTATGTAAAAGGCACGACCTCAGTCTCAGGTTTACTTTAAATACAAGCTCAAGATCACAGTTGAGAGCTGAGGCATTTTGTCAAATGGTTAACCTGAAACATTATAATGTTAATTTCCTTAGTTTAGATCTGAGACATTTCATCAAATGGTATGTATGCGTGATATAGTAAACCATAGTTTTCGATTTGCTGTTGATTATATGAGACATGGTAGATTTGATGTCCTATTTGTGATTGAAATCATAAGTGGATGTATTGTGTCGAACATGGCAAGTGATAGAGGTTTCAAAATGTGTTAGTCATAATGTGGTCGATATCATTATTCATGGCAGGTACATAATGTGTTTAACAAAAAACTCTGTTACATGAAACATATCACATACACACAGATGTGTTGTGTAGATTGTTCTATGGTTTAAAGTTTATTATAGTAGTTCACAGTAGACCTTACATGAAATGCTGTTTTGTTGAAACCTATGTTACAACTTTTATATATGTATATGAACAATAATAGACCAATGAGAACATTGAAACCATAGCAGTTGGTTGAATAGATAAGCATTATCATTTTGTCAAATAGTAATCTTGAAATGTAAACATAGTGTAATTTATTTTATGACAGCATAATATTTATTACATTAATTATCTTTTGTAAAGCAACATGTATGAAGATGGCAATATGATTTGATTTTGAATTTGTAATTGTGTTGATCTAGTTATAGTTTGAACTGGGTGCTTGGATATTGTAAAATAGTTGTGTAAATTTAAGTGGTTTAGTTTATGAGCTATTCTTTTAAAAGAAAAAAATAATAGAACTTTCCATTGGATATTCATATGTATAGCTGAATAAATAGTAGCATGGTTATTGATCTGATGTTAAAATTGTCAGAATTTGGACATTTTGAAATATGTCTGTTAAAATGAAGTAATTCATAAACATATATATATATATATATATATATATATATATATATATATATATATATATGATGTTTTAAAATAAAATGCTTCGAAATAGAATTCTTTCATTATGTAATTGCAATCTACTATTTACTTGCATTCAAATTTGTTGGCAGATTATTTATGCATTGGAAATTTGATTTCAATGGAAAAGATGGCATAATGATATATGTTAGATAAGAATTTTTAGATTGAACAAGAGTATCATATTTAATATAATTTTATTATCTTAGTCATTTTGGAAAGATTAATTAGTTTATTACGACAGCAGGGGACAATGGTATAGTATTAAGATTGGTAGATATCATTAAAGTGATATGTCAGCTTAACTTTATTATTGGAAATATAATTAAAGTGACATGTTAGTTTAATTATATTTATGTGATTTTAATATGCTCTTGTTGTTATGGTAACCTAAGTTACTTTTGAAATTGGCAGTATAAGATATGTTTCAAATCGATTAAAGGATGTAGAATCATGTTGTATACTAGTTTATATCTGTTGCATGAACATTCTTTTGTAAATTTTCTTGATGTGTATTTTAAAAATAGCTGTGATGAACATATATCGAGGTGGCTGAATTTGGTTCATCCTATTTAGTTAATTAATTTAGTGATAACTTTAAAATGAATTGGGTGGGTTAATTACATATAAAAGATAATTGGCCTTACCTATGACTTAAACCTATATGGTTAAGTACAGAGAACAAGGCATATCTTTATTTTGTCGTTGACAAGTATAATAGAGAATACCATTATGTGTTGAATATGAGCATACCATACATGGATGTAGAATCTTTGTGTTATAATGATAACACCTCAGTATATATATGCTTCATTTACGGATTATTCTTAGTGCGAGTTTAATTTTGCTTTGTTAAGTAAATGTTTACTTCTTGCAAATTAATTTTGAAACTGCACTATGTTAAGTGAATCAAATAACTGCATTATGGATATGTATATGTTTAAATCTAACATGTATGCAGGTTGATTACGCTTTTCAACTCAGCGTGTACTAAGCCCCTTTTCTGTGTTTGTTTCATTCTATGTGGTTTTTAGGCGTTTCAAGATTGTTTAGCAAGTAACCAAAGATGACTATTGAAGTTACTATTTGAAATAGCATTAGGGTCCCTATGTTGGACATAGGTGTTTAGAAATGATGTTGTACTACATTATTGTACTGAACTCGATTTGTATCAAAATCATTATGGAAACATATTTGGATGATATTATATTTCTTATTGAGGATTTCAGATTGAGAATGGTTCAATCTATGTATATGTACTTGTATTAAGAAGATTTTAATATAAAAAATTATTGCATTTATGGTATTTGTTCTTTGTTTTCTATTCTTTCAGTTATGTTTACTGAGGCAATACATTTGGTATTAAAGGTAGGTTAGAATAACTAGGACTCTTGGGTTATAGGGTTTAACCCGTTATCGATGCGTTATTAACTAATAATTGTTTTCAGATTGCTATCATGCCTCCCGTCACTAGAGGAGCTCAAGGATGTGGTATTCCTGAGGATAACCTTGCTGGTAGAGGTAGAGACAGGGGTAGGGGCCGTGGTAGAGGTCCTAGGCACTAGAATTTTGCTGGGAATGATCAATTTTATTAGAATGCTGGGGTTGGAAACAACCAGGATAATCAGGCAGATCTAGCTATGGTACTTCAGAGGATACTAGAATGTCTCAATAATATTGAGGCTAATAACCAGATTCCTAGTGGGGGAGCGAATGATAGGAGACCTCTTATGCAGGTTCCTATTAAGGAAGATCCAGTGGCTAGAGCTCAGCTCAATGATCTTTCCAAGATGAAAGGACCATTATTTTATGGTACAGAACAGGGTACAGTGACAGAAGCTTGGCTTCTGAATATTGAGTGATGCTTTGTCTTACACTGTTACTTGAGTAATGTGAAGGTAAGATGGATAGTTATGCATTTGAGAGGATTTGGTTCCTTGTGGTGGGAGCAAGAGTTGGAGAAGCTGGGAATTGATATCTCTCTAGTTTCTTGGGAACTCTTTGTTGAGGGTTTTAAGGAGAGGTTCATGTCAGAATATTGGCGTTAGGCCCATGCATAGGAGTTCTTTTAGATTATGTAGTCTAGCTCTATAGTGGAAGCTTATGAATGTAGGTTCTATGAGCTTAAGAAGTTTTTTGGGTAGGCTAAAAATGATAAGGCCATGATACAACATTTCATTAGAGGGCTTATGCCCAAGATTGGGGAGGAAGTGAGATCTTTTAGACCTTTGTCTATGCAGGAAGCTTCGAAGTGAGAAAAGCTGATTGAGATGAAGTCTAGATATCATGGGGCTTCATATAAAACTAGCATGAATCCACCTACTCTAGATGTCAGTAAGAATCAAAAGCCTCCACAGAGCAGTTCAAAATTGAGATTTTTAGGTGGGAAATTCAAGAAAAGGAAGTTTTGTAAGGACTCCAAGGGTTCAAAATAGCCTAGACCATCTCAACCAACTCAGAGTGTGCAAAGTAATAAGCCATCTCCTAATCTTTCGGGTCAGAACATGGGATTCAGGAAATCTTTTGATTGTTTTCATTGTAGATAGTTAGGTCATTGTCAGTCTTAGTGCCCTAACTAGGACAAGTTGAAGGTTGGACCTAAGCTAGCTATGTTTGAAGTGATAGTTGGCAATTCTTCTAGGAACCACCGTATCTTTACAACCCTGGATCAAAAGCAGGCCGAACACCAGAACACGATTATTGAAGCTCAGGGTAATACCCAAGGTATGAAAGTATCTACTTTATTTGACTCTGGAACTGCAGACTCATTTATTTATTCTGCTTTAGTTGCAAATAGTGGTATTCCTATGGTTAAGGCAAGGAATAGATGGCAAGTGGAGTTAGCGTCAGGTTCTAGGGGGAATGCTGATATTATTGCTCCTGACTATAAGATTCATATGAAATCTTTCACAACTTCAGCGAACCTTAGGGTTATACCTTTAGGATTGTATGATATAGTTTTGGGTATGGATTGGTTAGAATAACATCAAGCCATTTTGAATTGCAAGGATAAGATAATTCATTGCATAGATGATCTTGGATTAGTTAGGGTTATTGCTGGAAACAAGAGACCCAACTCTTTGTGGACTATTTCTACCAAGCAATTGGCAAGGTGTGTTCGAAATGGTTGTAGTTTGTTTTCCATTTCGATAAATGACTTAGAAGATTCTATAGTTAGAGGTTCTTTTCTTGATCATCCAATCTTGCAGAGGTTTTCAGGTTTTTTTGTTGAGGAGATGCTAGGAATGCCTTCGTAGGAACAAACTCTATGCCAATCCTGAGAAGTGAAAATTCTTCAAATCAGAGATTTGCTACTTAGGGCATATCATTTCAAGGGATGGAATTTCTGTAGATCCATCCAAAGTTCAAGCTATTATAGATTGGCCAGCACCTACGAATGTGTCCGAGGTTTGAAGTTTCATGGGCTTAGAAGGCTATTACTGCAGATTTGTGTCAAATTTCTCTAGAATAGCCCATCCTATCACATCTCTTTAGAGAAAAGGGAAGAAATTTGTGTGGACTGATGAATGTGAGGTAGCATTTCAGAAACTTAAGGAATGTTTGACCAGTGCACTAGTTCTGGCAATCCCTAATTAACCTAAGGAGTTTGTGGTTTGCACTGACACATCCCTAGATGGCATAGGGGTAGTGTTGATGCAAGATGGACGTGTTATAGCTTATGAGTCTAGAAAGATTAAGAGTCATGAGGTGAATTACCCTACTCATGATCTTGAACTTGCTACGATTATGCATGCTTTGATCAAGTGGCAACATTTTCTTCTGGGTCAACATTTTGAGTTGCATTCTGATCATCGAAGCCTTCAATATCTTTTCACACAACCAGACCTCAATGCTAGGTAGCAAAGATGGATGGAGTTCCTATGTGAATATGACTTCGAGATTAAGTATGTGCAAGGGAAGGAGAACATGGTTGCTGATGCACTTAGCAGAAGGCGACATGAATTATCTTCTCTAATCCTCACAGTGGATCTTAAGGATAAGATTTTTTAGAACCTTTCTGCAGATCTTTGGTTTTAGGATGTTAAGGTTGTTATTGATAGTGGCAGCATCTTGGAAGGGCATTTTGAGGGGTATTCAGTAAATTTTGAAGGTTTACTATTGTATAGAGGGAGTGTGTACGTTCCTGAGTTGGGTGATTTGAGAAATTTGATTATGTTTGAGGCCCACAAAGCAACATATTTGGCTTATTCAGGTGTCAAGAAAATGCATGTTGACCTTAAGCAGCATTATTATTGGCCTAGAATGAAGAGAGACATAGAAAATTTTGTGGCTCGATGCTTGGAATGTCAGCGGGTTAAGGCTGAACATCAACACCCTGTGGGATTATTGCAGCCACATAATATTCCAGAATGGAAATTGGACACCATTTCTATAGATTTTATTACTGGATTGGCTATGAAAGCTCATAGGCATGATGCTATTATGGTGGTAGTGGACCAATTTTTGAAGGTTTCTCATTTTATTCTTGTTAGATCATCCTATAATGTAGCAACAGTTGCCAAAATATATATGGAACATATAGTTAAGTTACACGAAATTCCTAAAAAGATTATTTCTAATAGGGATCCAGTGTTTACCTTGTCTCTATGGAAATCTATGCAGTGAGAGTTAGGTACTCAGCTAAATTTTAGTTCAGCTTATCACCCAGAGACTGACAGAAAAATTGAATGTGTTAACCAAATTTTGGAGGACATGCTTAAAATGTACGTAATGGATAGATAGAATAAATGGGAGGAGTACCTACACTTGGTAGAATTTGCATATAATAATGGATATCACAGTTCCATAGGTATGGCCCCATTTCAAGCATTGTATGGTATGCAAATTCTACCAAGTGTAGGTACTGGGATAATTTGGAAGACGAGACTCTTTTAGGACCTAATACGTTGCAAGATTTGGAGCAACAGGTGAAGAGGATAAGAGAACACCTTATTACTGCTCGGTATAGACAAAAGAAATATGTTGATAAGCATAGGATTGACCATCAATTCTTGGTTGGTGATAAAGTGTTTCTTTGGGTAAGGTAGTGTAAGAGTCCAATTCGATATGGAAAGGGATGCAAGTTAGCACCATGATTTGTAGGTCTGTTTGAAATTCTAGAGCGGATTGGACCTGTTGCCTAAAAACTTGCCTTGCCACTGAGTCTTTCATGCATTCATAATGTATTTCATGTTTCAATTTTATGTAAGTATATTCTTGATATTGCACACATGCTTGACTGGAAAAATTTGCAAATTTTGGATGGTCAAATTATGTTGGAACCAGTGTAGATCATGCAAAGTAGAACTATGAGTTTAAGGGGAAGAGAAATAAGGTAGGTAAAGGTCCTATGGGACCCCAATGAGGAATCATCTTCTACTTGGGAGGACATTGATATGATGAGAGCAGCTCATCTGCACTTGTTTGCTAACTTCTAGGAGAAAGTCAAATCCTAGTGGGGGAGGGTGTCATGCCTGACCACTACTTGGGTTTTAATGCATATTATGACTTTGTGGTTATAAGTTTATTTTATGATGTTATGATTGTATTATCTATAGAGCATGATTTTTATAGTGTTTGGGACATGTGTTTTATGTCAGAACATGTTGCTGTCTCAAGATTATCATGTTAGATATCTCTGATTTTACGTTATTGTAGTGTAAGCACAATACTTTTGGATTAATATTAGGAAATTTTATTTCAGTTCAATTTGACTTATCAGCTAAGAGAAATATATATTTAATTGCAATGTTATGCTTCAGTTTGTGTTTTACTAATCCATAAATGTTAAATGATTTGCTTGCTTCAAATACATATGTTTTTTTTATACAGACTTACATAGTTTTGATTTTAGAGCATTCAGTCATTTGTAGTGATTATGGAGAATATAACCCTAATTTTATTTACTTGTGATTTGTGATATTAGTAGGGTTATTTTTATTAATATCTCATGTAATTCTAATTGGATTGATTATCCTAACATATTATCTTTGTGTTTATAAGGACTAAAATATCCCTATATATATATATATATATATATATATATATATATATATATATATATTGATATATATTTTTTTTGTTTTTGTTTTTAAAGGGGTTTAAAACCCATGGCTTATACCATTTACCTATAGTCTATGTTATATCAAATTTTTTGGTTATTTAAATTGAGGTTTATAATTCCCTAAAATCTTTATGGTTTTCAAATGCAAACTCAGGGATATTTATGCATTGTACCTTGCCAAATAGATGGCGGTGGTAGTGAACTGCCATATACATAGCTCTTTGCAGAGTTAAGTCTATTGAATGCCATTTTGTAGTGGGGCTTTAATGACACTGAAGTTCTCAGTCGCCATATCCTTGCAAGTTGGGCTTTGTGGAAGTAATGCCGATATTTTGGCATTTTTGTTCTGATTATGCATTCCACCTGTGTTTGGTTGCTAAAGGTTTGGCAATATGTAGGGTTTTAATTGGAAGGAGATATTGTTTTATGTGACTGAACAGGGTTTTATTTCTCATGACAAGTAATTCTATTGCTTTCTCTGGGAAATTTCATACCTGTTGGTCAATATTCGATTGGGAAGTGTGGTTTAGAATTCTTTTCATTTCGGCTTCGATAAAAAGTTTTAGTGCAAAGCCAGTATTCTATTGTGCATTTCACCTTCAGTAATCTGAGGTAGGGGGCATTTTCTAACTTAAATGTTTTACGGCTCTGTAGTGTTAGTTGTTGAAGGAAATATAAGATCTATGTTTTAAAATACATACCTATCGATACCTAAGTGTGGGTATTCACAGGTCTGGGCATTTGGAGGTGCCAAGCTCTATAAATATTCATGTTTGGTTTTGGGTAAGGTGTATTTATTATTTAAAATGGGTCTTTCCATTTCAAGTTTTATATAAATTTGAGGATCTGTATGTGTGTTCTTCTCTATGTTTGATGTTGTGAGTTTTAGTTTTGATCTTGGCCTGATTGTTAAAGAACAGTTTCTAGATATGTATATACTTGTGTTAGTTTTTATGAAATGTGTTATAGTTTCTTTTGTACTCAAAGAGTTGAGCTATGTGAGAAATTCATGTTCATGACAGATAGCATGATGGTAGATTGTATTATAGCATATAAGTGTTTTATTGTTAAAAAAAAAACTTTTTATCATACTCTGTGAGTACACATGTAGTAGAGCTCACTTGAACTATACTTATGTAAGAGGCACGACCTCAGTCTCAGGTTTACTTTAAATACAAGCTCAAGATCACAGTCGAGAGCTGAGGTATTTTGTCAAATGGTTAACCTGAAACATTATAATGTTAATTTCCTTAGTTTAGATCTAAGGCATTTCATCAAATGGTATGTATGTGTGATATAGTAAACCATAGTTTTTGATTTTTTGTTGATTATATGAGACATGGTAGATTGGTCATCCTATTTGTGATTGAAATCATAAGTGGATGTAGTGTGTCGAACATAGCAAGTGATAGAGGTTTCAAAATGTGTTAGTCATAAAGAAGTCAATATCATTATTCACGGCAGGTATATAATGTGTTTAACAAAAAATTCTATTACATGAAACATATCACATCCACACAGATGTGTTGTGTAGACTGTTCTATGGTTTAAAGTTTATTATAATAGTTCACAGTAGACCTTAAATGAAATGGTGTTTTGTTGAAACCTATGTTATAGCTTTTATATATGTATATGAACAATAATAGACCAATGAGAACATTGAAACCGTAGCAGTTGGTTGAATAGATAAGCATTGTAATTTTGTCAAATAGTAATCTTGAAATGTAAACATAGTGTAATTTATTTTATGATGGCATAATATTTATTACATTAATTATCTTTTGTAAAGCAACATATATGAAGATGGCAATATGATTTGATTTTGAATATTAATTGTCTTGATTCGATTATAGTTCAAACTGGGTGCTTGGATATTGTAAAATAGTAGTGTAAATTTAAGTGGTTTAGTTTACGAGCTATTCTTTTAAAAGAAAATAATAATAAAACTTGCCATTGGATATTCATATGTATAGCTAAATAAATAGTAGCATGGTTATTGATTTGATGTTAAAATTGTTAGAATTTGGACATTTTGAAATATGTCGATGAAAATGAAGTAATTCATAAACATATATATATGATGTTTTAAAATAAAATGCTTTGAAATAGAATTCTTTCATTCTGTAATGGAAATCTACTATTTACTTGGATTCAGATTCGTTGGCAGTTTATTTATGCATTGGAAATTTGATTTCAATGGAAAAGATGGCATAATGATATATGTTTGATAAGAATTTTTAGATTGAACTAGAATATAGAATTTAATATAATTTTATTATCTTAGTCATTTTGGAAAGATTAATTAGTTTATTATGATAGCAGGGGACAATGGTATAGTATTAAGATTGGTATATATCATTAAAGTGATATGTCAGCTTAACTGTATTATTGGAAATATAATTAAAGTGACATGTCAGTTTGATTATGTTTATGTGATTTTATTATGCTCTTGTTGTTATGGTAACCTAAGTTACTTTTGAAATTGGCAGTATAAGATATGTTTCAAATAGATTAAAGGATATAGAATCATGTTGTATACTGGTTTATACCTGTTGCATGAACATTCTTTTGTAAATCTGTTGGATGGGTATTTTAAAAATAGTTGTGATTAACATATATCGAGGTGGCTGAATTTGGTTTATCCTATTCAGTTAATTAATTCAGTGACAAATTTAAAATGAATTGGGTGGGTTAATTACATATAAAAGATAATTGGCCTTACCTATGACTTAAACCTATATGGTTAAGTACAGAGCACAAGGCATATCTCTATTCTGTCGTTGAAAAGTATAATACAGAATACCGTTATGTGTTGACTATGAGAATACCATACATGGATGCAAAATCTTAGTGCCATAACGATGACACCTCAGTATATATATGCTTCATTTATGGGTTATTCTTAGTGCAAGTTTATTTTTTCTTTGTTAAGTAAATGTTTACTTCTTGCAAATTAATTTTGAAACTGCACTATGTTAAGTGAATCAGATAATTGCGTTATGGATATGTATATATTTAAATCTAACATGTATGCAGGTGGATTACACTTTTCAACTCAGTGTGTATTGAGCCCCCTTTCTGTGTTTGTTTCATTCTGTGTGGTTTTTAGGTGCTTCAAGATTGTTTAGCAAGTAATCAAAGATGACTATTGAAGTTACTATTTGAAACAACATTAGGGTCCCTATGTTGGACATAGGTGTTTAGAAATGATGTTGTACTAAATTATTGTACTGAACTCGATTTATATCAGCATCATTATGGAAACATATTTGGATGATATTATATTTCTTATTGAGGATTTCAGATTGATAATGGTTCAATCTGTGTATATGTACTTGTATTAAGAAGATTTTAATAAAAAAAATTATTTCGTTCATGGTATTTGTTCTTTGTTTTCTATTCTTTCAGTTATGTTTACTGAGGCAACACATTCACTATGCCCCCCATCAAATTATTTTTAACTAAGATATTTTGGAATGCAAATTTTTGAGGATTCCAAGTTATTGTTATATAGCCTGAGGCACCATTAGACTCTACCAATTCAATTTTCTAGTATCCTAATTTGTTTGCCAAATTATTTCCTTCTTCCTTATTTAATTTAGTTTCCTAAATAAGTGTTATTTCTAAATCAAAAAGGGATAAATTATGCTTAAGTAGGTGCTTTTTTCTAGGAGCATCCAATCCCCTAGCATTCCATGTTGTAATCTTCATTTCCCTACTAAAGGAACTTCCCCTTCTCAACATCCATTAGCTCACTATTTTTTCTCTGATTCTTTATTTGTCCTATGTATCTCTTAATTCATTTTAAGGATTTCTGTGCCCACTTCAATTTTAATTGGCTCTCCTATTTCTCACTCCTTTCTATGCTAAATTCAATTTCCTGATTCTTATTATAGTTAACATGATTTTCATGTTCCCTATCTTCTAATACTATTTGATTATAAATATCATTTTGAATTAGAACTCATTCATGTGATAGTATGTTATACCTATTAATGCTAGAAATTCAATCCTTTAAATGGTTTTTTCCTTCCCGAAAAAGACAATATTGATTAAATCTAGATGCTTTATGTATCAGATCATCCAAAATCTTATTTTATTTATGTATTTGTGTAGATGCTCAAAAATGGTTTGCATCTATGGTTTCATCACTTCTTCATACTAATTTGTCCCATTCTCTCATTCTACTAACTCTGATCTTTTGTTCAAATTGATCATACTTTATCATTTGTATCTTCTTTCACATCAATTTTATGTCATTTCAAAATCATATCAAATCAAGTTGAAACCATTTCAAGTCAACTTAGAATCACCCCAAATCAACTCAGAATCACCCAAAATCAGTCCTAATCATCATAAAACATATCAAACATCCCAAATCAATCATCATTTGTCCAATCCAGGTATTGTTGTGGCTTTTAGTGCCTTAGGAACCTATCAATCTATCAATCTTATCAATCTAACTTTAGTTCTATCATGGCTCTCAGTGCTAGGTTAAACTATCATTCGTGTCATCTGATCTTTGACATTGTTGAGGCTCTTAGTGTTAGATCATGACATCATCAAATCACTTTAATAATATTGACTGTGTCTATCGATATTATTATGATCAACCTTATTAATCAATCTAGATCTTATAGCATTTTACAATGTTAGTTAAATGTTACATATCAATCAATTCATGTCATGTGTCCTTGGCATTTTATCAATTTTGATCAATCAATCAATTTGAAAATGGCTTTAGTCTATCTATCATCATCATATTCAATTAGTATCATTATCACATCTTCATCAAAGGATATTGTCGCACTTATTTATTAATTTTGGTCAATCATTTACTAATTTTCTCTATAGGATTAAATAACCCATTATTTAATCCTATCATTCTTACTAATTATTCTTCCTAATAATAATCCTCAATTAATTAATTTGATTAATTAATTGATTCATCATTTCTAAACCATGGAAATTCTTAATTTCCTAAGTCATATTTTCCACCATTAATTCCATTTTTACAAATTTCTATTTTGTGGAATAAAGGATTTTTAATTCAAATATTCCATGAAATATTGACATCATCATGACACTTGGGTATGACACCTCATAGATTCTCCTTTGACACTTGGCTAAGAGATGTCATAATCCAATATTCTTAGTCTCTTATGCACGTGCATATTTGGCTTCTTTGTCATAGATTCTTGTCTTTAAGTGGGTTGAGGTGTCTTATGATGCATCATAGATTCTCTTCCACATTTAGCCAAGTTTGACTTCAATGCATCATAGAATCCTACATTTGGCATCTTTTTTCATATGCGTCATGGATTCTCAAAGGAATCTCTTGCCACATTGCATATCTAAGGGTGACAAATCCAATGCTCTCATCCTCCATGCCCATTATAAAATGAGCATTCTCCCTCTCATTTTAGGTCCTAATTTCTTTTAGATTTTTCTCTCCATCTCTCACATTCAAATCACAGCTTCTAGTATTCTCAAAAAATGATCACCATTATCATAGACTTTGCTTCAATTTTGTGTGCACTATAGGAAACTTTGGAACTACATCATTTGGAGAAGAAAGAAGGACATGGGAGCTACAAATGAAAGAGGGAGTTTTAACATTGTTTTCTTTCTTTATTAGTTTGGCTTTCATGGTAGACTAGTGGGTGCTAACATATGAATATTGAGTTTGTGATTTTCTCATAGTATGTTATGCATTTAACCCATTTTCTAGGTACTACAATCTGTTCCTCAATTTCTTATTTCTCTTGAATTTCCTTTTCATTGTATTTATAAATTGAGTTAGTAGTATTGATTTTATCTTCCATTTGTACATCCCTTATTTCTCCTTCAATTAAGTCTTCGCATACCTCTAAATTTAATGAAATATCACTATATGACTTATTTTCAACTTCAATTTCTCTCTTATTTTTTATAATACTTGATCTTGTATGAGTTGATAAAATCCAACTCCATAGCTTGCCAAGATCACCTACATGCAAATAACTTGTCAAAAGGAAACCAAAGAAGGAAGAGATAGAGCTTGGAAAAACACTAAACAAACATGAGAGAGAACATATTGGAAAAACAAGGAAAATGTATTAAAAATAAAAAAGGAATATGAGATGAGAAAATACAATGAGAGAGCCTGAATATTGTTAGAGTAAATAATTAATATTTAATTATTTATTCTATTGCTTAAGCTTACTTAGGTCATGCATTTATTTAATATTTTATATTTAATGCGTGTTGTGGTTAGTTGGTGACAACACGGGAGTTTGTTCCCTTCTAGTTGTCACACTTATCTTCTACCACCTTCCAGCTTGTTCTACAAGCTTCCATGAGCTCTTTATATTTGGGCTCTCTCTCTCATTGTAAGAACATATTAACAACATCACATTATTGTAAATACATCTATCATTGTGTTTGCATTCATGATGTCTCTCATGTCCGTTTAGGGCTTTGCCCGTGCTCCATGCTCCTCCCCTTCTATGGCTTCTCTTTGATAGGTTTCACATGCAGGTGATCTTGGCGTCTTCGGAGTTGGCTTTCCTCAACTCCAACATGGTATCAGAGCCTTCCTGCTGCAGCTTCGTTGAAGAAATTTTGAAGTCGAGATTTGAAGTCACAAACCCTAGTTTGTTTGTGCAATTTTTCTTCAAATCAGGGGATCAGCAAATTTTTGGAGCACTTTGGGCCCAAACGGACATCACCATTGGATCCGAAAGGCCGTTTGTAGTCAGGATTCATATAAAACTTGTCGTTTTTGGAGACAGGGCATTTTTGGAGATTTTTTGAGGCATGGTTTGCTTTCTTTTTGGCTGTACTTTCTTTTGGTTCAGCTCTTTTTCAGTTATGATCATTGTAGCTATCTTTTTGAAGCACTTTTTATTCTCGCACTGAGATAAACTATCACTTTTGCATTCCGGGAGTCATGAACATTGTTTTGAGTCAGTTGTACTTGCACTATTTTATAAAGCACCATGGGGGGGATTATTTGTTTGCTATTTTAGGCATTCTCCCTTTGTCAAGTGAGTGTCCCTTCCACAACATTAGCCCATGCAGAGTCAGTTAGACCGTGTCTTTATCGGTGTCTGTACCTCTTTCCCTCTCTCCTCGTTCTTGGTTCGTTTGCAGGAGATTTTGGCTCACCTTCTCAGTTGCCTGTCATCACACCCCATCTGCATTAAGGGGGGGTTATGCTGTGTTCTAATGCATCCATGGTTTGATGGTTCGATAGTGTGAACTATGTATTCAGTGGTTGATCCTACATATTAGGCGATTGCAGTGGCTAGCTACCTATGCATTTTGGTGAGATGGATCATCTACCATATAGACATGCTCAGTTCGTGCCTTCTTCTTCCATGAAGGTTTCTTCAGATTAGTAGTTTGGCAGATTTGTGACTTCTTCATGCTTCAGTGATGCTGCTTCTTCATGATCATTCCTTGTTCCTGTTTTAGGGGACAATTTCCCTAGTTGGAGACTTCTTCAGCTCTTCACTGGGTTCTTACCTCTTTTTGGGGGAGGGTTTTTCCCACGTGGTTTTCTCTCTTTCCCCGTTTATAGAGGTTTCATCTTCTTGCATTGTACTTGGGTACCTAACATGGCCTCGTTGCCGGGACCCATTATGCATTCATCTTAGCTTTGTGAGCTTAAGGCATTTCCCTAAGTTGCACTTAAGGGGGGGTGTTAGAGTAAATAATTAATATTTAATTATTTATTCTATTGCTTAAGCTTACTTAGGTCATGCATTTATTTAATATTTTATATTTAATGCGTGTTGTGGTTAGTTGGTGACAACACGGGAGTTTGTTCCCTTCTAGTTGTCACACTTATCTTCTACCACCTTCCAGCTTGTTCTACAAGCTTCCATGAGCTCTTTATATTTGGGTTCTCTCTCTCATTGTAAGAACATATTAACAACATCACATTATTGTAAATACATTTATCATTGTGTTTGCATTCATGATGTCTCTCATGTCCGTTTAGGGCTTTTCCCATGCTCCATGCTCCTCCCCTTCTATGGCTTCTCTTTGACAGGTTTCGCATGCAGGTGATCTTGGCGTCTTCGGAGTTGGCTTTCCTCAACTCCAACAAATATAAAGGCCTCATGGAAGCTTGTAGAACATGTTGGAAAGTGGTAGAAGATAATTTTGACAACCAAGCACACTTCCACAAAAAGGTGGAACATGCTAGAAGGGAACAAACTCTTGTGTTGTCAACAACTCACCACTACAACTGTTAAATGAATGCATTAACCTAAGTAAACTTAAGTATATAGAATAAGTAATTAATTATTAATTATTTACTCTAACACCCCCCCTCAAGTGTTTCTTAGGAGAATGGCTTAAGCTCACAAAAACTAAGATGAAATGCATAATGGGTCTCAACAACAAGGCTATGTTAGGTTCCCATGTAAAATGCAAAGAAATGCAACCCCTAAAAATGGAGAGAGAGAGAAAACCACATGGAAAAAACCCTCCCCCAAAAAGGGGTAACCTAGTGAAGGAATGAAGAAGCCTCCAACTAGAGGAATGTCCCATAAAATAAGAACAAAAAGTGATCATGAAGAGCATCACTAAAGCATGAAGAAGCCACAAATTCTGCCATCAGAAAGAAACTGTTGATTTGAAGAACCTCCATGGAAGAAGAAGGCACAAACTGAGCATGTCTATATGGTAGATGATCCATCTCACCAAAATGCATAGGTAGCCAACCACTACAATCACCTTGTATCTAGGATCAAACACTAAATACATAGCTCACACTATTGAACCATCAAACCATGGATGCATTAGAACAATAGAATAATTGCCCCTTAATGTAGATAGGTTGAGATGATAGGCAATTGAGAAGGTGGGCCAAAATCCTCTATAGATAGAACCAAGAATGATGAGAGAGGGAAAGAGGTACAAATACCTATAAAGACATGGTCACACAAATGTTGCATGGGAAAACAAAAGGAAGAAGGCCAAAAATAGAAAACAACTATCCCCCCATGGTGCTTTATAAAAATAGTACAAGTACAACTATCTCAAAACAATGTTCATGAACTTGAAATGAAAGAGTGACACTTTATCTCAGTGCATATACATAAAAGTGCTTACCAATGATGTCTACTATGATCAAAAAAGGAAAAAAATTGATACAAAAGGTAGTACAACCCAAAACAAAGGATTCCATTCCATGAAAATGATCCTTAGACCTCGAACACCCAAGATATCCACCATAGAGAAAAAATGCCAAAAACATGATAGAGAGAGCATGGGGCAAAATTAGAAGGAAATGATAGCATTTTTGAAAATATAACAAAACTAGCTTTCCAAAAATATAATGTTTTCAAAAAATAGACATGGGACACAAAAGATAAGCCTGGAGTCAGAAATAAAACTTTGGACTTCAACTACAAAAATGAGCATATAAACTATATCTAAACCTAAAAATACCTACACCAATGTCTCCACCTTAGAACTAGCTTTTTGGTGCTTCTTTCATATTGGAAAAATACCTCTGTATTCTCAAGATATGGACAAAAAACTACAAGCAGGTCAAAATGACCCTAGAGAGCCTATAGGTGTGATGATGCAGGGTGAGATCATGCTGATGTCAATAAACTACTAGAAAAGATTTGATAGCTCAGGAGCGATCATAGAAAAAAATAAGTCATGTGGCATGACATGTGGTAGTGCCGTGTGGATGCCACATGGTAAGGTGGTAATGTGGCAGGTGACGTGGCAGGGGCTATAGGGCAAAGTGCCAATGTGGCACCCCTACCATGTGTCACCACCACAATCTGTCAACTATACAAAATACCACACAAGTGATACTGATTGTGTGGGACTTTGGATGAGCAGAGTAGAGTGGTAAAAAGGCTAAGGAAACCAATGGAGCAATAAGAAAAGGTGGCCCATGGCGGAGAAGATAGAGGGCATCGCTAGACAAGTGGCGCATAGACTGTGGCTAGGGCTGAGCACCAAGTAGGTGTCATGGCTAGCATCTATGAGGTGCAAGTAATGCACGAGCAACCCTATAGTGGCCACTAGGTAATGCCATGTAGCAGCCTTTTTAAATATATTTTTTTATTTTTTTCAATCATATGTCTGTATAGTGTGTACGATAGAGCTGGGACTAAATTTTGTTTTCCTCTTAGAGCTCCTATCACCAAAATAGACAAATTTTATATGAATCCTAACTATAAATAGCCTTTTGAATCTAATGGAAACATCCATTTGGGCCCAAAGTGCTCAAAAAAAATGGTCTTCCTTAGATTGAAGAAAAATGCACAAACAAACTAGGGTTGGTGTCTCCGAATCGTGGCTTCAAAAAACCTTTGAACAAGAAGAAGTAGGGAGGCTTCGATACTATGTAGGAGTTGATAAAATCCAATTCCATAGCTTGCTAAGATCACCAACATGCAAATAACCTGTTGAAGGGAAACCAAAGAAGGAGGAGCTAGAGCTTGGAAAAACCCTAAACAGACATGAGAGAGAACATATTGCAAAAACAATAAAAATGTATTAACAATGAAAATGGAATTTGAGATGAGAAAATACAATGAGAGAGATTGAATATAAGGGCCTCATGGAAGCTTGTAGAACAAGTTGGAAATTGGTAGAAGATAAGGTTGACAACTAAGCACACTTCCACAAAAAGGTGGAACATGCTAGAAGGGAACAAACTCCCACATTGTCAACAACTCATTAGTACAACTATTAAATGAATGCATTAACCTAAGTAAACTTAAGTGAATCGAATAAATAATTAATAATTAATTATTTACTCTAATAGATCTTATATACATATTCCTACAAGTACTAGAGTAAGGTTTGATATTCTCTTAATGTATTTTATATTATCATCATTTTCTATATTAATGATCCTTGTAATTTCTTCTACATATTGATTAAATGTTAAAATTATATATAGATCTGTTTGTTATAATCTTTTTATTTTTAGGTTCTATTTGTTCAATTTTTGAATTTATTAAAAATCTAATGTTATTAATATCTTTATTATTACTTTTTCTATTTGTGAAATAACCTAATCCTTGGTCTATTTTCTATATAATCTGATTGTTGTTCAATTACGGTGGCAGACTTAAACATTCAAACCATAATGGAACTTTCATTTGATCTAGGAATTTCTTGTTACAATTTGGAAACTATTTAAAAAAAAATTAATGCATATCATTTAAAGAATACATTTTTGATCTCATTTTCATTTTGACAAGGCATTAATAAAAAGCATAGTCATTATCTTGAATAGAAAAGTGCAAGCTGAGTATATAATATATGTTGAGCATAAGCCTCTAGAAAATACATGCCGAGTAATATGATAGTTAGTGCCAGGAACTAGTAGGTGTTCATCAGTTAGTGTGCGCCAAGTCACTCAAGTGCTATGTAAATA
Organism: Cupressus sempervirens; assembly: GCA_028749045.1. NCBI lineage: Eukaryota > Viridiplantae > Streptophyta > Pinopsida > Cupressales > Cupressaceae > Cupressus > Cupressus sempervirens. Next base: position 156,742,375 of record CM053789.1, read on the forward strand.
GTGTGTGTCAAGTGATTCAGGTGCCTAGCAAGAGTAAGTGTCGAGCCATTTAGAAGTCAAGTATTAGTGTAAAGAGCACAATGAAGACAAAGCATCAAAGTCTTTTGATGTCAATCTACCAGTCTTTGATATAGAATGTTGTTATGGCACAAAATTTTATGTAAATCATTTTTTTGTGACATGAACATGAACTTTTGATATTAAGAAATTAGGACCCAGTCACATTATTCATTCCTATGCAATACATGCAAGCAATTAAATTAAGGGAAGCATTAGGCAATAATAAGAACAATCTAAGCCATTGATTATGACCTATCCCATATCCACAATACCTATTTAAAGAGGGAACCATAAGAGGGAGATAAGAGTGTGTGAAGAGAAGTATCATATGCATGAGGAGAGGAATACTAAAATCATAGAGAGAATTCATGGTGGAAATGATGGTTAATCTATTGAACTACAATGCAGAATTAGTTTGAGAAGAACAAAGATAAATAGTGAAAGGATAGAGAAGATAGATTTGATTAGGAGGATAAAGATATAACCAATAAAGAGGAGATATGATATCGAGTGGCAAGGTGCTAACTAAAGGATTAGGTGCTTTGTCATTTTTATAGGTTATATAGAGTAAATCTCTTAACTAAGTAGTCCTAACTAAATTTTGTAAATCTCCTAATAGAGTTCATACTTAATTGTGAGCTTGAAATCCTTTAGTCAAGGTGAGACCTAAAAATCTTGTAAGCCTTTAATAGGGTAGACCTTTCATTGGGTAGATCATAGTTTATGATTAAAAAAATTGTAGCCATGATTGGCTATAGTTTATAACTGCAATAGTGGAGATTTTTGGGTGTCATCCCAACCCCATTTTTACCTTCTCTTTGGAGGGTTTCTAGGTAACCAAAATCTTATGTTTTATGTGTGTATTTACATTCTATTTTGGATGTGATTAATGGCTACTTATTTTAGTTTACTTATGAGATGGATGTATGGTGAATTATTTTTATGGTAAAAGTTTTTGGTGTCGATTCACCCACCCTACCCCCTTGCCCCTGAACTTAATTCAATAATATTGTGTGAAACAACTAAAATGAAAAAGAAAGCTAGAGAAGATAGAGTCATGATTGAATAAGGTAAAAAACTATTGGCTAATAGACTTGAGGAGAACTCATTAGATGTGAAAAAGCTTACAAACATACAATTGGATCTAATGAATCAGTTGATGATTACAAATAAAAAATTGAAAAGGAAAGACATTAAGATTACAACTTTGGAAACACTAAATACCCTCCTGCAAAATAAATTGAAGACAGAAAAGGAAAATCTCAACAAGGTTAGTGAAGCCATAAAGTGTTTTGAAAAACTAATGGAAGAACCAAGGTTAAACAATGACATTGTCAGTTTGGGATATTGTACTACTAAGAAAGGAGAATCATCTAGAAGTGGTGAACAAAGGAACAATAAGGGAAAGAACATCAATCCCACTTGTCATGACTATGGAAAATTGGGTCACATAACAAATGTATGTAGGAGAAACACAAGAAATCAAAATATTAAGAAGAAATTCAAGGGACATTGCCATAAATACAAGAAGCAAGGACATCAGGTACATGTATGGAGGACCAAGACCATCAACACTCAAATATTTGAAGGATATTAATACAATTATTGGAAGTATGGACAAAAGGCATATGAATGTAAATCTAAACCCAAGTGGACATCAAAGAAGCATACAAAGGTAGATCATAATGAAAATTCTTACAATTGGGATTATAGCACAAGGTACAGTTGTCACTATTGCCAAGAATATGGTCATACACATAAATATTGCATTAGGACATACTTCAAGGTAATTACAATAGATGGTTGAATGAGATTTTATGCTTTAGTTGTCTTAAGACCAATCATGTAAGTAGAAACTATCTAACTCGATCACCTACACCGACCAATGAATTCAAAAAAGGCAAAGTAAAGGTTGATGGTGAGAAGGTAAAGATGTAGATGAGCAAGACATGGAAAAAAGGAAGATTGTAGCACATCAAGTCTAGATGAGGTCACTTTATCCAATGGATTAGGTGATCACATCAGCCCCAACTAGGCAATCAAAGGTATGTATGGAATTGACATCTTAAATGATATATTTTTCATCATTTCTAAGCATTCAAGTAATGAAAAGGATTTATTAGCATGTATTAAGATGTAATGAACTGATTAGAACAAAGAGACAATACATCATTATGTTGTCTTCTATGTTTTGTGAAGTATTGAAAGTATTGTAGTAAGTACCAAGTAATGAAGTATTGTAGTGATTGCTAAGTTATCTATGATAGTCGCACATATTGATAAACCCTATAGCAACTAAGCTTATAGCTATGTATACACTAAGAATTTAATGCAAGGTTTTGGTGGTTATATACTTGTTTTTTGAGTCATGTGTATTTACTAGAAGATCAAAAAGCATGAAGAAGATTTGAGAAAGAGTTTCGTACAACTATAAACTTGATTAAACTGCTACACTATTAGAGATATGAAGGTTGAGTACAAGTACACCTAAAAGTACTGAGACTACATCATTTGAGGTTGTGAGTTTAGATGAAGTAATTTGATGCAACACATCTCAAAAATCAGCCAATAAGTGGGATACATGCTGATCCCTTTAAAAATATATAAGAAATTTCATTATATAGAGGCATCTCATGAGGTTAAAAGAAAACATTTTCCAACACAAAAATATCAATTCTTCTCCACTCACATATCCTCATTTCTAAATCTGATTCCATTGTTCATAACTTCAGTTCTAAACATCTTCTTGAAAAACTCATTAGTGGAATTGTTCCAAATTAGGAGTAAGAAAACATACCTAAAGATGATACCAATCCAATGTACCAATTACAAGTTATGGTCTTTGTATCAAGACACATTTTCTCTGTCATAAGGTAGAAATAAAATAGGTAATCCTTCCTAGGGCATCACATAACTTTCTCAAAATGACTCCAAATGACACCAAACCAATTTTAAATTATCCATTTGTGAGTCTAGTTTCCAAATATGTAAGCTACTAATTTTTCCAATACATAAATCATTATACCATCACAATTCTTTTCCTGTAACTCCATTGAAGATGGTTTACAACCAGTCTTCATTAAAAATGTCGTAAATTTGACAAATCATCATAAAATTGAACCAAACCAAAAAAAAAAATGAAATATTACTAAAATATATTTCCAGTAAATATAATTAGAGTTCTTAACTCTTCCATATACATTTTTACTACACATTTTAATATAACTATTCTTAGAAATCTTGAATCTGCAAAAACCTCATAACGTCCTCTAAATTTAATAAAAATTGATCAAACCAAAAGAATAAGAAAGATAATTCATTATATTATTTTAATATTACAAATATATAGTTTTTCCAATCCATAAATGGTAATACAAGTCCTCAAAACAACTTAACAAAAAAAACCAATCAAAATGAGAGATTCAAACTCACTTAATTGTTCCAAAATGTTCTCCCATATCTCTATTCTCTCCAATATGATTTGTTTTGACCAATACAACCTATTTATTCATATTTAGATAGTTAGAAACTACTTAACTACCCTTATCATCTTTCATCTTCCTTTTGACAACTTTTACTACATTTTTGCATTGTTTCATGTTTTACAACTTTTATTCATTTTGACAACTTTTGTGACACTTAATAAAAAATGAATCCACAATTTGTAAAAACACCCTAGACATATCCAAATAACATATCAAAGACCTTCTACATGATATCTATCATTTTCATGCCCTTTTATACAATTTGACCTTTTAACCAATCTAGGTCTTGAATGACAACTAAATGATAACTTCACAATTTTCCCTTAGGCATTACAATTTATTCCATTACATGGAATACCACATCCAAACATATGGATTTACATTAAATCATTAAAATATCATTTGGGATAATCTTCAATATCCTAATACCTAGGTGCTCTTACATCATACTCCCAACCTTAAAAATTTTCCAAGTCTCTTGGAAACATGGAACTGATAACCTGCAAAAAGAATTGAACCAAAAATATTCACATTTTTCTTCACTCAACTTATTTTCCTCTTCATACCTCTGTCACCATCATATCTTCCTTTAAGGACACAAGACTACCCTCAAAATCACTTCAAATACTCCTATGAGTGGATCATTAATGGTTGTAATACAAAGATTCCATAAATCCACCATTCCCTTGTTGCTACACAGCTACTAGCCTATTTCCATCTTACCCATCCAAGATCCTCGAAGATTCACTACCACCCTCTCTTAGTGGTTTCTCTCTTTAAACCTTCTACCCAACTTCATCTTGATGGATACAATATTAATACCCTTCTTAGGTCTTCCAAACACACACTTTCTTACTACATCTTTGATGGATAAGAACCCTACAACCAAAACTCATCAAAACAAATACCAAATCTCTAAGGTCTTGGTGTGGATTGCCTCCCTTGGCACTCTACCCACACACTAAAGATCTTCAAGCTCTAATACCAATTTAATGCAACTTATCACACATATTAGACAATAAGTTAGATACATGCCGATCCTTTTAAAATCTATTAGAAATTTTATTATATAGAAGCACCTTATGAGGCTAAACAAAGCATTTTCCAACACAAAAATATCAATTCTTCTCCATTCACATATCTTGATTTCTATATCTGATTCCATTGTTTATAACTTTAGTTATAAATTTCTTCTTTAAAAATAGTTTAGATTAGTTATTCCAAATTAGGAATAATAAAATATATCCAAAGATGATACCAATCCAATAAAACAATTACAAGTTATGGTCTTTGTATCAAGATCCATTTTCTCTATCATAAACCAGACACAAAACATGTAATCCTTCCTAGGGCATCACATAACTTGCTCAAAATGACTCCAAATGGGACTAAATCAATTTCAAACTATCTATTTGTGAGTCTAGTTTCCAAATATATATGTCATTAATTTTTCCAATACATAAATCATTATACAATCTCAACTCTTTTCCTATAACTCAATTGAAGAGGGTTTACAACCAATCTTCATTAAAAATGTCAAAAGTTCTAAAAATCATCATAAAATTGAACCAAAAAAAAAGGAAATGATATATTACTCAAGTATATTTCCAATGAATATAATTATAATTCTTAACTCTTCCATATGCATTTTTACCATTCATTTTAATATGACTATTCTAAAAAATCCTAAATCCTCAAATACTAACTTACACCAGAAACCTCATAACTTCCTCCAAATTTAATAAACATTGATCAAAATAAGAGCATAAGAAAGAGGATTCATTATTTTATCTAAGAATTATAAATATAAAGGGATTATAGGATGTACATGGCTGTACAAGGCCTGGAAAAAACAACTTAACAAAAAAAGAAATTAGAATGAGAGATTCAAACTCACTTAATTGTTCCAAAATGTTCTCCCCTTTCTCTATTCTCTCCAATATGATTAGATTCAACTAATACATAATATTTATACATATTTAGATAGTTAGGAATTACTTAGCTACCCTAATTACCTTTCATCTTCCTTTTGATAACTTTTAATGCATTTTTACATTGTTTCATGCTTTACAACTTTTATGCATTTTGATGACTTTTGTGACACTTAATAAAAAATGACTCCGCAATTTGTAAAAACACCCTAGACATGTACAAATAACATATTAAATAAATTCTACATGATTTCTATCATTTTCATGGCTTTTTATACAAATTTGGCCTTTTCACCAATCTAGGTCTTGAATGACAACTAAATGATAACTTCATAATTTTATTGCCCTTAGGCATTACAATTTATTTCATTACATGGAATACCACATCCAAACATATAGATTTACTCAAATATATTTCTTGCAAAAGGAGCATAGGAAAAAATTGGTTCTACATGATATTAAAGATATTTTGTAGATACTTTTGATATTTCAGATTTCTAAGATAAAGGATGAGGACATAGAGTCAAATGTCAAATTATTGGAATGGCCTGCGAAGAGATTTCACCCTAAGGTTATGGAAAAGATATGTAATGTCATTTTACTAAGAGAATGCAACAAAAATGTAAAATCTAATACCAAATCACAATTCCTTATTCATAATATAACTGATTAAATGCAATGTGTCAGGTTGTAAGGCCTTCCTGGTTAGGGCCAAATGTAAACAACAACTATAATATCAGTTTTGTAAGACCTGACAAGATCCAAATTACAAAATCAATCCTAGCTATTAAAGATCCACAAATGGATAAGAACACAATGAAGAATCCACACTTATATGCTTAGGTCCACTAAGAAATCTTCTAGTTCTCAACCCACAACTACTAGCTCTTCAAAATTTGTATCTACCCTTCATCCTATTTCCCAAGATGGATGATACTTAATCATGCCTAAAGACTTAAGAAAAACCCCTTCTTATACCTAACTAAGCCACAAGTCAGCCTGGTCCATTACATATTAACTTAAATCCCTTACATTAAAAATATGTTGAGCCGTAATTCAAATACAACACAAATTAAATACCCATACATAAATTAAAGGCCAAGTTTGGATCATAGAAAACTCAACTCCAACAAGAACCAAGACCAAGTCGAGTTTCAAAAAGACTAAGTCAAGTATTAGCCCAACTATAAACAATGCTAAGCTCTTAGAGCACGTCGAGCTCCTAGAGGATGTTGAGCTCCATAGAGTATGCCAAGCTCCTTAGAGCATGTTGAGCTCCATAGAGTATGTCAAGCTCTAAGAGCATGCTAAGCTCCCAGAGTATTCTAAGCTCCTAGTTTATGACAAGCTCCATAGAGTATGTCGAGATCCCAATGTATGTCAAACACCAATATTTTTCAAGCTCCACAAACTTAAGCCAAAATACCTTCAAACATGCAAGATTGCAAGAAAGCCTAGGGTACTCATGCATTAGACACCCCAGGTTCAAAACGGTCTTGTTAATACTTGAAGACCATCTCCAATGATTCAACACATAAATCCCAAATTGTTTCTTCACATACATATCCTCCAAGTCCTCAATTTGTCCACTCTTTTTCTTGTTCCACTTCTTCTTCTTCACATCCATCCTTGGTCTTCCATAGATCTTCTTCCATGCTGATTTATAACCCTTTTAGAATCTTCTAAATTAACTCAGCTACCAATACTCAAGTTCCTCCTATTGAGCTCTTCATTCTGCAAAGGAATTAGGGAATACTTCCTACCACCTTTCTCAATAGTATATTCTTGACAAAATCATGCACAACCTTGCAATCATATTGCCAAGGTCTACCAAGAAACACATGCCAAATTTTCATGTCCATAATATCACACAACACTTGATCCTTATACTATCCATTTTGGAAATGAATAAGGCACTCCTCCCTCACTTTTAAAGCATGCTCACCTTGAAACCAACCAATATAAAGGATACAAATATCTCACTCTCTTAAAACCAAGTTTCTAAACCATCTCCTTAGCAAAAAATTCATCAATACTATCACCATCCACAGTCACCTTGTAGACTTTATTACTAGCCTTACAATGAGTCTTGAACAAACTAGTCCTTTGATAAGAATCCAATATCCTTTGAACAACTAGTACTTGCTAAACTAGCAAAATCTCTCTTTTCTTAGGTTAACTATCTTGGACTGCAATCTCATTTACAATAGAGAATTTCTTACCATGAGGACATTTAGAAGATTTATGCCCTTTTTCACCACATATGAAACAATTACCACTAAACCAACCTCCACCCATCCTTCCCTTTTGATCGATAATTTTTGGTTCACCTTCAACACTTAGTTTAGCCCTTTCTAGGTTAAGTTGAGCCTTTTCCAGGTTATCCTACTTCTCCTTCCCTCTAGCATTACCTTGACTTTTCCTCTTGAACTTATCTTCTATCTTCTAAGCATACAAATAAGAATGCTCAACTAAAGAAATATTTAGTGTACCAACCTCATCTTGAGTATTGAATCTCAAACCATTGATGTACTAGGCTACATTTTCCTTTGATAATTCTCTATACTCAAATTGAATAGTCAACTTGTAGAACTCCTCGGTATAATCCTTCACAGTCATATTTTTTTGATTCATATTTTGCAACCCCTTAAACAACTCAAGCTCATAATCAATAGGAACAAACTTAGCCTTCAATTTAGTTAGCATCATCATTCATGTAGTGATCTTCATCTTAGCTTCCTCTTCTTTGCCTCTTTTCAGTTCTTTTCACAAGAGAGCAATATGTCTTTTCAACTTAGTTTGTGTCAATCTCACTTTGAGTGGATCCTCAATATCTTCAAGCTCAAAGTATTCTTCCAATTAACCAATCCAATCAATTAGGTCTTTGGGAGTCAAACTACTTGAGAAATTATAAACCTCCATCTTATGCTTTATCTTCAACTGAGATCTAGGTCTAGCAAACTGACCAACCCTAGCTCCAATAGGTCTCTCCACATGTTTAGTTGTATCCTCACCAATAGATCTAGTAACTTCAAAGTCTTTAGTAAATTCCTCATAACCATTATTAGTACCCATAGGTACACCACCTAAAACACTCAAAATTTTAGCAATCATATCATGCTTCATCATGCAATCTCATATCTAAATTCTATCATGCCTGATCACTACTTCGGGTTTTTCTACAAATTAGGACCTTGTTGTTATAAGTTCCTTTCAGTTGTTGTGTTTGTATTTCTAAAGAACTTGGTTATTTTACTTTCCTTTGAAACATGAGACTTATACTGAACGTATTTTCTATTTTGAACTATGTTGTTAGCAGTGATGGTGATTTAGGATTTTAAGATTTGAAATTGGCATATTAATGATTGCATGTTGATTGGGTAACGATTATGTTTATTATGTTTTAACTCATTGTAAACTGCATTCTGTGTTTGTATGCTTTGGAAAGAAATTAAATATATATTGTATGCTTAATTTGAATGTTAATATGTTGTATATATATTTAGAACTTGTCATTGTATTTTTGTATGTGTGACTGAGAAGGGATTGAATTATTTCATTGGATTTGTTTTCAGTTTAGCATATAGGAATATGATGTAAAGGGATTAAATACTTTATATTGCATATACCCTTGAGATGGTTTTCATTACATAACTTATATTCATTTTGTTTTAAAAGGGTTTAATAAACTGTTGTTTGCATTGCATATATATATATACTTGTTTTAAAAGGGGCTAAATACCCTAAGTTGTGATTGGAATAAACATTTCTATTTTTAAAAAGGGTTTAATTGCCTCTTAAGGATCATGTAACCCTAAACGGGTATTGAATGCCATGAAAGAGGAAATATATTCAATGTGTTAAAAACCAAATTCATGGTGGTGGTTTTGACATTGCCGAATACACGTTTTTGTGATTCTTGATGGGTATTGAATGCTCACTTATGAGGAATAATGACACTTAAGGTTTGGTTGGCCATCTCTTGTTGCAAGTTGGGTTTTTTGCAAAATTTGGGCCAAAAACTTGGCCACATTGCTCTATTTGGCTTAACATCTTTGTTCTTGTTGCTGAGGTATCGACATAATGAAAGCAAACTTGCATATTTGGTTTAGCTCAATGGAGTTACTCATCAGAAGTTGTCTATTATTAATATTGGGTTCTTCTACTTCACTCCATTGTGAAGTCATTTGCGAGTTATATGTGTATGCTGTGGGAAGATTGTTGCCAAATTTGACTAAGCTTTTGGAGCTTTGGTATCAAGTTCAATTGCAGAGCATTTTCCATCTTCAGTTTTAACATAGGGGCAATTTCTTACCCTAATCTCTCTCTATTTACAATTGCATTTTGATATCAATTGGCATGTTGCAAATGGTTATCAATTTTCCTTGATGTGAATTTTACACTCAAGGATGGGTGTATGTAGAGCATGGCACTGTGTGCAATGCTTAGCCCTGTATATATCCATCTTTGAATGTGGAGTATGGAGATAACAGTTTGGAGGTCATTATATGTATTTATTTGGGCTTTGCCCTAAAATTATATTTCTTCTCCGAGTTAAACCCGGTTGGAGCCTCATGCTTGCGACAGTTAATTTGTATGTGATTGTGTTATAATTGGGTATTCATCTTTGACAGGGTTGAGCTCTGTGAGAACCCATATCTCAAGCTCACTTGTTTTATGCAGAAAATAGGTGAGAAGTTTAGCCTCAGTCATGAGTTTGCTTAAAATTATGGGCTTATGACCGTAGTCAAGGGTAGAGGCATTTTGTCGAATAGTTACTATGAAACCAAAACAATGTTGAATTAACATGTTATTAGCATAACATCTTTTATGGTTATTGAAATGTTTGAAAATTTCCATGAATAACAACCAATACACTGTTTGAACATTCTAGTATGGTTCGAATTCCTTTATAACAGTTACATGAGGTTGTGTAAACTGGTAATATGTTATTTTGTGTTGCATGTTGTCTATTAGTATATTAGAGATTCTAAATAGTAAATATGTTGTCCATGGCTCAGAACATGCAATTAGGCAATTTGGAAATGAGTTGTATGAACACTCGATATCATTGATTATGTTCTTTTTGTTTTAAAACAACAACAGAGCTTGAAAAATTTAGTTAACTGTATGCTGTTGAGAATTGTTAGACATGGTTTTATTTGATTTGTATTGAAGCATTTTAGATATGCCAATAGTATTTATAATTATGATGAAAATTATATGTGTTCGAATTGGAATCTATTATTCTAATGATGTTTTCTATCCAATATTGAATTGGAAATTGTGTTCAATGGAAAAGATAGATTTATGATATATGTGTTTGATGATATGTCATTCAAAGTGAGAATATCATATGTGCGTTGTTTTATTATCTTGGCCATTTTGAAGGATAAGGTTAGTTTATTATAACAGTAGGAATAAGTAGTATAGTACTACGACTAGTAAATATCATTAAACTGATGTAACAGTTTAGTTATATTTACGAGATCATAATATTGTAATATTTATTTCTGTTGTTAAAATAACCTAGGTTTAGTTTCAAATCTGGCGGTAGAAGATGAGATTTTTAAAAGATGAAGAATGTAATATCATGTGAAAACTAACTATTGTTCATTGCATGTGCATTCTTAGAATATCTGTTTGATTTTTATTTTAAGGATAACTGTAATGAACGTATATCAAGGTGGCTGAATATCGAATTATCCTATTCAGTTAATTAATTCAGTGATAATTTTAAGGCAAATTGGGTGGGTTAATTACGTACAAAAGATAATTGGCCTTACCTATGACTTAAACTAGTAAGGTTAAGTACAGAGAACAAGGCAAGTCTCTATTACTCATTTCATGAGTACCATAGAGAATTCCACTATGTGTTGTCTATGAGCTTACCATATACGGATGCAGTATCTTAGCACCATAGTGATGATACCTCAGTATATATATGATTCATTTATTATTTATTCTTAGTGCGAGTCTAATTTTTCATTTTGAAGAAGATGTTACTTCTTGCATATTAATTTTAGAATTTCACTATGTTATGTGGTTCAGATATCTGCATTATGGTTTTGTATATGTTTATTCTAACATATATGTAGGTCAACTATGCTTTTTAACTCAATATGTAATGAGCCCCTTTTTGTGTTGTGTTATATTTTTGTGTGATTTTAGGTGTTTCAGGTTGGTTAACAAATAGCTAAGGATGACTGTTGAAGTTACTTCTTGAAACAAAATTTGTTACTTGTAGAGTCCATATGTTGGAAATAGCCGTTTTCGCATGATATTGTACTTCGTTATTGTACTGAACTCATTATGTATTAACATCATTATGGAAATTTATTTAGATGATATCTTGTTCTATTTTGAGGTCTATGAATTGAGAGTGACTCAATCATTGTTCTTGTTCTTGTAATATGATGAATAGTTTTTTTTTTTTCTATGGTTCCTTATGCTTGTTCATGGTTTCCTTGTTATTTTCTTTGTTTAGAGTAGCATTAAAAATTCTTCTCTAATATTATTTGAGATCCTTTCTTCCAAAACATCACTAAGATCATCAATTTCCTTAGGGTCCAATCTTCTTGAAGGAATCTTCCAAAGTTTTTGCAAACCCTAAGCAATAGTTCCCCAATCTAGGAGATTAATCAGCTTCATATGATCAACCATCTCCAACCCAAGAACCTGGTGCAAACTACCACAACTTTGGTGATTTTTCTACACACTCAAGAAAAAAGCTAGACTTTTATACCACTTGACATAGTACAAGGTAGGAGTATCTCCAAAGGATATTTCCTAGCCCCCAACAAAAGACCAAACAGTAGAAACACAATGACAATGCAATACAAATGCAAGATCTAATACCAAATCATAACTCCTTATTCATAAAATATCTAATTACATGCAATTTGTCAAGCTACAAGGCCTTCCCAATTATAATATAATTCTATAAGACACAAGATCCAACTTACAATCTTAATCCCAACTAGTCTAGATCCACAACTAGATAAGAACATCATGAAGAATCCAGACTTGTACCCTTAGGTCCATAAAGAAATCCTTGGGTTCTCAAGCTACAACTACTAGCTCTTCAAAATTCACATCTACTCTTCATCCTCTTCCCCAAGCTAGATGGTCCTTAATCATGCCTAATGACTCCACAAGATCCCCAACTTCTACCCAACTGAGCCACAAGTTGGTCTAGTCACTTACAAATTAAATTAAATCCCTTACATTAAATATATGTTTAGCCACAAGTTGGCTACAAAAAAAATTAAATACCCCTATAGAAATTAAATGCCAGGATCATCTTACAAACAACTCAGCACCAATAGGAACCAAGACCAAGCTAAGTGTCAGAAAGACCAAGCCAAGCATTAGCCAAAACATAAGAAATGCCAAGCTCCTAGAGCATGTAGCTAAGCTCCATAGAGTATGTCAAGGTCCTCAAAGCATGCCAAGCTCCCAAAGCATGGAAGGTCCCAAAGTATGCCAAGTTCCTTGTGTATGTCGAGCTCCGCAGATATGTCAAGCTCTTAACGTATGCAAAAATTAGTATCTGCTGAGCTCCACAACTTCAAGCCAAAATTTTTCCAAACATGGAGGATTGTAAGAAAGCCTTGGATGCTCCTATATTAGTTTTGCAAAAGGAACTAGCCTTTGTAGAAATATTAATAAAGAAAGATTCTCTTCTTTCTACACAAGAAGGTCTAGTAGATATGGTAGGAAATCTAGTAATACAGATTCAATCTTTAGATGCAACTTGTGATAATTGGGATTATGCATTGGGAATCATAATGTAACTACATAAACCATTTTTGGACAAATACACTATGATTATACTACCCAAATGATAGAAGAGTCAAAAAAGGGTGATTGATTTTGAAGTTTTTATATATTCTAGAGAATATTGTCAAGGAAAATATCTACACAAAATGAGTTATAGAAATGACATCGAGTATTTACTCTGGGTGAGTAATAAGGTATGAGAGACAAAAAAATTTCAAATTTTGAGATTCTGAAATTTTGTATAGAAGCCGAATAGAGATGATACATTTTTTGACTCATGCATAAAATAATATTGTATATGCCAATTTTTGCCTCTCATATCAAAGGGGGAGATTGTTAATCTCATTTTGGTTTTGATAAGTAAAAGACAAAACACTTAGTCATTATCTAGCAAAGAGTAGTGCAAGCTGATTGAATAGTATTTGGCAAGTATTAGCCTCAAGACAATACATGTTGAGTAATATCATAGTTAGTGCTAGACACTAGTAGGTGCCAAGAAGTTAGTGTGTTCCAATTCACTCAAATGCCAACTAAATAGTTTGTGCTGAGTGATTTAGGTATCAAGCAAGAGTAAGTGTCGAGCCACTTAGAAGTCGAGTATCAACATAAAGAGAACAATGAAGGTTGAGCATCAGAGTCTATGGAGGTCAAGTTCCTAATCTTTTCCATAGTTCTTTGTTATGGCACAAACTTCTATGTAAATCATTTTTTGCTAGCAAGAACATCAATTTTTGATATTAAGAAATAATGATCCAATCATATTACACATCCCTATGTAATACATGCAACCAATCAAATTAAGGGAAGTATTAGGTAGAAATAAGGATCAACCTAAGATGTTGATTATGACCTAGCCCATATCCACAATGCCTATTTAAAGAGGGAACCCTAAGGTAGAGATAAGAGTGTGCAAGGAAAAGTATCATATGCACAAGGAGAGGAATGCTAAAAGCACAAATATAATTTCATGGTGGAAATGATGGCTAAGTTATGGAACTACAATACATAATCAGTTTTAGAAGAATAGAGATAAGTAGTGAAAGGATAAAGAAAATAGATCTAACCAAGAGGATGAGGAGATAATAATAAAGAGGAGATCTAAAATCAAGATACAAGGTGCTAACTGAAGGATTAGGTGCTAAATTATTTTGACATGTGATCCAGAGTAAATCTCTTAATCGAGTAGTCCTAATAGACTTTTGTAAATCTCCTAATAGAGTGCTTACTTAATTGTGAGATTAAAATCCTTTAGTCAAGGTGAGACCTAATAGTCTTTTAAGCCTTTAACAAGGCATACCTTTCATAGGGTAGATCATAGTTTATGACAAAACATTTTAGCCATAATTGACCACACTTTACAACTACAGTAGTGAAGATTTGTGGGTGTCATCCCCACCCCAGTTTTAGCTTCTCTTTGGAGAGTTTCTAGATAACCAAAATCTTGTGTGTTATGTGTTGATTTACATTATGTTTTGGATGTGATTAATGATAAGTTATTTCAATTTACATGTTAAGTTATGAGATGGATGTGTATGGTGAAATTTTTTTATGGTAAAAGTTTTTAAGTGTTGGTTCACCTCCCCTTCTCAGAACTTACTTTCCCATTTACATTTTCCAACATACATAAGGTGTTGAAATAAGTTCATTCATTAATTGAATATATAATAAGTAGTCAAAAAAATTAGATATACTTACCTAGTCTCTATAATGGTCCTTCAACCATTTTATTAGTTTTGGAATTGTTTTGATCATTCAATTCTAGTAAGCATAAATTCCTAAATCATGACACTCCTTCCATCTATATTCACTATATTCATTACGCATGATTTGGATATTTAGTGTACCCAATATTTTTTTACGAGGAATATACACACCATATTTTCTATTTAGGGTTGAATGATCTATCCTATATTCTATAGGTTTAGGTCCAAGACTAATTGGGTCTTTAGCAAAGATTAGCCTAAGTTTTAAAATCATCAAAAAAAATTGTTGGGCTAGGCATACTTAGTTTTTGGAAAAGGATTTTGTTCATTTTCTAACACTAAATTTTTTGTTCTCTATTAATTTAGATTTATTATCTACTGGTTCTAGTATGATTTTTTCCTTGGGGTTTTTCTTTTTACTTTTTCATTTAATTTGTTGGAAATGATTGAAAAGATCATGAGGAAAGTTGTTGGAATGATCATATGGAACTAGTAAAGAATGTTCTCAATCATTGTTTTGTCATTGATGTCAAACTTGCTACTTGTAGGAATGACAATTTCTTAAGTGATCCTAATACTATCAATTAGTTGATTGACAAAGAAGAGGCAATCAATAAGATGTAACTAGTACACCAAGAGAAAGGTTGAAGTTATGATGTTGTAATGAAGTACAAGGATCAGCTAAACCATTGATGAAAAAGTGTATTTGATGACATACTATAAGACACAGAGAATGGGCACACTAAAACATATCAAAGATGTAAGGTTTTATCTAAGACATCTGTAAAGCCTAACTAAAGTTTATTAGAGATAAGGAGTTGAGAAAACTAGTAGGTGCCAAACAAATTCCTAGTTGAAGCCGAGCAAGTTCAACTTCAGATGTCGAGTGAACTTCAGATGTCGAGTAAACTTCAGATGCTAAGTGAACTTTAGATGCTGAGTGATATAGATTTTATCAAGTGTCGAGTAGATATAAGTGCCGAGTAACACAGAGGTGTCGAGCACCAGTAAACCAATAGTGTCGAGTAATACAGAGGTGTTGAGCACTAGTAAATCAATAATGCCGAGTTGCTGCATTATTTTGAAAATAAAAAATTCTCCAGATCTAAGCCGACAAGGTTTTTATTTAGAAGTCTATGAATTAAATGGAAGATAAGAATGATGAGCTGGTGGCACAGAACACCATGTAGAACATTTTTGAGGTTACAACTAGAGCCTAGATGAAGTTTTTAATAAGAGCAAGATATGGGGTAGATACATTGTATCCTACCTAATCCATTTGAATCCCTGAAATTGGAGAGGGAGAATTGAGTAGAAAAGGCAAATCAGATTTCTATTTAAGGAGTCATAAGTTCATGAAGAAAAGAGAGAGAGAGGCGGTTAAGCATGAAAGCATAAAATGTTGAAGGAGGTGCTAAGGAGGAGAGAGAGCATAGTTATTCTGTTTCAATAAGAAGACCCCAGATATGGATGCATTGGTATGATGAGTAAGAAAACTCAAGGAGACGAAGCTTGAGAGGAAGACAAGCAGTTAGAGCTGAAGTGATCAAAGCCAAGCAAAAGGATAGAACTGAAGTGTGATATGAAATCTGCAAAGTATGTTGTAAGTTGTATCAGATCAAAAATCCATTATTGTTACTTTCTAGCAATTGTAACAGTTAGTTTAAATCCTATGGACTTAGGTTGGTTTAATAGGCATGAGGTAAATCCTTTAATAGGGTGACATTCCAAGTGAATGTCCAGAAGTCCTTTAACCAGGTCCATTCCTAACAGTTTGGTGAAATCCTCTAACAAGGTCACATTTAACAGTGTGTTGTAAGCCTTTAACAGGGAAGGCTTTTAACAGGACATCACTTTAGAAGAGTGAAAATCAAGTAGCATGTTACTGGTAGTTTTTCCCAAATTGGGTTTCCATGTAAATCATTGTGTCATGTGTTGATCTTGCATGTTTTATCTCTGCATGTTGATTTACTGTAACTTGCTAATATGGTTGATTTAAGTTTGGATGAATGAAAAGTGTATGGATTCATTAAAAGTAGTGGAAAAGTATTATTAGGGCATTTGGACCTTGGATAACTGATTCAACCCCCCCCCCCCCGCCACCCCCCCCCCCCTCTCAATTATTTTTTCCTTGGGGTTTTTCTTTTTACTTTTTCATTTAATCATCATTATACTTTGCTTGCTCTATTTTCATGTTCACATTATTTGTAGACTGTATTGATCTATGAGTCCATGATACTGGAGATTATAATAGATGAAATTTGTTTTTTTTTAGAATGCCTCCGTATTTTGTTTTTGTAAAGTGCTTGACTTGGCCAGATATATTTGCATCTCGATGTTCTATTTCAGGTGTGCCTTTCAAGGTAGGACATAGATTTTTTTTTTTTTTTATAATTAAAAAATAATACCCATCTTTATTTTAGAACTTTATTATAGCAAAAAAAAATTATTTTATTTTTTAATTTTAATTTATATTGATATATAAAATATATGTATTCTACAATTCATATATTCTACTAACAAACATTATTATGTATAAAATAAATAATTGAAACAACAATAATAATAAAAAGAATATATTAATTTTAAATTTTATAATTTTAAATATATTAAATTTATTTAACAAAATATATTATATTTTTAAATTATAATATTTATAAAAGGTAAAATTTTGATATCATATTTACTAAAGAAGCTAAGAAAAATAGAATCACATGTGAAAGTTTAAAATATTGAGAATATTGACAAGTTTAAGTGTGGATGAAAATATGTTCCTCAATATTGCTCCTTTCAATTTACAAAAATATAGATTGATGTTATAAAGAGCTCTAATCTAATATTAATACTATTTTCAATTATAGAATTAAAAAATTAAGGCTACTAAATCAATATATGATACTCTATAAAATTATTGATTAATTAAATTGAATATATCTAGATTGATTTGTGTTCCTATTTCTTTATAAAATATCTTCATACTAAAATTAAACACATAATTTAACAAAAAAAAATTATAATAAAAAACTATCAATAAAAATTAAAACTTAAGAAAAAAGAATCAAATAATTTAAAATAAAAACATATATATAATTTTATTATACAGAAGAATTCTTTGTGAAGCAATAACTAGTAACTTGAAAAAAATATAAGGCAAGAGCCTATAACACAATGGTAAATTGTGAGCCTCTCATTTGGGAGGTCTTGGGTTTGAGTCTACTTGAACTTAAAACTCAAATATCCATTGATAAAATAGTAAATAATAAATACTCTAGGCTTTGGCCAATTACCAATTAATATTTGAACAAATTGAAAAAATACAATACATATTTAATGTTAGTGAAACAATTTATTTCTTCTTACATTATGAAAAAATTATGATGTAAGAACAATTTTTTTACAAGATATAAAACATAATAATAGAAATGTAATTACAATTATTGTCAAAATAATTCTATATGTCGTTTAACAATCCTTATGCAAAGACCTTAATTCCAAAATAATATAAATAACACCATTAGTATGCTATCAATAGTTAAGGTAGAAAACGAGAAGAGAAAAATGTTGTTAGAGTTTATTTAACCACTTGAAGCCTGGTTGCCATTATAATAGAAATGTGATGTATCTCATTTATCAATCAATAATATCTATATTTGATTTGTATTATATTATAATATTCTATCTTAAATTTTTAATTTCATTATTACCATGAGTTCTACTAACATGTTGGCCTTCTTCTTGTTGGAAGGATTATTGGGAAACAAGATACTGAGAGCGGTGGGTGGGAGGTGCTGGGGGTATTTAATTTATAAAATGAAATTACTAAATTCACACCTAATTCATCTCATGTCTTAGATCTCACATTAAAACTATAATTCTGAAATATAAATGTATACATCATATCCATGAAAGATTCAACACATAACAAAAATGATTTGTTTACCCAGAAACACTTCAATGTGAAGGTAAAGCTCAGGTGGGGATGAAATCCACAAATGTTCACTTTTACAACTATAAAGTTGACCTGTTAGGCTACAATATTGGATCATAATATATGATCTACCCTGTGAGGGGTTTGCCCTATTAAAAGCTTTAAGAATATTAAATCCTACCTTCTTAAAGGATTTCAATTTACAATAAAGTAAGAACTCTGGTAGGAGGTTTACATAGACCTGTTATGATCATCAGTTAAATTTTTTTTCCTAATTCAAAAATTGTTTTAGTACCTGACCCTCTATTTTCTCTACAAGCTGATTTTGGATCCCTCTATACATTGTATGATTTTATCTCTCAATTGAATATCTCCTACTCCCTCACTACTTTGGTTTCCCTTATCTAAACTAATTCTAGACTTGGTCTTTCTTGCTCTGTTCTTTCCTTATTTTCTTCTTCTCTTACACATTCATTCACACATGAATATTATCCTCTATCACTCACATTTTCATCTTCTCATCACACTATCACACACACACACACACGATTCTAGGGCTAGAATCCTCCTTAAATATATGTTCTTTGAAAGTTCTAGATTCCAATCAATAGTGTACAATCCATCTTCTTTTGCCATTTATTTCTAATTTTTTAATTGGATGATTTTCATTCCTCAAGATCATTATATTCTATAATGATGCATAATCTCCATCTTAACTATTTCTTCAAATATTAAATCTCATATGGAAGTCAACCAAAATGGTTTACATAGCTATTTGTGCAATTTTAAATTCATATGACAAAATTGAACTGCTCAGCATCTGAATGTGTTGGCACTCAGTCATAGGCTACATTCATACTGGCACTTAGCTTCTATATGCATAAGCTTCTCTATTTTCTCAATAAAAATTGTGTCTTCAATATACTTTGTCTCTATTAAAATAGCTCTGCTTACATATGTGCTTAGCCTCAACTGGGGTGCTTGTAATCACTAACTTATTCGATGTGTACTACAAAATAAACAAGTTCTTTATTATGGTCAGACTTTACTAGATGACTCGGTCATAGTGATGACCTTTCATCCTTACCTAGTAAATAACTAAATGTTTGGACACTAATAGACAACATATAGGCTTAGAGATCAACAATTTCCTCCTTTGACATTAGTGGTAAACACACTTTCTCATGCATAGTCATTGCATTAAAAGGTACTCCCCTAAGACTATAATCTAAAGCTATTCTAATGTCTTCAACTTTTTTTTATTTTTATTTCCTCCTTGTTGTCATTTCCATTTTGGTTTCCCATTTCTATTTCCCCCTTGTTATCATCCCTTCTCAATATATTTCCTTCTTAATCTTTTCATTTCCCTGATGTTTTTTCACTAATGACTTGGGGCAGCTGGGGTTAGTTGGTGCTTATCATAAAATTGTTTATGGCCTGCCAAAACATCTACATAGCATTTATTCCACTATTCACTTATTTTCCCCAAAACTTGAAATTGAATTTTTAGCTTGACAATTATATCAATTAGTCCTTCAATGTGTGCAAAATGTGTGTCCTTCTTCAATTTTTTTTGCATAATAGACACTTCTTTTTGAATTATTTCCAAACGGGGTGATAACTGGAATTGAATTAAGATCAACTTATTTTTGATCTCACTATCTCTAGCCATGAGCTTGACTATCCTTTGTCGAGTAGTTGTCAACTTATTATAGGAGAGTGAGCTTTAACTTGCATTCTTTCTCAATGAAATAACACTTTCTCTCATATCAACACTCAATAAATTGATGGAAAGTTGATTCTCCAATGTAAATACCTCAACATCACACAACTTCATATATAAAGAGTGAATTGTATTCAAAATTGTTTCTAACTGTGTAACTAATTTTGAAAGCTCTACCTATCTATTTACAAATTCTTGAGAGACTTTCATCAAAACTTTATGTTCCAATCTCCTCTCAGACCACTCCATCAATTTATCATTGGTTTCTATATTCTCTACTTGAACTTTATCAACTATATACACTAGTTGATCCAAAATTGGATGTTAACCATCTAAGTTAGTAATGCCAAATGCATCCACAAAAATATCTCTAACAATATGTAATACATGTTTCTACTTATGCTCTCCCCATAGTTCTTCTTTATTTTCCTTATGACTCAACAAGGTTTTCATTTCTTGCATTTGTTCTAGTGTCTTTTTATTCAAGTCATAGATGGGTAACATAATTACCTCATCTAGACTATCTAACTCATCATCCAATTCATCTAATTAATTCAAAACCTAAGATCTAGGGGTTGTATCATTGGGTACTGATATTTATAATTGTTTCATCTTCTCATTGGATCTTGACTACTTCTCTGGAGTAGGTGTCACCCATTGTTCAGCTTTGCAATCGACAACTGTACAAGAGCTAATGAAGCCTCTTGATCTTTTGGTATTTCCTATTTTTCTACCATCTTTGTAACTTTGACCTCTTCTTTCTTCTCTTCTCTTTAAGGAATAGGCATACAAGTTAATTGTGTAAACACAATTATTGCCTTGCCCTATTTCTCAAAATTTGTATCCTCTTGAACTAATGTTACCTTTACATTATTAGTCTTTGTAGTCTTAATATTTGGATAATCTACAACTTGTAGAAAAACTAGATTTGTACAAGTTAGAGTTGTGTTTGAGATGTAATTTTGCATATCTTCCTCAGTTAGCACATTTTGGTTCTATGGAGGGGTGTCATATATGTCTTTGATAGTAACAAACTCTTGTTGTTCACATTGATGTGCTAGTTTCTATATCTCTTCTATTTATTTAGCAAATTCTTCCTTGAATGATGTGACAACTAGTCTTTCTCTTACCCTAGCTTCTTCTAGGGTCTCCTTAGGTCTTTTCTTGACCTAATAGGGTTGCTAGTTACCCTACTCTCCTTAGATCCTAACAATGAGGTCCTAGTCCTTTCCCTAGTAGATTTTTGGCAAATAAATAACTACATGACTAAAAATTTAGTCACGTGACTAAAAGTGCTCAAATTTTAGTAATGGTTTACAATTTGTAAGTGACTAAATAAATGACTAATTTTGTCATTGAATAAAATCACAAGGTAAGATGAATGTAAGTGATTAGATAAATGATTAAATTGATGAATAAACAATTGGTCACTAGTAATTAGTTGTCAAAAGAGGTGAATAAATGAATGATCAATCAATTTTTATCTTATCAATACATTATTTCTAGATAACTTCCTTTAATATCCTTTGAACTAAAAATCACCCCAATATGCACTCAAACTCCTCAATATCTATTTATGAACTACTAAAGAAATTAAAAAATTCTATGCACTCAAAAGAAAGCCCATTATTTCTACATATTTGAGACTATAGTATAAGTTTTAGGTTCACAACATATTTGTGATCTAGTGGGCTTTCACATATGATTTCTAGATCTTGCCATCCTACAACTTTCCTAGTGAGCGAATAAGAGACAACTTTAAACATAAAATAACATTGAAGTAGTTGAAATGACTAGAAAAGACACTTGCATATATATGTATTTGGAAGATTTTTTTGCATATAATGTACATGGATTATTGTTTCTTGATATGGTTGTCTTGTCCCTATCAAAATGCATTATAGAAGTTTTATCCATTATGCTATTCATTAATACACACTATGAATGCTACATGCAAGATGATAATTTTGTCAAATCCATGAATCAACCTTTGTAGAACAAATGGATGTAAAGGGGTCATTATTGGGAACAATAGAGTTTCTACATTGATATGCTGACATGGACCTATTCATATTAATTTTATAACTTAAATATTAAGAAAAAATTTGTCTTTTATTTTATATTTACTAGTATTAAAATTGAACAATAAATATCACACATTACATTTCCAAAATTAAAACTTCTTTAAAAAAAAAATTCAAAATTTTTTTTTTCTTTTTTTAACAATAGTCATCACTCTCATATACAAACTCTTGACTTTGTGGTTTAGCTTTACAATTGTTATTAGTACTTCCTTCTTTGAATATTATAAAGCTACATGATAAAATACTTCAAATAGATAGGGAACATTTTAATTATATTATTAGGATACTAAATGGCTTAAAAGGATTATTTTTAATAACATAAATTGATTTTTCTCTAGAATAAGAAATTTTAGAACAAAATTTGTGTATAAATTTATTCATAATAAATTTTATTTTATTCACATATTAATTTTAAAAAAATTATTTATACTAAAAAATTGAACTTAATTTTATACAAACAATAAAATAATATTTATATATTAAATATGAAATAAAATAAAAAACTAAAATTATCATTGTTATGTAATTTGAAATAAAATAACTAAAAATAACTTCTACCTACTACACCTAAAGTACCATTGTCAGGAATAAAATAATCAATGACATTTGTCTTAATTCACCCAATAAGGCTTTTATAATACTGATGGTCTTTCGCTTGATTTTTTTTTAAGTTTGGAGAGTTTGGGATGAATAAAATGTACATAGAGGAACTTGCGAGCATGGTAGACATGCCAATGAGTGACTTGCAAGAAAGGCCCCGTGATCTATGGAGCTGCTTGGTAGCCACTATCATTGCCTCACAAATACTATCTAATCCAATTATTTGCAACAAATCTCAATGATTCTAGCTTTTGTAGATGGACAAAACCATTGTTCATTGGAGAACCATGGTTTTTTCCCCTTTATTTTCATGTTTAATTACAACAAGCTCTTTGATTTATTTTCCCTTTGATTGTCATGTTACTTACAATAGCCTCTTTGATTCAGAAGTTAATTTGAAAACTAGAGTTTTGACTAATTAATGACTCTTTTTTAGGCACCACTTTCTTTTCATGGTGAGTGAAGAAGATTCTCATGTGGCCTTTGGTTGCTAAGGACTAGGCCTTTGATAGGGAATTTCAAATTAGGTATGTAATTATTGGAACAAACATTGATGTTTTGATGCTTTTCTTGAATTGAAAATATCTGTAATAATATTGATTACAATATAATTCTAAGGTGAAGGGTTTTAAAAATAAGATATATGGTATAAAATGTTTCTTTGTTAATATTTTGATATCTTGAATCCATATTTTCCATAGAGAGAGTTGTAACTACACTTCAATAATGATATACATATACGTAGAGTAGAGTACTTCATAAATTTTAGATATTTCAAGAGATTCATTAAAAATTGAATCTTTCATATATCCCAGAGTCATCCTTTTGTTTTTTCAAATAAATAGGTCAAGTGATATTATGCCAAACACATCACCTTCCATGTCCATGTTTCCATATTTTGCATTCATGTCAGTTGGTTAGTAGATTCAAACCTCTGGTAGTTTGAGAAGATAATATTCTTTTTAGCATAGCTAAGAATGAATCACATTAAAATACAAAACAATGGAATGCTAAGGTATAAAACATCAAAAATGTATATTCGACCCTAATTCTTGTGATTTTTAGAAAACCTATTATTTTTTGTTGGTCTCAGAATGGTTTTAACTTTGAGTGTCAACACACTTAACCATTTTTTACATAGAAGTCGAGTACACTACATATGCCAAGCTCTAGTATGTGCTGAGCCAAAATTTCAATAGGTCCTAAGTGACTCAGGTGCTAAGTGAACAATAAATGCCAAGTGTAATAGGTGTCGAGTCATAGTTGATGCCAAGAAATTCAGAACACTTCATGTGCCAAGTGAGCCAAAACTATGCATATGCTGAGAAAAATAGAATGTAGTAGGTGCTGAGCAAACTAGGTTTAAACATGTGCTAAGCACCAATAATATAGTATGTTTTGATTAACAAAAAATCAACATACAATTTTGTGCCTTTAAAAACTTAGATGCAAAACTATTTTTGGATGATACACAAAGGGTTTAGAAGATAAGATCAAATCTTTTGTTTTACCTATGTTATCAGCATCCAGGCAATCATAAAATTGGAGATAACATGCAACCAATAAGCTAAATCTAAGGATTTGTGTGGGAAATTTGAGTTCATGATTTCATTGCAAACCATAAGTCTACGAATTCTTTATAAGAAGGCTTAGAACCCATAATTTTGAGTTGCCAAGGAATAGCTAAATAGAAGTTAAGGAAGTTTCTAAGAAGATAGCAAAATTGTAGAATAGGGCAAATAGCAGGGGCATCAAAGACTTAGTGAATAGAGCAGAAATTACTTATCCAATTTATCATAATAGAATAAGGGTGATGATTAGATATCATATCAAGCAAGGATCACATTAGAATGAGCAGATCAAGTGCCTGAAATTAGCAATTGGAGATTGTAAGCAATCAGGTCAAAATATTTCTAATACTTTCCAACAATTGTATTAAATAGTGGTAAATCCTATGTTGATAGGTTAGCTTAATAGATATTTGTTAGATCCTTTAAAGATGTGACTAAATCCTTTAATAGGGTGAAATTTCATGTAAAGTGTTTTAAATCCTTTAACTAGGTCAGTATTGATATAATGTAAAGCCTTTAATGTAAAGTATTAACTAGAGACTCACTTTCAGAGTTAAGAAAATAATTCATACCTTTACTGACATAAGAGCACTCACTTCTGTCATTTCTCTCTTCTTCCCAATCAGCATCTGATTCACACGAAGACGCATATGTACTATCACAATCCTCTTCTTGACTTGAGCAACAAGTCTCGCCATTGTCTTCACATGATGCTTCTTCACAATATGTCGGATCAGAAATTTCATCTTTATCACTTGATACATCACGTCCAGGTTCTTCATCCTCATACTGAGATAAATACCTTTCCTCTTCCTAATTCATTATGTTTTCAACATAATGCAAATCATCTATGGGAAAATGAATGACTGGATTTATATCTTGCATGCATAAGTCATCAAGTGAATCAATTATATTATTCACTATTGTAATACCATAAACATGTGCATTCAATTCAGCATGAATGGAATCATTTCTTCTTTGCAACAAAGAGATTTCATGCTCACATGTTTTTGTTTCTGAATCATCAGCAAAACTATTTAAAACAACAGGGGTGCCTTTTTTTGATCTAAAATCAAACATTCCTTATGACATTGACTTGTGCTTTGCACCTCATCTTGTTAGAAAATATTTCTAGAGAAGTGATTCCTAGTTAAGCCATACTTTATGTTATTCTCAATCTCTATCACTGTCATGAATGCCTGATGCAAAGTCTTAGGTTTTTTTTATCTCTCAATAGATAGCTTATCTCCTTATCAAATGCACCGAGATAAATCACTAAACACATTTGATCATCTGGCTTGTAGCTTTCAGGGATTTCATTTAGAATATTTGCAAATCTGATATTAAATTCAGGAACTAACTCACCTTTCCTGATTTGAATTTTCAAAAACTTATCAAAATAATCAGAGATGCTTACTCTTTCCCCAAACTGCATCATGAAGGCTGACAGTAATTCATCCCAGGATGAAATTGAACATGCTAGTAGGAATTAAAAATAGTCCCTAGCATCATCCTCTAAAGTCTAAACAAACAATTTCATTTGAATGTCTTCATGAGAATTTTCAAAATCACCAACCAAGTCACTAAACTACTGAACATGATGACTGGCTGAATTTTCATGGTTTCTACTAAACTTAGGTAAATAGTTTCTGAGATCATAAGGCATAATATTAAGAAACCATGAATACCATTAAAATTCAATGGCATGTATCTCTTGGTAGAAAAGGATCTACGATTTTGGTCAATGGACTGCATGCTAGGTGAACACAAATTTGCCATCTCTTGCCAACTAACAACTTCACCAAATATCTTTCTAGATTTAAAGCTTGCAGTAGATCTGAAAACTTTATCTACCAACTCAAATCTCCAAAAATATTCCAAGATGTAAATACACTTTCTGAAATAATCCTTCACAGAATATGCTGAGATACATAAAACACTTCTCCTGCATAGTTCTTAATATCACTTGATGGAGAAAACTTTCATATAACTTACTTTCTTGAAAAAGAAATTCAAGAAAGAGGAAAATAACTTAACCGTGATGCTTGCAAACTTCTACAATGCTGTAAAGAACAACCGATTCAAATCATGCTTGATTTAGTAACCCTTGCAGAACATCACCCTTTTCTTTCAACCACTGCCAAGGGCATGAGATAACTTCAAATCTGCATTCCAACTATTGCAACTTTCACAATACCCTTCACTTCAAAAATTACACTGGTGCAGAGATATACTTTAGAGTCACCACTCATTAAATGAGAAAATATTTTCCTAGCTTGCATAAGACAACAAGCTGGTCTAGAATTTATAATAGGTATTTGAAAACTCACACACAACCTTGGAACATCACACCCTTAACAAAGTGAAAGAACACATTCTTGACTGGGAAACATGAAACCTTGCATACAAAAATGAGTATGCAAATTTTTGGACTGAAATATATTACACCAGAGATCTTTGTCCTTTTATCAATGAATTTCTTCATGACTCCCTAGCAGAGTCTCCATTCTGTTGGTGTTCTTTTTAGTAAGGAACATACCAGGTAGATTTAAACCTAATACCAAGAAACAAAGACTAGGGACATGCCTAAGGACGAGCTAAATCCTATATTCAGCAAGGCTAAATCTTAGTTCTAGGCCAATTAATAGAGTCATATCAGGACTCACTTCACTTTAGGCTCTGCAAAGCCAAGGTGGGAAAACCTGAGGGATTTGTCTAATTTATCTTGATACTTCATTACAAGACTACCCTCTATAGCAGATATGTTCAATATTCTTCTTCAATTTGCTGGTAGATCTCCTGATCATAGTAGCTAATCATAACCAAGGAAAGTAACCACAAATAAGCCATGACCTACACTTATAGTTCTTCAAAACATAAAATGGGAAAATAATATTCATTTTGATTTGGTTTCTCAGCATAATCAAGTATGCAACAACAAAGAACATGCATCCTTCAAGTTGACCAGTCCCTCATCCATTGGGCACTAACTAAATCTTCACATATAGATGGATACCTAAAATATACTCATATATTCAGGTATATGGTCTCTCCACTTGACTTGCAAACAGACATCAATATTCATTAAAACTCTTGTACTTATGGTGATATCCTTCGGGTGTAACCTGCAATCCTATCAGTATAAACAAGCATTGACTTGGAGCTTTGTTCCAACAGCAAATATATTCTGATATACAACGTTAAGGGGCTATAACTGGGTTCAAGCCCTTAGTTCTTAAGCACAAAACATTGCAAATAACAATAGCAGGAGATGAGAATCATAATGAAACTAAAAGATGAGGCTCTTTGTATTAATTTCATTGAAAAGAATACAACATTTGCATACAAAAACTCAAAAAGATACACATAGAATGATTGTGTAATGCAAATTCCTTAAAAGGAATACAGTATGCTATTCACAACAGGAAGAATCACTGAGAAAAAATGGTATCACAGATCTGAGAGAACTCAAGATTGGAACCATGAATGGTCTCTCAGTCATAAAAAAATGGAACCCTTCAAATGGAAGAAAGAAAGAATAATATAGGATGAAGATGAATTCTCAGATTGAACCTACAATCGACATGTGTCCCCTTAGAATTTCATCTCTTGCAACTGAAAAGACTCTCTCCAACCTCTCTCTTCCATCTGATTTGATTTTCTATTTCATCATTACATTGCAACTGCTTTGAAATATCTCTGCCTAATGATGAAATCCTTTTGCATCTAAAATATCTGAAACCTTATGCAATTCTGGTGAAATTGTGATTCAACTAAATTGAAAATAGTTAATATCACCTCAAACCTCATTTTCATTGCCTTTTAATCATATTCAGGTCATTTCCATGCTAGAAAACAATTTTGAATATTGACACCTAAATTTGGTTGCAATCTAGGAACCTAAAAGAAAACCTCTTGTAGCTTGAACCAACTACTACCTATGCAAAAACCGACTTCGAAATCAAATAGTTCATCTTCTCCCAATTCTGGCGATATATAACATTGCCTATTTTACATCTCAGAAACCCACTAAAAATCAATTTGAAAATGACTCCCCTAGTTGAAAAAGTCAAAGTTTGCAATTAAATACTTTCAAAAGAAAATTTAAATATTCTAAAGTTTGAACTTTAGAATAAAAGACCTTTTGATTTAAAAGTCTTTGCTTGCACGTACCTTTTGAAAAATCATTAAAAATTATTTATTATAGTTTTCAAATTTCTACCCTAGCCTTCTAATCTATGGTCAACCCATGGTTGATTGAGCCTCTCTGCCACGTGGCAGTTTTTGATTAGTTAACCTCTGCATTAGACACCATATCAGCACTGCCAGGACCCGCGCTACATGTCAAAAATGTGCATCCCTACATTATTTATCTACCGCAACCCTCTTTTTGCTGGGAAGCCCCAGCCGTCAGATCTTGCCACGTGGCAAAATTTGACACTCCCATTTGAGCTACCCATATCGAACTGCGACCTCATCATCCATGGGACCCGCAGTGCCACGTGGAACCCAGGTGCATCCCTACATTATTTAACTACCGTGCAACTCTTTTCGTGAGGAAGTGCTATTCGTTGGATCAAGCCATGTGTCATGAATCAGATGCATCTTCATTCTGAGCGCCATGTTACCATTGATGCATTCTCATTTAAAAGTCTCCTTAATCTCTGTGCCAGCTGTCATCATTGGAGGGTCCACTGCATAGCACACCCTTTCCTTTAAAAAGGCGTGTCTCTTAAGACACAAATCATATTGCTTGAAGTTGTATTTAAAGTTTTAAAAGCTTTCAAACGTGATGAATGTGGGACATTGGTCATACAACCCTGCTCTAGCAGCTTCCAGAATGTGGGCATAACTTTTTCCTTCAAATGCATGGAGTACCATTTATGTTTGTTGTTTCTTTTTATCTATGCAGGGTTCTTCCTTATTGCCTACATGGTCTCCACTTTATATCTCCTCACTGCCTATGAATTTCCTTTTATACTTTTTTTGAAACTTCTTTCCATTTTCATCGTGGAGGGTTCTATTTTTCTGCTTGCAAGCCTACGTGAGATATATTTTAAAAGATGCCTTTCTATTCCTTCCAAGGCGTTGGGTGTCTCTGGAGCTGATTGCTTGCTTAAATAAAAACTCGCCCTTTACCTCCTTGCATGGGCAATGCTTTTTACTTACATCTTTCAATGTGTGAGGGGCTGGTTTTTTGGTTTCCTCTTCGTAGATTCCATGTTAGAGTGAATGCTCAAGAAGTGTGAAAGGCGTGGGAATATCCTTTTGGAGCTGCCACCCCCAATTCCTCCTCTGCCGTGGGTCTTTTCCATAATATATTCGGCCTTTTACAAGGAAGACCTCTCTTGTCTATAGCTTGTGCTCAAAACATGGGCTGTAAACATAGAGTTCCAAACCACTGCCATTCCTTGCCTACAAAATGGAGCCATTCCTTGATGATGCCACAGATTAATGTTGGATGCATCTCATTGTCTTGTGCATGCGATCTCAATTTTATTGTGTTGCGACTCCAAACAACTCCCCTATTGATTTTTTCCATGGTAACCTCATGTGCATGTGGGATGTTTGCAATGTGGGGCTACCTCTATTCTAGACATGAGCTTCTTTTTATTGCTATGGTCAGCTTCTGCTAATTTCCAACGGCAGCTTCTTTCTTTGTCATGCCATGGCTTTGACTACCCCCTGCCCTGCTCAAACATTCCTACTTGGTGCAGACATAAACTTCTTTCATGTGGGACATGGGATTTCTCCTCTAGCGTGAGTTTCCTTGCATGCTAGACACCTATTTTATGAGCCACTCCCTTTCTTCTCACTCATGCTCTTTTTCCTCTGTTCTCAAAACTTCCCTACAGCTATGGCATCAGGCAACTGCTTTGCTTATTTAAACATGGAGCTTGTTCCTTTAGAATGCTTTGTCTTGTTAATAGACATGTGATTGGCTTCCCATTTCACAATATTGTTTGATTTGTGCAATTTTCACACCTCCCTTGTGACCTGTTAAGATAACTTCATCCTCTACTTATTAGTTACAAGCAACAAATACAAAGCTTCCATAGGCTGATATGTATAGTGAACATTCTTTGTCTCAACATAAGCAAATTGAATCACATTCATATTAGCTTTCTAAGGCAAACACCTTAGCAACTTGCTACATTGCACATTCAATTTCAGTGACCAATACCGCTCTTGGAGCTATTAAAAATCTAGCACCTAGGCCTTTTGTCAAATTTATGTAACTAGACAGAAATTTCAACTTTGTAGAAACCAATTGGGAGATAGATGAAAATTCCAAATCCCTCTCTTTATCCATTCAGAATTAATATTCAATTAGCATTTTTGCTTGTAAAAACTAGAATTGGGCTTGTTCTTCATTCGAATCCCATGTGAGTAAGTGCTCATTCAACCCATAGGCTCTTGACAAAGAAATATTGCCCTCGAGTACTGAAATAAGATCTAGCTCCAATTTAAAAACTAATGAACACTCAAGATTAACTATATCACCTTTTCACTTAACCAAACCTTTGTCTTCTTGGGAAACTTAGAAGTTGAGAGTTTTCCTCCTCAACAAGCTACTCTCAGATTCTGTCCAGTGATCATCTTTCTCAAACTTTTAGAGCCTTTTGAGCACAAGTGCATTTGATCATTAGTTTATATCTTTCCTTTTGTCAAAATTTTAAATCCTTTCATAAGATCCTCTAAATTGCACATATTTTATCAATTTGACGTAATCAGTCAGACCCTAAAGCGGTCCGGCTAAAAAAAAAATATTTCTAAACAACTGATACTCCAACCTGACCAACTAAACATCTCGAACTGATTAGAATCAAGTTTGACTACTGAATAATCGATTTGAAACTCATTTTACCACTTCTTGTCGAACTGTCAATTTCATGTTAGGAGGTCCATTGACTGCCTTTAAAAACTAGCCCAAACAATTAACTAAGTCTTGAAAACTAGCACACTGAATCTCTTCACTACACACTTTTACCCTATCAAATCTTGTCTCATGAAGAATTCAGAGTCAAAAGATATTCACTGTTAAAGTCGCCTTCTTAGAATTACCTGCAAACAAACATGTCAGAATACCATAAACTGGGTTCAAAATTGGCTTGGAAAACTAGGCAAACAGACACTTGGAAAGACAAAAATTGGGGTCCTAGTTCTCTATCATGAGGACATTACAATTCTACAATTTTGGCTCATGATGAATCACAGGTCAAATTTGGCAAGCATCTAAAGTTAGCTACTTGGATTTTGCAAAATGGAAACACTGACAGAAAGCATTTTTTTGCGAATGGAATTGACCTAGAAAATTGTACAAATGGATTCGTCATGACTTGTAAATTGACATACTTGGAGCATTTTTAGTGGAAAAAATAAGGGAATAATCCATTTGATCTTGCCAATCATAGATTAGAAGTTATAGTGTCACGAACAGGGGTACTAAACAATTTGCAAATACTGACACCAGTAAAAAGATACAAATTGTGTTTGGAATCGCATTTGAAAACTGATCAAACAGATTTGTCAATACTTGAAAATTGAAACATAACAAGTCTTTGACATCTACAATGTAATGCAATAGGAATTTCAACATTTGGATCAGTTGGTCAAAATTTATAGCACATCAAACAGGGCATCCCAGAAATGTGTGCACTTTGCAAAAGCATGAAAACAGTAACTGACCAACTTTGAGGGATTCAAAACCTAATCAAATGAACTCAAAATGACTCAAAATCTGAAACATAGGTTCTCAGGTATGGATATTAGATATTCCCAAAGTGGTAAGTAATGAAACATTTCTGGGTGCAAGATATTCAAGTGCAAACATGACACTTTCTCAAAACATAACTTCACCAAACGACTTGGAATCACAGTTAAACTTCATGAAATGCTTAGGTAGACTAAAAGGAGGGTGTTAGAAAAATTGAACACCTTTGGGGCCTTATAGGTACTATCGGGTACATTCTCATCAAAAAGGCATTCATAGGGCTTGATTTTCTCAAAATTTTAAAATGGGACAGAAAATTAAGCATGTAATTTTTAGTCCCAACAATTTATGTGGTAAAAAGGGGCACACTGCTAATGTATGCAGGAGTGGGAAGACCAATCAGCAAGACAAACCCAAGAACAAAGGTTATTGTCACAAATGCAATAAGCAAGGACACCTAACACAAGAATGTAGGACCAAGACCATGAGGACACCAAGATTTGATGGTCACTACTGCAATTGCAAAAGATATGGACGCAAATATTTTTAAAGTAGATCAAAGCCTATGTGGACACCTAATCAATCTGCAAGGAGAAACAACCATGCACACTACTACAACTAGGATTACAATACTAGGCAGAGCTATCATTACTATTAGGAGTATGGGCAGGTTCCTAAGAATTGCATAAGAACACACTTCAAAGGGAACTACAGAAGGTGGTTAAGTAAAACCACATATTTTAGTTGCTTGAAGACTAGTCATATTAGTAGGAATTGCCCAAAAAAGTCAAAAGAAGTCAAAAAAGGAAAAGAGAAGGTTGATGTGGAACACATTAGAGGGAAAATGAACAAGGCCTAGAAGAAAAAAGATGAGTGCAACACATCAAATGGAGGGATCACTTCACCCAAGAGGTCAAGTGGTCACATCTCATCCAAATGAGCAAGAATAGGTGTATGGGACTGATATACACAGTTATATCATGCATTAGTTCCAAGTCAAAGAAGTATTGCAAAGAAGAAATTAGCATGAGCAAAGATGCCAAGACAAAATTTGGTGTTTTTGCAAATACTGTCGAGTTGTCCTTAAATGTCGAGTAAAGCTCCAGTGGATGTTGAGTTACTAGTAGTGACTGAGTTGATGGTTGATGCCGAGTTTAGAAATGAAGTGAATGAAATCTAATGGAAGCCAAGTCATGCTGAAACCTTCAAATACCAAGTATACAACTGCATGCATATGCATTTATTATTTGGTTTTAAAGGGTATAAGGTCAAATTTTGGTCATTTTTGTGCCATTCTAACATAGAACAAAGATGAGAAGAGTGCAAAAGTGATCAAACAACAATCTTGAAGCCTTTTGCACCAATTTGAACAATGGTTCAACATAAATTTTGACGATCTAAGGTATTTATCAAGTGCTAAGCTATGTAGTAGTAAAGTTTTAATATATTGAAACCCTAGATTGTTATAATGGCTTCTAGTTCTAAGAACCCTAAGGGAATCGAAAGTCATGAGGTCCAACTAGTTAGTAATGAAGTAAACAAATCTAAGTTTAGACCCATTCCTGAGATAGCTTACAAGAACGACCCTGTCAGTGCATTTTCCATAATTCTACCCAAGGTTATCATGGTACAAGATGTAAGGAAGTGTTAAAACTACAAGATAGGGGCTATTGGTGACCTTGAGATATTCCAAGCCTATGATAAGTTGTGTGACAATAGGATTCTTAAGGATGATTTTTAGATAGTTGAGAAGAAGGATTTAACAAATGCCCTAGTTTTTCCCACCGTATTCAAAATAGAATGGATATGGATTATCTTGAGTAGAATATGTAATGGTCATTTGTGGCTACAAGTAGGACTAGTTAAGATTAAAAAGAGGATAGTACATAGGGTTTTTGAGTTTCCCAACCTTAGCTCAGCCTAAGACCTTGAGAAGTGATTCAAAAGAGGCCATTGAAAGGAATATAGGGGCTAAGTAGAATAAGAGGGGCATGGCAATTGATACTGTAATAGATCCTCTTCTAGATTTTGTAGTGAGAGTGATATTTCACAAATTTTACCAATCTGACAGATTAACCAGTATACCATGTATTGCTGTTGATGTAGCCTATAAGCTTGTAAAGAAAGATCATACATATAATCTAGAAAAACTAATGCTTCAATAGATAAATAACAACCTAGGAGCAATAAGAAGGTCAAAAGGTGTTGAATGCAAGTTTCGTTCAATTCTTGTCTACATATTTTTCTATGTCATGGAAGAGTTTCCATCAATTGGAAAGGTAAACTAAAATCCAATCAAAATTGCAATCACTCAGATAAATGAGTGCAATGAACAGATGGGTGATAATTTTGAAGCCCAAATGACAAGCTATTTTGAGGATTTCAAGAAATCCATGAAGCAAGGGTTGAGGATACTAGTTTCCTTAGTGGAAAAACATGTCAATGATATCTATTTCTTAGTGGACATTGACTCCACCTACATACAAGCAATAGTTCCAAGGGTGAGATAGCTTAGACCATTAGGTTATGAATTGGATATTGATCAAGCATTAGTAGTAATTAGTAAATTACTTGTAGAAGAAATAGAAAAGTCTACCAAACATTTTGGAACATATGATGTTGTCAAATCTAAAGTTGAAATAGAGTTGAAGACAACCTCTATAATTAAGAGGAAAGATAAACTAGTGAAGAAGGTAAAGAAAACGTTTGTTGCATAAATTGAAGTAGCAGCAAGCACTGAAGAAGAAGAAGAAGAAGAAAGTGAGAGTGCAAAAGAAGAATAAGGGCAAGTCCCAATGGAGTTAATCCAGGGCTTAGGGGAAGATAAGTAGGAAGGTGTCTAGGAAGAAGAAGCTAAGGAAGCACCTATATAAGCCAAATCAAAGAAGAGAAAGGGTAAAACTCAGCCTCCAGCCTAACCTAAAGCAAAAAAAGCTACAAAATCCACTCAAACCAAGATTGAAGAAGCCAAGCTAGCACCAGTAACAAGAGAAGCCACAAGAGCCTCTATTCAAAAGGCAAAGGAGCAAGTAAAACAGAAGAAAAATTCCACTAAAAAAACTGGCAAAGTGCAAAAGAAAAGAAGAAAGTATGTAGCACAACTAGATACTGATGATGAGGAGAGAACAAAATCAGACGATATCAGCCAATTCAAAGTGGCAAGTCATCCTCTCAAATTTGTGATAGATAAAATTTGTGAAAATATTAAGAATGCAAATTTGACTAATTTGAAAAGCCTTGAATTTAACAAGCTGAGAAGAGAAGAACAAAACAAAATAGAGGAATCTGTATATGCCATGATAGCTGAATTTAAGAATACACCTCTATAGCTAGACAATACCATGCCCAGGGAGTTATATCAGATAGTTGAAACCAAATGGCATTATTGTCTCAAAATGGAGAAAGAGATAAGAGAATCTACCTTAGCATAAGTGATGCTTGATCTGAACAGAGGTCAAATTACTAAGGCTACTAAGAAACATGGTGACAAATTTACACCAAAATATAGAGCCTTTAGTATTTTGCAAAATAAAATTGAGGATGTAGTAAATAAATCCACAAAATTGTGGAAGCAAATATACAAATTGACTGATGATAAAGATGGAGAAGAGGGACATGATAAGGATGTAAATAAGGCTAAATCTAGTGAGAAAGAAAAGGAAGCTAAAGCAATGGAGGAGGAAAAGAAAATAGAAGAGAAGCAAGATGAAGAGAATCAAGAGGAGAAGAAAGAAGAAGAGGATAAATAGATAAGAAAAGGACAAGAAGGGAGAAGAGAAGAAGAAAAGGAAGATGAGGAGGATAAAGAAAAAGGAGAAGAGGAAATACAAAAGGGAGAAGACATGGAAACAACTGAGTAGTAGCAACAAGAGGGATAGAGTGTGCAATACACAAAATTGCAACCTCCTAGCCCTCCTCATGTAACCATCACACCTATAGATACTATAAAAATCAAAGATGTTACTAATAAATCATGTCAGAACATCAATCCCCTAACTATAAAGGATCTTTCCAAGATGCTTCACCAATCAACTTTACAAGCACAATTATGAACAAATCCTATATTGGTGAGTGTAGATGAGTTGAAAAAGGCAGTAGCAGAACCAATAAGAGAGAAGGTGAAACCACAAGAACCACCTTCCATGTCCACAACCACTAATACTAAGCTCCTAATGCTTCCACCACCATTTCCAATAGTTCATAAATCTAGAATAGGTGATGCCATGTAGTAAAAGCCAAGAGGAGGAGCAAATAAAGATACATCAAAAGAGCAAACAAGATGGATTGCTACATCTAATCCTAAAATATAGACAATAGGTACACCCCTGTTGGCACTAAAAATTGCATGCTTCATTTTTAGTCACAATTTCTAATTTTGAGAAATCAAGCCCTATAAATGTCCTTTTTACGAGATTGTACCCAGTTGTCAGTTTGAGCCCCCTGAGGTGTTCAATGTTTCTAACACCTTTCATTTAGTCTACTTAAGCATTCCATGAAGTTAAATAATCATTCTGAGCTATTTCATGAAGTCTCATTTTGAGCAAATTTGAAATCTACATTTTCACCAAGTGTTAAACAGTGACAGGAGGCCTTGTTTGTGATTGAATATCTCGCACCCATAAATGTTTTGTGATTCACCACTTTGAGATTGTCTAGTATCCATATCTAAGAACCTATGTTTCAGATTTTGAGTCATATTAAATTTGTTTGATTAGGTTTTGAATCCCTCAAAATTGGTCATTTAATGTTTTCTTGCTGATGCACATTGCACACATTTCTGGGAAGCCTTTTTTGACACGTTACAAATTTTGACTAGTTGATTGAAATTCTTAAATTCCTTTTGTATTGCATTATAGACGTCAGAGACTTGTTATGTTTCAAGTTTCAGCTCTTGACGAATCCGTTTGATCAGT
This sequence comes from Cupressus sempervirens, assembly GCA_028749045.1. Taxonomy (NCBI): domain Eukaryota; kingdom Viridiplantae; phylum Streptophyta; class Pinopsida; order Cupressales; family Cupressaceae; genus Cupressus; species Cupressus sempervirens. The sequence continues at coordinate 156,779,869 of CM053789.1, forward strand.
TTTCAAATGCAATTCCAAACACAATTTCTATCTTTTTACTGGTGTCAGCATATGCAAATTTGTGGGAACCTCTGTTTGAGATGTTATATCTCCTAATCCATGATTGGTAAGATTGAATGGATTGTACCCCTGTGTTTTCCTACAAAAATACTTCAAGTGTACCAATTTTTAGGTCTTGACGAATCCATTTGCACACTTTTTCAGGTCATTTCCATTTGCAAAAATCAATTTCTTGTCATTCTTTCCAGTCAACCAATCCAAGTAGCTCACTTTGAACACTCGCCATTTGCACCTAGTTATTTTTCATGAGCCTAGGTTGCAGATCCATAATGTCCTCATGACAGAGAATGAGTGTCCCAATTTTTGTCTCCCTAGGTGTCAGTTTGCCTAGTTTTTCGAGCCAAATCCAAACCCAATTTATGGTTTTCTAACATGTTTTCATGCAGGTAATTCTTAAGGGGCAACTTTTACATTGAATATCTTTTGATTGTGAATTTTTCATGAGATGAGATTCGACAGGGTGCAAGAGTGCGGAACAGAGAATCAATGGGTCAGATTTCAGAGCTTGGTCAGTTGTTCGGGTCATTTTTTAAGGCCAGTTAATGGACCTCCTGACATGAAAATTAACAGTTTGCAAATAAGTAGTAAAGCAAGTTTTAACGATCAATTTGTGGTCAAAATTATTTCCAATCAGTTTGAGAAGGTCAGTGGATCAGTTTGAGGATTTAGTTGTCCAGGAACAAAATTTTTTTTAGCTGGACCCACTTTAGGACCCGGCTAACTTCATCAGATGAAGGATAGGACATTTGTGAGGACAATATGTTTTAAAGCCATAGTCAAAAGAAAGAAGAGGGACTTGATGAAGCTGTTGACTTCATCTTTGAGTGCCTCAAACAATGGAATCTCCTAGGTTGTGCAAGTAAATCCTTATTGAGAAAGTAAATGCTATATGAATATATATATATATATATATATATATATATATATATATATATATATATATATATATATATATATATATTGTGAAAAGAGTGAGCCACCAATGGTCGATAGAGGCATCATATTAAACCAAGAGGCTATAAGCTACAAAAAAGGAGAAGAATTCCACGTCCAGTAAAGACACACACATTACAAATAAAAAATGCAGGCATGTTTGAAGGAAGATGTCTCAAGTGAAAACCTCTAGTCATAGATCAAAAAGAAGACACCAATGCTAAAGAGGAGTGTCTATGCATTAAAATGAACTGTTGACCATGAAAAGCTCCCCTAGCATGATAAACAGAGCTTCTAGCATATGAAAAGAGGTAACATGAATGCCAATAATAGAGCCCATATCTAAGAAGCATAGTTCCATACATTCCAGAGTAGTCAAAGGAACCACAAACACAATGTTGAAGACTTGCATTTCAAAAAGTCAAGGGTAGGTGTTAGAGGAAATGGGCATCATGGGTAGTTAGAAAGGAAGCACACCTTATAAAATGAATTCACACCAAGATAAAACCCACAGCAGGTTGCAAGTAAAAGCTATGAAGCCACAAGGAAGATAGAAGTAGGGGCAATGATGCAAAGACGTCCAACAACATAGAGGTAGGTCATGAAGCACATGGAAGATGCCACCTACAAACAAAAGAAAAAACACACATTAAAATTAGAGAAACAGGACCACGTCAAAGTATAAAGTCCCCCAATTCACACATATAAGAGAAGACTCATGCCCAAGCCATGAAGAAAGCCTGTGCATCAAAAAAAATAGAAAAGATGCCTCATGCAATATAGAAAGGAAGCTGCCCACCACTTGCAAAAAGTTGTTCACACCTAACAATGGAGAGAACCCATGCATAAAACATGAAAGGAGATCCACGTTTGAGGAGTAAGATGCCACATTTGGAAGGAAGCATGATGCAGCAATGGCTTGAGGGAGGCATCTCATAGCAAGAGCTCACATTGATGAGGAGCTCACAGCGTTTGAGATGAGTAGGCATAAAACAAAGGAGTCCACATCACACAAAACGAAAGCATTCTCAGCGTAAAATCATGGGAATTGCAAGATTCAATGTATTGTATAAAAGAAACCCACACTAAGGATTCAATGCATTGTATAAAAGAAACCCCTACTAAAGGCAGTGCTAAGGTGTGGTGGGGCCCACGGTCAGTTAGATAAATAGTTTAGGATGATGTCAGTGAGACATATGTAAAATTTTAAATGAAAACATAAAAGTAATGACATGGCTATCAGAATGGAGGGTGAACACAATTGTGCCATGTGGCAGATCGAATGGCACCTACATTCTCGCATTTCTAAGTTGCGCAAAGTTTAAATAATGTGGGAATGTAGATTTCTGCCATGTGGCAGTGAGGCCCGAATCAATGGTGAAGTGGCACTGATGTAACAGCTGGATAAGAAATCAGGTAGCTAGTAGAATAGTGCCACATGGTAGCTTGCATGGTGATGGGTTCCAGTTGGCGATCAGGAGCAAGTTGAGACAGGAGGTGCCCAAATTGTGACACGTATCACGATCTAATGGATGGTGCTTTCCCACTAAAATAAGATGCACGTTAGTCAAAAAATGCAAGAAGGTGGGATTGTGCCACATAGCATTGAGCCCATGCAAATGGTGACGCGGTAGTTCAATGGTAGGTGTGTAGAGCACCCAATCAATGAGTGACATGTGTCACTCAGTCGAACCTAGTTTGACCCCAAATTTGGAGGGTGGAAAAATATTGCAGAGTAATTTTTAAAAAAAAATTTACTATAAAGATTTATTTTTAAAATGATTTTAATCATTTTAAGGGAAAATTCACATTCTTTTAAATTTCAAAGGGCATAGTCTAAAGTTTCAACTTTAGAGATTTTAAATTTTATGAAATTTAAAATCTAAGTTGCAGACCTCAATTTCATACCAGAGAGGGATTTTTTTTCAAATCAAAATTCTGTGTATTTTTGGAAGGAAAAGTATGCCTTATCATATAGTGCTGGAATCGTGAAAATCTAAATTTTTTGATTTTGGAATCAGTTTTTGCACAAGAAGTAGTTGGTTCATGATAAAGGGGGGTTTGTCTCAGGTATCTAAATTGCAACTGTATTCAGGTAATCAGAGTCTAGAACTAATTTTTAACATAGTAATCACCTGAATATGGTTAAAAGACTGAGAATTCAGTTTGGGTAAAAATTTGTTTAGATTCATTTAGTAAAAATTGAAATTTCACCAGCATTTCAGTGGGCAAATCAGATATTTTGGTGACTCAGCAAGTTTTCATCATTTAGAAATAGATATTTGCAAATCAGTTACAAGAAATGATGAAAACAAAGATCAGATTAGATGGGTAAAGAAATGAAAGAGGCTTTCAGTTGCAAAAGATTGAATTCCAAGTGGACAGATGTCAGTTGCAGATTCAATTCGAGAATTCTTTCTTGTCTATATCTTTCTTTCTCTGATCCATTATAATGGTTCCAAATTTTTGTTACTGTGAAACTATTGTTGGTAGGAACTTTGCAGTCATTCTGTGAGACCACTTCTTTGGATCCAAAATTGTGATTCCACCTCCATTCTTTAGCAAACTCTTCTTGAATGAACATCAATAGGAAAGATAAATATAGATAGTCCAGATCTATTAGGTTCTTTATTAGTTAATTTCATGCATTTGGTTTTATAGTTTCAAGCAAGCTACTACAAAGAGCATATGATTGAGTTTTAGTTGAATCTTGTCTCCATTCTCAGTGAGTTGTAATGTTTTATGACCTTTGAACAAAGAGCCTAGGTCATAGTTGCAGTTCCTTAAGGTTGTATGTTGTTTCATTGTTTCTGATGATTCAAGGAATTGTGTAAATGCTTTATAGAAATCAACAGGGTTACAAATTTATTGAGGAGGATATCAGGTAAGAATGAGATTTAAACTGAACATAGATGTCTATTTACAAGTTGAATAGATAGATCGTATATCTAAATATATTTATAAGTATCAGATATCCATATGTATGCATTTGGTTCATGGATTTGCCCAATGGTTAAGGCACTGATCAGCTACAAGATCATTAAGTCTTATTGCTACATATCTGGGGTTTTTTTTGAAATCAACATGATTAATTAAATGTTCTTTCAATTTTATGTTGAAGGACCTAAATGTTTAACCCTCACTTAGTTTGTGAATATTCTAGATTTGCATTTAACTACTACAGATCTGTGTCATTTCATGAGTTATTAGGAGATATAAGGGTTTCATCTGCTTAATATATTTAGGTATATATTTTGCACTGGTACAGTATCAATTGAATATGAGGTATACCTGCCTGTAGAGCCTGAAGTGTAGGAGTGTAGCCCTATAGTTGGCCTGTTGTTAGAAATGGCATGCTAAAAATGGGAGTTAGCTGCCCCTAGACCTGTCACTTTCTCAGTGGGATAATTGAAAACCCTCCAGCATTTTCAAACACCAACAACCCCCACTAATTGTTGGCATTGATCAAGGAATGTCTGATGAGGAGGAGGATAAATCAAAAGAAGAGGAGCAAGCTACAATACAAACACTAGTAGAGTTACCAAAAATAGGCACTCCTACAAAAACTCTTTAGAAGCTAAGCACTGAAGCCATACCTTTACACATATCAACACTAGGCTCAAGCTCAAGAAATGTGATTAAGTACTTCACTATGGATACCCTGAGTTAGATGAAGACATTGTAATACCTTCTTATGACTCAAAGACCATCACCATTGATTAGATTACAGAAATGCAAGATGCATTAAATAAAAGGAGAAGACAAGAAATACTTAGAAAAGAGTATAAGCACAAGCAAGCACTACTTGAAATAAAGGACATCTTTATGAATGCCTTTAGGTTGTAGTCACTAGATGAGTCAAAGCATATATTGGAATAATTATCCAATGTAGTTGACCAGGTGACAAGAAAAGACTAGGACACAAATGTCAAACTTATGAAGTGGTCTAAAAGGAAATTTCAAGGAAAGGTAAATGAGAAAATATCAAATGAAATGGCACTTGCATAGGTAGAATTGGCCAAGAAAATTGAAAAGGTCAAAATTGTACTTGAGAACATTTTCTCATTGTACAAAAAGTTGTATGATTTCTCCAATTTCACACAAGAGATAGGCCAAAGGATATTGAGTTTGGAGAGAAATCTCAATATTTCTAGCATGCAATTACCAAGATATCCAACTCAAAGTGAGAAGCATTTTTCTCAATCGCTTTACACTAAAAAAGAATTAGCTACACTAGCAAGTGAAGAGGCCACTATTAAGGCCAAATTGATGCAGTTACAGTCATCCATTACCCCAAATCTAAAGGTCCTCCATAAAGAGCAAGTCTATGATGAAACTATTTTAAAGAAAGATCCTAATCTTTCTACATTAGATGGGCTTGTACATCTTGCTGCAAAGACTGCCTTCCAACATAAGTCACTAGAAATTTATTTGGAGAATTAGGATGTAGCTCTCAAGATGATCATGGAGGTAAATAGTACATTTTTGGCTAAATATGGTATTACCCCTTAGAACCCTTTGACATAAGTGTCAAAAAGGGGGAGAAATAACAATAAGGGAGTTAAGATAGATATATATGTGTAATGTTTTAGGGGAGAAATAATAAGAAAGATATAACTAAGGGGGAGAATACTAACCATTTTAATTACATTCTTTCATTCATTCTTTTGGAGAATAAAGGGGGAAAGATTGTAGATAGCCAAAAGATAGAACAACTTAGCACATAGGTACATATTACAAAAATAGGGCAAAGGCAAAGAGTATCAGATACACCAACACAATAATTTTGGTTATAGAAATGAAATAGAACAATTAGCTTAGGGGGAGTGATAAGGTATATTTTTCCTTACAAAATTTTGAACAAGTTTTTTTTGAAATTTTTTATATATGCAAAGTAGATTGGGTAGGGTACTCATAAGGCAAGATGAATAATGTCTGGTTAAGTATTTTTGACACTCATGTCAAAGGGGGAGATTATTGATCTCAGAATGGTTTTGACATTTGAGTATCAACACACTTAACCACTTTCTATGTAGAAGTTGAGTACACTACATATGTTGAGCTAGAATTTCAATAGGTGCTGAGTGACTTTAGGTGATGAGTGAATAATAGATACTGAGTGTAATAGGTGCTGACTCATACTTGATGCTAAGCAAGTCAGAATGGTTCATGTGTTGAATGAGCTAGAACTATGCATATGCAAAGAAAGATAGAATGTAATAGGTGTTGAGAAAACCAAGATCAAACATGTGTCGAGCACTAGTAATCTAGTATGTGCTGAGTAAAACAAAATCCACATACAAGTTTGTGCCTTTAAAACTTAGATGCAAAACCATTTTTGGATGATTCATGAAGGGTTTAGAAGATAAGTTCAAATCCTTTTTTTAGCCATGTTATCAGCATGCAGCCAATTAAAAAATTGGAGATAGCATGCAACTAATAGGCTAAATCTAAGGATTTGAGTGGGAAATTTGAGTTTTTGATTTCATTGCAAACCCTAAGTCTATGAAGTCTTTATAAGAAGTCTTAGACCCCATAATTTTGAGTTGCCTAGGAATAGCTAAATAGAAGTTAAGGAAGTTGCTAGACAGATAGCAAAATTGTAGAATAGGGAAAATAATAGGGGCATCAAAGACTTAGGAATTGAGTAGCAATTACTTATCATGTTGATCAGAATAGAACAAGAGCGATGACTAGATAGAAGATCAAGCAAGGATCACATCAGAATGGGTAGATCAATTGCCTAAAATCAACAATTGAAGATTGTAAGAAATTAGGTCAAATGATTTCTAATACTATCTAGCAATTGTATTAGATAGTGGTAAATCCTTTGTTGATAGGTTACCTTAACAACTATTTTTTAGATCCTTTGAAGAGGTGACTAAATCTTTTAACAGGGTGACACTTCATGTAAAGTGTTTTAAATCCTTTAACCAGGTCACTATTGACATAGTGTAAAGCCTTTAGCAAGGCATATCATCAGAAGTGGTCAAATAATTATTGTTGCAGTGATTTTGTGGGTGTCATCCCCACCCTAGTTTTACCTTCTTATTCTAGGAGGGTTTTTGGGTTACTAAAATTCTGGTGTTATGTGTGTTGTGTGTGTTGATGCATGTGTTTACTTTATGTTTATTTAATATGTTTACATGCATGTAGTTTATTTTTAGTTAAGTGTTTTGAAAAATTTAAAAAGGATAAAAGTTATTTACTTCTGATTCACCCACCCCTATCTCTCAGAAGTACTCTTCCCATTTGAATATTCCAACAATTTTCTAGGCATTTCCTCAATTTTTTTTGTTTGCAGGCTTGATCCAATGTATGTGTTTTTCTACTTATTTTGGAATGAATACATTGGTAATGGTTGAATGTCAATCTTCTTGTAGTATCTACTATTGTCTCATTCCTTTCATGAATAAAAAAAAGATACCCTCTTCCAAGACAACAATTTTTTTTTAAGAAATATTTTGTTACACAAGTGTCCTTGTGTTATAAAATCATGATGATGAGCATAATTGTTTAATAGATTTCAATGGGAGAAAAATAAAACTACACCTTCTTTTTTGGTGTATTTGTAACTAAGTAAATTCACTTTAGGAGATTTTCTCCTTTCATACAAAGGAGCTATAACATATTTTTCTATAAGATATTCCTTTTACACTTCCAATTCCCAACTTCAGAACCCCTTATTCTATTTCTTTATAGAAAGTGGTTGTAGGTTTGATTCCTCTCTTTTAAATCATTTTTTTTCTAAGTTTTTTTTATCTTATGCCTACTTGAATAAATCTTCATATTTGAGTTAGTTCTTGTTGTTTGTGTCATCACTAGTGCCAACATACTTAATTCTTTCTTGGACACCTCTTGGTTCACAATTAATTGATTTTTTCACAAGCTTGGAATTAACAAACTTTTAAGATCCTCAAATGCAAAGTAGTAAGGGGCCAATAGAAAATATGCAGGCTCAACTATCAAAAACTGTTTAATCAAATATCTCTGGTTCATGTTCATTTTTGCAGCACTATATTAGCTATAGTCGTAGGTGTTCACATGGTATTCTATGATATGACAACACAAGAACATGATTCTTAATAAAGAAGATATTGGAAGATGGAATCTATCATACTTTTTTGGAATGTGGGATATAGGCTTTGTCATTGGGAGTTGGAATTGATAAGTTTAGAAATATCTCTTATAAATACACATATTGCTTCTAGATATAGTGCTTTTAGAGCTTCAAATGATCTATTTATTTATTACAAGATAAACTTAGAGGAAGTACCTATCCTTTATGACAAAATATGAAAACCTCAAAATGAGATCGGGTAGAAAAATAATTTGTTGCCATGTTGATAGGAAGTTGTTGTGAGAAAGGGAATTTCTCATTTATTTGTTCTAGACTTCAAAACTAGCTAGTGTAATCCTTAGATCTTGTCAATCAAAAGCTACACAGTTTGGAAGAAAAGTTAAAAAGTTTTAAATCAATTAAAGGTTGGTAATAACTATGGTTCTAATGCTAGGGTATTATGTGGTTCTTATATTATTTAGTGAGCATTTCTCATCTTTGAACCCTTCATGGATGTTTCATTGGCTAAACTCTTCATGGATGTGTCTTTGGCTGATGTTGACAACCAATTATCGAGGAACATAGTAGCTGAATGGATTTCAAATGCATTTCTTAAATGGTTATGATTGTCTAGGAAATAAAATATATAGTTGTATAAAACCAATTGGATGCATGATTCCAATAGGATTTCAATAAGTAAATCAATTAGATGCATGATGACAATACATTTGGATGTTGGTTCCAACAATTAATTAATATTTCATGACCACAGATATCAAGTAGAGATGAAAATACAAGTGTAAATATATGTAGACAAGAAAAGACAAAGTGTTGTGAGAGTGCTTGGCACTCTCTCGAAAATGTATGAGGAATCCCATTTAATTCAACTATCAACCATTAAAATAATTAGAGAATATTCCTAGAGAGTCTATTACATAGCAAAACAATAATATAAAGTAATTATTTAGACTAAAATGATAACATGGAAAGCCCAAGGAAGTCACATGCTCAAGTTAGTAAACTTTACCCCAAAAAAAAAAAAAAAACCATGAAAAAGGATAGTGGTGGAAACCTATGTAATAAAAAAAGAGAGGAGACTTTAAAAAGGTAGAGGGCAGGCATATTAATATGCATGTTTTGGACAGTGGGAGGAGGGAAGTGGTACGTGTAATATGATCCCACGCCAACTACATCATACACATTCTAACCAAAGTTAGTGTTCCCCATCTACACCATTTATTGTTGTGTGCATACATGAAGCATGGTAGGGCCTAAGGAATAGGGCAATGTGAGTATGGGTAGAGGGTTAGTGAGTGGTAGGGATAGGATATGACTTAGGGGTCATTAAAGTTAGATTAGCATGTTTGTTGTTAGTATTTAGGAAATATCTTAGAGTTTAAGTTTTTTTTTTGGTGCGGCGACTTGATGATAGGTCAAATTGGGTAAACATTAGGAAATAGGTTATTTTGGGATTAGTTACTATTATTTAGTTTCACTGATTTCATGATTAGGTAGAACGCTTAGTAATTACCAAGTGAAAAATATTTAGTGTTAGAAAATATGAATGTATTTGTGTGTTGTAATATTTAATTCATATATTTTGGGGTACTCGTGATGTAGGTTAGATTATTATCATTTTTTTGTGTACTAAAAAATAATTAGTGGGATAGTATTAGTGGTTATATTCTTTGATTCATTATTTAACAAGAGGCGCAAGCACCAAAGTTCCTGCCGAATTTGATGAATTTCAAGATATTAAATGTGTCGTAGTCTAGAGATCTATGAAGTTGAGTTTGTGAGATATGAAATGTTTTTTTAGAAGTTTTATAATTTCTAAGAATATATTTATGATTGTTCAATTTGCATTGTGTAGAAAAATAATAACCATAAAATAAGGTTGAATTAAAAATAAACATGAATATTATACTTTCAATTGCTTCCTTGAAAAGATATGTATAAGTTTTGCTTAATTAAATGTTCTAAAGAGAAAACGTAGTAAAAATAGCAACAAAATTGAAAATAACAGGAAAGTTTTAGAAATTTGAAGATTTTTTTAATTACTAAAATCACACTTATGCACACGAGTAGATTTTTTTGTACATGCAATTTAATGTAATGTTTTCAAATCTTCAGAATCTTGGAAGCTGCGAGAATTTGAGAACTTTGTTATAGTAGAATTATTGCATGATGTGGACATAATAAAGTTTTTCAAACTTCGTAGTTTTTTTTAGTAATGTAAATATAAAATACATGCATGAGAATTTTTTGAAAACCAATTTAATAAATAAATAAAGCATAATTTCTATTTCAATTGACTAATTACTAATTTACCAATTACTTTGACATTTAATTGACCTTATAAAATAGCGTGGGAAGCACTCAAACGGGTATCTAAGAAGGGATAAAAAACAAAGGTATTCAATTTACTTCCTGACTAATGCATAAAAATAAATGAACATAAATTAATTTAAAAATAATATTTATGCTTTAAAAAAATGAAATACACTTATAAAAATATCAATATAATAAAAATTATATATGTTAAATAAATGTATAATCTAATAAAATTATATTTAAAAAAAAAAAATCTATTAAAAGCATTCGTTTAGATATGTAAAAATAAAAATAATTAAATTCTAATTTAAACTATATATAAATTAAAATAAAAATAAATATGAAATTAAAGCATATAAAAAATAATTTTTAAAATTTGACAATTTAAAAGAGTTAAAATGTTATATTTGATTAAAATATCTATATTTGAATAACATTTTACAAATGAAAAAAATAAACATCAATTAAAACTATTATCTTCTTTTAAAAAGTTTATCCACTTGTCACAAATGTGGAAAAGATAAGATTGAAATTAATGCATTCATTAATAAGATACGGTTGCAATTAATGCTTGCATTAATAGAGGTGTTCAAAAAATAGTTGTATTTTTGTTGAAGGAAAATGAATTTTTTCATTCCTTTTTTCATTATGAGCCAATAAGATTTCAGTTTAATAGTATTTTGTTTTTTCATTAAATAAGATGAAAATGTGAACTTTATAATAAATTTTGACCTCAGAATAATTCTGAAATCTTATTGGACAAATTAATTGGTTTTAGAAATTGAAGAGATCCATAAGTATTCCTGCCTACGGCAGGAACTAATAATGGAGTATAGTTAGTAATTTTTAATTGGTGGCATATTAATACTAAATGTATAATGTTACATGTTATCAAACTAAAATTTAGGATGTAAAATTATTAGATGTCTATTTTGATATACTATATATAGATGTATATCATTTAGTTTTAAAACATAAAGTATTAACATAACCTACACATTTTATCTTTACTCATCACATTTATTGCTGCTCCTAGATCAACTAAAGTAGTTTTTACAGCCTCCCCATTTATGATTAGGTTAACTATTGGACTACCATGATTTGAATACTTTGGTATTACTACGTTTCCTAACATGATATCTACTAATTTCCTGACAACATGAACTATTTGAGGATCATTCTTCTCCTACCCTGACTTCTTAAGGCATCCTTCCTTAATAGCTTTTCCATAAAGAGGGACATCTTTAATAGTTTGGAATAGAGTAATTTGGATATGCATATTTTTCAGGTGCTCAACAATGTGAAATGTATCTTCCTCTTGGGATATAAATTTCTCTTTATTTTGCCTATATGGAAAGGGAGGACTCAAGGTAGTATGGTTAGGAGTCCTATTGGGTACATCAATTGGTATTTTAATATTTCACAATGTAGCTTTTGGAAGGGGTGTTGTAGGAGTGTCTGAAACTTCTGTGATAATAGGGTATTCTAGTGTAGGCAAAGTTGTATCCGATCTCAAATGGATATTAGATACCTTGAGTGCATATGGAGGGCACTGCTGAGTATCTATAGTGTACATTTGTTTATATTGTTGCTTGTTGGTTGGATTCGGTTAAGACTGAGTAGGCAATTGGGTAGGCTTCGAATTAGTATTATTTGTTGTAGGAGATGACATTATTATAGGTTTTTGGAATCGAGATGGTAGTTATGGGTTACTAGGATTTTGGTTAAGCCATTGTGGAGGTCCCCTCCATTAGTTATTTTGTTGCCAACTTCCTTATGGTGGTTGCCATTGATTTTATTGATTCTACCATTGGTTATTTTGTTGGTTAGGACACTAGTTATTTTGCTAGTTTTTCCATTGGTTATTTTGTTGGTTTTTCTAGGAAGGTTGGGAGTACTGAGAAAGATTTTGATAGTTTTGGTTTTTCCACTGACTATTGTAAGGATTTGAAAATTGTAAAGGATCTTGAGGCATACCTTGCCTTGAAGCCCATGGTCAATGTTGAGCAACGAAGAACACTTGATCATTGTCCTTGTCTAGCTTCATGTACTCTATTGGAAAATGTTGATTCTCTAGGTTGGCTACCAACTTACATCCATAATCTTACTTCTGTTTGTGGTAGTGAGGATAGTATTCCACCAATCATGGTTTAGCTTCTACATTCTTCTTCTTTTTAATCATGGTATCGAGATGTATAGAGACATCATTTATGATGTCCTTCTTGAAATCTAAGAGTAGATTAGATATCTTGAGGTTTGAAATACCCTGACTCATTTCTTTAGTGGTTGTGGACCAATATCCTCTACCTTTCTTCACAATTGACCTTCAGTGGTTAAGAAAATTTTTCTTAATGTCATCCCAAGAGGATTGGTATACATCACCACTAGCCATTAGGTCTAGTGCTTCTAGACAATTATCATTTATCCCTATCAAAAGGACTAGCTTTTTTGAATCCTTTGCCAGTACATGCCGATGGTTCTTCTACATTGTATATAAAAAATATGAAACATAGTCTTCTAATGTTTTGTCCTCCTTTTGTGATACTTGGAAAATATCATCTTGTCTTGGATCACTCCCCTTGGAGTAATCTTTGCATTTTTCCAAAAATAAAGTTTGCATTTCATCCCAAGTACCTACTAGATTAGCTCCTAAGCCCATGAACCATCATAAGGCCGATTCGTTCAGTGTTACTATAAACAACTTGATCTTGTGGGCTTCAGTGTTATAGTTAAAGCTATAATAGAGTATGTCAAATTAACTCAAATAAGAAAGTATCAAGATCCTTAGTTACAAGGCCATAAAAATTTGGAAGAGTAGATGCGGGTATATTTTTGAGATTAGCATTGGTTATGAGGCTCAGAAGAGGAAATAGAAAATTAGAGTGTGTCATTACTAGAGGTATTTGATTATGGGTTGCTGCTAAAAAGGAGTATTGGCTATAGGATTGTTAACAACAGGTAGATTTGGACTAGAACTATCAAGAAAGCTAGCCAATAGTTTAGCAAAAGGTTGAAGATTGCTTGTGTCCAATGGTTCTACTCTAGAGAAAGATCCTATAGGAAAATCAAGGCTTGTAGCCTCAAAAGGCAACTCAACTTCTTCTTCAATTTCATCACTCAAAGGCTTCCATATTCATCTCATTGTCTTCCTCTTCAATGCATGCAATTGAATTCTTCACACTGGTGAAGAAAGTTTTTAGGATTGCAAATTTCTAAAAACTTAACTTAAAAAACTATGACCCAAAAAGATGTTCCTATCTTGAAACCATCCTCAGAAATAGTGCCAAAAATGGTCCACCTGACAATAGGTGTGTAATAATCATGCCCAAGGCATTACTTAGGAATAGTTTATTCAATCTAAGGATTACTTCCCCCACCATGAGGTGCATTTAGTTTGTCAACCGAGGGACATATACATAAAATGGTCAGCACGATATGTGCACCAGGTTTGTTAAGGAGTCATTATGCTTATGTTGTAGGAAAGTAAAATACAAAGAAAGAACCTAAACTAGTACTATAGGAAAGTAACACACTTAACTTTTTACTAAAATGAATGCTGCAAATACAAATATATGCTAAATTATATTTTAACTCAGACCATCTGTGCTATAACTACTCTTGCAGATGCTACAGGAACACTCACAAAGTATGATGCTATAGGAAGTAACTTATAACCTCTACCTAAAATACTTGTAATACTGGAAGTAAATCTACACTATTCTAATCTGATCCACCTCCCAAGTGGGCCTCCTTGGTTGGCTTCTTCTAATCTAGTAACACAAAATGTAAATCAAGAATTACTTCATTACATTCCAAAAACTCCTTTCATAAGAACAATACATAAGACTGTAAAAAAAATCACTACAGGAGTCAATAATGTTTTTCCATAAAATTTTCTCTAACACCAAAACTATTGATCTAATCCCCATAAATAGAGGATTTCCACTTATTCTAAGATAGGAAAGAAAACTAACTAACTACAAATCTACCAAAGAAGAAGAAGGAAATATAATAGCTCATGACACAAGCAATAAAGTTTGGATAACCAATTCAACACAATAGTAAATGAAGAGGAAATATAGTAACACTTCATCCATGCATTCTTGGAATAATAATTCCTTCTTTTTAGTAGTTGTGTCTCCTAGTAGCATTATGATTCTTCCACCATGGCTAGGCTTTTATGATCCTACTTGAATGTTGTCGACGATCCTCTAGCTTCTTCCTTAACAAGTTAGTTATGATTTAGAAATATTTGTAAATAAGCATTGATCAAATTAAATCCAAATATTAGAACATACATTTTGATGGTTATATCTAATATTGCATTATATGTATAATATTTGCAAAATATGACATAACTATCTACCCATAGGTTAATGGTTCTATTTGGATTTTATCATAAGTTCAACTAAGCATAAGTTCTCTAATGTCTTGGTAGTATTAAAATAGGGTACTAAAATTAACATAAAATAGAGGCAATAATTGGCCTCATCAATGATAAGAATATAATTGAGGAGGCTATAATAGAAATGATGTCAAATTTAAAGCTAGCTCCTAGTGAAATAGAGAAACATAGACCCAAAGATCTATGTGATAAATTGAAGAGAAGATTGGAACATCAAGAGAAGTAAGAGAAAAAGGTAAGGACTAATGCATTAGTCAGACTAATGCCTGATTTATCCTAGGAGCAACAAGACACATTTTTGTAGCAGTATAGGAATAATTTTTTTTTCCAAAATATAGAGCATTTTTTTATATTACTGAATAAAGATACTGTCATACAACAATGGAGTGATTTTCTATAGAATAACATTTTTGGGTTATTTATAAAGAAAGTAGAGATAGAAAATATAAATACCAAAGATGATTATAGTAGTGGACAAAGTTTAGATGTGCCAAGTCCACACGGCATCATCTCCCCTGACACTCTAGAGGCTAAGCAATCAAGGCTCAAAAATTTAGAGGTAGATGGTGAAGAGAAGGAAACACATGTAAATAATCAGATTATTTCAGCACCTCATATTGAGGAAGGCAAAGAATCAAATAAAGCTAAATGTAGTGCAACTAGTCTCATGGATTGATGCACAAGCAAGACCCATTGGTGATACCCCTTTAGAAACTCCTAAGGTAGTGTCAAGCAACAAGACTCCTTCACCTAGCAGAAAGAGGAAACTAATAATAGATGTTTCACCAGATATTAAGGTGAGTCTGGATGAAATCATTGAGATGCCACAATTTGATATGGGAAATATCACCTTAGAGAAAAAAATTTTGGTACAAACTTTTTTGAAAAATAGGATGAGACAAGAAGAGCTAAGGAGAGCTAAAACATAAACAAGTATTATATGATCTAAAGAATATTTTTGTTGATGCTTTTGACATTCAAAATTTTGAAGATTCTCCAATAATAAATCAGCTTGAAAATATAGTTGATCAAGTGAATGCCAGATGTAATGAATCAAATGAGAAGCTAATGGATTTTTTAGCTAGAAGGTTTGAAACCAAGGTTGTGGACAAAGTATCCATAACCATTACTGAGAAAAAAAATGTAACTATAGGAGAAATTATATGTTATAATTGAGCTGATTCAAAAGGTACAACATTTGTACACAATTTTGTTAGATGTACTAAGAATTACTCATTATTTCTAGGTTAGTAGGATCAAGCATTGATTATTACAATAATCTAATGAATTCTCAAGACACATTGGTTGAGCTTCAAGTAGTTGATAGCAACATGAGTAACAAATTGATCTCTATTCAAGCAATGATGATACCTCATTTGGAGGTCATGTATAGAGAACTAAAAATAGCCCATGATCTTATTATAGAAGATCATAATCTATCAATGGCTAACAGTTTAATTGATTTGGCTAAAACATTATAGTTACATAATAATATTTTGGATGTAGGATGAATCACATGATATCATGCACTATCCATGATTACCAAAGTTCACAAGGAACTCATTAAAAAATATGGATTACTTCCACCCATTCAACTCTAGTATTAGTGACATAAGGTGTTCAAAAACAAGGGGGAAAGGAAGAACTATAAAAAGGAAGAACATGTAGATGGGAAAGAGACATGAAAAAGAAATAGTTTTGATAAAATCAATGTAATGGTAAAAGAATAAGTACAATGTATAGTGTAAAAATTTAAATAAAGTTAAAATGATTTGTTATTCATTTTTGTATTGTTCATAAGTCATAAGACTTAAAGGGAGAGCTTGTTATCAAATTGTATAGTAATGATGTAAATATGAAAAAGTTGGTATCTCTAACCATTATTTTCTGTTACTATCAATCACTTAGTCATTTACAAGGTAGAGTCATATGGTCATCGCTATGATCAAGCTACTCTATATAGTCCAAATCATGAACATAAGTTAGTATGTACCTAGTTCTATAGGAGTCAAGTAAGTTTTTGGGTCATAGAGTATTTTTGTAAATGAGCTAAGCTTGTCAATGATCGAGAAATTCAATAATGATTGAGCATACAAGTGTCAAGATATATAGTGTGCACTGAGCATAATATATGTTGAGCATCAGAAGGATAATACAGGCTAAACAACATCAATGTCAAGCATTAGGAAACAATAAAGGTCGAGCAATGCAAAGCTTATATAAAAGTTAGGAAAGGAACAAAGTTTCAAAAAAAATGATTATCTAGTTGACTTGGAAGGAATATTTAATTTTTAAAGAGGTTGTAATAGAATATTTAATACTTACAAAGGTTGTTATAGAATATTTACACGATATGGGTGAAAGAACCCTATGTTGTGTGTTCAAAGATCAAAATGAAAGGGAAAAACATGGAATCATCTAGAAGACTCTTCACAATACTATTTAAATTATAATGATCTTAACCTAGATTGCATGCCAATAGAGAAGGAGATGAAAGGAGTATGTGTGTGAACATGGAGTATTATACAATAAAGGATTGAGATTAGATAAGAAGTCACTGAAGGGTTCTATTATGATCTAATAGAATAAATAACCTAATCATAGTAGTGAATGAAAGTGAAAGAAAAACAATATTAGATTAGAGGAGAGGATAAGTTAGCAAGGAGAAGACTCAAAATCATCCTACAGAGATAAATGAGAGTCAGGTACTGAATGAGTTTTTTTCAATTTGAATCAGGGTAAATTTCTTAACAAAGTGGTCTTAATAGATATTTGTAAATTTCCCAATAGAGTCCTCACTTTTTTGTAAGTGTAAAATCCTCTAATAAAGTGAGACCTAATAGTCTCTTAAGTCTTTAACAGGGTAGACTCCTCATTCAGTAGATCATATCTTATGATCAAACATTGTAACCATCATAGGTTGACTTTATTACTATAATAGTGCAGATTTATGTGTTTCATCCTCACCCCAATTTTACCTTCACCCTAGAGGGTTTCTAGGTAAAAAATATTGTGCTATGTTTTATTTTCATGCATGTTATTGATCAAATTTATATGCTAAGCCAGATTTACATTACTATTTTTACATGCACAAGTTATTGATAGATGTGGATGAATTGGTGAAAATTTTAAATTGTTAAAGATTCTTATTCACCCCCCTCTTTGTATCTTGTTTATCCTATTTATCCCTCCATAAGATCAACACCATACATCCCCATCAATGGGGGAACTCACATCAACATCTTCGTCGTCTTCAATGAGGCACTCATAATGCCATCCCCATCATCATCGATGAGGGAAACACACTATATTTTTATCTACTATGTCATGATACACACAACAAGATGTTGTGTATTAAATCTATATAATCAATCTCAACACAACCCATTGAGCTAGGCATTGGTGGTAAAAAGAAAATGAAATAAAATGAAACTAACATTTTTTCAATTAATTATTAGGCATGGATCAACCCATTGTATTAGTATTTATTACTATGACAAGAAGTAAGCTAAAAAGTACTTGTTTACTTGATAATTTTGAACATAGAAATGTCAAAGATGCATTAGAAAATGAAAGTTGGATTGAGGCAATGAATAAAGAGATAGAGAAAATAGAGAAGAACAAAACATGGACTCTTGTACCTAGGCCAAAAGATAAAAATGTGATTGGAACAAAGTGGGTATTCAGAAATAAGTTGAATGAAGACGGTAAGGTATCAAGAAAAAAAGCTAGATTGGTGTGTAATGGTTACTCCCAAGAGGAAGGAATTGATTATAGAGAAACTTTTGCTCATATTGCAAGACTGGAAGGTGTCAAGACCTTACTTGCATATTCTGCATACAAAGGATTTAAGGTATATTAGATGGATGTCAAATCAACATTTCTCAATGGTATTCTAGATGAAGAAGTCTACATTGAGAAACTTAGAGATTTTGTTAATCCAAATAAGAAGGACATGGTCTACAAATTAAGCAAAGCATTGTATGGTCTACAACAAGACCCTAGAGCATGGTATGAAATATTGCATAACTATCTTATTTAGATTAGTTTTCATAGAACTAATGATAAAAATAGCTTGTATATCAAGGAAAGACTAGATAACAAGATTGTTTTGGCAGAAATATTTGTGGATGATACTTTGTTTATAGGGAATGATGATCTATGCAAAGAATTTTTAGAGAAAATGAAAAAGGAATTTGAGATGCCTATGTTTGGTGAGATCAAATTCTTTGTTGGCCTTCAAATTTAGCAGAGAAAGAATGGTATCTACATTACTCAATCTAAATACATCAAGGAGATACTCAAAAAGCTTGGTATGGAAGATTGTAAACCAACTAGAACTCCCATGTGTATTGGACTAAAGCTTACCAAAGATTGGGAATCAAGAGAGGTAGATCAAAACTTATATAGATCAATGATTGGAAAATTGTAGTATGTAGTTCATACAATGCTTGATATTGCTCTTGCAATTGGTATAGTAGCAAGATTTTCAGAAAAAATCAGAGAAAATCACATGATGGAAATCAAGAGGATCTTGAGATACTTGAAAGGCACTAAAGATTATGGATTTTGGTACAAATTTGGAGGAAATTTGGACTTGAATGTGTTTATTGATACTAATTGGGTAGGAAACATTGATGACAGAAAAAGTACAAGTGCTGGAGCATTGTTTCTTGGAAAGAGGTTGGTTTCTTGGACTAGTAAAAAGAAAAATTGTACATCCTAATCTATATCAAAAGTAGAGTATGTTGCTACAATAGTAAACTATTCTCATATTGTTTGGCTCAAATAATTGTTGGAAGGCATGAAGGTTGAGATCAAAGAACTAGTTGTTATGTTTTGTGATAATACAAGTACCATCAACATATCAAAGAATCTAGTAATGCATTCCAAAACCAAGAACATTGTAATAAAGAATCACTTTGTCAGAGAATTGGTGCAGGATAAGGAGATTAGATTGGAATATGTCCATACAAAATAATAGATTGCTAACATATTCACCAAGGCATTATCTAAGGATGCAATCTTGTATCTAAGAGGTAAGCTAGAGGTAATTCTCCTATCCGAAGCTCACTAAAATGAAGTTTTAAGTGATGTATCAATAGGAACCAAGTTGAAGATCTTTTAGTTGATGTAGCATAGTCATGGGAACATTGCATATCAATTAGTACTTAAAGTACATTGCTACTCATTTGGTATGTGTTGTCTTTGGCATGTGTTTTCAAAGAGGGAGAGTTTATTTTCATATCTTTCTAAAAATTTAATTTGTTTAAGGAAGAGTTTTTTGTTTGAAAAGAAGCTATGTAATTCCTTCATAGAGGGAAAATACTACATAGAATCTAAAAGGGAGAAATGTTCTATCAGAAAAAGACTTGTTTTCAAATTTCATTGTGCTATGACATGTTGTGTTGCCATAAATGCCAAAGAAGGAGATTGTTGGATATAATTGTTCAATTGTGTGTTGTATTTTATGTTACACAAATGTCATAGTAGTCAGTAGATAGAGTCTACCAAGCTCATTTGGTTAGCAAAGTAAATTCTAGAGTCTACTGAGTGTTCCTAAAAATCACTCTGTGGAAATAGTTTCTACTAAGCTCACTCAAGTGTTGAAGGATTTTGTGAGAGAAGTTAGTGGCAACCGAGCTCACAAGGTTTGCAAAAGAAAGTCAATGTTTACCCAGTTCACTTAGTCTTCAAAAAATTTTGCAGAGTTCGTAGTGTTAACCAAGCTTTAATTGGTTAACGCTAGAAATCATTTCTAGAGCAATGTCTATCGAGCAGGGTTGGCCAATGAAGGATTTCATAATTTTGAGAAATAAAGCTTAATTATTTTATGTAATTGTACACACTGTAAATGCACATTCATGAAACCTTAGTGTAGAATGCAAATGAACTGACAATGAACTAAACTAAACCCAAGATATCATCAGTAGAATGTAATCTCTACAAGGATTTCATGTTTCCCTAACTACAATTGCTTAAAATAGCTCTTAGACTAGCATCTCAGAGATAGTACTAGAATGGGAGAATGTTGAAAAATAAATATGCAATGAACTAACAAGTGATAAATGATGCTAAATAATGCTTAAAATGCTATAATAAGAATGCCAGATGATGAATCAAAATGTGCCTATAGTGAAAATGCCTAAGACTTGGGTCATTTTTCTCTTGAATTCTCCTTCTATTTATAGGATTTTAGAAGCGGTTGGGGTAAGAATTTGGGTTTTAAATTTTCTCTTGGTGGGTAGAAGTGAAATTGAAAAGGAGGTCAAAAGTCCTGATTGGAGGCTCCATGTGATTTTTATGTCAACAAAAATGTCTCATGAGAGACAAGAGAAGGATCTCAAAAGTCATGATTTGTGGCTAAATAAGACTTTATTTCAACACAAATGTCTCATAAGGGACAAGAGAAGGAGCCCAAAAGTCATGCTTTGTGGCTAAATATGACTTTTATTTTCAACAAAAATGTCTCATGAAAGACAAGAGAAGGAGCCCAAAAGTCATGATTTGTGGCTAAATATGACTTCTATTTTCAACAAAAATGTCTCATGAGAGACAAGAGAAGGATCCCAAAAGTCATGATTTGTGGCTAAATATGAGTTTTATTTTCAACAAAAATGCCTCATGAGAGACAAGAGAAGGAGCTCAAAAGTCATGATTTGTGGCTAAATATGACTTTTATTTTCAACAAAAATTTCTCACGAGAGACAAGAGAAGGAGCTCAAAAGTCATGATTTGTGGCTAAATATGACTTTTATATTCAACAAAAATGTCTCATGAGAGACAAAAGGAGGAGCCCAAAAGCCATGATTTATGGCTAAATTTGGATTTCGTTTACTTCTTTATATAAAAGGAAGATTTTCATTTTGTGAGAATAAATGGATTTATTGACTTAATAAAGGTTCCATTTATTCTCAAAAGTTTGTCTTTTCCTTCTCCTTTTTTTGAATATCACTTTATAATTTTGAATTGTTTTTCTCCTTTTTTGAAGTGTCTCTTCTAATTTTCTCTTTAATTTGCACTGATTAATTAGAACTACGTGATTTAGGTCTTTGCTAATTTTTGGGTGTCTACAAATGTCCCTCTTTGAGCTAATATGCCAACCATATTAGTTCAAAGACTATCTTGATTTTCTGATTTTAGGTCAAATTCTGATGATTGGATGTTTGTTTGTTGATGTTTGATTGTTGACAATTTGATGATTTGATTGTAATTGATTTGATGATTGGATGATTTGGTTGTCATTGATTTGATGAGTTGATTGCCATTGATTTGATGTTGCAATAGTTTTATTTGGATGCCTTGATTTTTGTAGGCTTGATGTTTGAAAATTCTTAGTTGGGGTAGGACATTTTTGATGTTTCAAAAAATTTTGACGCCCTAGCTTGGATGCCCTGATTTGATTTTTGATGCCCCAATTTGGATGTCCTAGTTTGATATGGATAGATTGCCCCCTCAGAAATGAAATTGGAAAAGTGTATGTGCAAAATAGGGACATTCCAATTTTATTTTCGAAAATGTTGATGAGAATCGTTGGTAGGGAAGGTCAAGTCACAACGTGATGGGTAGAATCAATCAAGTAATGCTGATGCATAGAAAAAGTGCTCCCCTTAGGATACAGAGTAGGGAAAACTAACATGTCCATATCAGGATATAGAGTAGGAAAAATAATTGGTTCAAGATAGAACCATTAGCTAAATAGCTAAATGTTGAGATTTGATTGATGTGGGATGATCACTTGTGATGAAAAATTGATGTTATTGTTCGGTGTTTGATTGTTCAAGATGATGTGAGTGCCCCCAGTGACAAGAGATCTTTGGATCATACACAAACATATGATGTAGGTGGTATGGCATAGGGTTGATTTGTGGAGCTTCATTTTATTGGCTATCATGTATGCCATTTATGATGAGGACCCTTTTGTGGTGAAACCTTCTGATGTTGATGATTCAATCTTTTGATATATGAGACATTTGAGCTTTTTTGATGTTTAGACTTGTGCAGTTGAGATATCATGGACTTATGTATGCATTTGGTGGTTTGATTTGATGATTATGGTAGTAGTGGAGGAAAATGTGTATATATATGTGAATGATGAATGTAGATGGATCATGAGTGATAATAGATGATATATTACTAATGATGTAATGAAAATGTGATTTGGTAATATGAATGTAATGAAATTTGGTAAGATAGAGTATGATGTAATGAGATGTGAATGAAATGAATGCTAGTGTGAATATTGTGGAGAGACAAAGTCCATGAGAGTGGAGTTCTAAAAGCTCATCATGATGTTGATGTCGATGTTGTTGTCCACTTTTTGATAACCATTCGTGAAGTTGTGAGCTAAAATTTGTGAATTGTATTATGATTTATGTACCAACTATTTATGGGCAAAGGAACCCAAGATGAATATGGAGACTAAATGAATGCAACTAACTATCACTTTTTTTTTTTAAAGAGATGCAAACTAATTGTCATCATAGAGTGTGTAATAAAAAAAAGTGATGAAGTACAACCACCACTATCTCAGCTATAGTGATATGAATACTATGTCACACTGAGAAGTACCAACAAAGATTTAAAATGTACAAGAAAACATGACAACCATTAAGAACCAGAAGCTATAGCCATAGAATAATAAAAATAGGCATGCAAATAGTCACATGGCATATAAACAATCTCACCTAAGATATCGCACAAAGTTGGTTGAGGTACACATGGCATTCCATACAAGAGGAGGCACTTATAAGTGTACACAAATAATGTACGAAACCATAGGATCATTGAAATAAAATAGTGAAAAACCAATAAAAGATCATTACTTTATCCTAGTACCTCTAGTCAAGTACATTTTCGAGGCACTAAAAGCACATGATAGCATAGGAAATCATTATTTACAGACCAAGCATGCTTCTAGTTGTGTGAAATAGTATCAAGTTTTGTTTAGTTCTACTAGGGAGCAACTGATGTTGATTGTAATGCATTGTCATGTGTATTTTTGGTATTTTTGAAATATATTTGGATGTTTTTGTGGTTTTATCGAATATTTAAATGTTTTTAAAGATTTTTGGTACATATTTGAATGTTTTTGTGTTTTTGTGATAAATGTTGGAATAGCTTGACTCTTGTAAAGGTAGGAACAATACAATCTATAGAGTGAGGATAACCATGATTGGTAGGTGAGAATGACTATGTGTTTATTAATAACCATTATAGATAAGAATAAAGCTAATGTGGGGACATTTTTCTAGGTGTGTGACAAGATGGACATTCTTGAGGCTTTTGAAAAAGGCGTTTGGGTCAAAAAAGTCATTTGAGGGGCCTAAAAAGGCACCGTGGACTTAAAAAGGTGCTAGAGGGGTCCAAAAAGGATGCATGGGCCTTGAAAAAGGTGCTAGAGGGGTCCAAAAAAGATGCGTGGGCCTTGAAAAAGGCACTAGAGGGGCCTGACAAAGGTGTTTTCGACCTAAAAAGGTACTGGAGGGGTCGAAAAAGGATTAATGGGCCTTGAAAAAGGTAGTCAAGGGGCCTAAAAAGGTGCTTTAGGCCTAAAAAGATGCTGGAGGGGTCTAAAAAAGATGCACGGGCCTTGAAAAAGGTGCTAGAGTGGCCTAAAAAAGGCATTTTGGGCCTAAAAGGGAACTTTAGGGTCGAAAAGGACACTTTGGGCATTCAAAAAGGCATTTAAGGGGCCTAAAAAGGCACTATGGGCCTAAAAATGTGCTAGAGGGGCCTAAAAAGGTGCTTGTACCTTGAAAAAGGTAATTGAGGGGCCTAAAAAGGACAATTTGGGTCTAAAAAAGGTGCTTGTACCTTGGAAAAGGTAATTGAGGGGCATAAAAAAGATAGTGGTCCCTTAAAAAAAAGTATCTAAGGCCTAAAAAGCTATTAGAAGGGGGAGCCAAGATCACACACTTATGCCTACTTATTCTATGCTCCCAGATGTATGAGGATGAAAGAGTTCGATGGATATCTGGGCTTTCAAGATAGCATTGACATATTTGTTGAAGGGGGGTATAGAAATAATCATGGCTACTACAACTTAAATACAACTAATGATTCATAGGGAATTGTTGCTCTTGACAAGAGGAGGGAAACAAAGCACCTCTTGCACTATCCACGTTGTGCTAGATTTTCCAAAGTCCTACAAAATGTTTTAGGACATTACCATGCTTTTTAATATTGATGAGGCAGGTGGGTAGTTGATGTATTGTTGGATAGCCAAATTGAGAAATTGATAGGAATTTTGGGGTGTTGTTGACAGGAATTGCCCCCGTTTTGAATGCCTTTGGCTAGTTGTGAATTTCTTTTTGCTATTTTTAGATGATTTTTGAATTTATTTATTTATTTGGATAATTTTGGATAATTTTTGAATTTTTTAAATCTTTTTTTTGGTATTTTTGATTTTTTTGATTTTTTTTTGGTATTTTTGATTTTTTTTCAAAGCTTTTAGACATAAAATCTTTTGAGATGGATGCTATTGATAGGTTCTACTAATTTTGTACCATTACAACCTAAAAGTTAGTAAGTATAGTCCCAAAGGATTCTATGATAAGGTAAGGGTCGATCCAATTGGCCTCCCATTTTCTTTTATTTTCCCTTGCTGCTTGGTTCTTAGGATTTTCTTTGAGCACTAGGTCACCAATCTAAAAGACATGAAGTTTGACCTTTTTGTTATAATGCCTTGATAATCTATTTTGGTACACTTTGAGATGTTCATGTGTTGTATGCTAATGTTCTTCCAACAACTCTAGCTATTCTAGACAGGCCACTCTGTAATCCTCATCTGATAGGACATGTTGAAGAGTGACTATCAAGGAAGGGATCTCAACCTCTAAAAGGAGAATAGCTTCACAGCCATAGACCAAGGATAAGGGTGTCACGCCTATAGAAATCCTAACACTCATCCTATAGGCCCAAAGAGTAGGGTTCATTTGTAAATGCCAGTCCCTACCAATATCATTGATAGTTCTTTTGAGGATGTTGATGATGGTTTTGTTGGTAGCCTTTGCTTGGCCATTACCTTGGAGATAATAAATTGACGAAGAATGGCGTATAACAT
This sequence comes from Cupressus sempervirens, assembly GCA_028749045.1. Taxonomy (NCBI): domain Eukaryota; kingdom Viridiplantae; phylum Streptophyta; class Pinopsida; order Cupressales; family Cupressaceae; genus Cupressus; species Cupressus sempervirens. Next base: position 156,805,726 of record CM053789.1, read on the forward strand.
GAATTTTTTCACATAATTCATCAATTATTTGGTTTTTAAAATACAAGGCATTATCTATGAGAATTGCATGAGCTATGCCAAACCGACAAATGATATGGTTGAGAATAAAAGAGGAGGTTTATTTTTTGGTAGAGTCAGCAAGTGGCACTGCTTCGACCCACTTGGTGAAGTATTCAGTGACGGTGATAAATTGAAGCCTAAAAAAACCCACTGATAAATTTATGCATGATGTAAATACATATTCATGAAACCTTAGTGTAGAATGCAAATGGACTAATAAAAAACTAAACTAAACCCAAGATATCATCATCATAATGTAATCTCTACAAGCGTCTCATGTTTCTCTAACTACAACTACTTAAAATAGTTCTCAAACTAGCATCTTAGTGATAGTTCTAGAATGGGAGAATGCAGAAAAATAAATATGCAATGAACTAACAAGTGATAAATGATGCTAAATAATGCAAAATAATGCTTAAAATGCTATGAAAATGCTACAATAAGAATGCTAGATGATGAATTGAAATGTGCCTATAGTGCAAATGCCTAAGACTTGAGTCATTTTGATCTTGAATTCTCCTTCTATTTATAGGATTTTAGAAGGGGTTGGGGTAAGAATTTGGGTTTTACCTTTTCACTTGGTGGGTAGAAGTAAAATTGAAAAGGAGCTCAAAAATCTTGATTGGAGGCTCCATGTGATTTTCATGTCAACAAAAATGTCTGATGAAAGACAAGAGAAGGATCTCAAAAGTAATGATTTTTGGCTAAATAAGGCTTTATTTCAACAAAAATGTCTCATGAGAGACAAGAGAAGGAGCTCAAAAGTCATGCTTTGTGGCTAAATATGACTTTTATTTTCAAAAAAAATGTCTCATGAGAGACAAGATGAGCTCAAAAGTCATGATTTGTGGCTAAATATGACTTTTATTTTCAACAAAAATGTCTCATGAGAGGCAAGAGAAGGAGCCCAAAAGTCATGATTTGTGGCTAAATATGACTTTTATTTTCAACAAAAATGTCTCATAAGAGACAAGAGAAGGAGCCCAAAAGTCATGATTTGTGGCTAAATATGACTTTTATATTCAACAAAATTGTCTCATAAGAGACAAAAGGAGAAGCCCAAAAGTCATGATTTATAGCTAAATTTGGATTTCTTTTAATTCTTTATTTAAAAGGAGGATTTTCATTTTGTGAGAATAAATGGATTTATTGATTTAATAAAAGTTCCATTTATTCTCAAAAGTTTGTCTTTTCCCTCTCTCTGTTTTATGAATTTCATTTTATGATTTTGAATTGTTTTTCTCCTCTTTTGAAGTGTCTCTTCTGATTTTCTCTTTTATTTGTGTTGATTAATTAGAACTACGTGATTTAGGTCTTTGCCAATTTTTGGGTGTCTATAGTAATAATTGTAGCCGATTGATGCAATAATTATTTTTAATAATAACTTGTAAATGAGCCGAGTTGACAATTTGTAAGGTATAAATAAAATGTCAAGTTATGAATTCCAAAGTGTAATGAGTGAGCATGCAAGTGTGTTGATTATGTGAAGAGGAAAGTGTGAGTGAATTTTGAAGAAGGATTAGATATCCTTGAGGAGAAATAAATTTGTATTCAATTAGAGAGGATCTAGTGAAACAAAATTGAGATCTGTATAAGAAATTCAATTACATCTCATTTAAGTCAACTCATTGTTACTTTCTTGCCATTGTAGTAGTGATTTCTAAATCTCTTAATAGAGTTGGTTTAACAACCATTCTGTAAATAAGCTAACAAGGTCACAACTAACAATGTGTTTTGTAACCTTTAACAAGGTTGGCTCCTAATAGGGCTCACTTCAGAAGAGTGAAAATTGGTAGCTAGTTACTTGGTGGTTTTTCCCATATTAGGTTTCCACATTAAATCTAGTGTCTCTTTTGTTCATGTTATTTATATTATGCATGCACATTAATAATTGTGAATGTTTAAAGTTCTATTAAAGCTTATATACACTGCATCTACCAAGTTACAACATTTTTCTATGTGGTTATTGTTACCTATTTTGCCTCCCGCTAAAATTTGAATTCAAATACCTAAGCCCACCCAATGGTCTCTAACCATCTTTTATATTTTTTTAATGCCCTAGAAATATCAAAAAATAAAATATTGAAAACCTTATGGTATTTCTTTTCTTTCCTAAGTTGTTTCTACTTACCCGCAACTTTCTGCACTGTCACATCTTTCATGACCTATGGTGGGCACTTTCTCGCATTCTCAAGATGCACTACCTTTGAAAAATGTGGGGAAGCCCCTTTGCGATAGTGGTAGGTGGGTCCATGTTCTTCTTGTAGGCTGCAGAGGGGAGAGCTACTAATGAGTTGGCAGTTTGATTGGCACCTACTTTCTCATATTTCATCTTTTGTTAGACTTTTTGACAATGCGGGCAAGTTCTTTAGTGACACATGTCCTAAACATGTCACAAAGGATATTTATGTTTGTTCAAAGGGCACGTGTTATGAACATCATCCAATGCAATGAGATCGATGGCTAGCACTTCCCTACAATATGAAAGTGCATGAGTTTTAAGCAATCTAGGAAAGCCCCTCACTATCACGTATCCTGGTGGGGTCAAGTTATTATGAAGTTGTAGGGTAATACCAAGGTGATGTTAGGTCGCTGAGTTATATGCCAAGTTGTGATGAGTGGTTTGTGGGCCCAAAAATTTTAAGGTATAGACATAGTATAAGAAATGTATTTTACGATTGTTGATCTTTCAAAGATTGACGATTGGGGTTTTCCCACATTCTAAAGATGCAAGTTAATTAAACAATGCAAAAAAGTGCCTAAAGGACACATGTCCTAGGAGGCCTGGCTAAGGCATTGATAGTTAAGGCTGGCAGTTGGGAGACTGTTGTGGTCAAGGTTTTGAGGAGGTGGCACAATTAGTTGAAAAAATTTGGTCAACCACGTGGAGACTTTGCAGGGTGGCAAAATGAAATCATTGGTTGATGTTGCTCATCTTGATGGTAGGATTCAGTTGACTTTTTGACTTTGCTAACTAATGAACCAAAAATAAGGGGAATCAAGTTTTCTTGCACAATTTGATCTTCATGATCGATTCCAACCACTCCTAAGTGAATGTTGTGCTTGGTAAATGAAGAAGAACACTCCACCACCCCAGTTTGCCCATCTACTCGGTCAAAATGATTTAATAGCACCATTTTCTATCTTCTTGAGGTCCTGCTTTGAATAAATATCAAGTTTCATCGTATTTGGATCCATGCCCAAATCAGATTTTCCTAGACACTTAATGGCAATGGTTGTGGAGTAACTTCAGTGAGAAAATATCTTAGTTATGCCTGAGCTATAAAGGAAATTATTGTAGATTTTGTTCTAGTTGACTCTTCTCTATTTTCTCTGATATTGCTTTACAATCTCACTATAAATTCCCTTTGCCTCTAAACTAAATGAAATTATTCTCTCTTTTAGCCATTGATGTCAAGTGCAAGAACTATTTTCCTCTCATTGGTGTATCGTAGATATCTACAATCTTGCATGACTGTATCTTGTTTGGCCTATGAATGGTATATAAGTGAATCCTCTCTTTCCTTGTCTCATTCATTTGGGTTTTCTAATCTGCATGTGATTTTTAGATTAAATAAAGTATGCATATGTATATATTTTAGTGTCATGATGGTTCAATAGTGCATGTATGGGTAGAGATTGGTTTGAACACTCTATTTTGGTGCATCACCCCTTTAGGTTAGAGTAGGTAGATTTGCTTTCATGCATTCCTTCTCCCTTTTCCTCTCCAAGAGTAGTTAGGTGCACCTTGATAGTAAAGGAAGCTGACCTTCTCCAGAGACTCAACCTCATAGTTCCAGTCCCACATCTTGGAGGTTGTTTCCATGTTTCAAAAGGTTTTCCTTAGGTAAAAACTTTGGACAAGGGTGCAAACCTTTGTGACAACAATTTTTGGCATGCCCAGTGAGACTGTATCTAGAAAATTTCAAGTCTACTAGTGTCAAAAGGAAGATTTCAAGATTAATACCAAGGAGATAGTACTGACTTTTGTAATGTCCCTCCTTTTAAGGACTTATCAAATTACCCTGTACATTCTAGATAATCAGTCCTAGTTTTATTATTGTATTAAAATAACATAATTCTTTATATATTCTTTTCTTCTTATTTTTCTTTTATATTCTTTTTTCTCCTTCCAGACTATTACATTGTACGTATAGGCTAGATCATCCAAAGACTGGGCCAGGAAAAAACATTAAAGGCTTAACAAGACCCTAGGTCCTTGCCTTTCAAATGCGAGTCTCCCATCTTCGCCATGCCTAGTTACTATTCCATACCTCTGTCCTCGAACATTGTGGTGGGGTTCCATGGCTCGACAATCCTAAGCTCAAGAGGGCATTTTTCCCTCCTCTTGCCTTAGGATTTAGCTTCTACCCTCTTACCCACCTTTTCTCTTACTAAATGTAATTCTTGGGATTGTTTCAAGTCATTACCATTTCTTAATTAATTATATTGATTAGATGTTTATTTCTTTTATTTAATTATGTCACATGAAATAAAATGTTCATTCTTATTACCTTGATATTTCTATATAATTATGTTACCTCATTTTTATCATAATTAATATTAAACAACATTTAAAATAATAAATGTTTACCTTATTACCATTTTTCTTTTCCAACAGTCACAACCTTTCATTATACAAATCCTTTGAAAAGTCACAACACTTCATAACTAAATTTTTTTGGAAAAATCCCAATACTTTATAATCAAAATATTTTTTGAAGAGTCACAACCATTCATAATTGTGACCATTTCAAAAGTTCACATCCTTTCAATATCATTCATACCTTTTCAAAAAGTCACTTCCTTAGTTTCTTCATGATATTACTTTCTTCTTCCATTTTTCCTTTCTGAACTCCTCTCTTCTCATCTTCCTTTCTTCCCTCTCTAAAATAAACTCTCCTCCCTTTTATATCTTAATTTTAAGGAGTCATGTCTATTTGTTAAATCTCTCTTGACTTTTTATTAGATTTAGTTAATTTATATCATTCTATTTTATATTATTTACTTATTTACTTACTCGTGTTTATTATTATTTATTATGAAATTCTATTTAGAAATTTAATATACTTTCTACAATATTGTCTCTTGTATTTAATTTTATTTATTTCTTTATTCATTGAAATTTTATTATTGTTTTTAGTTGTTTAAAATATCATACTAAATATTATTTTAATAATAATATAGATCGAATAATTATTATTTTCTTATAATTTAGTATTAGTCCTAATATAACTTTATTATTTATTTAATAACATTGTATTATCTAATAATTATTAAAATTCTATCTTAAAATGGAGATATGACAACTTTTGTGTTCAAGCCTTTAAGGGATTCATTCTTTGAGTACTTGGTGACTCTGAGTTTCAAATACATCTGATTCTAGGCCAAATTGTAGTAATTCATGCCCAAAGCTGAAACAAGGGCATCTTCTAGAGGTAAATTTCATTACCAAGAGCTTTTGTTTTCAAATCTTAGAAGAAGGAAGGCTAGAGTATCTTTATCACTATTTAGGAGTGCAATAGTAAAAAATACACATGCAAGATCTATCTCTACTCCTCCTACTATTAGATCTTAGCCTAGATTGCTATGAACACATATAAATAGATCACTTGTCTATATGGCATAGCCTAGGGCTCATGCTTTTGCAACCTTTAATGGTGGAAGTCCTATTTTGTTGGCCCAAATACATGACATACCAATAACTGCACTCAAAAGTATACCAAAATTTACTGGTGAAACTTCTATCTCTCCATTAGAACACATTGAAGAAGTTGCAAATGTCTGCAATATCCATGGTATTACAAAGGATGATATTGTAGTTAGGATTCTAGCCTAATCCTTGAAAGGAAAAGCACTACAATGGTATAGAGGTTTGGCTCATGGTTCTATAGCAGATTGGGATGGATTAGGAGTAGGACTATGCAAACACTTTGAGGACAAAAGTGACCATTTGTCACTTATAGAATAGTTGACTACTATAAAAAGAGCACCCCATGAATGTATGACTGATTTCAACTATAGTTTTCAAAAGACATGGGATAGAATACCTACTTCAGTAAAACCTACCCCTGGTAATGCCTTCTTGCATTACCTCAGAGATTTTAACAGTGACATTGCCACTATAATCCAAACTATGCGAGGAGATACCTTGCTTAATGCTTATGACATAGAAATAAAGTAAGAAAACATCCTAATACAAGGAGGTAAGCTAGCTCCAAGGCCTCCTATGCCTTTCTTTCCTGATGTTCCAAATCACCAACCAGCAATGGCTCCTCTTCCCACAACTTCCACATCACAATCCCTTGCTCTAGTCCCTCAAGGTTCCACATCTTCAAATGGAATAGATGAAATCAAGGAGATAATGCAATCTATGATGTTGAACATAGGGAACATAGATACAATATTGAAGGGCCAAGAAAAGAAGATAGAGAAGATGGAGGACAAGTTCTCTATGATGCAGAAAGTGAGCAACAAGGTGGTGACTTTAGAGAGACATCAAGCTCAGGGTAGTAAGGCTCATCAATTGCAATATCAAACTCTAAACAGTGGTAGGCCTCCAAATCATAATTATGGGAACAATTATTTTGATCAAAATAGGCAGAATAGCCATGCTTCAACCTCAAATGTAAACTAAAGTAGGGCAATAATCCCTCAAAACAACATAGCCCAAGATCAGGAGTTTTGTCCCTCTTATAATTACTCTTATGCCTGTTGCATGTGTCAAAAGGCTAAATCTTATTTGGCTTTGACCATCCAAGTGCCTACAATAGAACAATCATACAGGGAGGACCAATTTAAAGATGCCTCATATATGCAAGGACAAGGTGATTGCTCCTTTATGAATCATCAGGTGGAGGAAAATTTCAATGTAAACTAGGATTCCAATGCTCACAACACTAAGAGCAAAAGAAGAGCTATCAATTGAAGATGCTACCCCTCCTCCTCCCAATCAGGCCTCAACTTCAAATGCAATACCTCATGAACAAGCAATAAATGATCAACCAAATACCTTTCAGCAGCAAAGGCAAAATAATGGCAGAAAGGATGTAAGTGATCCTTAGGTTGTTCCATACAAAGGATGATATTGTAGTTAGGATTCTAGCCTAATCCTTGAAAGGAAAAGCACTACAATGGTATAGAGGTTTGGCTCATGGTTCTATAGCAGATTGGGATGGATTAGGAGTAGGACTATGCAAACACTTTGAGGACAAAAGTGACCATTTGTCACTTATAGAATAGTTGACTACTATAAAAAGAGCACCCCATGAATGTATGACTGATTTCAACTATAGTTTTCAAAAGACATGGGATAGAATACCTACTTCAGTAAAACCTACCCCTAGTAATGCCTTCTTGCATTACCTCAGAGATTTTAACAGTGACATTGCCACTATAATCCAAACTATGCGAGGAGATACCTTGCTTAATGCTTATGACATAGAAATAAAGTAAGAAAACATCCTAATACAAGGAGGTAAGCTAGCTCCAAGGCCTCCTATGCCTTTCTTTCCTGATGTTCCAAATCACCAACCAGCAATGGCTCCTCTTCCCACAACTTCCACATCACAATCCCTTGCTCTAGTCCCTCAAGGTTCCACATCTTCAAATGGAATAGATGAAATCAAGGAGATAATGCAATCTATGATGTTGAACATAGGGAACATAGATACAATATTGAAGGGCCAAGAAAAGAAGATAGAGAAGATGGAGGACAAGTTCTCTATGATGCAGAAAGTGAGCAACAAGGTGGTGACTTTAGAGAGACATCAAGCTCAGGGTAGTAAGGCTCATCAATTGCAATATCAAACTCTAAACAGTGGTAGGCCTCCAAATCATAATTATGGGAACAATTATTTTGATCAAAATAGGCAGAATAGCCATGCTTCAACCTCAAATGTAAACTAAAGTAGGGCAATAATCCCTCAAAACAACATAGCCCAAGATCAGGAGTTTTGTCCCTCTTATAATTACTCTTATGCCTGTTGCATGTGTCAAAAGGCTAAATCTTATTTGGCTTTGACCATCCAAGTGCCTACAATAGAACAATCATACAGGGAGGACCAATTTAAAGATGCCTCATATATGCAAGGACAAGGTGATTGCTCCTTTATGAATCATCAGGTGGAGGAAAATTTCAATGTAAACTAGGATTCCAATGCTCACAACACTAAGAGCAAAAGAAGAGCTATCAATTGAAGATGCTACCCCTCCTCCTCCCAATCAGGCCTCAACTTCAAATGCAATACCTCATGAACAAGCAATAAATGATCAACCAAATACCTTTCAGCAGCAAAGGCAAAATAATGGCAGAAAGGATGTAAGTGATCCTCAGGTTGTTCCATATCAACCTCCTAAAAATGTAGCTCCCAAGGCTTCTACCAAATTACCTACTATGCCTTCAGTGCGATAGAAAAAATGAAGAAGAAAAATGTGAATATTTCTATGTGGGATGTTGTTGCTATTATACCCATGCAAAAGAGGTCGTTGCAGCAAGAATTGGAAAGTATTGAACCAAAGGATTAGCCACTCAACATGGAAAGTGCCACAAGCCTAGTACAACCATCAAGGGAGGAAGAAACAAGTAAAAAGGTTAGACCCCCTCCATTTTATGTTTCTGTAATTATAGGGGGTAAACTAGTCCACAATTGCATGATTGATTCAGGGGCTAGTAGTTTAGTGATGTCTAGGTGTGTTGCTGATGCTTTGGAAATGAAATATGAGCCCATTGTTAGGGATGTATTATAGTTGGATGGTAGTACTATCAATATGGTAGGGATCCTTAGGAATGTGGAAATGGCCCTACATGCATGCCCTGGTTGTACTGTAACTCAAGATATATCCATTACTGAAGTTAAACCACATTTCACCATCTATCTATCAAGAGACTTCACTACCCAAATAGGTGGTTACATATCTTCTGATTGGTCATATATGTCTTTTAGAACAAGATATGGGGCCAAAGCTTCAATCAAAGTAGAGCCTCAAGCCCTCCATCATACTAAACGTTACACCCCTAATCTCATCAACATGAATTGCACTATCCTAGAAATGGATGAGAATGACATAATGAATGAGCCTACCACTTCCCTAGCAAAGATACTTGATTTTTTCTTTGATGAATGGGCTAATGCATATCAATTTGATCCTATGTCAGAGACCCTTGAGACAGGTCTCAGTACATATTGTATATTAGAGAAGGATGCTCTAGTTCCCAATCTTGTGGAGACTAAAGAAGATATGAGTGGGATATGGATTATGTATTTTGATGGATCAAGGAATAAGAATGGATCAGGGGCTAGTGTGATGTTGATTTCTCCTGCACAAGTAAGGTACTTCTTCTTCTTTAGGCTCTAGTTTAGTTGTACTAATAATGTGGTTGAGTATGAATCCTTGATTCAAGGTCTCGTACTTGCTCATAAAAGAGGAATTCAAGCCTTAAGTGTATATGGAGATAGCGAGCTGGTGGTTAATCAAGTGAGAGATCAGAATATCAACAAGAATAGTTTGCTCAAATCTTAGAAACACAGGGTATGGGATTTTCTTGAGGGTTTCAATGCATTTAATATTCAAAGCATTCCTAGAAAAGAAAATAGATATGTCGATAGACTTGTAGCAATAGGTGCATCTCATAATGTACTAGGGAATCTTGATGAGAAGAAGAAGAAAAAAATCAAAATGGTAGTAAGGCTTGCCATCCTTGACAACAACATCCATTGCCAAGTGTTTGAATCTAATGAATAAATTGTAAGCTTCTTGCAGAATGAAGCAAAAATTTCAGTTTGAAACCAATCAAGACTGTAGGATTAGTATGGTGATCAAATCATTAATCTCATTTCCAAGAAATTTCCTAGGGTTCTCGTTACTTTGGAAAGTGTTTTCAATCCTGATGAACAAGCAAGAGGTAGAGTCATGAACCTAGTTGCTGATGAAGATGATCACACTCCAGTCACGGTTGCTAATGAAAAATCCTTAAAAATGGGAAAGGTATGTTCTGAGATTGAGAAAGAAAGTTTTATTCATCTATGTCAAGAATTTAATGATGTGTTTGCTTGGACATATGATGATTTGAAGGGTTTTGACCCAAGGTTGTTTCAACATACCATAAATTTAATTGATAATGTCAAACTAGTAAGACAAAAGCAGAGGCTAGTGAATCCCAAAATTGAACCCTTAATGAGGAAAGAGCTATTCAAATTTTTCCCATCAAGCACTCATCATGCGTAGCAAACCTTGTCCCTATAAGGAAGAAGAATAGACAAAGTAGATTATGTGTGGACTCTAGGGACCTTAACCAAGCTTCCCTTAAAGATCACCATCCTCTCCCTTCCATGGAGCAGATTTTGTCTAATGTCAGTGGTTCAAAGAGGTTTTCATCTCTTGATGGATTTTTTGGCTACAATTAAGTGCTAGTCAAAGAGTCTAATAGGTACAAGACTACATTCACTACCAAATGGGATACCTATGCTTATTGTAAGATGCCATTTGGGCTAACCAATATAGGTGCTACATTTTAGAAGGCAATGGAGATGGCCTTTAAAAATGTGATTGGAAAGTTTGTATTAATTTACTTGGATGATATCATAGTATATTCAAAGAATGTAGAATATCATTTTGATCATTTAAGATAGGTGTTCTTAAGGTGTGGAGAGTTTGGGGCATCCCTTAACCCAAGAAAGTGTGCCTTTGCTACCAATCAAGGAAAATTACTAGGACACATTGTATCTGAGGATGGTTTAACCATTGATCCAGAAAGAACAAAAGTAATACTTTCTCTCCCTCTTCCTAAACATAAGAAAGGGTTGCAAAGTTTCTTTGGTGGGATAAATTTTGTGAGAAGATTTATCCCTAATCTTGCTACCATGATAAAACCTCTTACGACTATGCTCAAGAAAAGTATGGTCTTTGCATGGACCAAGGAAGGGAAGGAAACTTTTGAAGAGATCAAGGTAGCCATAGCCTCAACCCCTACTCTCATTAATCAAAATTTTAAAAAGGATCTAATGCAGGAGCATCTAGAGGTATAAGGGCAATCCTGTGTCACCCAAAAAATGTACTTAGACTTAGTTTATGTTTCATGTCTTTACATTTTTGGATACCCATTTGGGTCAAATAAAGGTTCCAACTCTCACAGTTCCACTATTAGTGTGTTTGAAAATCATGTAAAAATAGGAGCATGCAATTTGGCCATCATTTTGGTGACCTGGAAGGTGTGAATTGTCTAGATGAATGTAATTGTGATTTAGAGCATTCCAGAAAAGAATCAAGTCAAAAGGCCCCATGGTTTGAAAGTTATTGCAGTTTTTCAGGTTTTGGAGACCTCCTAAGAATGCTTCAAAGTCAGGTTAGGGGCATTAAATGACCTCAAAAAGGGCCAAAAAATGGGGTACAAGCTAAGCTTTTCCATAGGGCTATAGAGTGCTTCAAGAGCTTTTCGAAAATGTAAACGGTTTGTCAATCGGAGCTATGGTTCAAAAGTTATGCCTCCCGAAAGTTCGATTACCGTTTCTAGATTCTTCTAGATTTGCACCGACTTCTAACGCCACTTTTGGAACCTTCTATTTGGTCAGTGGATGCCTACTAGCACTTTCTAGAATGTACTCCTAGTCCTTAACCCTCTGGGGTCTATTTAAGGAGATTTTTGGCATTGTAAAAGGTAGTTCAGAGTGGAGTTTGAGAGGAGGTACTAAAAGGAGAAATCATCTCCAGATTTATGCTCCTATAAGCCCTTAGGGCATGTTTGGAGTTTATTTTCTCTGCACTATTTGTACTAGCTTATTTTGTCAGTTAATATAATTTCCCTTTTCTATTGTTTCCATTTTTTTCTTGGGTTGTGTCCCCATCAAGATTTCATCCTTTATACCCTAGCTAGTGAATCAAGCATTTTCATTGTCTTGATTCAAAAAAATGATAATAATGAAGAGTAGCCCATAGCCGTTTTTAGTGACGAGCTTAAAGAGTATGAAGACAAATATAGCTATATAGAGAAGCAAGCTCTTGTAGTCATCAGATTTTTAAAGAAATTTAGACACCTCCTATCTCATAATAAAATTCATTTGTTAGTGCCCCATGTGAGTGTGAAGGATTTCCTTTTGAGCAAAGATATTAGTGAGAAAAGGGCTGGTTGGATTACTAAATTAATGGAATATGATGTTGACATCCAAATCACCAAGCTAGTAAGAAGGAAAAGGTTGTGTAAATAGATGATATCATATCAAGAACTAGATGAGGAAGTCGCTATGATACTAACAGAACAACAAGAGACAAGAAATGATGACCCAAGGGATTGGATGGATGATATGAAGAACTTCTTATTAGGCAACAGATATCCTCAAGGATTAGATAGAACTAAAAGGAGACAGTATAGATTATAGTCAATTCCTTATGTTATAGTTGATGGTATCCTTTTCAAGAAAGATTTTAATGGAGCCCTATTAAGATGGTTTGACATAGACCAAGCTGAAAGAATGATCAAAGAGCTTCATGATGGTCCTAATGGTGGTCACTTTTCAGTAAGGACAATTGCAATGAAGATCATGAGGGCTGGTTACTACTGGCCATCCCTGTTCTATGATTGTCATAGGTATCTGAGGAAGTGTGAAAAATGTGCCTTCTTTTCTAGTAAGAAAAATCTTGGAGCTCTTCTTCTTCATCCCATTCAGGTGGACAAGCCTTTTTCTCAATGGGGATTGGATTTAATAGGCCCTATCAATCCTTCTTCCAATTCTGGTCACAAATGGATTTTAGCTGCTACAAATTACTTCACTAGATGGATAGAGGTAGTTGCATTGAAGGATGCCACAAAATCTTTAGTTCTTGAGTTCCTTGATAGAATTGTGACCAGGTTTGGTGCCCCTTCAACCATTATTTCAGATAATGCAAACTTTTTTGTAGGAGAGCAGATTTGTGCATGGGCAATTGACCATAATATCTACTTGAGCACATCCTCAAACTACTATCTTAAAGGAAATGGTTTGGCTAAGTCATCCAACAAAAACCTAAATAGGATTATGAAAAGAACTATACAGGATAATCGGAGGTGTTGGCATCAAAATTTGAGGACTAGACTATGGGCTGACAATATAATATCTAAGAGGTCAATAGGAAATTCACCATTTATGTTGGTATATGGCAGAGAAGCAAGGCTTCCAATCTCATTAGAATTCTCATCCCTAGAACTAGTGCATTAGCTAGAGCTAATTGAAGATGATGCCATGACAGTGAGAATGGCAGAGCTGATGGAGCTAGAAGAGGAAAGAAGTCAGGCCATATAGACCCTAGAAACACATCAGCAGCAGGTGAAAGGGAGCTTTGACAAGAAGGCTAGGATAAGAATCTTTAGAGAGGGTAATTTGGTTTTGAAATGGGATGTAGACAGGGCAAAACTAGGGAGACACTCAAAATTTAATGCACTATGGAGTGGTCCCTATGTGATTGTCAGTTGCAAGTAGGCTAATGCTTTTCAATTAAGCAGGCCTGGTGGTGAAATTTTGCCTATCCCAGTCAATGGGATCTATCTCAAACCATGTTTCTAATAGGGGTCGAGGTTTCATGTACATAAGTAGCTTAGTTTTCTTTTTTTTGGTTTTTGGCTTTCTAAGAAGTGCACAAGCACATGTGTTTTGTTGAGTTTACAGAGGAGAAAAGACAAAACTTTTAGTGTTCTACTACCGTAGAGGTAGGGTTAGGGTTTCATAATGCACTGATCCAAATCTTTTATGACTCTATGGACCAATGGATGCACAAGGCCATTGGTCATATGCATAGCTAGCTTATGTCCCCTTTGAGTTGCTAGAAATGTTACCTATTTTGCCTCTTGCCAAAATTTGAATTCAAATATCTAAGGCCACCCAATGGTCTTTAACCATGTTTTATATTATTTTAATGCCCTAGAAATATCAAAAAATAACACATTTAAAACCTTATGGTATTTCTTTTCTTTCCTAAGTTGTTTCTACTTACCCATAACTTTATGTGCTGTTAGATCTTCTATAATCTACGGTGGGTGCTCTCTCACATTCTCAAGATGCACTACCTTTAAACAATGTGGGGAAGCCCCTTTGCGATGTGTGGTATGTGGGTCCATGTTCTTCTTATGGGCCATAGAGGGGAGAGCTATTGGTGAGTTGGTAGTTTGATTGGCACCCACTTTCCCAAATTTTGTCTTTTGACAAACTTTCTAACAATGCAGGCAAGTGCCTTGGTGGCACATGTCCTAATGATGTCACAAAGGATATTTACACAAGTTCAGAGGGCATGTGTTATGAACATCATTTGATGCAATGAGATCGAGGGCTGGCACTTCCCCACAATATGAAAGTGCATGAGTTTTAAGGAATGTGGGAAAGACCCCCACTGTCACGTGTCCTAGTGGGGTCAGGTTATTATGAAGCCATAGGGTGATACCTGTATATGTGAAAATGTGGCCTATGCTAACACACACACACTTCAACATGGTCCTTATTTGTGGATTCATCTTGGGATGAACATTGGATTGTTCATCCGAAAATCTGCTGGCAAGGCAACCTGTAGCCTTCTAGCTAAAGGAAATTGCTTGTTAGATATCCTCAGATTTGAGGTGTTTAAGAAACCAAACCCTCTAAGAACAAAGGATTTAAGAAATGAAATTAATCTATATGATTGTGCAGATTAATCTAGAATGAAAAATGCATTCTAATCTAGGAACAATTGAAACAAAACTAGATTAACCTATGCATATTAAGCTAAATGGATTTAAACTAAGAACTCAAGATGTATGAAAAAATGTGAGAAAATGTGAGTATGAATTTCAATAGCAATTCAATGCAAATTCTAATTCACCCTCTCCCAAAATGAAGATATGAGGGTCTCTTAAATAGACTTTCTTGGAATCCATCAACAGTTGAGATCGATTTCAATCAATGGTCAGGATTGAAGATGAAGTTCAGTCATAAAGGAAGATTTCCAAATTAAAGGGAGTTAACTGATTTAATTTGAGTAGAATAAGGAGTTAACTGATTTAATTTGAGTAGAATAAGGAGTTAACTGGTTTAATTCCTTTTTGATCAATAGTGAACTGGAAATTTCCCTTTTTGAACTGAAGAGAGATTTTGGTGAGATATTTAATTTAATAAAATGAGATATACTCTCATAATTACCTTTTCAATTTAATTAAATAACTTCATTTAATTAATTAGGAATGGCTTCCCATTTAATCAAATAACTTTGTTTAATTAATTAGAAGGAAGTACTCCATTTAATTAAATAATTTTGTTTAATTAATTAAAATAGGCACATTTATTAAATTAAATAAATTTAATTCCATAGTATATTAGCCTTAGGATATAATTTAATTTAATTAAAGAATAAATACTTAGTAATTAAATTAAATATTAATCAATAGGTTTAATTTGACTAATATGAGTAAATACTATAGGAGTTAAATAATAAGTAGGACGAATGCAGATTAGGGTTTTTTGCATCTGACAATTAAGTCAAGTAGCGAATAGTATAATAAGAATTGCCTAATGGAATAGGAGTTTAGGATTGATCAGAAATAGGCCGGAATTGGTTGAGATGGCAATGAGCCAATTTTGGGGTATTACAATACCAAGGTGGTGCCAGGTCCCTGAGTTGGATGCCAGGTTGTGCTGAGTGGTTCGTGGGCCCAAAAATTTTTGAAGGATAGATGCAGTATAAGAAATGTTTTCTACAATCATTGATCTTTTGAAGATTGACGATCGATGCTTTCCCGCATTCTAAAGATGCAAGGTAATTAAACAATGTGAGAAAGCACCTAAAAGACACATGTCCTAGTGGTCCCAACTAAGGCATTAACAGTTAAGGCTGGCAGTTGGGAGACTATCGTGGTTAGGGTTTTGAGGAGGTGGCATAGTTAGTTGAGAAAATGTGGTCAACCGTATGGAGACTTTGCAAGGTGGAAAAATGAAATCATTGGTCCATGTGGCTCATCTTGATGGCAAGATTTGGTAAACTTTTTGACTTTGTCAATTGATGAACTAGAAATAAGGGGAATCAAGTTTTCTTGCACAATTCAATCTTCATGATTGATTTCAACCACTCTCGAGTGAATGATGTGCTTGGTAAATGAAGGAGAGCACTCCACCACCCTAGTGTGCCCATCTACTCGATCAGAATGGTTTAATGACACTATTTTTTGTCCTCTCGAGATCCTACTTTGACAAAATATTAGGTTTCATTATATCTGGATCCATGCCCAGATTAGATTTTCCTAGAGACTTAATGGCAATGGTTGTGGAGTAACTTCAGTGAGAAAATATTTTAGTTATGCCTGAGCTATAAAGGCAATTTTTGTAGATTTTGCTCTAGTCAACTCTTCTCTGTTCTCTGATAATGCTCTACAATCTCACTATAAATTCCCTTTTCCTCTGAACTATATGACATTCTTATCTCTTTCAACCATTGATGTGAAGTGCAAGAACTATTTTCCTCTCATTGGTGTATTGTAGAGATCTGCAATCTTGCATGACTATATCTCTTTTAGCCTATGAATGGTATATAAGTGAATCCTCTCTTTCCTTATGTCATTCATTTGGATTTTCTAATTTGTATGTCATTGTTAGATTAAAGCAAGTCTAGATGTGTATATCTTTTGGTTTCATGATGGTTCAATAGTGCATGTATGGGTACAGATTGGTTTGAATATTCTATTTTGGTGTATCACCCCCTTAGGTTAGAGTAGGTAGATTTTCTTTCATGCATGCCTTCTCCCTTTTCCTCTACAAGAGTGGTTAGGTGCACCCTGATAGTAAAAGAAGCTGGCCTTCTTTGGAGACTCAACCTCATAGTTCAAGTCCCATAGCTTGGAGCTTCTTTCCATGTTTCACAAAGTTTTCCTTAGGTAAAAACTTTGGACAAGGGTGCAAACCTTTGTGACAATAGTTATCCAGTAACAATAGTAACTAGTTTACAAGAAATCTAAGGGATTTGTGGATTTTTTTTTTCGGGTTATTGATTCAACCCCCCTCTTATTTACTCCATCTATATTTCCCACATGAAAATCATACTAATAGCCACATGAGACCAATTTTGTGAGAAAGTGACATGAAAAGGAGAGATAGGCCTAACTCAAACCCCAATCCTTAAAAAAAAAATTTAAGAAATAAGAAAATGCGGGGAAAAGCTAACAAAGGACACAAAAAAACTAAATGTCATAAATAAACTCAGGAATTAGTTAGTAAGGTTAAAGGCTCTATGTTGAACAAATTCTTCTCCATCCACCCCTTTATTAGCTAGCCAATCAACCTCTTTTTTTTGTTCATGATATATATGTTGAATTCTAATATCTTCAAATTTGTCTAACATAGTTAGTAAATTTTCTAATTTATAATTAAGTTTCCAATTGGGGATTAATTATTTCTTAATGTATTTAATATAATTTGCGAGTCTCCTTTTATTATTAATTTATTTAATTCCTAACTCAATACTCAATTTTAATCTCTCTTTATTGGTTTTATTCTTTTAATTTAACTTTATTGAATTATTCTTTATTGGTTTTACTCCTTTGACCAACCTTTCTCTAGAATCTAAAAAAAGTATACATCCTATTTTAGCCTTTCCTAGATTTTCTCTAGATGCTTCATCAAAATTTAGCTTAATCCACCCTGGTGGTGGAGGATGTTGGATATAATTGTTCAATTGTGTGTTGTCTTTGATGTTACACAAATGCCATATTAGTTATCAGACAGAGTCTACTGAGATCAGTTGGTTAGCAAACCAATTTATAGAGTCTACTGAGCTCAGATGGTTAGCAAAGTGAATTATAGAGTCAACCAAGCATTCCTAAAAGTTACACTGTGGAAACAATTTCTACTAGGGACACTTGAGTTTTGAAGGATTTTGTGGCAGCAGTCAGTGGTAACGAAGCTCACAAGGATATCAAAGGAAAATCATTTTTTTCAATTTCACTTAGTCTCCAAAGGATTTTTGCAAAGTTCACAATGATTACGAAGCTTCAGTTCGTTAACACTGAAAATCATTTCTGGAGCAGTGTTTTCCAAGCAAGGTCAGCCAATGAAGGATTTCATTGTTCTGGAAAATAAAGTTTAATAATTTCATGTAATTATTGTAGCCAACTAATGTAATGATTATTGGTAATTGTAACTTGTAAATGCACTAAATTAACAATTTGTAAGGTATAAATAAAAGGTCAAGTTGTGGATTCTAATTGTAATGAATGAGTATGCAAGTGAATTGATTGTGTGAAGAAATTTTGAAGAAGGATCAGATATCCTTGAGGAGTAGAAAAGTTGCATTCGATCAAAAAGGATGTAGTGAAGTAGAATAAAGATCTATATCAGAAAAGTTTAGTTGCATCTCATTCAGGTAACCTCATTGTTACCTTTTCATCATTGTAGCAGTGATTCATAAATCTCTTAATAAAGTTGGTTTAACCGTCATTTTTTAAATCCTCTAACAAGGTAACAGTTCTATTAAATTGATCTAAAGTTCTCTAGTAAGGCAAATTCTAGCAAGGTGATAAAATTCTCTAACAAGGTTACACCCAACAATGTGTTTCGTAACCTTTAAAAAGGTTAGCTCCTAACATGGCTCACTTTAGAAGAGTGAAAATCAATAGCTAGTTACTTGGTGGTTTTTCCCATATTGGGTTTTCATATCAAATCTAGTGTCTCTTGTGTTTCTTTTATGCATGCATGTTAAATCTTTGTGAATTCTTAAAGATTAGTAATAAGTTAATACATAATACATCTACTAAGTTACAACATTTTTTTTTGTGTAACTGGTTTTATAAGACATCTAATGGATCTATGGATTTGTTTTTGTGGTAACTAATTCTCCCCCCCTCCCCTCTCAGTTACTCCATCTATATTTCCAACAATTAGTATTAGAGCTTTTGGTGCTTATAGGAAGGATTTCAAGGATCTAAGCTAAAGATCAGGATGTCTTACAAGAGAGAAATTCCAAGGCTTACTAGAGATAAATTCTTAACATGGAAAGGTCTCATGAGACTCCATTTGGCTTCCATTGGAGATTCAGGATTGAAATATTTTGATGAAGCTTATACAACTCCTGCTGGTACATTATCTGATAATGATATTGCTGAGAAGATGACTCATAACACCATGATCATAGACATTGCATCAACCCCAAGCTATGAAGAATTTGATGATGTCAAGGACTGCAAAGCTGCCTTTGAAATGTGGAGCAAGCTGAAAGATATCTATGGAGGTCATGACAATGTGAGAAGAAAAAAAGTAGAAATTTGAAGAGGACAATTTGATTAGATGAGGATGAGAGAGGATGAAAACATTTCCAAATATGTTAAAAGAGTCAAAGTAGTCATCAGTGCAATGAAAGCTTCTGGAGGAGATATTGAGGAGGAAACAATCATAAGTAAAGTTCTTAAAACATTACTTCTTATTTATGCAATTATAGTTTCTACAATTCATGAAAGAAGATGTGAAACAATCATAAGATAAATTTAGAAGCCTCAGTAGGAAGATTGACTGTATTTGAACTAGATAACTATGAAACCAATGTTCTACCTTCCAAGAATATTGAATTAGCATTTGAAGCCAAGCTTTTACTCAAAGAGAAGGGCAAGAAGATAAATGATTCTTAGTTAGAAAGTGAAGAGGAATCAGAAGAGAGTTTTGATAGTGATCCTAAGGTGGTTAAAGCTCTACTAGCAAGGAAATATTGTAGAGGCAATAGAAAATAAAAAGGTAAGGTTCCTCTAATCTATTTTTCATGTGAAAAAATTGGTCATATTGCTCCTAGGTGCCCAAACAAGTAAAATAAGGATGAGAAGAAAGGAAACAAGTGCAATGGCAAGAAAGATTTCGAATCATTCAAGGACAAAGGTAAGGAAACATGTTTCATGGCTAAGGATTCTAATGATTCTGACAATAGTGAAGATGAAGTCATTTACATTGCTATGAAAGATGAATCTACTAATGATGAGGAAGATAAAATGAAACTTATCTCTCATGTGAGAAAAAATGATACATGGATCATAGATAGTGGTTGTTCACATCATATGACTAGTGATAAAAAAAAGTTTGAATATTTTAAAGACTATGATGGTGGTAGTGTGAGGTTTGGTAATAACAAACCTTGTTGCATAAAAGGAAAAGGAAGAATCTCACTAACCAAAGAGCTAGTATGTGATAATGCCTATTGGGTTGAAGGACTAAAACACAATCTATTGAGTGTGGCATAGCTAATCAATATTGGATTCAAGGTGGAATTTATGCATGGAAAAACAAGACTGTTAGATGATAAAGAAAAGATGATTTGATCTAGCACACAAACAAAAGGTAACTTGTTCTATCTTAAACTTGGTGAATGTTCATTTCTTATTGCTCAAGTTGAAGAAAGTTGGTTATGGCATAGAAGGTTATGTCATGTGAATTTTGATAACTTGGTGAAAATAAGAAATTTCAAAAAAGTAAGAGGCATTCCTAGTATAAAGAAACTTGATGTTGGTCTATGGAAGAATTGTTAGATTTGTAAGATGGGAAAGACTGGCTTCAAAAGTAAGAACTATTAGTTTGAATTTTTTTTGGAAATTGTTCCTACTGATTTGTGTGGACCTATTCGAATTGACAACTATACTAGAGAAAAGTTCTTCATTTTTTTTGTTGATGACTACTCTAGAATGATGACTGTCATGTATTTGAGAGAGAAATCAAAAGCATTTGAGAAGTTCAAATGGTATTTGGCTAGAGTAGATAATGAAATAGGTAAATAACTAAAATGTTTGAGATCAGACAGAGGTGGTGAATTCATCTCCCATGTTCAATAACTTTTTTATTGAAAGGGGAATCAAAAGACAAGTATCAGCCCCTAGAACACCCAAGCAAAATGGAATAGCTGAAAGGAGGAATAGATCTATCATGGACTATACAAGAGCTCTGATGATTGAAAACAACATTTCTATTAAATACTAGAAGGAAGCTATAAGCACTACAATTCATACCTTGAATTGAGTATAACTGAAAAAGGACTCATTCAAAACCCCCTATGAGCTATGGTATGGCTATAAACCCAATGTAAGTTACCTAAAAGTATTTGGAAGTAAATATTTTCTTTTGAAAGAATCTAGAAAATGTAAATTTGATGTGAAGGGTGATGAAGGAATATTTTTGAGATATTCCTGCAAGAGTAAGGCATATAGATGTTTGAATTTGTCTACTCACAAAATCATAGGAAGTGCACATGTGAAAGTTGATGAGTTTTTAGAAAAGAGTGAAGAAGAAAGAAAAAAGAAACCAAAAGATTATAGGAGAATTATTTTCATTAAACCTGATACAGTGCCAAATACATTTTTCAATCAAGAATCTTCCATTTTCAAGTCTTTAGTCACTGAGTTGCAAGAAGTTCAAACTGAGTTGTAGGAACCTGAGTCACAATCAGATCCTATCAAGCCAGAATAGCTAGAACCTAAAATTATAGTACAAGAGGATGACAATGTAGTTCATTCAAAAGGAAAGGAACCTATATTAGCCAAATATGTTAGGAGACATCATTATACTAGATCAAATTATTTGAGACAAATCTAAAGGTACTATGAGAAGAAGTAAGCTAAAAGAAACTTGTTTACTTGCTGATTTTGAACCTAGAAATGTCAAAGATGCATTAGAACATGAGAGTTGGATTGAGGCTATAAATGAATAGAGAGAGCAGATAGAGAAGAACAAAACATAGAATCTTGTACTTAGGCCTAAAGATAAAAATGTGATTAAAACTAAATGGGTATTCAAAAATAATTTGAATGAAGATGGTAAGGTATCAAGAAACAAAGCTAGACTAGTATGTAAAGGCTACTCTAAAGAAGAAGGAATAGATTATGGAGAGACTTTTGGTTCTATTGCAAGATTGGAAGGTATCAGGACTCTACTTGCATATGCTACACACAAGGGATTTAAGGTTTATTAGATGGATGTCAAATCTGCATTCCTTGATGGTATTCTAGATGAAGAAGTCTACATTGAGCAACTTTAAGGTTTTCTTGATCCAAACAAGAAGGACATGGTCTGAAAATTACAAAAAGCATTGTATAGTTTGAAACAAGCCCCTAGAGCATGGTATGAAAGATTGCATAACTATTTTATTTAGATTGGTTTTCAGAGAACTAATGATAAGAATAGCTTGTATATCAAGGAAGGACCAGGTAACAAGATTATTTTGGCAGAACTATTTATGGATGATTCTTTGTTTATAGGGAATGATGATCTATGCAAAGTGTTTTCAGAGAAAATGAACAAGGAATTTGAGATGCCAATATTTTGTGAGATTAAATTCTTTTTGGTCTTCAAATTCAGCAAAGCAAAAATGTTATCTACATCACTCAATCTAAATACATCAAGGAGATAATCAAAAGGTTTGATAGGGAATATTGTAAACTAGTTGGGACTCCCAAGTCTACTGGACTAAAACTTACCAATTATAATGAATCAAAAGAGGTAGATCAGACCTTATATAGATGAATGATTGGAAAACTGTAGTATGTAGTTCATACAAGGCTTGATATTGCTCTTGTAGTTGGTATAGTTGTAAGATTGAAAATCACATGATGGCAATCAAAAGGATCTTGAGATACTTGAAAGGCAATGAAGATTATGAATCATAGTAAAAATTTAGAGGTAATTTGGACTTTAAAGTGTTTATTGATGTAGATTGGGCAGGACACATTGAAGAAAAAAAGAGTACATGTGGTGGAGCATTATTTCTTGGAAAGAGGGTAGTTTCTTAGACAAGTAAAAAGCAAAATTGCACATTCCAATCTACAAAAGAAATCGAGTATGTTGTAGTAGTAGTGAACTATTCTAATATTGTTTGGTTTAAGTAGTTATTGGAAGGCATGAAGGTTTAAATCAAGGAACCAATGGTTATCTTTTGTGACAATACAAGTGCAATCAACATATCTAAAAATCTATTGATGCATTCAAAAACCAAGCACATTGCAATAAAGTATCACTTTGTCAGAGAATTGGTGCAGGATAAGGAGATCGAATTGGAATATGTTCATATAAAGGAACAAATTACTGAGATATTCACCAAGCCATTACCTAAGGATGCATTCTTGTATCTAAGATGTAAGCTAGGGGTCATTCCCCTATTTGAGGCTCACTAAAAATAAGTTTAGTGATGCATCAATAGGAAGCTAGTTGAAGATATTTCTATTGATGTAGCATAATCAAGGGAACATTGCATATGAATCAGTACTTAAGGTACATTGTTACTCATTTGGCTTGTGTTGTCTTTGGCATGTGTTGTCAAAGAGGGAGAAGTATACTGCCATATCTTTCTAAAATTTGAAATTGTTCATTGGAGAGTTTTCTATCATGTAATTCATTCATAGAGGGAGACTACTGTATTAGAGAAGTTTGTGGTATAAAATCTTAGAGGGAGGAATTTTCTGTTAGAAAAAGACTATTTCTCAAATTTCATTATGCTATGACATGTTGTGTTGCCATCAATGCCAAAGAGGGAGATTTTTGGATATAATTGTTCAATTGTGTGATGTCTTTTGATGTTACAAAAATGTCATATTAGTTATTAGATAGAGTCTACCAAGCTTAGTTGGTTAGTAAAGCAATTTAAAGAGTCTACCATGGTTAGCAAAGCAATTTACAAAGTCTACTGAGCTCAAATTCTCAGCAAACAAAATTATAGAGTCTACCAAGCATTCCTTAAAATTACACTATGGAAATAGTTTCTACCGAGCTCACTTAGGTGTTGAAGGATTTTGTGGTAGAAGTCAGTGGTAACTGAGCTCACAAGGTACCAAGCTTCAGTTGGTTAACACTAAAAATCATTTCTAGAGCAATGTTTACGAAGCAGGGTCAACCAATGAAGGATTTCATTTTTTTGGGAAATAAAGTTTTAATTATTTCATGTAATGATTGTAGCCAACTAATGTAATGATTATTGGTAATTCTAACTTGTAAATGAGTTGACTTGACAATTTGTAAGGTATAAATAAAAGGTCAAGTTGTGGATTCTAATTGTAACGAGTGGGTATGCAAGTGAGTTGATTGTGTGAAGAAGAAAGTGTGAGTGAATTTTGAAGAAGGATCAGATATCCTTGAGGAGCAAAAAAGTTGCATTTGATCATAAAGGATTAGTGAAGTAGAACAGAGATCTATATCAACAAAGTTTAGTTGCATCTCTTTTAGGTCACTTCATTGTTACTTTTTCATCATTGCAGTAGTGATTCGTAAATCTCTTAATATAGTTGGTGTAATAGCCACTTTATAAATACTCTAACAACGTGATGGTTCTATTGAATTGTTCTAAAGTCCTCTAGTAAGGAAATTCCTAGCAAGGTGATTAAATCCTCTAACAAGGTCAGATCTAACAGTGTGTTTTGTAACCTTTAATGAGGTTGGCTCCTAACGGAGCTCACTTTAGAAGAGTGAAAATCAATAGCTAGTTACTCGGTAGTTTTTTACATATTGGGTTTCCACCTTAAATCTGGTGTGTCTTGTGTTTCTTTTATGCATGCATGTTAAATCTTTATGAATGTTTAAAGATTAGTAAAATTTAATACACAATACATTTACCGAGTTACAATATTTTTTTTGTGTGGCTACTGAGTGATAGTAGTAACTAGTTTTATAAGACATCTAAGGAATCTGTGGATTTTCTTTTGTGGTAACTAATTCACACCCCCTCTTTGTTACTCCATCTATATTTCCAATAGAGGGTTCCATCTGTAAATTCTCAAAACTTGAGGTCTTTCTTAGGGTATACTATGGAGGTCTGATAAGGTTATACCAATTCCTTTTTATTTATGCATCCTATTCTGAGAACATCCCTTCTATGCTAGCAAATATCCTAAGGTGATTATTTATTACTTCTATAGTATTAGCTTCTACCTTATTGAGGAAAGATCTTATCTCCATTTTAGAATCATTATAGATTCTCATATTTCTTTCCTTCCAAATTCCCCAAATTAGTATCGATGGAGATATGTACTATAGCTTTCTATATACATTATTTATATTTGCTTTGGGCCAACCTAGTAGGTGACTATCAAAATTTTTAGGGAAAGGTGGATTCCAATTTAATTTTTGGCAAAGCCACTTCTAACATTTTACTAAGAATGGACATTGGAAAATTAAATGATCCACTCACTAAATTTTCTCTGGAGAGTGAACACCTTCACAGTCCTCCAAATCTAAACTTAAAAATTCTATCAAGTGTCAAAATTCTCTTTTGTACTACTGCCCATAGAAAGATTCCTTCCTTTGAAGACATGTTGGATTCCAACATAGGTTTAGAGGAATTTTTATATTTTCCTATTAATGCTAGCTAATTATTAAATCATATCCTTTCTTTATAGTATATTTTTTAGTCTTTGAAAAACCCCAAATTATCTTGTTCTTTCTATCTTTAATATTAATTTGTCTTTGGCAAAGGATACTTAAAAATAATGTTTTTTCTTTATAAATTAGATTTTTATTATCTAATGATTTCCATTCCCACACTTCCACTTCCTTTTCCTTATGCTTTGGAATATAATCCTTGAAATGTTTGGCCCTTTGTTGCATTAATTCCTTTTTAATATTCATTGGGATATTGAGACTATCTAATGATGAGAGTCCATCCCAAGAATCCTCCCAAAATAATGCATTCTCTCATTTCGTCATATCCCATGAGACATTTTAACTTATGATATCTTGACATTGTAACATAAAAGTCTAAGTATTGGATCCTTTAGGGGGGTTTTTAGTTCAATAAAAAATGTTGGGTTTGTTGCATCCAAGTACTTGTGATAAATATTCTAGCCCAATTACTATTTATTTCTTCATATAATCTCCATACCAGTTTGGCTCCCAAGGCTTCATTTTTCGAGCTAAATTTTTTTATACCTAATTCACCTAATTATCTGGGTTTACATATGTTTTCCCATTTGATAAGTTCTAATGTTTTCTTTTCATCTATACTTTTCTAGAAAAAATCTCTCAATTTTCTTTCTAATTTTTTATTTACCCCTTTTGGCATGTGCAAAAATGACATTTGAAAAATAGGAGTAACCAAAAGAATAACATTAATTTTGGTTTTTTAACCTACCTTTGTTAGCCATTTCCCTTTCCAATTTTCTATATTTTTATCAATTTTATCGAAGATTGTATCGTAGACTTTAGAGTATATGGATCCTTTCTCCAGATCTATACCTAGACATTTACATGGAAAGGTTCCTATTTTAAATCCAATAATATTGCATATTTCTTGTTCTTTTTATTTAGTAGTATTTAAGAAGAAGATTTCTAATAAATGTTAGCATTTATTCTTTTCTTTGGTGCTTCTGAATAGTTTTGTATAATATTTTGAAGTGATGTACTTCTTTGATTGTGCATTTCCCTCGTAATATTGTGTCATCTTCAAATTGTTGATGAGTAATATTTGGGATATTTTTAGTAACAATTATTCCTTTAGTTTTTCTATCCTTCTATGATTTTTTGGTTGCTCTTCTTGTTAGAAATAGATAATACGGGGGGGGGGGGGGGGGGGGTGGGGGCGCAGGCGCGGGGGTGAATTAGTATTTTCAATCCTTTTAACCACAACTAAATATTATTAATCACTTTATGATGCACTTAAGAAAATAAACCAATAATAAAGAGCAATGTAAAAAAACATGCACAAAGAGAGATCATAACACCATATTTTGTTAACTAGGGAAACCCTAGCCAAAGGAAAATCCTAGTGGGGTTGGAACCCACTAGATGATTCACTATATATAAGAATTTGGTTAAGGATATTGACCCTGATAGGAGTCTATGAAGCATGTATAGTGTCTGAGTCCCATTTAGGAGACTTAGGCCTTGTTAGAAGCCTTAACCCTCTTAAGAGTTGGTGGATCCTATACAAATGTGTGCAAGAAGAGCCCATTGCCCTAGCATGCAACTATATAACAAGTTCTTCAAGAAATAAGTATACATACAATAATAACATGTTTGTTTTACTATGCAAAACTTCTAATTGATGATTCTTCACACAATAGAAACTGTGCACATATCAGTTATGGTCGAAACACTTTCGGTCGAAAGGGTTTCAGCAGAAACCCGTGTTAGCCTATCAAACCACCAATAGTTAATTTAGCTATTTCATAGAAAATAAGATTTTTTTTATCTTTTTTTTAATAAACATATAAAAAAACAAAAAATAGAAGAGCATTTTCATAAGACAACGATTTTTGAAGCCATTTTTAGCAACTATTTTGTGGATTTAATCAGAATGGCAAATGATTGAATATTTTAATGGTGTTTTTTCTTGTCTACTTATTTTATTTTTATGTATTCTATATTGAAGCATTAGCTAGTATCTAGTGAAATCTAAATTTTATTATTATTATTATTTTTCTATAGTTTAAAGTATTCAATGGGTAGTAAAAGGAAAAGATCAAGGAAATAAAATAGAATAAGAGGTGACAAAATGAAAGGTCATAAAAAATGTAACCAAAATCAACCTACTAAAATTCTTCAAGAAGATGAGATTCATGAAGAGAATGAAAGTAATGAAGAGGAAGAAATTGGCAGTTCTACTGATAGAAACAAATTAAAAGGCATGAAAAAATTTGATGTGTTTGGATGAGGAACTAATTTTTAACCAAATTCAATCTAAACATATGATAAATGATAACACTATTAGAAAGCATTTTCAGAACATGTGGGATGAATATTTAAAAGATAAAAGTATATTTGGATAGGCACAATTATTTGTCAAGTTATTTAGGAGAAAAGATATATGAGACTTGTTTTGGAGTTGTTGGGTCTTGATAATAGGAAAAGCCATGTGCATAATATTATTAAAACAATAGCTAAAAACTTATAAAATTCTTATAACAATATTGACAACACAACTTGAGGAGATGATTTGAGTAATGCAGGTAGAGCATTGATGACTACTGTATCTAGTAGAAAATTAGTGCAGAAAATAGGTATGTGTAATTTTTGATGCCTTACATATATCTAGAAGAACTATTCAAAGATACATCAAGAGGAGAAATATGCTAGATGATAACATTAAGAATAACTGGGTAAATATTTGTAGAGTTCCTTGAAAAGATAGAATTTCTAAAGATGTAAAAATACAAGTTATTGAATTTTGGAGCACACATTCTCATGTTTCTTCCAATAGATGCGATACTATACAAATTAAAGATCAAGAGACAGGGGCCAAAATTGAACATCCAAAACATTTCATAGATATAACTCAAAGTGAATTTTTTTAAAAATTCAAGGAAGAATTTTCAAATATCAAAATATATTAGAGAATGTTTGAGAGTTTGCATCCTTCCTTTGTACACATAAATAAGATGCCTAAAACTTCTTGTTGTTGAAATCATGTTGAATTTGGTCTACACTTGCAATTATATAAAAAAGTTATGGTAGTACTTCATCCTAATTTGGTCGTCCCTAGTAGTACAATGCAATTTTTCAAGTCCATATTATGTGATAACTTAGAAGATTCAAATGACTTCAAAGTGTAATGCATAAAAAATTAGTGTGAATATTGTGGAGATTTATGAAAATTTTATGAATCGTAAATTGAAAATATTAATGAATTGAGACCAGTTTCATGGATGAGATATGAATATGAGACATACCAAAATAAGATAGGAGATGAATCCAAAAAAATTGTATTGAAGGAGAGTGAATTTCGTTATGATGAGTTTATGACCAAGTTCTGTGCATTGATATATCCACATATGCAAGATTGTCATGGTGCATGATGGCAAGCTAAATAGTTTCGTGATTCCAAAAATTGTTTTCCACCTGGTTGTATAATTTTAGTTGTAGATTTTTTTGAGTATTGTACAATTGCACCTCAAACAAAACTTCAAGTGCAATATTATCATTTTGAACAAGTTGCAATATTTGTGCAAGTGACCTATAGACATGCACAATTTGAGGTGGATGAGATAGAAAGGTTGGATGAAAATGAATGCATCATCATCAAGGAGGTTCATTTCTATATTAGTGATGATAGAGTTCATGATAGAAGTTATGTGGCTCATTATTTTGCAATGTTATTTGAAGATCTTAGAAATCACGGAATAAATGTTTTAGAGCATTGGATTTGGTCTAATGGATGTGTAGGTTAGTATACATGAACTTACACATTTATTTAACTTTATTTTAACTTATATTTATTTGTACATGCCTATTTCGATTTGGTACATGTACATAGATAATTGTTTCTACTTATGATGTTTCATGTTCATAGGACAATTCAAATCTACAAAAGCATTTAATTGGTTAGCAATGCAACATGCTAGAACCAATATTAGGTTTTTATAGAATTTCTTTGAAAGTGGACATGAAAAAGGTGAGTGTGATGGAGCAAGAGCATGTATAAAGCATGCGCTTTGAAAATGCAAACTTGTAGTAAATATGCATTTAATGTGCATGTTTAATACTAGTAGCATATATTTTAAATTATATATATGCACATTGTATGTACATATAGCGAATAGGATAGAGAGTGCAAGTCAAATTGTTAAATGGTGCAATTTCATTTTGCTACTTGAGATATTGAATACAATAAGTGTTACTTTAGGAAAGTGAAAGGTGAACTAAGTTATATTTATTTTTAATGAAAATTTCAAATTTTTGAGTTTTTTATTAAATATTTATTTTGAAATATGACAATTAATTTTTGTATTTGTAACAGATATAGATCAATCTAATCCTTACAATTGTCAAATAATTCTTGGTATTAGAAGTCTACATCAAGTGATGACTATAGGAAACCATAAACCTCTAGTAATTAAAGTAAGAGAGAAATCATGTTTATGTGATGACTGCATTAAGGACAATCCAATAAGTGTATGTGAAAATATTGTGAATGGATATGATTCACATTGGAATTTGAAGGGTTAGAAAGCCTCCTTTTGAAGATGCTGACATTGACATTGACATTCATGATCCTATATATTCAGCTGATTATGAGCACATTTTTTATTTAGTTATGGTAGGTTTGTGTGCATATATATATATATATATATATATATATATATATATACATATACATATATATATATATATATATACATATACATATATATATATATATATACATATACATATATATATATGTATACATATATATATATATGTATACATATATATATATATATGTATATGTATATATATATATATATATGTATATGTATATATATATATATAGATATATATATATATATATGTATATATGTATATATACATATATATATATATATATATGTATATATGTATATATACATATATACATATATATATATATATGTATATATGTATACATATATATATATGTATATGTATATATATATATATGTGTATATATATATATATGTATATATATATATATATATATATATATATGTATATATATATAAATTAATATACATGTATATTCATTTTAAAATTATTTTATGTTTATCTATTTTTATATACATGCAAGAGATATTTTGCAGTTCACGCCTTACTAGATAATGCAAAAAATGTGGACTATTATGTTTCAACATGAACAAAATCGAAACACAAGTTGCTAGAAGGAACTATAGATGTTGATGGACAATCATATCCAATTGGATCAATTGTTATTGAAGGAAGATATTATCAAAAAACAAGGGTAACTGATAGTGGTATTGAATTTATTGAATACAAGCCCAGAAGAAAAGTTTTACATTACAATAACCATGTTATAGCAACAAGGTTACAATTTGAAGCAATATAAAGAAGAGGACATTGTGGAAATTAAAAGTGGAAATTGTCTATTGAAGAACATGAAAAGCTTCTAGAGATAATAAAAGCTAGAGAGGATCTTAATAATACAATGTTTGTGGAGGTCTAGTTTACCTATGTACTTATTCTAGAGCTCTAGTTCAGCTATGTCTATATAGCTAGATTATTCTTTCACATTTAATGTTGACAGAATATTTGTTTTATAAATTTGTATACAATGGATCATTTATCAAGTGGATATTAAAAAATAGACATGTTTTATTATTTTTATTTAAATTAGACATGGATATCTCATTTAAGACAACCTCTTAGGACCTCCTCTTAAGACCTCCCCTTAGGACTACCTATTACCTAACCTCCCCTTAAGACCACAGATTAGGATATCCCCTTAGTACCACCTTTTAGGACCTCTCCTTAAGACACCCCCTTTACTAAATTTGTATGTATTTATATACATTGTTTATGTTTTCTTATTTATTGTTAATGCTTGTATGTTCTTTATGTTTGTATAAAATCTGTATGTTCTTATATGTATTAACTTTTATTAATTAAATGTTGTAAGATGTATTCTTTAGGTCATACTATTTATATGTTCTTATGTGCATATATATTTTATATTCTTACTATGCATTAATCTAAATTCTTATAACATATTTAATTTAGGATCTCCCCTTAAGACTTGTCAATAAATATAGTTAATTATACGTTGATTAAGGCATTAAAAAAAATAACATATACATAAACATGAATATTGAAAACATACATGTCTACATTTAACATGAACATATTTACATACATCTATGAATTAAAATATACACTCTTTATGTTCGTATATAATCTAAGTTATGTTCTTATATGTATTAACTTTTATTAATTAAATGTTGTAACATGTATTCTTTAGGTCATACTCTTTATATGTTCTTATGTACATGTATATGTTATATTCTTAGTTGTGCATTAATCTACATTCTTATAACATATTAAATTTAGGATCTCCCCTTAAGAAATGTCATTAAATATAGTTAATTATACTTAGATTAAGGTATTAAAAACAATAACATATACACAAACATGAATATTTAAAACATACATCTCTACATTTAACATGAACATTTCTACATACATCTATTAAATACAATATACATTAATCTACATGCTTATGTATAATTTAGGATCTATTCTTAAAACATGTCATTAAATATAGTCAATTACACTTAGATGAAGACATTAAAATCAATACCATATACAAAAAAATGTGAATATTGAAAACATACATGTCTACTTTTAACATGAACATATATACATACATCTATGAAATAAAAAATAAATTAAATTAATCTACATTCTTATGTATAATTTAGGATCTCCCCTTAAGACATGTCATTAAATATAGTTAATTACACTTAGATTAAGGCACTAAGATGAATAACATATATACAGAAACATGAATAACACATACATAAACATAAAAGATTAAGACATTAAAAGATCAATAACATGTACATAAACATTAATAAAAATATGAATATTGAAAACATGCATGCATATTCAACATGAACATATGTACATATATATAATAAAAAATATCTGGAGAATAATGCACCCATATCGAATGTATAAAATTATCATGTATCAAATGTCTCCAAATAATATATATAAAACATCAAAGTCTCCATATAACATGTATATGGAAATAACATATAAAACATCAAAGTGTCCATATAAACATGTAATTCCAAAATACCATATCAAATGTCTCCAAAATAACATGTATTAAATAAAAGGCCCTGATTTAATCAACTACATCCCCCTCCCAATCTTGGATTTACCCAAAAGGGTCTATTAACTATATCTAAACCCTATGTCAAATGATAGTGTCAAATTATGTATAGAAAAATTATATCATACATATAAATAAAATATATATTTAAATTGTAACATACCTAATACTTAGGATGTGTAGGATCTATCGGTGTCTACAAATCACCAAAATGTAACATACTATCACTTAGACCCTATAGCACATACACAAATACACACACATATAAATTCAAACATATTGACATATTTAATATACTTAAAATAAATTTAAACATATACACATATTTGTTGTAGCATCATGTAATGCTCTACCAATTTGACTAATATCTAAATCATGCAATGATAAAACATAATCAACATCCAAGTTGATAGTAGCATTTGAAAGCACAGAGGTAAAAAAACTAGGCTATCTAGTAGTGAATTCCTAAGTAGGGGTGGTGTTGTAGGGTCTTGAGTAATGGGGGCTAGTGTTGTAGGGGCCTATGTAGCAACAAGAGTAGTAGAGGGTACAAGAATGTCCTCCTACCTTTGTGAACCCTCTAATCTGGTTGTACATGACAGAATATGATTAATCTAAGAGCTGATGTCATGAAGTGGAATCCCTATGACTATAGATAATGCTTGATATGAATACAAAAAATCATATGCTAAATAGGATCACAAATGATGTAATGAATCCAGATCTGAGATTGGACAAACCTCTAGTGGAGAAGGTATGTTTACTACCTCGTATGCATCATCAACAATCGTGCTAGATGATGCAACTATGGGAATGATACCTTGAGACCGTAACATATGTCTACCATATTGATCAAAAGAAATCTCATGCAAGTTTGTGGTAACAATGGTGATGCTCAAATAAATCTATGTCCTGATTGTGTCATCAAGAACACTCTAGCTTATAGCAACCATCTATGATCCTCTCTGCATAATCAAAAGGTTTGGATCCACCATTTCCCATTTGTTAATGGGCGTAGGAGTGTCTGCAGATCTGAATGTATCCAAAAGTCTCCCTAGACCCTGCCCAACATGAGCTGGATAATTTTTGTAATCAACATTGTCGTGTAAATGAAATTTTGCAAAAAATTGTTTGCAAAAATACAGAGGGAACTCATCCTTCTATGGCCATCTATGATGAGTAGCCAACCAGCAAGGATATTTGAATGGTGTGATGAGCTCATCTGTACACTTCATCATAGAGTAGCCTCTAACTCTAGCTCTATTTGTATAAAATAGAAACATGGTCTTCACCGTGGTAGTGGAGACCTTAGTGTCAACATGTCTATACTTCACAGTGCCAATGACACTATGAGATAGAGAAGTATAAAATGTCTCAATACTAATATCATCAAAAGGTTTGTATGATTCAATGGTCTGAATCATATGAAATAACTCCTCTCACATCACTATGATCTTCTCCCTATTAAGGAGGGTTGTAGAAGAGGAAATTGAGGAGTCTAGAACCTCCATAGCATGAGATAATCTGGCAAGTGTATCTCTAAATAATCACTCTCTATCCTTAGTGGAGGATGTTGATCTACATGATGTACCAGACTCAACACTCTGACCCCCTTTATGGACACTAGCATCCCCTGAGGATGCAAGCCCACAATCCCTAAAACTAGATGCCATAATGTATATATGTATATAATGTATGAGGATATGAGTGTGAAGCTACAAGACTAATAAATATCTAGATATTTGCACATGCATATATATATATATATATACACATATAAACATGCAAGTGCATAAATTAAAATAATTAAAAGTTAAATTTAATTTGAAACACATGTACATATAAATACACAAAATTAAATGTATGTATTTTAAAATAAATTATCTTAGAGACCATATCAAATGTATTTTAACATGCTCATGCAAATGTGAAAAATAAATATTTGTACCTGTACATGTACGTGCGATAATTTTTTTTAAAATTCTTGATTAAATTATAACTAAGTGTACACATGTATATGAGATTTTAAAAAAAAAAATTATTGACTAAATTAGATTTTGATATAACTACAGGGTTAAACAATTTTTCTAAATTTCATATAAATGTAAAAGTGTTTCTACATTTCATATCAAGGTAATTTTACCTAATATTTTTCTACATTTTTACCTAATGTTTTTTTGCATTTTTTTAGCTAATATTTTTTTTACATTTTTACCTAATGCTTTTGTACACTTTTTAGCTAATGTTTTTTTTACATTTTTACCCAATTTTTTTCTACATTTTTTACTAATGTTTTCCTACATTTTGACCTAATGTTTGATTACATTCTTGCTTATGTTTTGAATAATTTACTAAAAAATCTAAAAAATAATTTAAATATATTAACAAATTAACAAATCTAAATAATTCACTCATAAAACATGTAAAAAACAATTAATTTGACTATCATTATCATTTACTAATTAAAAAAACACTTAAAAATGGAAAAAAATGGAATATAAAGCCACTAACCTATTACAACCGAAACACCTAGGCTGTTCTCCAAGAAGCTTAGAACCGCTACAGTGAAAATGGTAGTTGCAAAGTATTTTTCAATATTTTTATAAAACTTAGGTGTTTCGGCTGAAAGTGCTTTCACTAAAAACCTTTTGGTTGAAATGGTATAGGCCACGTTGGCATGCAAAACTACCATGTATGTACAATCAAAATTGGTATGGCCGAAACTAGTATAGTTGAAAGCATTTCAATCATAACCCTCTTCAATATCACAAAGGGTGACACAACTTTGTACATTCACCCATTATTTGAGTGTCTTATACATGTATGCATATATAGAGTTGCATAGTGGATAAAAGATATTAATTTAGATGTATGTGTATTGACCCATGTTATTGAGTTAATGCATTTAGTGCTTATCTAGAAGACAAGAATCGAAGTAGATTGTAAGGTGTTAAGATGTGGGATGATCCTTTGTTCATGATGAATTTTATATATATATATATATATATATATATATATATATAAATATAATTTAGTCTTACAGTTCAACTCACCTTAAAAGGGATGATAAAAATTATAAAATTTAAATGTAAGCATAAATCTTTGTATGTGGTTAAGTTTTGTCAATGTAAACCTAGACATAATGTTGCTTTAGTAAACTTGATATTAGATATAGCCAGAAATGTTGAGTAGTTCAATTTAACCAAATTAAGGTGTTACCTCCAATTATGATAAGACCATTAGAAGGCAATGAAATTAGTTCATAAATGTCGAGTCAATGTATTAATAAGGTTAGTATAATAATTACAAAGCATACCCTAGTAGTTTAATTTAAAATACCACAATTTGATATGTTAGCAAATCTTCAATCCCCCTATTAAGGTGTGAGTACTAAGTCATTCTAGGCTTAACAAATTTGTCATTCTGCACTTATCAAACTTTACAGTTATCTCAAGATCATGGATTATGTGTGTCCCACACATTTTTTTGACCGACAATCTAATTGTGCATTGTAAGGTAAATTTGTCATTAACACTAGTTTAAATTTTTTATTTTTTTAAAAAGTTGTTTTCTTGCCCTAAAATTTTGGGCATGAAATCCTTAAATAAAGGTGCTTATCATAGAATGCTTTAGTTGAGTCATTGAACCATTCAAGAAATTTTTTTATTGATCATTAGTAACTTTTAATTAATTAGAAAAGTTATAGTGAAAAATAATGATGCAATGTGTTGTTTACATGATGCTTATTGTTATATGGTCAAAAACATTTTTCTTGTTCTCTCCTAGAGTAAGGATATTTGTGTTATATATTAGATGAAGCTAGACACATAAACTAATTCCTCTCAACAAAATAAAAAAAATTCGTCCCAAAATCCCATGGTTAAATTTCTCCCTTGTTTTCACAAATAAAGGTCTTTCTTATTTTGTTCCACAACTTTATTATAATAAGGGAAATAGGCCACATATAATGAATTTGACATTGAAAACATCCTCTTGATCTTTATATTATGCATTTAATAACATCAATATTCTTTAAAAGGTACTAGCTCAATGGAAGAGCACCTACTTTACAAGTAAGAGGATGGTGGTTCGATTCCATCATGCCCCAATATCACTAAATTAATGATTCAAAAAATTACCAAATATACTACAAAATAAACTACCAAATATTAATGATCAACTACTAAATAAATTATTAAATAAACTACTAGCTATTAACAATAAACAACCAAATAAACACTAGATAACAATAATA
Source organism: Cupressus sempervirens (assembly GCA_028749045.1). Lineage (NCBI taxonomy): Eukaryota > Viridiplantae > Streptophyta > Pinopsida > Cupressales > Cupressaceae > Cupressus > Cupressus sempervirens. Next base: position 156,842,561 of record CM053789.1, read on the forward strand.
AATAGGCAAGTAAACTACCCTTTAACAACAATAAATGACCAAATCAATGATTAAAATAATTTAGTCATAAATTTGGTTGGGATATAAATGGTTGGCAATATAGTACCACTGGTCATGTGATCAAAATTAGTCACATATCTACAATATTTAGTAGTTTGTTCCATCATATATTATTAGTTTTGTACTAGTGTTTTGAATAGTACACACCAATTAGGTAGAACAATCATTTCTTTTCTACTTCCTAGGCTTGCTTGGCCTTATTGTTTCCTCTTCATTAACTTTACAATCAATCCTAACTTTAGAACTAACACCTTGAATGAAGGTAAGAGAATTTTAGGAGTCACTAGAATACTCTCCAAGACTTACTATCACACTTGGAATTGAAACCCTAATCAAGTTCTAGGAAATGTGTAAAATTGCACAAAATTGTTTGTAAAAAGGCTACAAGCAATTAGCCCTCCATTTGATAAAAAAATAAATTAACTTGAAAAATCCTTTAATAAGGGTGTGAATTAAACTTGGATCTAGACACCCTTTTTAGATTACTCAAGGATTTGGGTGGTCTTGGGTTCCCAAACATTCTATACAGTATGACCATAAATTGTGCCTACAAATTAAGATTTTAAGGCTTTAAAAGTGTATCTAGCAAAAACTAAGTTTTACCCCCCTTATAAATTTCACTAATGCCTCCCATTGTAGTTAGGGCTTCATCACACATCCCCCTAATAGACTCAAAGATTTGGTTGAAGTAATCCAAGCATTCAATCCTACCTAGGACCTCTTATTTATACTATGATCCCTAGCCATGCATCACTGGCTCACCTAGAGAATCACCAAAAAAATACTTCTCTTGCTTACCAGGTCCCCTCCTTTACTATAAAAAATATACAAATATTCATCTTCCTAATCCCAAGAATCCATATAGATCCTACTTTGGGAAGAGGAGTTATGACTCCATGTTTCTCAATAGCCTAGCTTAGAACAATAGGCTAGTAAAATACAAAATAATTTTAAAACCTAACAAAAATCTTTAAAAAATACAAATTACTAATCTAAAAAATCTTTAAATTAACTTCTCTAATACTTCAAATCACTAAAAAACAAAAGTCAATCCATCAAGATGCCAAGATACTCAAAAAACATAATTTGTAACTATAAACTTGTTGACAGTCTGTACACACCAGAAAGACTCAAACTTCCAACCATTCTAAAAGGTCAAGGATGACCTTATGTACACATCCCAAGTCCCATCATAACTATTTTCCATAGTTACTAGGCTCCATCTACAAAGTTTCTTGAATGCAACAAAAAATTGTCAATGTTGTCAATTTCGACAACATTGAAATTTTTTGAGCAACCTCTACATCTTTTAGTGTTTTTCCCTCAAAATTTATCCAATGGTCACTAAACTTTACCAAAATCCTTAAATGGAGTTAAAACATGTCAAAATTACCATATATCACCCATTTGGCCATCCTACTCTCCAAAGCCCAAAAATGCCTTATTTGACCTAGTCATGCAATTGTGAGCAATTAAGGCTTTATAAGGCATCTTAACCTTAAAATACTTCACATTAGGAAAAGGTTAGCCCTATTATTAACCTATTATTGTGGCTATCACCACTACAAGAAAAAATAACCTAGGATCCCTAGGTATTCCATGAACCTACCTAGGTGCCCCTTTACCATTGAATGCATTCTCAAATTCTATTGCATCTCTTCCTTCTCTTGTCTCTACTATTGGAGTAATCAGTCTAACTTACTCTTTCCATACTTGAATACTCTCCTAATCAAATTCATGAGCCCTAAATATGGCATACCTTGTGCCAATATAGTCTCTCTTATAGTGCTTCTCATGCTTGCAGTCTATACCTTATTTATTTTGATCTGAGAGATACTTATACTAATGTTATTAATATATTCAAGATGACCCAAGGGTTCTTAGAAATAAGGATTACTGGGGCAGGGGGGTGAATTAGTAATCTACAAACTTAATTCACCAGCTAGATATTATTACTTACTTTAAACAATGCATAGAAAAGCAATAAAGTAACATTGAACAATAACAATAACAATGCACAAAATAACTCATGACACCATAATTTGTTAACTAGTGAAACCATGGCAAAGGGCAAACCCTGGTGGGGATGACAACCAATAAATAATATACTGATATATGTGTTCCTTGTTAAAGGATGGACCCTATTAGGAGTCAATGAGAAAATTCCATATGAGAAGTCCCTGTTAGGAGACTTTGAATCCCTATTAGGAGATTCTAACCTTCTCAAGAGTTGTAGTGTAATGTATGCAAGATGAGCCCACTACCCAAACATGTAATTTCAACTACATGAAGAACTCACTACTCAAACAAGTAATTTATAGTTATTTTCCTTCCTTTTCTAATCTTGATGTTTAGCTCAATCTTGGATCACTAGATATATCATATATAACTTTGCATATATCACTTTGGCAAAAGTTCACTCACTTTGCAATCTTACAAGATAGCACTAATACACCAAGATTGCACTTTTAATCACACTTCTTATCACAAGAAGTATTTTACATAAATACCATGCCTTTATATAAAATACTACTAGTTTAGCTAAGGCCACAATTCACTTTTCCAAGTTAGAGTAACATCTAGGATTTCAACCCTAATTGGACAAGTAATTGTTTCACAACTAAAACAATTCTTTCCTTCAATTTTTCTATCCTGCTTCATCAAAATATGATTAACATTGTTCCATACAATCTATATAAAATTCCAAGGTTATACACATCATCATCAACATGTATAATATCTCTATGTTACTTCACTTATCATAATATGATATCTGAAACATGTTATAAACTAGATAGTACACTGTTGTAAACCAAACTCTATACTTACACAATTTTATGATAACCAAATACTAAGTATCTTTATTTTCAAGGTTTCCCATCAGCATGTACATCATGTACATCATGTATTGCCACTAATGACAACAAGTATATATCACTATTAGCCAATTATCAACAATTTCCCCCTTTGTAATTGATGGCAATAAAATAGAGAAAATTAGCTAGAAGTGACAAAAAAAAAAGTAAATAACACATTACATTTATTACAAAGTTTCTTTAACTTTACATATATGCTCCCCCTTACAATATACTTTACACTTTTACAATCTCCACATGTATCTCTCTCCTTTATATCTCTCCCAACAATGACATGTATACAATTTTCACATGAATCTCTCCCCCTTTGACATCAATGACAAAGGTCAAAATGTCAAGATTCAGTCCAAATTTTTTCAAAAACTACTAAAACTATTGTCTTCCCTTTATGCTAAAATGATCTTCACACAATCATAAAAAATAATCTTCAAACTATCCATACCTCTTTTCCATGTCTGTTTTATAGCCTCTACTAATGTGAAAATTACACATAATGAATATGATGCAATCTCAACTGCATTGATATCTGAATACAAAAACTTTGTATATGTGTCGTTGCACTTGACACACTCCTCTAGCTATTTCTCAACAAGAGATAACTTTAGAGCAATGGATTCTCTAAAATCAGATGTTCTCTTTAATATCTACTCTTTCCAAAGTTCCAATTTCCTAATCTTGTTGAGAACACTGTCAACTTGACTCTCAATATCATTAACTTTGTGAGGAGGGTGTTGGATTAGGTTGGATAAAGACCCTAACTCATTTATGTTTGCCTCTATCTAACTATCCAAGTCTTTAGTTAGTTTGAATGATAAGATACACTTAACATACAAAGTTTTCCCTTCCTACTAACATTGTTGAAGTTCCTTTGTGAATGTATCAAGATTGACTAATTCATTTTTGATGTTTTCGCAGATGATGCTAAAAAGGTTAGCACCATGGGAAATTTGAGCCCTCACCTCTGAAACATTCAAAAAATTAGTGAACTCTTCATCAAAATACATTAGAACTACTTGTGCTCTCTATTTGGGATCTAACTCAGTATGATGTAATATCCAAGTACTGTGTAATCTATCAATCACTTCCATTAATTATCTCTAAAAACTCTTAACTATATTATTCTTCTATAAAAGTTTGGATAAGGATAAGATCAGATCAATTTGATCATTGTTAGTAGCCAAACATGCAAGACAGAGTGGAGTAAATAAACTAGATTTCTTAGTCTCATCCTACCTTTATTTCATTGTTTCTTCCTTAGCTTTCCTCTCTTCCTCTTCTTTCCTTTCCTTTTCTTCTCCTATACTTTTCTCTTTTGATCTTTTCCTCTCTTCTTCCTCTATTTTCCTTTCCTTTTCTTCTTCTAAAAATCCTTCTCTTATCTTCATCTTCTTTTCTTTTTCTATCTTCCTCAAGCAATTTTTTCTTGGCTTCCTCTATCTTCTTCTTTTCAACTTCTATTAGCCTTTTCTCTTGCTCAATCTATTTCAACTTTTCTTCAACATCTTCAGTATCTGGTACATTTGGATTGAAACCACCAAATGTATTGGTATCATCAATATTAAGAGTAACATTGGTTTGATCAATCTTCATAGTATCACCACTTAATGATACTTCCAAGGTTCTAGGTGTTGAAGGAGATGTTTTTTGTGACTTTGACAACATCTTACTAATAGTTGATGTACTATCCTCTCTCAACTTATCCTTCTCACCAACCATAAATAAGAATGGCCTCAACTTATTTATTAAGTATGGAGTGAGATTATTCGACAATCTCTTAATATCATCTTCATCATTAGTCTTGAAAATGGTCCTCAGCATAGACTTCTGAAGCTCAAGGTCTTCTTCTCTTGCTAGAATCTTCTTCTCTATGAGTCTCTCATTGACTTTCTAGTTCACTACTCCTTAGATATCCTTCATACTTAGATCATTCGCAATTATATAAATCACAATAGATATATCAACTTAATCCTTCTTGAAATTATTATAGAGATCATAAGATTTTTTCATCTGAAAAAAATTTCCCTCATTTTCAATAGCTATGTTTATCTTCTCAATCTTTGGCTTCCAAGGTTGTCAAGCTTTGCCTACTACTTACTTAGGTGGAGTCACCTTTTCAACTTGTTTGGTTTCCTATTCCTCAACCTCTTCATCATCACTAGATTCAATTGTCAACAATGTTTTTTCCCTCTTTCCAGGTCTTTAAGCCATCTGTTTGACTCTCTTTTCCATTGTTGTCATTGCTTCAACTAATCTTTTTGATTTTCTCTTATGTTCACTAGACTAAACATCAGATACTACCCAATAGGTAATGGTCTATCCCCAAGTTGTCTTAGAAACTAAAAATGACAAGGGTTGTATGTTTAGTACACCTTGTTTCATTATCTATCTCACAACCTCAAATTCACTCTCTATCATTCTGGCCTCAAATAGTGCCTTCTTCATGATTAACTCATTCTTCATGTGATATGCCTTCTCCAAGGTTTCTTGATGAACATGTTGTATAATATCATCATATGTTTTGAATCTGTACTTAGTTTTATCTTTTTCTAAATTCAAAAATAAATCAATGTAGCCAATTACAACATCATCACTCAAACTATCCAAAAATATCTCTTGAGGTTCCACTACTTGAATGTAAGTGTCATCAATATCAACTAGAATATATTCTCCTTGAATCTATCCATAATTGATGGTGAAATCTTAAATTTCTATTTCATCCCATTCTGAAAAGTCCTCATAGTTAGGTTTTCACTATCCAATATTTTGTCTATAGGGCACCTTTTGCATACCCCTGTAATTTTTTCCATAATGCATCTATCACTACTCATTATAGCTATTACCGACAAGTAGGAAAATATCTTCAACACATGAAAGAATATGTGGCTTATCAAATATTGGAATCTAAATACACCATTCTTTGTTCTCTTAATCTTTTCAAGATTTTTCAAGAGTTGCATCCTTAGTATTTCACTTAGATTTACCCATTCTTTCTCAACACACATCTTATATGCTACATATATAAATCTTACTAAAAGTTCATCTATCTCAGAACTTGCACAAATTGAATAAGAAATAATTCTTTTAACAAATCTGACATCATCGTGCTTGATGGAGCTGATTACCATAGCTTTCCCATTGTATACTTCCTTAGTATAACATTTTACTTTTTTCTTAACCATATTTTCACCTATAGGTACATTGCCTTGCTTTCTAAGACCAGTTACCTTATGTATAAGGTTGGTAGAAATGTCTACTACATTATCTTACATCTATAATTTACCATCATGAATCTTATAATATATAATTTGTGTCCTTTCATCTATATCTAACTCATAGTAGAAATGATACTTAAACAAATCAAATTGCTTTAAATGATCAAATCTAGGCTTCATAGTCATGTCATGGTTAAAGACTAGTTCCATATATTTATTCATATATTCACTACCAATCGACTCAAACTTGTAATTCAAATAATTTTCTATGTTTTCAAGGTAAACTACATTGTTTGGAGTGATAGACAACGCAGAGTTATAGTTTCCATCACTAGGTTTTATGGAGACTACCTTAAACTTAGGTCTATCCTCATTCTCAACACTATGAACAACTGACATATCCATGATCTTTATAAAAAAATATCTTTTATGGAGATAATTTATGGAAAAATGATAAAATACCTAGCTTTCTAAAAATAGGGTTTGCTTTGAAATCGCTCTGACAACTTGCTTTTGAATGTTGTTCACTCTAAATGTGCTCACTATTGGAGTTCATTCTAATATGGAACATATCAAGTGGATTTAAAACCTGATATGAGGAAATAAAGGTAGAGGCCAGCCTAAAGATGAGCTAAATCTTATAATCAGTAGGTTTAAATCTTGGTTCTAGGCCAACATAAAAAAAGTCACCAAGACTCACTTCAATTTAGGCTCTACAAGGCCAAGGTGGGAAAACCTAAGGAAATAATATTATTTAACTTGATACTATACTTTGAAAATATTATGCCCTAAATTAGAAATGATCAATAATCTTCTATGATTTGTAGATAAACTTCCTAATTACAGTAGCTAATTACAAGCAAAAAGTAGATGCAAATAAGTAATGACCAACACTTTTAGTTCTTGATACATTTAAAGGTAAATTTGTTTTTTGTTATGAATGTTTTGCAATCAAGTGAATCATCAGTGTATTATTGAATTTCTAAATGGACTAGTGTCTTATCCATTGGGATATAGAGTCAAAGATGAGCAGTTTTGGACATTTTTAATCAACTTGTGATTAAAAGTGTCAATATTAAACTCTAAGTTTCATCCCGATTCTCATTCTTTTTGCAAACCCTAAACCTTATCCATTATAGAAACCATTTACCTAGTTCTTTGAATTAGCATTAATCAACAAGAGATATAAAACTATTAAAATTGCATTAAACTAAGTGAAACTTGTTCATACAATCCCCAAGATATGGATATGTGAGAAAAGAGAAAAATCCTCAAAGACAATGATAATTAAGGATAAATACTACTTATTTGGATCTTAATAGTGCTAATAGAAACTCATGATATGATATAAAGACAAAACATAGGTCCCAAATGTTCACTTTTTGTATTCAAGTATGCTAACTAACTAAACTCATTCAGATAGCTATAGAAGAAATGGATGAACTATAAAATAATACATAATACATCAAAAAATTATACAGATAACTAACCTCTACTCTTTATTTTGAAAATCCATATGTAGGATTGCAACAAGCTACAGATGTAAGGAGGACACATGTTGAAAAGTTACTGGATACTAAAATCTTTGGAAGAAGTCAACAAAAAGGTATACAGAACATTCTTCCAAAATAGTGACCAAAAAAAGAGAAGTAGTTGAGGTAGTAAAAGAACATTTATGTTGAGCATTTTATTTTTCTCCTCGTCCTTCACTGACCCCTATGCAAAATATCTCAACTACTTCCTATCGATAGAGCTTTAATTTCTCCTACTACTTCTCATACATATATTTCCGTTTTGGTGTGTCACTCTATAGCTTTTACCTCTTGAAAGTCTTGAGTGGCTTTAGTCCACCTAGTATCCATCACTACTTTGGATTCAACAATGAATTGATTTAAATCTATTTCTTCCTTAAATAAGGAGTCAATCAATTTATTATAAGGGATATTTGAAATATCTTCAAAATTTGACATTGTAGCCTCTTGGGTCAAAATACTATGAAAAGAAGTTGACCACTCTTTCCAGTCTACCACAGTGTTAGTAGTATACAAATTTGATGGTATATAGGGTTGTATTCCCTAAGATTAAATATTTAATTTTTCTTGTATAACTTGCAATTTTCCATTGAAGAAACCCATCAATTCCTTCACTAGCTCTAAGCTCTCCTTCACTGTGATTATTTTGTCAGGCATATAAGGCTTTTTAGCCAATAGTACAATTAGCCTCTCTAGAAATTGAATATATGGGCCCCAAAAGATTAAATGTGGGTGATAGCCATGATAGTGCCTCATTGCAAAATTTCTCAGCACTTTGTAAAGCAACATAAATATTATGAACCTGCTAAGACATGTTTTTTAGAACTTCAATCCTATGGCTCATCATGTTTCTAAGGACACCTATCCTTATATCTCCTCCTTGCTAAGTAGATGGGGCATCAATGCTTGTTATCCTTAGTTTTGATCCCTCCTCTTCCACATCCTTTGTTTGTGTCAAAGCCTTAGCTATATCTTTAGCTAGTTCTTGTTGGCTTTCATGTTCCTCTTCTCTACGTACTAGAAAAGTGCTCTATTCTACATATGTGAGTTTCTCCTTAAGAGATGCAACCTCATCTTCAAGTGCTTGGACCCTAGCCTCAAGCTTATCTCCTTATATACATGGATTCTCCTAAGCTCATCTTCATATAGCTTCCTAAAATCATTTTAATCATGTATGGATTTTGCCAATCTTGTTTCCATCTCCTCTACCTTGGCTTCATTCATAAATGGAAACATATTTTAATGCCTTGGAAATATTTGTGCAAGAGGTTCCCTGTAGAATCCACACAATCATGTTACCTTGTTTAGTACTCTATACATCCATCAATTTTGGCTTATTTGAGGTAGGAGCCATACTCCACACTGCTAGGATTTGGTATGAATATTAAAACTAGTCCCTCTCTTTAATTGATCTACACTAATTGCCTCTTATGAAATTGCATTCTCCCATCTACTTATTTGATCAAGCATAAATTCTTGTTCCAAGTCTCATCCATGCATCAATAACATGCTACTTCTTTGTACTAGATCCCTAGCCTCCTCTAGATTTATTACCTCACTCTCAAGATCATAGGCCTATAGCTCCTCAATAAGTTCTATCTTTTGCTCAATAGACTCTCCTGGTTTCATCTTTAGCACAAGTTCACTTTATTTTATCTTGTATAGGAAATTCTTGAATTTAGTGGACTTTATGAATTCATCACCCTCTAAGAACTACTGAGTTTGAATAATCCTATAATCTAGCCTTGCTACTGCTAGTTCCAACTCTGTGAGAGTATTTTTTACAGTATTTAATCTATAATGTCCTCGATTTCACCTTAGCAAGGATGCTGAAAATATTTTGAATTTTATTTCCCTTTTCCATCCATTATTTCCTAGGAACATCATCTTCTTCTACTTCAAGGGTTACATTAGGTTCAGGGCTATCGAGGAAAACAGTTTCTTCTTGTCCTATTGGGCCCTTTGGAATTTTAGCCATGATCTTAACATGGTCTACAACCATCTTCTAAATCCTTTGAGGATAGGGGTTATCCATGTAAAGTCCCATGAATTAGGGATCTATTCTTTTTAGTTCTCTCTCCACCCTTCAAACATCATCAATCTTTGCTAGCTTGTTAGCTGCCTCACCCTCTGACACTATGTTTGGAATAATATCCTCATGAGGCAATTCCTTGGTCCTAAGCAGTACATAATTTCTCATTTCTATAAGGGTGACCCTCATCCAATTATCAGGGTCATACATTTTGTAAGGGCTAGTAGATAAATTTTAGTGATGGAAGAAAGAATGAATTTGGTCTAGGGCCTCTTTGCAATTTTTAAAATCACCAATCCTAAAACATCTACAAAAAAATGTTCCTTTATGCATTTTAGGTCCCAAGTAATCACTGTTGACCATAAATAGTTGCAAGATAAATTCAATTATTCCTAAACTACGAGGGATAAACTTAGGCAATATATAGGATGGTTGAGGACAACCATAGACTCTCATTAAAGAAAATGTGGGAAATAAGAGAATATCTCCCCAATTTTCAAAATATCAGGAGCCCCAAGTATCTTGTATCTAACATTCTCATAATTACAACACAAATTATTTAAAAATGAAAGAAAATAAAAAAAGTTGTAAGTGCTATCCCATACCCATGTCCAAAGCTACACTGGTAGGTCTCGATTCACATCAAAATTCTAATCAATGAAGTAAGAAATTATGTAACCTACATTCTTGTAGAGAATGAAGTGCGTCAGTAGTGAATAATGATGAAAGTTGAAGTCTTTTAACTCCCCAGTTTGAGTCCTAGCAATATTCTCTTTCATCACTTCCAGATAATGATTGACATAATCATACTCCCCATCATAGTAGGGGTCCTATACATCTCTCATAATTATGGATTCTACTCCATAGACCATATCAAACCCACCCTTACCAACCATTTTATGAACACCATATATAGTCCTAACAAAATAATTCTTAAATTTGTCTAATGGCATCATCTTCCCAACCTTCTTAGGGTAATCAATCATTTCCTTCAAGTCCATGGGAATATTCTATAGCATTATCTCCCAGTGTATACCTTGCTGTTTGCTTCAAATTTTCTTTTTAAATCCATTAAAACTATAGGCTAACCCATAGCTCCATCCAATCCAAAGGCCTCAATGAATGACTCTTGGTCTATGGTGCAAAGGATAGTTCCATCCCTCCTATGGAAAGATTTTGTGGTTGGATTGTATCATTGAAAGAGGGCTTCATCTGATCTACATCTACAAAGACCTTTGCATATATCAATTTGGCAAGGTTCTTCTTCCACAGGTTACATATAGGAATTTTCTTTTCCCTGTTATAATAGATATATTTAAAAATATTTGAACCTATAACACCAAGGCATTTAGCATCTCTACATAGGGCATGTGGGTCTATGGAACCTTGATAAACTATAGAATTTGCATTGGAAGAACCAAGAAAAAGCTTTGTCCATTCTTCAGTGAATCTGTTCAATTTATTCTATCTAGTTTTGCCTCTAGAGGTTGAAGGTTTTGAAACTACCATGTCTAAGGCTTGAATTTCTTCCACTTCTTTGTCAGACGTCTTGATGCTATGCAAGTAAACAATGGATATGGAAACATCTCTATTCTCAAAAGCTCTAGAAATAACAATCTAGAATGCACTAAAAACATTGATACTACTCAAATTCTTTCTCTCTACAAATGGAAAACTATGATTGTAAAGTGGGAAAATATTTACAAATTAATATATGCAAATCAAAGTTCACTTTGAATTGATTTTAACATGCTTAAAATAAATATATGAATCCATTTTGTCAACTCAATGGACTATCACCATTACTATGTAGCAATGCACTTTGTGTACTACACTTAATTCTTATTGCTTGAGAACTTTAATGTCATTTCTAGCTCAGAAAAATGACATTCATTTTAATGTCAAAGCAAGGCTTATAATGCAATGATAATAACTAATGAAATGACCTTTTTTACAATAATATTGTTGGAAAAATGGTTTCACAATGTTATGAAAACCCTTGAAAAACCCTTTTCAATCATTCAGGACCCATGGCAAAGCCCTTCTACGATCTTATGATCTCTTTATTGTGGCAGCATCATCACTAAGTTTTTTTCTGTATGATCTCTTAGCAAATAGTCTTCTAAAATCACAACTTGATCTTCCTCTTCATACAATCTTATGATCATGGTCTCATTTACTATTTCATAACATCACTAGTTACATTTGGTTCTCCTACGATCCTCTGATAATAGTTAACCCTTTACACCATAGCATTGTGGTCACTATAATTTTCATGTGCAATCTTATGATCACAACTCTATCATATCATCAGACCATACTTTATTTTGTCATGAGATCTTACGATGAACTAATCATCATAGCATCAAAGACCATTAAATGCCACTTCAACATAATATAATATTTCCTTTGGTTCCACTTTTTTCTAACTAAGCACACACCTAGTACCCATACCTCTCTTTTGACCAATGAAAAATTGACCACCTATCTACCAATATACCATCACCATTTCTTACTTTTGACATCTTTACAATCCTTCAATTGTTGATTCCTCATAATATTGCAACATGCCATTATGTCTTTCATGTTCTTACAATATACATTACTTCATAATATTGTAGCACCCCTTTTTATTGCTCTTGATGCCACAATGACATCCCTTGTCATAATGTCAGGAATGACTGTACACTAAAAAATTTTAAAATTGTGACACAATCTTATGACATAAAGGAATCATAAGGTTAGAAAGATAAATTACACTATTCATGATATGACGATGACAAATTTAGGTTAAGATTGTAAGAAAGAAAAAAATTGCTTAGGATGCTTTGCTAACCCCTTCGTCATAACCTCATAAAATAAAATGTTAAAAGAAAAATGATAACTTGCTTAATTTTGAAAACCTAGGGTTAGGGTTTAGATGAATTTCATGAAATTTTTTATGATATTAAAATCAAATCCTAGGCTACTAAACCTCACACTTGGGAAAATTGTTAAATAGAATTGGACCAGGAAAAATATTATAGGGTTTCTTCTATAGATGGAAACAAGATAAATGCAACCCTAATAATCAATTCAATATTTTTACCATATATTTGAAAATTAAGCTTAGTGAAAATATGAGCTATCAGTGGCTCTATTTAGGGATGATGGATAATTTGTATTCATTCAAGAATTTGGAATTTCTAGTTTAAGTAGACCATACACCTAATAACTTAAAGTAACAACCTTCTGAGACTATACAACATAATATACATATATACATGGGTTATACACATATGCAAAGGTATTTACAAACAATGTACATAAGTAAAAAACCTAACTACTATTCATGGAAGATAAATACCTTCAACAAAAGTATTTCTTCAAGAATTGTTCATGAACTGGCAATTCTAGAAAATTTCATGGTAATTCCTTGATGAATTATGAATCTTCACCCCAAGATGAATCAACCAAACAAGAACAAAGAAAAATGGGATGAAATTTTCCATGTTTACTTTTATCTTCCAATCTTGCATTACACATTAAGACAAGATCATCAAATTCAAATTTTCTAATCACTACCCTTGTTTCATATAAATGTTTTGTCTATAATTGCAATTTCAATTTTTTGACAAAAGCTTCTTTCCTTCTTTCAGCTAATTGAACTAATTCATCTATTCTCTGATGCATATCATCAACAATATCATCATCATACATTTGAATATAGTTATACAAACCCATTAGATTATTCTAAGGCATTTTCTCCTAAATTCCATATACAAGGTCAAACATTGACACACCTATTGCCTTTTTTACTGTTACTCTATCGGCCCAAATAGCTAACTATAATTTTGAATCCCAAACCCTCTTGTTATCATCCAAGGTTCTTTTTATGACCTTTAACAAACTATTTTTAAAATATTCTTCTTGTCCATTCCCTTGTGGATGATAAGGTGATGAAACCAATCTATTGATACCATATTTTTCACAAAAATTAATAAATTCCTCAAAGCTAAAGCACATAGCATTATTAGTTACTATTCTTTAAGGAAAACCAAACCTTCTGATAATATTGTTTAGTTAAAAATGTTTACCACCTTACTAGTAGAATTCCTAGTGGGGAATGCCCTGACCCACTTTGTAAAATAATTAGTTGCAACTAGTATACAAGAAAAACCACTACTAGAGCTAGGTGAAATTCACCTATAAAATCCATTCCCTATTGCTTAAAGGGTGCATGAACTTCATCTGAATTCAAAGGTGTATTCCAAGAAAACCTTAATTTTCCTACAAACCTGGCATGAGTCACATTTCCTAACTAGGATTTGATCATCTTTAAATAAGTTAGGCCACAAAAACCTTGCTCTCATAATCTTATGTGCACTACTCTTTTCCATATAATGCCCACCACATATTCTTAAATGCATGTCACTCAATATATTTTCTAATTTCTATTTATCAATGCATTTTAGCATGCACCCTCAAAATTCTTCCACCACAAATCTCCATTTACTATAATATATCTAACTACATCCAATTTTATAGTTCCCTTTTCATTATTTGTAAGGTGAGGTGGAGATTGCATATGTTGCAAATAATATATCACAACTTTGTACCAATCAAAATGATCCATATCACATGTACCAAAATAGAGGTTTTGATTTTCAACATTTATCTAATTGGCATCTAAATTAGTCTATGCCAAGAGCTTAGCTAATCCTTGAACCCTTACCAATTTGGTAATTTGTAAGTTTAAGTTAAATTCTTGGATTCTATTAATCCATCTACATCTTTTGCTAGATACTTCTTGTTGAGAGAAAATGTCCTTTGTTTCTACATTAGCCACAAAAATAATAGCAATAGCACCTACTAGGTAACACCTAAAGGCCTTAACAACTTTGACTAGGGAATATGCCTGCTTCTCATCTATTTCATATTTGAGTTTTGTAGGTTGTAAAGATTTACTAAGGAATGCTATGGGTTGTCCATACCCATTTTAATTTTTTTGAATTAGAATAGTTGTAATAGTATGAAAAGATGGAAAAGAGAAATTATGTGTAGGCTTTTGATAATTAGGGGTTCTAAGGATTGGAGCATTCTTAATAGAATTTTTTTTATTTCTAGGAATACAATAGTAGGCTCAACTTCCCAACTAATTGTAGCTCCTTTTTTTAGCACTTTTCAAATTGGCCTACTTATTTTAGCAAAGTTAATCACAAATCTCCTAAAGAAATTAACTTGTCCAAAGAAAGATTGTATACCCGTAACACTTTTTTGCTTTAGTACCTTGTCAATTGCTGCTACCCTTTCAAGATCAATCTTTACCCCTCCCTTTGAAACTATATTTTGTAGAAGCTTGCCTTATGTGACCCCAAAAGTATAGTTTCTAGGGTTCAAGGACACACCATATTCTAAAGCCCTGGTAAAAATATTTTCAAGATGCATGCAGTGATCTTTCTCTCTCTTGGAATAAGTAGTTAAGTCATCTTGATATACCAACATGAATTTTCCAATATATTATTTGAAAGCTATATCCGTAACCCTTTGAAAAGTTGCTATTGGAAATAATCAAGGCTAGCTAGGTTACTAAGAGGGGACGGGTGAATCAATAACCTCAAAACTTTTAACAAATTCAAAACTTAATCAACATAATCCATTCATCATTAATTGATCTAAACTACTGTGTGCATGAGAAACTAAAGGACAAACATTCATAGCACATGAACACAATGTCCCTAAAATACAACCCAATAAGAACCCTATCAAACAAATTAGTGTAGAGTAATCCCCAAAGAGTCACCATTTTTTTGGAGTTCATTCTAGTATGGAACATATCAAGTTAATTTAAAACTTGATACTAGGAAAAAAAGATAGAGACAAGCCTAAAGATGAGCAAAATCTTATAATCAGCATGTCTAAATCTTAGTGATGGGCCAACATCAACAGAGTCACAAGAACCCACTTCACTTTAGGCTCTACAAGGCCAAGCTAGGAAAACCTAAGGAATTAATCTTATTTAACTTGATACTATACTTTGTAAGATTATCCCCTAAAGAAGAAATGGGGAATAATCTTCTATGATTTTTAGATAAACTTCTTGATTATAGTAGCTAATTACAACCAAAAAGTAGATGCAAATAAATAATGACCAACACTTTTAGTTCTTGATACATTTAAAGGTAAATCAATTTGTTTTTATGAATGTTATACAATTAAGTTAATCATCAATGCATTCTTGAGTTTCCAAATGGACAAGTGTCTTATCCATTGGGATATAGAGTCAAAGATTAGCAGATTTGGACCTTTTTAATCAACTTGTGATTAAAAGTGTCAACATTAAACTCTAAGTTTCATTATGATTCTCATCCTTTTCACAAATCCTAAACCTTATTCATTATAGAAAGCATTTACCTAATTCTTTGAATTAGCATCAATCGACAAGATATATACAACTTTTAAAATTTCATTAAACTGAATAAAACTTGTTCATACAATCCAAAAGTTAGGGATATGTGAGAAAAGAGAAAAAACCTCAAAGATAATGATAATAAAGGATAAATCCTTCTTATTTTGATCTTAATGCTGCTAATAGAAGCCTCATGATATGACATAGAGACAGAGCATAGGTCCCATATGTTCACTTTTTGTATTCAAGTATGCCAAATAACTAAACTCATTCAAATAACTACAAACAAATGGATAGACTATAAAATAATACATAACACATCAAAAAATTATATAGATAACTAACCTCTACTCTTCAACTTGGAAACCCTTATATAGGATTGTAACAAGCTACAGATGAGAGGAGGACACATATCATAAAGTTAATGGATATAAAAAACTTTGGAAGATGAAAAAAAAAAGATATACAAAACATTCCTCCAAAAGATCAACTAGAAAAAGAGAAGTACTTAAGGTCATAAAAGAACATTTATGTTGAGCCTTTGATTTTTGTCCTCCTTCTCCTTCACTGACCTGTATGCAAAACATCTCAACTACTTCCTACTAGTAGAGCTTTAATTTATCCTATTGCTTCCCATACATATATTTCCCTTTTGGTGGGCCACTCTATAGTTTTAACCTCTTACAAGTCTTGAGTATCTTTAGTCCACCTGGCATCCATGACTACTTTGGAATCATTAATGAACTTGTTTAAATCTATTTCTGCCCTTAATAGGGAGTCAATCAATTTATTATATGGGATATCTAAAATATCTTCAAAAATATACATTGTAGCCTCTTGGTTCAAAACATTATCAAAAGAAGTTGATCATTCTTTCCAATCTATCATTATGTTAGCAAAATCCAAAATTGATGGTATATAGGGCTATACTCCCTAAGATAACATATTCAATTTTCCCTGTATAACTTGCAATTTTTTAGTGAAGAAATCCTTCAATTCCTTTACTAGCTCTAAGCCCTCCTTCACTATGACTATTTTGTCAAGAAAATCTAGCTTTTTAGCCATCAGTACAATTAGTCTCTGCAAAAATTGAGTATATGGCCGCCAAAGACTAAATGTGGGTGATAGCCATTACAATGCCTCATTTCAAAATTGCTCAACACTTTGTAAAGCAACATAAAGATTATGAACCTATTGAGACATGTTTTTGAAAAATTCAATGCTATTGCTCATTATCTTTCTAAGAACAATTTTCCTTATATCTCCTTCTTGTAGAGTAGATGGAGCATCAATGCTTATTCTCCTTGGTTTTGATGCCTCCTCTTCCATATCCTTTGTTTGTATCAAAGCCTCAATTTTATCTTTAGTTGGTTGTTGTTGAATTTCATGTTCCTCTTCTCTCTATACTAGAACAACACTCTATTTTACATGTGTGAGTTGCTCCTTGAGAGATGCAACCTCATCTTCAAGTGCTTGGACCTTGTCCTCAAGCTCTACAATTATCTCCTTATATACATGGCTTCTCCTAAGCTCATCTTCATAAAGCTTCCTGACATCAATGTAATCATATGTGGATTTTTCCAATCTTGTTTCCATCTCCTCTACCATGGCTTCATTCATAAATGAAAAATATTTTAATGCCTTGGAAATCTCTATGCCAGAGTTTCCCTATAGAGTCCACACAATCATGTTACCTTTTTTAGTACTTTTTACATCCATCAATTTTGGCTTATTTGAGGTAGGAGCCATAATCTAGACTACTATAGATTTGGTATGAATATTAAAACTAGTCCCTCTCTTTAATCAATATGCACCAATTGCCTCATATGAAATGGAATTCTCCTACCTCCTTATTTGATCAAGCATAATTGCTTATTCCAAATCCCATCCACGCATCAATAACATGCCACCTCTCTATACTAGATCCTTGGCCTCCTCTAGAGTCATTACCTCATTCTTAGGATCATAGGCATGTAGCTTCTCAATAAGTTCTATCTTCTACTCATCAGACTCTCTTAGTTTCATCTTCAACACAAGTTCCCTCTATTTTATCTTGTATAGGAAACTCTTGAACTTAGTGGAGTTGATGACTTTGTAATTCTCTAAGAACTACTGAGGTTGAATAATCCTATCATCTAGCCTTGTTGCTACTAGTTCCAAGTTTGTAATGGAATTTTCGAATGCATTCACTCTCTTTTGTAAATAATTTTGTCTTGAGTCAGCAAAGTACTAACTATTCCCTAGAAAAATTTGTAATGTCCTCTTTTTCACAAGAGCAAGCATGTGTAAAATCTTCTATCTTTTATTTCCCTTTACCATCCATGATGTCTGAGGAACATCATTTTCTTCTTCTACTTCAAGGGTTACATCAGGTTTAGTATTGTTAAGGTAAACCCTTTCTTCTTCTCCTATTGAGCCCTTTGGCCTTTTAGCCATGATCTTAGCATGGTCTACAACCATCTTCCTAATCCTCTGAGGAATGGGGATATCCATGTAAAATCCCATGAATTTGGGTTCTATTCTTTTTAGTTCTCTCTCTAGCCTTGAAACATCATCAAGCTTTGCTAGCTTGTTAGCTGCCTCACCCTCTACTACTATGTTTGGAATAATATCCTCATGAGACAATTACTTGGTGTTGGGAAGTACATAATTTCTCATTTCTTTAAGGGTGATCCTCATCTAGTTATCAGGGTCATACTTTTTGTAAGGGCTAGTAGAAAAATTGTTTCTCTATGCAAAAATGTTTCTCTATGCACATTAGGTCCCAAGTATTCCCTTTAGACCCTAAACACTTGCATGTTAAATTCAATTATTCCTAGCCTAGGAGGGATAAACTTAGGCAATATATGGTGTGGTCAAGAACAACCATAGACTCTCATTAAAGAAAATGTGGGAAATAAGAAAATATTTCCCCAATTGTGATTAAGTCTCTTTCCCTCAAGAAGTAGGGCTAGTCTCAAAAGGATTTTCAAAATATTAGGAACCCTAAAGTATCTTGGATCTAACATTCTCATAATTATAGCACTAAAATTATTGAAAAATGAAATAGAATAAGAAGTGTGGTAAGTTTTGTTACATACCTATGTCCATAGCTACACTGGTAGGCCTCCGTTTATATCAAAAGTCTGATCAATGAAGTCAGACCTTGTGTACCTTATATTTTTGTAGATAATCAAGTGCATCAACAGTAAATCATAATGGAAGGTGAAGTCTTTTAACTTCCCACTCTAAGCCCTAGCAATATTCTCTTTCATCACTTCCAGAATATGATTGATATAATTATATTTCTCACCATGGTAGGTGTCCTATATATATCTCATTATGAATTCTACTCCATAGAACATATTAGACACATCATTACCAACCACCTTGTGAGAACCATATACAATCGTAACAAAATAATTCTTAAATGTTTCTAATGACATCATCTTCTCAACCTTCTTAGGGTAATCACCCACTTCCTATCAAGTCCATGGGAATATGTTATAGCATTGATCTCCCAATGTATGCCTTGGTGCTTGCTTCAAATTTCCTCTATAAATCCTTTAAATCTACAAGTTGACTTGTAGCTCCATCCAATCCAAAGGCCTCAATGAATGACTCTCAATCTAGGGTGTAGATGATAGTTCCATCCCCCCTATGGAAAGATTTTGGGGCCAGATTGTATCATCAAAAAAACACTTTCATTAGGTCTACATCTACAAAGACATTTGGAAATATCAATTTGGTGAGATTCTTCTTCCACCAGTTATGTACAAGAATTTTCTTTTCCCTTTTACAATAGAGATATTTAAAAAGGTTTGAACCCATCACAATAGGGCATATATCATCTCTACATAGGGAATATGGGTCAATGAAAGCTTGATCATCTATAAAATTTGCATTGGAAGAACCAAGAAAAAGCTTTATCCATTCTTCAATGAATCTGTTTGGTTTCTTCTGTCTAGTTTTGCCCCCTTTGGAGGTTGAATATTCTAAAACTGCCATGTTTGAGGCTTGAATTTCTTCTACTTCTTTGTGACACATCTTGATACTATGCAAGTAAGCACCAGATATGGAAACTACTATGTTCTCAAAAGCTTTGGAAATAACAATTTGGAATGCATTGAAAACATTGATACTGCTCAAATTTTTTCTTTGCAAATGGAAAACTATGATTGTGAAGTGGGAAAATATTTACAAATTAATATATGCAAGTCAAAATTCACTTTTCATTGATTTTAACATGCTTGAAAAAATGATATCAACTTATTCTGTCAACTCAATAGAGTGTCGCAATTACTATCCAACAATGCACTTTTTGTACTACACTTAATTCTTATTGGTTAAGAACTTTAATGTCATTTCTAGCTTAGAAAAATGACTTTCATTTTAATGTCAAAGTAGGGCCTATGATTCTATGACAATATCTAATGAAAAGACCTTTTGTAGCATTTTATTGTTGCAAAAATGTTTTCCTGATGTTAAAAAAACCCTTGAAATATCCTTGTCAATCAGTCGGGACCCATGGCAAAGCCCTTCTATGATCTTACAATCTCTTTATTGTCATAGCATTGGCACCAACTTTTCTTTTCTCTAGAATTTAGCAAATAGTCTCATAACATCACCACTTGATCTTCATCTTCATATGATCTTACGATTCTGGTCTCATTTTCTATTTGGCAACATCTCTAGTTACATTTGGAACTCGTACAATCCTCTGATAATGGTTAAAAGTTTGCACCATACCATCATGGTTACTATAATTTTCATGTGCAATCTTATGATCACAACTCCATCATATCATCAGACCAAACTTTATTTTGTAATGAGATCTTACAATGAACCATTCATCATAGCATCAGAGATCATTATATGCCACTTTAACATAATATAATATTTCCTTTGGTACCACTTTTTTTTGACTAAGTAGACACTGGTACCCATACCTCTATTTTGACACATGAAAAACCAGACACCTATTTGCCAATGCACCATTGCCATTGCTTACTTTTGACCTCTTAACTATCCTTTGACCATAGATTTCTCATAAGATCACAACATTCCATTATGTCTTTCACAGTCTTACGATATACATTGCTTTGTAATATTCTAGCACCCCTTTTCATCACTCCCGATGCCACAATGATCTCCTTGATGTAATTTCAAGAATGGCTACACACTAAACCTTTTTAAAATTGTGACATGATCTTATGACACAAAGGAAGTCATAAGGTTGAAAAGGTAAATTACATTGTTCATGATATGATGACAACACATTAATATTAATATCGTAAGAAAGAAAAATCTTGCTTGTGATGCTCTGCTAACCCTTTCATTGTAACATCATAAAGGAAAATGTTAAAAGAAAATTAAGAACCTCCTTAATTTCAAAAACCTATGGTTAGGCTTTAGACCAATTTTATGAAGATTTTCACAATATGAGATGAAAATCAAATCCTAGGGCACTAATCCTCACACTTGGGATAATAGATAAAAATAACTGGATTTGGGAAAAATATTCTAGGGTTTCTTCTACATATGGAAACAAGATAAATGCAACCCTAACAATCAATTAAATATTTTCACCATAAATTTGAAAATTAAGCTCAATGAGAATAGGAGCTACCACTCACAATGAAGTAAAATTTAATTCTATACTCCTTTTATTCATCAACTTTAAATTGCATTAATTATGTACTTCAAAAATATAAAAAGATGTCAATTATATTCTACAATTAGATAATTGCTCAAACTTATCCATCTAATCTTCAAATGTCACCCAAGGTTTACTATAGCCTCCTTTCATCATGACAATCACCCTCAAGACTTCACATGACAATTTTTTTTGCAAAAATATACTTTTTATCTCTTGTTAAATAATCAACCTTTAGTGTAATACCAATAACTTTGAATTTCATCATAAGTTATTTAGATGAGCTTCAAATTAAAAGAAAGCTTAGGTACCATGTAAACATAACTGGATACACCTTTTCCCAACTTTGCTACCTCTAATTTGGTCTCTAAATAAAGTTCTCAAATTCTGATGCTATGAACAAGCTTAATTCAACTTAATTGAATCAAACTCAAAAACTCACTTTTTTCTTTCTATCTCATCATCATCTAGCTTTTGTTTTGGGATATATGTTCCTTTCATGAATGCTTCATTAAGTTCTTCTAGAAATTCATTCACAATGTTTTCTTATTTTTCATTGTTAGATACACAGTTCTTTTCCTAGTTCCTTCTATCATTCCTTCTATTTCTAAATTTTCTTCCATTGTTCCTTCTATCTCCAAGGTTTCTATCCATTCTATAGTACTTCACTATGTGTCTGAATTTATTGCATAACTGACATAGAGGTTCTCTACTTCTAGGATTCTGCTGATCATCAAGTGCATGACAATTCTGAGCAATGTTTCCTAAGTTGTTACACTTATAACACATGATCTATCTTTTGTCATCATAAGATCTTCTTTCTCTCAATCTCCTATCTATAGGGTTAGTATTTCTAGATATTCTACTATGTCTTCTATCACTATCATACTTATACTTCCTACAATCAATTGCATTATGACCCATACCATGACAACTATGACAATAAATGTCCTTAACATGATTAAATGACTTATTTGTACAATCTCTTTTCATATGAGCTATTTGATTACATAAAAAGAGTTACCTCTAAATTCATACTTGGTTATCTTGGGAGTATCCACTTGCTTTGGTTCATCCAAAATTTCAACTTCTTTGTTTTGCCCAACTTCTTTAGGTTTTTTAGAAGATTGACTAGATTTAGTCTTATCATTAGATTTGTCATTTTTATTTTAGATCTTATCTAATCTTAGGTTTCTTTGCACATGTGTTAATTAGATAACCAAGACCAATCTTGTCATAAGAGAGTCTCTGTATAGACATAGAATCATCAAGATTTTCTCTCTAAGAATAAAGTTTATCAAGTTGTTGTTTGCACCATATCAATTCACCTTTCACAATAGTATTTTAGTTATGGAGTTATTCATGATCTTCTTTCAATGTTTCAAACTCAGATGTTTTCTTTGCAAGGCTTTCTCTTAGATTTGCATTATTAGTCTTCAAATCAGATTCAACCTTGCTAGGATCATTTCTCAAACTCAACTTTAGATTTGTAATATTCAATTCATGCTTCAAAATTGTGTACTTTGTCTTCAACTTTGAATAGTCATCTTTAGAAGTTCTAGATTCAGTAGATTCATGCTTTGACATCAAATGTTCAATATTTTCCTTCAACTAACCAATATATACTTTAGAGTCTTCATATCTATCCTTCAACTTATCTCTTTCTTTAGTAATGAGATCAATTTGTTCAAGAACTTCTTCAAGGTTCTTAATGAAATATTCCATATCCATAGGGATCTTAGTTAAGCTATTAATCCTTTTCAAAGTAACTATGCTCTAATACCAATTGTTATAAATAGAGACTACTTTGGGGGGGTGGGGGGTGGGGGGTGGGGGTGAATCAGTAATCTACAAACTTTAGTCATCAACTGAATATTTTTACTTACTTTAAACCATTCATAGAAAGAAATAAAGTAATGCTAATCAATAATAGTAACAATGCACAAAGATAACTCATGACACCATATTTTGTTAACTAGGGGAATCCTAGTAAGGATGATAACCACTAGATAATATACTGATATACATGTTCCTTGCTAGAGGATGGACCCTGCTAGGAGTCAATGAGAAAATTTAGTATAAGAAGTCCATATTAGAAGACTTTCAATCCCTATTAGAAGATTCCAACCCTGTTAGGAGTTATAGTGTAATGTATGCAAGACAAGCCCACAACCCAAACATGCGGTTTCAACTACATGAAGATATCACTACTCAAACAAGTAATTTACTATTATTTTCCTTCCTTGTTTGATCTCTAATATTTAGCTTGATCTTAGATCACTAGATAGTTCATACATAACTTCATATATATCACTTTCACAAAATTTTTCTCACTTCACAATTGTACAAGTTAGCACTACTACACCAAGATTGTACTTATAATCACACTTTTCATCACAAGAAGTCTTTTGCATAAATACCATGGCTTTACATAGAATACTATTGGGTTGACTAAGACCATAATTCACTTTTCCATGTTAGAGTAAACATCTAGGATGTCATCCCTAATTAGACAAGTAATTGTTTTGTAACCAAAACAATTCTTTTCTTCAATTTCACTATCCTACTTCATCAAAACATGATTAACTCTATTTTGTATAGTTTGTACAAAATTCTAAGGTTATACATCTCATCACCAAAATGTATACCATATCTATGTAAATTCACTTGTCATAATATGATGTCTGCAACATATTATTAAAAAAAAATACACTGTTGTTAACCAAATTTTATATTTACATAGTTTTTTGGTAACCAAATACTATGTATCTTTATTTCCAAGGTTTCCTGTCAACATGTACATTATTTTTTTCTATTAATGACAATAAGTACATATCACTATTAGGAAATTTTCAACAAGGGTAAGATTTTATACTTTGATTCTAGTATCAAAGATGTTAGATTTGTTAGAAATAGGGATTACTAGAGGGAGAGGTGAATCAATAATCTACAATCTTTAGTCACTAACTAGATATTATTTCTTACTTTAAACCATGCATAAAAAAGTGATAAAGTAATGCTGAATAGTAATATTAACAATGTACAAAGATAACTCATAACACCATATTTTGTTAACTAGGGAAACCCTAGCCAAGCGAAAACCCCAATGGGGATGATACCCACTAGATAATATACTGATATATAAGTTCCTTGTTAGAGGATGGACTTTGTTAGTAGTCAATGAAAAATTTTAGTATAAGGAGTCCTTGTTAAGAGACTTTGAATCCCTATTAGGAGATTCCAACTCTGTTAGGAGTTTACGGTATATTAAATGCAAGATGAGCCCATTGCCCAAACATGCACTTATAATTACAAGAAGAGCTCACTGCCCAAACATGTAGTCAAACTTCTAGAATGCAGGTACTATATCTTCTTCCTTGACTAATCTCTGATCTTTAACTTGATCTTGGATCACAAAATAGCTCATATAAAACTTTTCATATATCACTTTCACAAAAGTTTCCATACAATCACAATAACACTTGTAATCACACTTCTCATCACAATTTTTGCTTTAGATAAATACCATGCCTTTACAAAAAATATTGTTGGGTTGGCAAAGACCACAATCTAGTTGTCCATTTAGATTAAACATCTAGGATGTCTTCCTTAATTGGACAAGTAATTATTTTGTAAACAAAGTAATCATTTCCTTCAATGTCACTATCATGTTTCATCAAAACACAAATATCTTTTTTCCATACAATTTGTACTAACTTCCAAGGTTATACACATCACTACCAACATGTATACTATCTTCATATAACTTTACTAGTTATAATATGATGTCAGAACAAGTTATAAACAAAACAATACACTGTTGTATACCAAATTCTATACTTAAAAAATGTTCTCGTTACCAAACACTAAATATCTTTATTTCCAAGGTTTCCTATGAGCATGTACATAATGTGTTGCATAAATGAAAAAAAATACATATATCTATTAGCCAATTATTAACAAACTCCTTGTTTGGCATTGATTGTAAAAAAATAGGGAAAATTGGCTAAGTGACAAAAACTTAATACAACAAAATAATCAACACATTACATTACATCTATTACAATTTGTCCAACTTTACATATTCTCCCCCTTACAATATGTTTCACATTATGTACTTACAATATTCTCCCCTTTTGACAATTCAAGTACTTTCCAATTTTTCTGCAACCACAAGTAGTTTCCATTTTTTCTACAATTACTCCCCCTTTGACATCAATGACAAAGGTCAAGGTGTTAGAAACTATCAAAGGCTATCCAATAATGTTTTCCTTCCCTAAACTAATGTGATCTTCATACGATAATCAAAGTTTTCCTTTAGACTATTCATATCTTTGGTTCATGTTTCCTTGGTGGATTCAGCTGAGGTGAGAATTGCACATAAAGCATATCATGCAATCTCCACTATATTCAAATCTAAATAAATTTTTTTTGAATATGTGTCCTTGGCCTTGACACATTCTTCCAACTATTTCTCAATAAAAGACACTTTTAGAGCAATGGAATCTCTAAAATTTGACTCTTCAAAATTTTTTCTCTTTGGAGTTCTAGTTTCCTAATATCATTGTGAATACTAGCAAATTGTTCTTCAAAATAATAAATCTTATAAGATGGATGCTATATCTAGTTGGATGGAGCCTCTAGCTCACTCATCTTTCCTTCTATTTGACTATTAATGTCCTTAGTATATTTGTATTATAAAGTGCACTTAATATACAATGTTTTCCCATCCTGTTGTCATTTCTAAAGTTCTTTGATACAAGTATCAAGATTAACAAAATCATTCTTAATGTTATGATAGATGGTGCTAAACAAGTTAGCATAATGTTAAATCTATGCCTTTGCTTTTGCAACATTTAACAAGTTAGTAAACTCTTCATCAAATGATTTTAGCGATGATTGTGCCTTCTATTTAGGATTTGATTTAGAGTACTACACTACTAGAGTATTGTATTGTCTATTAAAAACCTCCACCAAGGTTTCCTTCAGGCTCTTTACTATCCTATTTTTTTTAATAAGTTTAGATAGGGATGAGTTCAAATATATTTGATCACCATCATCAAAAGCTAGGTTGGCTAGAGAGAGCAGAGTAGATGAATTAGATGGCTTATAATCATCCTCCCTTTGGTTCTTAGTTGTTTCTATTATTCTGCTCTTCTCATCCTCAAGAAATTTTTTCTTCTTGTCCTCTTCAATTTTCTTATTCTCTTCTTCAAGTAATGATGCAGGAGCATCCAGTGGTGTAAGGGAAATCTTGTGTCACCCAAAACAAAAAAAACCTAGACATAGTTTCTATTTCATGTGTTTTCATTTCTGGATACCCATTTGGGTCAAATAAAGGTTCTAATTCTCATAGTTCCACTATTAGTGTTCTGGGTTAGAGTTTTTAAGCACCTTGGAATTTGTGAAAATGCCTTAAAAAGGGGATTACCTAATTGAGCCATAATTATGGTGAGTTAGAAGGTGTAAATTGGAGGGATGATTATAATTATAATTTAGAACACTTCAAAAAAAGAATTAGGTCAAAAGGTTCCACGGTTAGAAAGTTATTGCAATTTTTAGTTTATGAAGACCTCTTAAGAATGCTTCAAAGTTAGGTTTGAGGCACTAAATGACCTTGTATTGGCCCAAAAAATGGGTTACAAGAAAATCTTGTCTATTCCTATAGAGAACTCTAAGAGCTTTCTAAAAATGTAAATGGTTCATCAATCAGAGCTACGGTTCAAAAGTTATGCCTCCTGAAAGTTCGGCTACAGTTTTATGCTGACTTCTAACATGACTTCTAGAGCCTTCTATTTTGGGAGTGGATTCCAAATAGAACTTTCTAAAATGTATTCCTAATCCTTATTCCTTTGGGGTCTATTTAAGAACATTTCTGGCATTGTAAAAAGGCAGTTCGGAGTGGAGTTTTAGAGAAGGTACTGGAAGAAGAAATTATCTCCAGATTTATATTATTGTAAGCCCATAGGGCATGTTTTGGAGTTTGTTTTCCTTGTACTGAGTGTATTAGCATATTTTCATAGTTAATAAAGTTTCCCTTTCCTATTGTGTCCATTATGGTATTGGGTTGTGACCCCATCAAGTGGTATCAGAGTAGGTTTTCTTAAGTGTGTAGATAGAGTGCTGACTGTGAGGTAGTTTGCACCGAGATTGTATGGTTGTGGGTTTGAGTTAAAAAGAAGCCTCCATGAAGAGAGTGTGGTGGAAGGGCCAGATCTATTAATCTTGAGGAGATTAGAGCCCTCCAAAGGAAGGTTCAATCATTGCAGGAGGAGCTCTGTAGAGGAACAAATGTTGCCATAGGCGACAAAAGTGAGGATGACAATGAAGAAGAAGAAATTGGATAGGAAGGGGAAGGTGAAGGGGAAATTCTGAATCAGGCAGAGGAGAGTCTTTTTAGGGCCATTATTAATTTTGGAAAAAGACCTACAATTGATGTGAGTGTATTTTCAGGAAATTTGAAATCAAACGAGTTGATCAATTGGATCAATGAATAGGAGGAGTACTTTGAGTATGAGGATATTAGGGACCTAGATAGGGTTAAGTTTGCAAAGGCCAAACTAAAAGGCCAGCCAAAATTTGGTGGTAAGAGGTTCAACTAGAAATAAATAGAAGAGGAAAGGAAAAGATCACAAGGTATGATCACATGGTGGATAAACTTAAGAAGTAGTTCATTCTTGTTGACTACAAGCTTGATTTGTTTAAGAAGATGCATGGGTCAAAGCAAGCAAAAAAATCAATCTACGAATATACAAAGGATTTTTACCAACTGTCGATTAGGGAAGGGCATGTAGAAACAAATAAGGAGATAGTTGCTCGTTATCTCAGTGGGTTGCGACCTAGCATCTAGGAGGAATTAAGTCTAGTAAGAATGACCAACATTGAAGAGGTGTACCAGTTTTCCCTATGAGTTGAAGTCAAGCTAAATAAAAGGTTTGAAGGGACACAAAGAGGGCATAGTCAAGGAGGAAGGGGCAGTGGTAGGTCATTTGGAGGCTGAAATGAGAACCAAAAGAAAAATGAAGATGTGGGTACTAGCAGAAACTAGAGCAATGAGGGTTTCAACCACTCCCATGATAAAAACTTTGGAGATAAAAGAGGAAGAGGTAGAGGATGTGGACAAGGTTTAGGAAGAGTAGGCTTCTATGGTACCTATTTCCATTGCAATGAAGAAGGTCATCATGCCTTTGAATGCCCTCAACAACAAGGAAGGATAGATAGGAGAGTTGATGGTCAAGCTAGGCTTGTTCATCATGTAGATGAGGATGCACATTCATCACATTTAGAGGATTGAAAAAGAGGAGATACCTTAGTAAATGAAAGGGTCCTACTAAGTGGTGAGACTAAACTAGGACAAAGGAGGAGACTATTTCATATGAGGTGCAACTGTGAGGATAAATATTGTGATGTGATCATTGATGGTGGTAGCACTAACAACTTGGTGTCAAAGGAGATGGTCTCTAAGTTGAAGCTCAAGAGGGAGAAACACCCCTAGCCCTATCAAATTTCTTGGGTGAACGATGATCATAAGGTCTTGGTAAGTGAACAATGTTTACTGAAGTTCAAAATTGGGAGTTACCATGATGAAGTTCTTTGTGATATTACTCCAATGGATGTTTTCCCTTTATTGTTGTGAAGATTATGGTAGTTTGATAGGCATGTAGTACATGATGGTCATGTAAAAAAATACTCTCTAACAAAGGATGGAGTTCACCACAAACTGAAGCCCATGGTAAAGGAAGGCAAAAAGGTATGTAGTAGTATTAGGATCTATCATGTTGATGGAAGAAAATTTTTAGATGGCTTGAAACATTAGTGTATGTGTTATGCTTTGATTCTGAGAAAAGATAAGGAAGGTAGTAGTGAAATACCACTTGAAGTTTTAGATTTATTAAGTGAGTTTGGAGATATCATCTCTAATAATGTTCCAAAAGGATTACCACCAATAAGGCAAATAAGTCACCAGATAGATTTAATCCTTGGAGCTAGTTTTCCTAACAAGGCTACTCATAGGATGATTCCTACTGAAACTGAGGAGCTAAATAGATAGGTGCAGGAAATATTGAGGAAGGGTTTGATTCGAGAGAGCTTGAGTCCATGTGCAGTTCCTATAGTACTTGCACCAAAGAAGGATGGAAAGTGGAGAATGTGTACAGACTCTCGAGCTATAAATAGGATAACCATCAAGTATCGATTTCCTTTGCCAAGAATAGATTATCTTATGGACTGCTTGAGTGGAGCTCAGTACTTTACAAAGATATATCTCAAGAGTGGCTATCACCAAATACAAATACAAGAAGGAGATGAGTGGAAAACTTCCTTCAAGTCCAAAGATGGTCTCTATAAGTGGTTAGTCATGCCCTTTGGATTGATGAACGCCCCAAGCACCTTCATGCAGCTTATTAATGAGGTACTTAAGAAGTTCTTTGGAAAATTTGTTATTGTCTATTTGGATGAGATTTTAACTTTCAACAATACTTTGCAAGAACATTTATTACATATTCATAGTGTTTGAAAGTTTGAGGGAAGAGAAACTATTGATTAATCTAAGGAAGTGTAGCTATGCTAAAAAAGAGTTAGTCTACTTGGGGTTTGTTGTATCACCTGAAGGTCTCAAAATAGATCCAGAGAAGGTAAAAACCATCTTGAAATGGCCTACTCCAAGGTCTTCTACTAAGGTGAGATCATTTCATGGTCTGGTTAGTTTTTATAGAAAGTTCATTAACAATTTTAGTGGCATATGTGCACCCCTAACTGCCACAATAACGAGGGATATAAAAGAGTTCAAATGGACTACGACAGCTATGAGAAGTTTTGAATTACTGAAGAAGAAGGTGACAAAACAACCTATGTTGGCACTTCCTAATTTTATTAAGGTGTTCCAGGTGAATTGTGATGCTAGTGGCAATACTATTGGGGCTATATTGAGCCAAGAAGGTAAGCGTATTGCATACTTTATTGAAAAATTGAATGATGTGAAGAAGAAGTATTCTATTTATGATCAAGAGTTCTATGCAATAGTTCATGCCTCAAAGAAATGTAGGCATTATTTATTGCTAAAGGAGTTTTTTTTTTATATTGATCACCATGCATTACAGTGCCTAAATAGCCAAGGTAAATTGAACCAAAGGCATATGAAGTGGGTAGAGTTCTTGCAGAGCTATACATTTTTGTTGAAGCATAGAAGTGGAAAGTCTAATAGGGTTGCAGATGCATTGAGTAGAAGGCAGTTGTTGCTTACAGTAATACAGGTTGAAGTTAAACTCAAGAATATGTACCCTAAGGATCCTGATTTTGCTGAAGCATGGAAAGCTTTTAAAGAACTTGTTGTTGTAGATAGAACAAAGTGGCTAGACTAATTGATTCAGGATGGAATGTTGTTCAAGGGTAGTCAATTGTGCATTCCAAGGAGTACAATGAGGGAAAATTTGATTAAAGAGAAACATAGTCGAGGGATGGTAGGACATTTTGGTCAAGATAAGACCATTTCCATTCTTAGAGAACATTATTTTTGGCCTGTCATAGGATGTGAAGAAGTTTGTTTAGAGTTGTCAGGTTTGTCAAGCGACCAAGGGATTTAGTCAGAATACTAGACTATATCAGCCATTGTTTATTCCATCAAAGCCATGGGAGGAAATAATTATGGATTTTGTTCTTGGATTTTCGAGGACACAAAGGGGTAATGACTCAGTATTTTTGTTGGTTGATAGGTTCTCCAAAATGGCACATTTCATTCCATGCCACAAAACTCATTATATTGTCCATATTGCAGACTTGTTTTTGAGAGAGGTAGTAAGACTGCATGGTCTCCCAAGGAGTATAGTTTCTGATAGAGATACTAAATTTGTGGGGTATTTTTGGAGAACATTGTGGAAGAAGTTGAGAACAGACTTGAAGTTTAGTTCTACACATCACTCATAGACAGATAGATAGATAGAAGTGGTAAATAGAAGTCTAGGCAATTTGCTGAGATGTTTAGTTGGGGATAAGCCGAAGGGATGGGATTTGATTATACCACAAGTAGAATTTGCTTACAATAACTCAATAAATAGAAGTATTGGTAGATCACCATTTCAAATTATATATGGAAGTAGCCAAGGACTACACTAGAGTTGAGTAAGATAGAGCAAGGGGAGAGGATAAGTTGTGAAGCAAAAAAATTTGTTGAACATATCAAGCAGCTACATAAGGAGGTCCAGGCACACATTACCAAGATGAATCAATAGTATAAAGCTAGGGATGATCAAAGGAGAAGACATAAGAAGTTCCAAGTAGGGAATCTAGTCATGGTACACTTGAGAAAGAAAAGATTTCCAATAGGTACTTACAACAAGCTAAAGATGAAGAAATTTGGCCCCTGCAAAATTCTAAAGAAACATGAGTCGGGAAATGCATATTAGGTGGAGTTGCCAAATGGAATTCACATTCCTCCTATCTTCAACATTGTAGACTTAATAGAGTATCATGATGACGGTGCAGATGAGGGGTTGACACTAGAGCCATGTCCAATTCCTATTTCTAAGAAGGAGGAGATAGAAGAGATTCTGGATAGTTGTGTAGGGAGGAGTAATAGAAATAGGAAGTATCAAGAGTGCCTGGTTAAGTGGAAAGGATGGTTGATAGAGGACACAACTTGGATATTAGTAGTAGAGATTTCCCATTTGGGTTTTCCTCTACCATTCATAAAGTGATAGGGTCACTTTTCAATCTACCCTACCTGTCTGATGTAGGAGCATCTAGTGGTGTAAGGGCAATCTTGTGTCACCCAAAAAAAAAAAAAAACCTAGACATAGTTTCTATTTCATGTGTTTTCATTTTTGGATACCCATTTGGGTCAACTAAAAGTTCCAACTCTCACAGTTCCACTATTAGTGTTCTAGGTTAGAGTTTTTAAGCACCTTGGAATTAGTGAAAATGCCTTAAAAAGTGGATTAGGTAATTGATCCATAATTATGGTGAGTTAGAAGGTGTAAATTGGAGGGATGATTATAATTGTAAATTAGAACACTCAAGAAAAAGAATCAGGTCAAAAGGTTCCACGGTTAGAAAGTTATTGTAGTTTCTCAATTTCTGGAGACCTCCTAAGAATGCTTCAAAGTCAAGTTTGAGGCACTAAATGGCCTTGTATGTGCCCAAAAAATGGTGACTAGCTAGGCTAGTTTGTACAACTGTAGAGAAATCTAAGAGCTTTCTGAGAATGTAAACAATTCGTCAATTGGAGCTATGGTTCAAAAGTTATGCCTCCTAGAAGTTCAACTACCATTTCTAGATTCTTCTAATTTTGCGCCAACTTCTAACGCAACTTTTGGAGCCTTCTGTTTTGGCGGTGGATGCCAACTAGCACTTTCTAGAATGTATTCCTAATCCTTATTGTTTTGGGGTCTATTTAAAAAGATTTCTGGCATTATAAAAGGTAGTTTGGAGTGGAGTTCGAGAGAAGGTACTGGAAGAAGATATTATCTCCAAGTTTATACTATTGTAAGCCTGTAGGGCATATTTTGGAGACTATTTTCTTTTTAATGAGTGTATTAGCATATTTTCATAGTTAATAAAGTTTCCCTTTCTTGTTGTGTCCATTCTGGTCTTGGGTTGTGACCCCGTCAAGTAACTTCTTCTCCTCTTCAATTTGCCTCAATTTCTATTCAATACCCTTGGTATTAGCTTCATTTTGTTTGGAATATTCAAATGGATTGGTATCATTAATGTTAATGGTAACATTGCTTTGATTAATTTGCATAGTGTCATGCTTAATGACACTTTCAAGGTTCTAGGTGTTGGAGGAGATGCTACTTTTGATTTTGTCAACATCTGACTGATTGCTACCATAGTCTCACTTCTTAGTTTATCTTTTTCACCTACCATAAATAGAAATGATCTTACTTTATTTCTCAAATATGGTGTGAGATTATTCAATAACCTTTTAATCTCTTGTTCTTCATCAACCTTGCAAATAGTTCTAAGCATAGACTTTTGAAGTTTTAGATCTTCTTCTCTCGCTAGAGCCTTCTTCTCTCTGAGTATTTCATAGACTTTCTAGTTCACTATGCCCTCAATATCTTTCAATTTCATATTGTTTTCTATAATATATCTCATAGTGGGGATATCAACCTAGTCCTTCTCAAAACTACTATAAAAATCATAGAATTTATTCATTTGAAAAAAGTTGCCTTCATTAGCAATAGCTATGTTAATCTTGTTTATCTTTAGCTTCCAAGGTTGTAGAGCTTTTCCTACTGATTGCTTTGACAATGTCACTTTCTTTTCTTTTTTATCCTCTTATTCTTCTTCCTCTTCATCACTAGACTCAACAATTATCAACAATGTTTTCTGTAACTTTCATAGTCTAGTGGTTTTTTTCTTGACCCTTTTTGTCTTAGTGGTCATTGCTTCTACTAATCTTTTAGATTTTCTCTTCAGATCACTAGGCTGCACATCTGACACTGTTGTATATAGAACGCTTTGATCTAAAGATGTTTTTGTAACTGATACTAAAAATGGTTGTATATTTAGTATTCCTTGCTTCATAGTTTTCCTTATAGCTTGTGACTCAATCTTAGTTATTCTAGCCTTAGACAAAGATTTTTTCACATAATAGATTCTATCATTTTGTGTGATGCCTTCTCCAAAGCTGCTTGATGAGCTAACTAGGTAATCTCATCATAGTTTCCAAATTTGTATTCTAATTTATCTTACTTTAATTTCAATATTAAATCAATACACCTTATTGATAAATCACCATTTAATTCATGACCCAAGGGATCAAGAAATGTTTCTTCAGATTCCACTACTTTAATATAGGTAAAATAAATATCAACCATAACATAGATGTCTTCCTTAAATCTATCTACAACTGTAAGTGCAATTCTAAAAATCTAGTTCATTTCATTCTAAAATTCTCTTATTACCAAATAACCACTATCCAATATCTTATCTATAGGATTCCTTCTACATACTTCTATAATATTTGACATTGTTCATCTTTCACTGGGAATTATGTTTGTGACTGATAAATAAGGAAATCTTTTAAGTACATGAAAGAATATGTGATTTATGTCTACACTAATCTAATATTCTAGAAATACTAATTCAATCAAAGCATTTACACATTAAACTAACATAACATATATTAGAGACAAAGAAAAGAAAAACTCAAATGAGAATGTGAGCCATGGATAGACTCTCTCAATGAGATTGTTCTCTTGTTTTTGGGATGTGTCTATTTATGGATTGGGGATTTATGCTCAAGTGCTCAAAATGGCTTCAATGGAGATGGGTAATAACAAATTGGTAGCTTTGTGAGCTCTCAATTTGGCATTATAAGGGTATGGGTATGGATTTTGGCTCTCAAAAAGGCATGATAACTTTAGCTCAAGGATTGTGATGAAATGGCTTGGGAGGGGATTCAATTTATAGGCTAAGGGATTGAGGGATGGAGGGCTAAGATGCAAGGAGAGATGAAGGCTTAAGGAGGGCTAGGATGCACTCAAAGGAGAGCACATGGATTGTGCTTGTTTAGCACCAATGGGAAGGTGACACTTTTTACAAGGAGGATGAGTGTGAGGGGGTAGGGTAAAGGGTTTGTTAAAGGTATGATGAGTGGGGTTGAGTATGTAAGAGAGATGTAAGAGGAATGAGTGTGGAAGAGGGAAGAGTGTGGAAGATGGATGTAAGAGTCATGAGTGGGCTTGTAAGAGTCTTTTATGGTTTGGTGGTTGGGATTTTTGAGGGGAGACTTTGGTTTTGTTTAGGAAAGTCTTAAACTTGCTTAGGGAATGTGACAACATTAGGGGGTGGATTAGGCTTTGGTTTAGGATTAGATTAGGGATGTTAGAGATGTGCAAGTGGATGGCATTAATGAGGGTGGGTGATTTAGTGGATAATCTAGGTTAGTATGGGTGGATTGGGTGGATTAGGCTAAATGGAGGATTAGGGATAGGTTAGGGGTTTTTAGATTTTGAGGATTTTATTTATCAAATAGATTTATTTAATAAATGGGGATTTTTGAAATTAGATAGAAGAATAAGATTTAATTGATAAATGATAGGTTATTTGATTTATCAATTAGGACTATAGATGATTAATTAAATTAATTAGCTAGGGATGGCAAAGGATTAATTAAATAATAATTTAATTAATGATGCCTTTAGAGATAACTAAATAGGATTACCAAAGTGGTGTAATCAAATTTAGGTGTCTACAATTTATTAGTCAGTAAAATCTAAACACACCATTATTTGTCCTCTTGATCTTTTCTAGGTTCTCTAAGAGTCACATTATTAGAATTTCACTAACATTACTTGTTCTTTCTCTACACATATCTTATAAGCTACATAGATGAATCCAGCTGATAGCTAATCAATCTTTGAGCTTGCACACATAGAATAGGCAATGATTCTACTAAAAAATATTACATCTTCTTACTTGATGGTGTTGATCGCCATGGCCTTTCCATTATACACTGCTTTATTATAGCTCTCAACTTTCTTCTTGACCATTTTCTCACCTATAGATACACTACCTTGTTTACTAAGACTAGTTACCTCATAAATAGGGCCAACAAAAATATAATTTACATTGTCTTACATCCATAGTTTTCCATCATTCATATTATTTGTGTCCATTCATTAGTGTCTAACTCATGGTAGAAATGATATTTGAATAGGTCTAGTTCCTTTAAATGTTCAAATCTAGGCTTCATAGTCATGTTGTGATTGAAAACTAATTCCATATCCTTGTTCATGTATTCACTATTAATTGACTCAAACTTACTATTCAGATATATTCCTACATTTTCAAGATATACTACATTGTTTAGAGTGATAGATAATGTTGTGTTAGGGTTTTCTTTAGTAGGTTTGACAAAGACAACCTTCAACTTAGGTCTATCCTCATTCTCATCATTATGCACTACTGACATATCCATGATTCTACCACATATGAACTTTTGCCAAACAAATTTGTGGAAAAATGATAAAATACCTTTTTCTAAAAATAGGGTTTTCTTTGAAATCACTTTAACAAGTCTCTTCTAAGTGCTCTTTAATTCATATGTATTCACAATGAAGTGAAAATCAATTTTGTACTCCATTTATTCCATCAACTTGAACTTGCATTAATTATATACTTTGTAAATATGAGAAAGATGTCAATTATATTCTGTTATCAAATAACTACTCAAGATCATTTGTCTAATCTTCAAATGCCACCCAAGGTTTTCCATAGCTATTTTTCATCATGACAAAACCCTAAGAGACTTCTCTCCATGAAATTCTCTTTAAAATCATACTTTTCATCTTCTATTATAGAATTAACCTATTTTTTGTAATGCTAGTAACTTTGAATCCCTTTATAACTTGATTAGATAAGCTCCAAATTACAAGTGAGCTTAGGTGCCATCTAAACATAATTGGACACACCTTTTCCCAACATCACTTCCTCTAATTTGATCTCTAGATGATGTTCTCAAATTATGATGATGTGAACAAGCTTAATTAAATTTAGTTGAATCAAATTCAACAGCTAACTTAGATCTTCTTGTCTCATCATCATCTAGCTTTTCTTTTGAGATATCTACTCCTTTCAAAAATGCCTCATTAAGTTCTTCTTGAAGTTCACTAACAATGTTTTTGTGTTCCTCATTGTCTCTGTTAGTTTTAGAGTTCCTTTTATGGTTCCTTCTCTAATTTTTGGTATTTCTTCCATCATTCCTTCTATTTCTCAAGTTTCTTCCATTGTTCCTTCTATCTGCAAAGTTTCTGTCATTTCTATAGTACTTTTTTGTATGTCCAAAGTTGTTGCATAATTGACATACTGGTGCTTAGCATCTAGGATTCTGTTGATCATCACGTGCATGACAATTCCAAGCAATGTGTTCTATGTTATAACACACGATCTATCTTCTATCTTCATAAGGTATTCCTTCACTTGTGATTGGGTCAAGCCAAATAACAGCATGGACACAACAGGAAGGGGGAAATTTTTGTTAAATATGTAAATATGCTAATACATTTAGTACAGAGAAAAAAGACTTCAAAACATGCCCTAAGGGCTCACAATAGTATAAATCTGGAGACAATTTCTCTTTTTAGTACCTCCTTTCAAACTCCCTCTGAACTGCCTTTTACAATGCCAGAAATGTTCTTAAATAGACCCCAAAGGGTTAAGGATTAGGAATACATTCTAGAAAGTGCTAGTTGGCATCCACCAACCAAATAGAAGGCTCCAAAAGTCGCATTAGAAGTTGGCACAAAATTAAAAGAATCCAAAAATGTTAACCAAACTTCTGGGAGGCATAACTTTTGAACCGTAGCTCCGAGTGACAAACCGTTTACATTTTTGGAAAGCTCTTGAAGTGATCTATAGCCTTGTGGACCAACTTTTCTCGTCTCCCATTTTTGGCCCTATTTGAGGTCATTTAGTGCCCCTAACCTGACTTTGAATCATTCTTAGGATGTTTCCAGAAACCAAAAAATTGTGATAACTTTCAAACTGTGGGGCCTTTTGACCTGATTCTTTTTTTGGAATGCGCTAAATTACAATGAAATTCATCTAACCAATTTAAACCTTCTAGTTCACTAAAATGATGGCTCAATTACATACTCCTATTTTTTGTCATTTACACATATCCCAAGGTGATTAAAAAGTCTAACCTAGAACACTAATAGTGGAACTGTGAGAGTTGGAACCTTTATTTGACCCAAATGGGTATCCAAAAATGAAAACACATGAAATAGAAACTAAATCTAAGTACATTTTTTTGGGTGACACGGGATTGCCCTTATACCTCTAGATGCTCCTGCATCAACTTGATATTGTTTCATTAGATCTTCTTCTATCTACAGGATTAGTACTTCTAGACATTCTACTATTTCTTCTATAATTATCATACTTAGGTATCTTATGTAATCAAATTATGAAAATAAAATTCATTAACATGATTAAATGACTTATTAGTATAATCTCTTTTCATATGGCCTATTTCATTGCATAAAAAGAACTTACCTCTAAATTCATACCTAGTTTCCTTAGGAGATTCCACTTGCTTTGGTTCATCCAAAATTTCAGCTTTCTTGTTATGCTCAATTTCTTTGGATTTATTAGAAGATTGAATAGATTCAATCTTATCATCAGATTTGTCTTTTTCTTTTGGATCTGATCTAATCTTAGGTTTCTTCGTAGAAGTGCTAATTAGATTATTTAGACCAGTCTTATCATAAATAGGTCTCTGTATTGACATTGAATCATCAAGTTTTTCCCTGCTAGATTAAAGCTTCTTAAGCTATTGTTTGCACTAAGTTAATTCATCTTTCACAATAGTATTGTACTTATGAAGTTCTTCATGATCTTCTTTCAATGTTTCAAATTTATATGTTTTCTTTGCCAAACTTTCTCTCGGATCTACATTTTCGGTCTTCAAATCGAATTCAACTTTGCTAAGATCATTTCTCAAAGTCAACTTCAAATTCATAAACTTCAATTCATGCTTCAATATTTTATACTCTATCTGTAGCTTTGAATAATCATCATTACTAGTTCTAGATTCAATAGATTCAGGCTTGGATTTTACATGTCCAATTTCTTTCAATTGTTCAATGTACACTTTGGAATCTTCATAGATGTCCTTCAAATTATCTCTTTCTTTAGTAAGGAGATCAATTTGTTCAAGAGCTTCATCAAGGTTCTTCATCAGTTGTTCCATATTCGTAGGGATCTTACTCAAGCTGTTAAGCCTCTTTAATTTAACTGAGCTTCGATACAAATTGTTAGAAATAGGGATTACTGGGGGGTTAATTAATAATCTACAAATTTTAGTCAGTAATTGGATATTATTTCTTACTTTAAACCATCCATGACAAAGAAATAATGTAATGTTAAATAGTAATATTAAAAATGCACAAAGATAACTCATAACACCATATTTTGTTAACTAGGGAAACCTTGGCCAAGGGAAAAGCCTGGTGGGGTTGATACCCACTAGATAATAGACTGTTATATAAGTTCCTTGTTAGAGGATTGACCCTATTAGGAGTCAATGAGAAAATTTAGTATAAGGAGTCCATATTAGGAGAATTTGAATCCCTATTAGGAATTGTGGTACATTAAATACAAGATGATCCACTGCCCAAACATGCACTTCTCATTACAAGAAGAGCTCACTTCCCAAACAAGTAATTAGACTTCTAGAATATAGGTATTGTATCCTATTTGTTGAT
Organism: Cupressus sempervirens; assembly: GCA_028749045.1. NCBI lineage: Eukaryota > Viridiplantae > Streptophyta > Pinopsida > Cupressales > Cupressaceae > Cupressus > Cupressus sempervirens. The sequence goes on from CM053789.1 coordinate 156,882,508, forward strand.
TGATCTTTGATGTTCAACTTGATCTCAAATCACAAAATAGCTCATATAAAACTTCACATATATCACTTTCACAAAAATTCACATACAATCACAATAGCACTTGTAATCACACTTCTCATTGCAAGTTGTCCTGTGCATAAATACCATGCCTTTACAAAAATAGTTGTTGGCTTGGCTAAGACCACAATCCACTTTTCCAACTTAGAGAAAACATCTAGGATGTTGGCTCTAATTGGACAAGTAAATATTGTGTAAACAAAATAATCATTTCCTTCAATTCCACTATCCTATTTCATCAAAACATAAATATCTTTATTTCATATAGTTTGTACTAACTTCTAAGGTTATACATGTCATCACCAACATGTATACTATCTCCTTGAAACTTCACTAGTCATAATATGATGTCAGCAACAAGATATAAAAAAAGCAATACACTGTTGTATACCAAATTCTATACTTAGATAAAAATTTTGATTACCAAACACTAAGTACCTTTATTTTTGAGGTTTCCTTTGAGCATGTAATCATGTGTTTCCATAAATGACAATAATTACATATCTCTATTAGCCAATTGTCAACAAGATTACTATACTACTCAATTGATCATATTCTAATGATGATGCCATTTTGAGATGACAATATGTTTTATGATGATATCTAGTTATCTAATATTTGGACATATCTCTAATTTAGTTATGTGTTGGATTTAATACTATGGTGAATTACACCATTCTTGTTTTTCTATGCTTTATGTTGACATGAATGATGTAAATGTATTATTTTAGTATATTTGAATAAATGGCTAAATTGAGTATTTAATGCATTTATTGCTCCAGCTATCTTATTATATGCAATTGAACTTGATCATGTGCTTTAGTGTTCAGGATTCATATTCCTAGTAGTGGCACAATGGAGTTACTAATTTAGTTGTTCATATTTACCAATATCATTCCTATATGACCAATGTATCCTTATCTAATTCTTTAAATTAAAATTTTTGGTGATTATTAAATTCAAACTCATTTTCATTATGTGATTAAACCTATGAATGTGTCTAATCATTTACTGGTTCACATTGTCACAAAATTTGTTAAGGAAATTTTTGTGATTTTAATGAATTTAATTTCGGGTAGCTTTTCCATAGGTGAGTTCAAATTACTTGGAATAGCTTATTTTTGTTTGAGTTTATTCAAGATTCTAGTTATTTTCCCTAATCAATTATTCACTCAAAATGTGAATAATTATCCAAAGTGGAAATTAATTCCTCACTTCTCACTTTTGCAAAATTAGAAATTTAAGAGCTTTTTCCAAAATTCTCTTCTAGAGAATCAATTTTCTATTCATTATGAGAGCTATAGTTGTGGAATATTCACAAGATCAATTTTTCTAGATCTAGCTTGGGGAGACCTTATTTTGCTATAATTTTTGACAACTTCTATAGGATAATTATTTTATCTAGTTGATTCTCACTTCTACCCCTTTTGCTATTAGGTAGGGCTCTCTCATTTTTGTGTTTTAGCTCCATTTTTTGTTATGTTTCTAGTAGTTGTTTGTTAGGAGGATAAGAACTAGTATTCCCTTCTATTCCTATTTGCTACTTCTACCCATTTGGTTGGGTCTGAACATTTTCCTAGTCTCTATGATGAGGGTTTGGGATTTTGCACCCAAATGCTGGTTGTATTTTCATGCAGTGTTCGCACCTAAATTTCATTTGATTTTTGAGGCTTTTGTGCCCAAATACCAAATAGTTATTTATTTAGAAGTTTTTGAGTTTTGGGGTTTTTACCTTGATTTGTGTGCCACACAGTTTTCTTAGATTTTCTTGGCATGATGTTGGTTGTGGACCTAGATCATTCTCAGGATAGTAGGTAGACCATTGTTGCACTTTTATGTTGCATTAGGATGAGTGTCTCATCTATTCTCCTAAGAAATTATTCAGTCAAGTATTTTATTGCTTGTGTTCTCATCCAACCCTTGTGTTTTGATATCATGATAGTGGTATGCCCACTCATGAGCACATCTACATTTATTTATCAACTGACTTATGAGGTCTAAACTCTTTGTGGTAATATGGTTGAGTTATATCTTTAAGGTTGGGTTGGGAATATGCATCCCTATAGGAACTCATCTTTGGATGAGTATGGGTAGGGTAGGGTAGCTTCATGGAGGAGCTTTTATCACATCCTTGGTGACTATGCATAGGTTGACAAGTAGAAGGCTTAATTAAGTGATAACTAAATAAAATATTAGGTGGTAATAATACTTAATAAAATGTGTCAACACTCGATTAAGTTTGAGGAAAAAGTGTGTGAACCTTCTATTGCTAAGTTGATTCCGCACCATGCTATCTTAGGCTACTTGATGCCAAACTATTTAACCTCTAGGAAAGTCTCTACATAATAACCCATTGAGTGTTTGACTGGGACTTGTAGTACTTACATTGTCCAATGATCTTGGTTTCAGTCATCACTATTGCCTAGTGTGAGTGTTAGCTATGGATATATGTTTTATGTGTGTTTGTGGTTGGATCATTATCTCCATCACCACAATGGGAGTGGACCTATAGGTTTCACATCCTTGGGAGCCATAGCTACCTATACCACTATTGGGGACTAGTGTATAGAGACAATCTATTGTTCCAATGCGGCTAGTGCTTGATGTTCACTTGGTATTTTGTTTTATCTAGAGTATGTTTCCATGTGATTTATGCTTTCATTGGAATGCTTGAATATTATGTTTAGATGATGTTAGTTGTTTTACACATCCTTTATTATAAAATTTAGCATATGATTAGATGATATGATTTTCTTAGTTGGAGAATCTATTGCTTATTTTTTTAGTATGTTATATTTGTTGAAATAATTGATTGATTATGTATTGTATTTGATGTTACACAAAATGTCATATCATTATCAACTAGTATATACCAAGCTCACTCAAGTAGTGAAGACAATTTTCTATGGCTACTGAGCATTTTAAAGTTTGTTTAGTTCAGAAGGTAGTGTCTACCAAGTTCCCTCAGGCACCAAAGGAAAGTTTGCAAAAGATGAGTATTAACCAAGATGGCTTGGTTAATGAAGGAAATGTTGGATGGAACCAGTGTTAACCGAGCTCACTTGGTTAGAAAAGGAACTTTGTGAATATGAAATGTTAACTAAGTTAGCTTAGTTAACAAAGGAAAATCATTTTTGAGTTAGTGTCTATCAAGTGGGGTTGGCTAACAAAGAATTTTCTTATTTTGGCATATTGAGTTCAATTGATTTTTTTGCTGGTTCTAACTGACTAAGAAGATGCATATTAATTATTCTAAGTTGTATTTGAGTTGACTTGATAATATGAAAGATATAAATATAAGGTTAACTTCAGGATTATAAGTATGGAAGTATGTGAATGAATTGAAGATTTGATGATGGAAAGAGGAAGCAACTAAGAAGGATAAATAAAATATTCTTGTGGAGTTGAAAAGATATATTTGACTAGGAAGGATCAAGTACAAAAGCTAAAATTGAGATCTGTAATTAGAAATTTAGTTGCAACATAAATCAGGTCATGTCATTGTTACTCTCTAACCATTGTAGCAGTGATCTAAATCTCTTAACAAAGTTGGCTTGACAACTATTTGAAAATCCTTTAACAAGGTGACAGTTCTATTGAATTATCTAAAGACATCTAACAAGGCCACTCCTAGCAGGGTTATTAAATCTTCTAATAGAGTCACATCTTATACTATTTTTTGTAACCTTTAACAAGGTTGGTTTGTGATAGGGCTCACTTTAGAAGAGTGAAAAATATTAACTAGTTACAATTGGTTGTTTTCCCAAATTGAATTTCTATGTTAAATCTTGGTGTCAAATGTGTTAATGCTATTTTTGTTTATGTGTTTTCAACTAATTTAAAGTAATGGTAATAACATGTAACATCTAAATTTTTCATATTCAACATTTATTGAGTTACAACATTTTATGTGTGTTTGTTGAGCATCAACAATGTTTAGTTTTCAAAGTTTATTTTTGTAGTAACATCTAAGGGATATGGGATTTACTTTATTGGAAACTAAATCACCCCTCCCCTTGTAGTTACTTCTCTTATATTTCCAATAATTGGTATCAAAGCTCTTGATGCTTGCAGAGAAGGTTTCAAGGACCTAAGCTAAAGATATAGATGTCTTATAGAAGAGAGATTCCTAAGTTGAATAGACACAATTTTGCACCATGGCAAGGACTTATGAGGGTACATCTAGCAACTATCAATGATTCAAGTTTTAAATATATTGATGTTGAATAGAAGACTCCTACTGGAACTTTATTAATTGAAGATATTACAGAAAAGAAGAGTCATAATATCATGCTGATTGATATTGCATCTACTCTTAGTTATGTTGAATTTGATCAAGTAAAAGACTACAAAATAGCTCATGAAATGTAGACCAAACTAAAAGACATTTATGGAGGAGACAACAATGTAAGAAGAGACAAAGAAAAAATTCTTAGAGGTCATTTTGATCAGATGAAAATGAGAGAAGATGAAAACATTGCTAAAAATGTGGAAAGAATCAAAGCAAGTGTGAGCACAATCAAAGCATCTAGAGGAGACATTGATGAAAAAATAATTGTAATCAAGGTCCTTAGAACCCTTCTTCCTATTTATGGAATTAGAGTGTTTATTATTCAAGAGACAAGATGTGATCAAAATAATAAAATAACTTTGGATGCTCTAGTTGGAAGATTGACAGTTGCTGAGTTAGATAACTATGATAAATTTGGTCTTAGTTGCAAAGGTATTGAATCTGCATTTGAAGCCAAACTCTCACTCAAGAAAAAGAGTAAGAAATCAAAGGCCAGTCAATCAAAAACTGAAGAAGAAGAAACAAATGAAAGTTCTAAAATTGGACCAATCCCCAACCCATGATCATCTCACCGATAACGCTGATTTGCCCCCTAGCCCCATAGCGCCCACCTCCCCCCTAGAGATCCCCATTTTACCCCCAGAAGAGATGATTGAAATTATGGCTGAAAAGGGAGGGGAGGCCATTAGGAAAAATAAGAGAAGAGCTTGGCAAAATTTCAATATGGATAGTGTTAGTATGGGCATTGTTAGAGAACCTGCTAAAACCTAGGTGTTGGGGGACCTCAACAGTAGCACCCACTATGATGAGCTCCTTGACTTGACTCTTCTGGTTCTCTCTAACAATGCTCATGAAATGGGTTTCAACTTCCTCAAAAATGCAAAGAATAGCCTGATTAACAATTTCCACTCCATTAAGTGGCTTTTTTAGGAAATTGAGACTCTGAAGGACAGGTCCAACCAAACCAATAATAGGGGGGAAGTCAAGGATCATGAGGCCAGAGGTAGTAAAGACTAGGTGGGTAGCTAGGAAAAACATAGAAGCAAGGACCCCAGTGACAATCAAGAGGAAAAAATCTCCCAGCTCAAGCAGAAGGTCCAAAGGCTGGATTTTGTCCACCAGGTTGTGACTAAACAGATTGTGGATACCCTCCATACCTTGAATGAAAATATTGTTAATCTAGGGGACTATCTGACCAATGCTGGTCTTGTGGAGAATGTGAAGTAGAGTACAGAGAATAGAACCGACCAGGAGGATCCTCAGAAAGAGACTGGAATCCAAGAAAGCCATGGGGACCAGATGCATTTCCCCCCTACGACCCAGGAGGAGGAGGCCATCCAGAAGGAAAGCGATGCTATAGAAATCTTGCAGGCAATGGAGATGAAAGGACACTAATCTTCTCACCATGCTCTGTTCTTGGTCTTTGTTTCCCTAGATTTGGGCCTTTTTGTTTCTAGCCTTTTGAGGTTGTTTTTGTTTTTTCTGACTTTTATGCTTTAAGTCATTTAATGCTATAAAACTTTGGGTTTTAGGATCCCTGTAAAACCTGTTTTCTTAATAAATAAAAAAATGAAAGTTCTGATAGTGATCTTGAAGTTGTTGAATACCTACTAGAAAGAAAGTATTCCAAAGAAAGAGGAAAGTAGAAAGGTAAGGTTCCTCTAATTTGTTTTTCTTGTGAAGAAATTGGTCACATTGCTACTAGGTTTCCAAATAGAAAAAAAAAGAATAAGAAGAAAACAAAATGTAGAAAGGCAAGAAGGAATTCAAGAACTACAAAAACTACAAGGACAAAGGTAATAAATCTTGTTTTATGGCTAAAGATTCTAATAATAGTAAAGATGAAATGGTATAAATTGCTCTAAAAGATGAGTCTAGTGATGAAGGAGATAATATGGCACTTATATCTCATGTTAGCAAAATTGATACATGGATTATTGCCAGTGGTTGTTCACATCATATGACTAAAAAATAAATAAAGTTTGAAAACATGGAATATTGTAATGGTGTTAGTGTGAGATTTGGAAACAATGAACCTTGTTGTATAAAAGGATAAGGATGTATCTCGTTGATTAAAGAATTTGTATGTTATAATGCTTATTGGGTTGAAGGATTAAAGCATAATCTACTAAGTGTGGCATAGTTGAATAACATTGGATTTAAGGTAGAATTCATGGATGGAAAGGCCAAACTACTAGATGGAAAAGAAAATCTAGTTGGATCTAGAAAATAAACAAAAGGTAATCTATTCCATCTTGATATCAGTGTAAGTTCATGTTTTATTGCTCACGAAGAAGAAAGTTGGTTGTGGCACAAAATATTATGTCATGTAAACTTTGATAATCTGGTTAAGATAAGAAAAATCAAAAGAGTGAGCACCCCTTAGCACCAAAATAAGTTTTTCGCCAAAGGTAGGAGAGTTCAAATTTAAATTATAACCATTGGGATCTTTATCTTCCATCATGTTGACACTTTCTTCTACAACCTCAAGCATATTGACAATATTTTTTGCATTTGTATAAGTATAATTGATTGCAGCCCTACCATTCTTAGGTTGGGAAGCTTCCCCTTTCTCATACTTGGGCAAAGGCTCTTTGAATGCTATGTGATCAGCATTGGTATTTAGTCCATCTATTTTAAGTTTTCCATTCTCAATTAGATCTTGAACAATATGCTTGAATCTCCCACATTTTTCAATATTTGTCCAATGCCATTGTGAAGCTTGCAATAAGCCTTCTCATCCCACCACCATGGCTTAACTTTAGGTATGTAGAAATTTGCAGCATAATAAGGGTGCACAAGATCATGTGTAAGGAGCTTTGTGAATATCTCTTCATATGTCTCACCTAATTGTGTAAAGTTATGTTTCTCTCCTTTAGACCTTTCTTGATATCTTGGTTTGTTACTCTGTTGATTAGCACTAGCCAAATGAAGAACAACTTTTTCTTTAGGGTTTGAGGAATCCAAAACTCCATCATTGACCACTTGTTTGTTCTTATTCCAATTTATGTTCTTTCCTTTATCCTTGTTGTTTTTGTTATTATCACCATTATTGTTGTTGTTTCCATTTTTTGTCAAAATACTTTGCTCTTCAAAACATCCTCAATTCTAAATGTAGCTTCAATCATGGTATCAAAGGATTCAAAAACCATCTTCTTAACTTCATACTTCATCATAGGAACCATGTTACTAATAAGGATTTCAATCTTTTCTTTCTCAGGAATAGTCCTAGAATAATGAGAGCATTGTCATCTCCATCTTTGCAAGAAAGTAACAAAGGGTTCTCCTTGATTTTACTTTGTGTGACATAAGTCCAATAGTGAGATAGATCATGAAAGATTGTATGAAAAGTGTTGAACAAATCTTTGAATTAACTTAGGGAATGTCTTAATAGGAGGAGTTATATTGGTAAACCATTCCATGGCTTGAGCCTTAAGACTCCTTGGAAATAATCTCATAAGATATGAGTCCTCATGATGAAACTCAAAACTCATAGTATAGAACTGACACACATGATCATTTGGATCCCCATTTCCATCATATTTATCATATTGGGGGATCTCAACTTTTCTAGGAAAATCTTTCATGTCAACACTTTTATCAAAAGGATTTGGACAAATTGAATCAAATGAAAAAGAACTCTTGGGTGCCGATATTTGCTTCATTTTTTTCTTCAATCCATAAATTTCTTCTTTCATGGAAGGATCATGCTTTTGAATCTTTTTATCCACATCAAATTTGTAAGGGACCTTAGCACCCTTGTTGATTAAACGTTGAAAGCATGCATCTCTATTTTGGTCCATATATGCTTCCATACTTTGCTGAAAATGTGGATTTTGTGGTATAGCCATGAAATCATCAGAATTATATTCAAATTTGGAGCTACCACCTCCATATTGTGAACCATGATGAGCTTGTTGTGAAGGTTTTCTTGAAACTCTAGGAGATGTTGGTCTCCTATAATAATCATGTCTTGAAGCTTGCCTTCCTCTAGGATCAGGAGATTGTGAAGATGTTCTTGAATATCTCCCACTTTGTGGAGTCTTGGGAGGGGTAGATGGGGGAGAGTTGTTTCTACCACCAATGTCCACATTGTTGAATTGATTATCAAGTTGTGAAGTCTTGAAAAAGTGTTTTTCTTCTTGATGGGATTTTCTTTCCAACTCAATAATAACTCACCTTTCTTCCTCTAGGTGTTGAAATTGTTGTTCTTTCTTAGCTTTTTCTTCTAGAAGGGCTTTTCTTTCATGATCAATTGCTTTGAGCCTTTCACTTCCATAAACTAGAGGTGTCATGAGTGGTGTACATGGTCTTGATTGTCTAAACTGATTACCAAGGCTCACCAATTTGATCATCATGTTGGGCTTCCTCTTCTTGATAATCATTTGATCCTTATCCTCCAAACTCAGTATTAGTTAACACACTTAAATTTTAAACGCAACACTTAATGCTTGACTTATGTCATGATTTTTTTTTTGTGTGCTAACTATTATTGATTTTTGTTGAGTGTCCTTTTCTGATAAGTCTCTTCATGATGCATCGCTAGAGGACTTGGGGCATGGGACATGTTTTTATTTGTTTATTACTTGCAGGTGTGGTCTTGAAACTCTAGAGTTTCTCTTGTTGCCCCCTTGAAATGCTTAGGAGATTTAAAGCATCATCCTTGATTATTTTTGCACAACCGTTCTTATGGTCATCTTGGCATCTATGCCTTGATGCAAGCATGGTTTTGCTATATTAAATTGGGTAAGCTAACATTGAATTCATCTTGACCTTTATGTCTTTGATGCTTATGTTAGAATCTTTCCACATTCCAATCTGATATAAATTACATTCATATCTTCATAGTTGCACTTGTGACTAGTGATGATTGTATGATTTTCGATGTCCGTTAATAATGGCCCAATGATGAAAATAAGTTCTTTTACATTCTTTAATGAATGATGAACACAAAAATCCTATGTTACAGTTGCTCTTTTGCAAGTAAACCTTTGCATTTTCATGTAGTTTGCATTATTAGACTTCATGTTAGTTTGCATTTTTAGGCTGCATTATGAGTTCGAGAGGGTTCTCCCTTCATCTTTATTGTGGACTTTTAATCAACAATGTTCACATTTTGATCTTCATTTCCTTATCTTCTTTCATGATATCAATCAAAATTTCTATCTTAAATAGTTGATTGATTTTGGGGCATTTTCTTTTCTTCTTTCCATATCTTCCAAACCTCTATCTTCCATTTTATTTTTCCCCACTTTTTTTCTTCTAAATCACCTTTGGGGCATAATATTGCATGCTTGATGATCTACCTTGGTTCTATGATTCTTATATCTTTCATCTTACATCAAGAACCTTATCTTTTGTTTGATTTGATCAAAATTAGCAATTTTCTATTTCTCCTCTATCTCATTTTGATTTCGATCACGAGGGGGCAGTAATTATCAAATTCAATCTTTGATTTAGTTTTATCAATAATATCCTTGACTTTTTCAAGTCAAAATTTATTTGTATTCTTTGTTTTGTTGTGTTCTTGATTCGACCACACATCTGGATTGTTTTGTGATCCCAAATCGACCTCACACTTCAATTTCTTTCTTTGACTACATGTGTTCCAAAATTGATCACACATTAGTCAAAGAGGGGCAAATGTATGCACCCTAAAATGGTCACCTAGACTATGGGTCCCCATTATTCAATTTATCAATTTATCAAATTTCTTGAATCAATGGTTTGCAATATTTTATTAAATCAATTCAAATAAATTTATTTGATCAAATTCAATTTGTTTTGTTTCTAAGGTTGATCATTTTATCCTAAGTCCTATTTAAATAAAAGAACTTGCTCTCTTTTAATTAAATAAAACAAGTCCCTGTTTAATTAAAAGAAAACCTCTCTTTTAATTTGATTAAATATTTACTATTTAATTAAAAGAACATGCTCTCTTTTAATTAAATAATTCATCTACATTTAATTAATTAAGAGAAAAACCCCTCTTTTAATTTGATTAAATATTTCCTATTTAATTAAAAGAACTTGCTTCCCTTTAATTAAATAAAATATCCTACTTAAATCTCTTTTTGATGAAAAAGGAGTTAAAACAAATTAAAAATTAAATAAATCTTTTATCTACACTTAATATGGGACTTATCTTCATCCTTTCTCTACTTTCTTCTCAACCACTCCACTTTTCTCATTGGTGGATCTTTAGTTCACATGGATCATTATTTCTCCACCCTTGATTAAATCTTTTTCCTCTCAATCTATATTTTCCAATCTTCTTTATAAGGGAGAGCCCTCTCCTCATTTTAGACACCCATTATTATGCTATTGTTATGTTGTAGGTTTGGAGAATAATTTTTGAAGGAGTTTTGAATCTTAACGCTTTTGTGGAGAACTTCTATCTTCTTGTCTCATTCTCTCTTGCATGCATGGCTTCCATCATGATCCATACTTTGATTTTCATGTTAGCTTAGATCTTGCTTTCATAGATTAGATCTACATTGTTGTTTCTTTTCATAAATTAGATTTCATTTCTTGCATTTTTTTGCATTGTTATCATTTAGATTAGTTTTTCATTTCCATTTGTATGCATATTAGATCATTGAATCTCTTGTTTTGTGGTGTACTTGCATGCGCACAAACTAGGTCAGACTGAGGGCCTCCATTACAAACCCCTGCACCCCATGAATAGGGAGCTATTAGTCGCCATTCAAGGCCTCATTTTTGAGAAATCTTGAATATAATGACTCATAGAAGTGTGCCCAAATTTTAGGCATACAATGTGGACCTATTGGAATAGAGAGTTATAGTGAGAAAAAAAAATCGATCTTTTTGTTGATAACCATTCTAGAATTTTGATCGTAATGTATCTAAAAGAAAGATTAGAAGCTTTTCAAAAATTCAAGTGGTATCTGCCAAGAGTAGAAAAAGAGACTAGAAAGAAGTTGATATTTTTGAGATTAGACAAAGGTGGTGAATTCATCTCCAATGAATTCAATGAATTCTGCATTGAAAGAGAAATTAAAAGACAAGTTTCAGCCCTCAGTACACCTCAGCAGAATGGTGTAGCTAAAAGAAGGAATAGATCCATCATGGATTGTGTAAGAACATTGATCATGTTTTAATAAAATACTGGAAGGAAGCTATCAACACTATGGTTCATACCTTGAATAGAGTATATTTGAAGAAAGACTCAAATCAAACTCCTTATGAACTATGGTATGGCTACAAATTGAAGTTAAGTTACATAAAAGTATTTGGTAGCAAATGTTATATCTTGAAAGAATCTAGAAAAGGAAAATCTGATGTAAAATGTGTTGAAGCCATATTTATAGGATGCTCCTATAGAAGTAGAGCATACAAATGTTTTAATTTGTCTACTCATAAAATCATAAAATGTGCACATGTGAGAATTGATGAGTTTGCAAAAAAGAGTGAAGAAGAAAGAAGCAAAGAGCCTAAGGATTATAGAAGATTTATTTACTATGAACTTGATACCCTAGAAAATCTATCTAGAGGAAAGGAGGCTTCAACTCTTGAGTCTTCAAAATTTCCAACAGTTATCGAGTTGTAGATAGTGCAACCTAAGTAACAATCTAAAGGACCCAATTCATAGTTAGAAGCTATTGAGCTAGTTCAAACCAAGTTTGATGGAGCCGAGTCATAGATAATGGTACTCAAGCTTGATACTAAAGTTCATGATGAAATTAGAAAAAATCATTCCATATCCAAAGAGCCTATTTTAGCAAATATGTCAAAAGGCATCATTCACTTGCTCAGATCATTGGAGACAAATATGATGGAACAATGACAAGAAGAAAATTGAAAGGTACATGTTTACTTGCTCAATTTGAACATAGAAATGTTAAAGATGCATTGGATAATAAAAGTTGGATTGAAGCAATGAATGAAAAAATAGATTAGATAGACAAGAAAAAAATTTGGACTCTTGTTCCTAGACCCAAGGATAAATATTTAATTTGAACAAAGCGGGTGTTCAGAAACAAGCTAAATGAAGATGGAAAAGTTTCTAGAAATAAAGAAAGATTAGTATGTACAGGCTATTCTCAAGATGTAGGTATTGATTATGGTGAAACTTTTTCTCCTATTGTAAGACTAGAAGGTGTTAGAACTTTACTATCATATGCAACATAATGAGGATTTAAAGTTTATCAAATGGATGTTAAATTTGCATTCTTGAATGGAATTCTTGATGAGGAAGTATACATTGAAAAACTAGTAGGTTTTGTAGATCCTAGTGAAAATGATATGGTCTGCAAGTTACACAATGTATTATATAGACTCAAGCAAGCTCCTGGAGCTTGGTATGAAAGACTTCATAATTACTTGATATAGATTGATTTTTAAAGAACAAATGATAACAGTATGTTGTATATGAAAGAATGACTAGACAAGAAGATTTTTTTGGTATAAATATGTTTTAATGACATTTTATTAATAGAAAATTATGACTTGTGCAAGGCATTTTAAAAAGAAATGAGTAAAGAATGTGAGATGTCTATGTTTGGAGAGATAAAATTCTCTGTTGGATTACAAATTCAATAGAAGAAAGATGGTATCTACATTACTTAATCTAAGTATATCAAGGAGATACTAAACAAATTTGAAATGGAAGATTCAAGACTAGTTGGAACTCCTATGCGTCCTAGACATAAGCTTTCAAAGAATGATGATTCCAAAGAGGTAGATCAGACCATATACATATAAATGATTGAAAAAATATGGTATGTGGTGCATACAAGACCTAACATTGCATTAGCAATTGGTATGGTGACAAGATTCTTAACAAATCCTATAGAAAATCACATGATGTAAATAAAGAGAATAATGAAATACTTGAAAGGTATTAAAGACTATGGCTTATGGTATAAAATAGTAGGCAATTTGGTCTTTAAGGTATTTACTAATGCTGATTGGGTAGGAAGTATTGATGACAGAAAAAGAATTAGTGGTGGCGCATTTTTTCTTGGTAAAAGAATAATATCTTGGACAAGTAAGAAACAAAATTGTATCCCTTAGTCCATAGTAGAGGTAGAATATGTGTCAAGAGTAGTTGATTATTCTAATATTGTTTGGTTCAAATAACTGTTGGTAGGTATGAAGATAGAGATCAAGGTTCTAGTATTCATATACTATGATAACACTGGTACAATCAATATATCAAAGAATCCAGTGATACATACCAAAATAAAGCACATTGCTATAAAATATCATTTCTTAAAAAAATTGGTCCAAGATAAAGAAGTCAAATTGGAATATGTAAATACAAAAGAACAAATTTTAAACATATTCACCCATCCATTACCTAAGGATGCATTTCTATATGTAAGAGGTAAGCTAGGGGTCATTCCACTATCTGAAGCTCATTAAATGAAGTTTAGTGATGCATCAACCAGAGCATGTTGAAGCTTAATTAGTTAGTGTAGCATTGACAAGGGTCTATTGCAAATGAATCTATACTTGAGTGAACTTAGCAGAAGTTCTAGATGACAAAAGTTTTGTGATAGAGGGAGAAACTAAAGGTAAAAAGAGTTCACACTGATATAGGGAGTTCTCATTGATGAGAACTATAATGAAACTAAGGATATTCTTGTTTCTTTATTCTTGCTCAAAATTTTTATTGTATTATGATATGTTGTGTTGATGTCAATGCCAAAGAGGGAGATTTTTGAAATAATTAATTAATTGTGTATTGTCTTTAATGTTACACAAAATGTCATATCATTATCACTTAGTATATGCCAATCTCACTTAGGTAGTAAAGACAAATTTCTATTACTATCAAGCATTCCAAAGTTTTTTTAGTTTAGAAGGAAGTGTCTACCAAGTTCACTCGAGTGCCAAAGGAAAGTTTGTGGAAGATGAGTGTTAACTGAGCTCACTCGGTTAATGAAGGAAATGTTGGATGGAACCAGTGTTAATTGAGAGCACTTAATTACCAAAGGAACTTTATGAATATGTGGTGTTAATTGAGTTCACTTGGTTAACATAGTAAAATCATTTTTGAGTTAATATCTACTGAGTAGGGTTAGTTAATGAAGGATTTTTTTATTTTGACATATTGAGGTCAATTAATTTTTTTATTGGTTCTAGCTGTCTATGAAGATGAATATTAATTATTCTAAGTTGTATTTGACCTCACTTTACAATATAAAAGATATAAGTATAAGGATAGTTTGAGGTATAGAAGTATGGAAGTGTGTGAATAAATTGAAGATTTGATGATGGAAAGAGGAAGTGAATTAGAAGGATAAGAAAAATATCCTTGTGGAGCTAAAAGATATATTCAATCAGGAAGGATCAAGTATACAAGCTAGAATTGAGATCTGTAATCAGTAATTCAGTTGCATAAGAAATCAGGTCATGTCATTGTTACTCTCTAACCATTGTAGTAGTGATCTAAATCTCTTAGTATAGTTGGGTTAATAACTATTTGTAAATCTCTTAACAAGTTGGAAACTCTATCGTATTGTCTAAAGACCTCTAATGAGGCTATTCCTAATAAGGTCACACCTAATAGTATGTTTCGTAATCTTTAATAAGTTTGGCTCTTAATAGGGATCCCTTCAGAAGAGTGAAAAATAGTAACTAGCTATAATTGGTGGTTTTCCCAAATTGGGCCACGTTAAATCTTGGCATCAAATGTGTTCATGCTATTTTTATTTATGTGTTTGTAGCTAAGTTAATGTAATGGTAATCATAGATAACATCTCAAGTTTTCATATTTAGTATTTACTGAGTTACATCATTTTATGTGTTTGTTGAGCATTAGTACTGTTCAGTTATTAGAGTTTATTTTTGTCTTGACATCTAAGGGATCTGGGAGTTATTTTAGTGATAAGTGATTCACCCCTCCCCTCTTAGTTACTCCTCTTATATTTCCAATAATATTTCCTATTCTTATGATGTTATTATGTTTTAGTAGTAACATTCTTATAAGACAACTCTGACTATTTAGTTGGAAATTTTGGATGTTACACATAGAGGATGGCTAGGGCCCTTGAGGTCTTGTGATGCTATTATGGTTGGGAGGAACCATGTATGAATTTCATTGTTTTTTTTACTTTGCGATGTTGCTTTTAGTAGATTTCCTTTACTTCTATGCTTTAGATGGTTAGATGCACTTTTTGTATTGTAGTTATTGAGTTTGAGTGTCTAGGCCTCGATTTGAGGATCTAGTACTCCTTGGTGTAGAGGAATAGTTTTACCTTTATTTTCATCTTTAGGTTTCCTTTCTTACTATTATGATTCCTCACTCAAAAATGTGAAGTTTTGTGAGGCTTTCTATGTTTCTTCATGTGGCTTTCTATGTATCTTTTCTTGGCTTTGTGCATTTCTTTGCGTGGTTCTTTGCACGTCTTCAAGTGGTTCTTTGTACTTCCTTGCATGAGCCTTGGCACTAGTTCTATGAGTTTGGTGGCTGGGCCAGGTGTTGTTTCATGTGAGAGGGTAGTTTCTTGCATTCTATAGTGTACTTCCACATGCAAAAATATCATTTGTGTTTTCTCACACAAAAAATAGGTAGTATCTCCATTATTTTTTGAAGAACACATTTTGGTGATTTGAGTAGCCTTAAGGATTTCTTAATTTTCCATGCTTCGATAGATCTAAGATTTTATGATCAATTTTCATCTTTGGATTTTGTTTTTTATTTGAATGTGTCAGTTTGGTTGTGGCATTTGGAGATTTATTAGGTGTTGGGATTATGGTTAGGTCTTCCATTTTGATCTTTGTGATTCTCATATGTTGAGTGTCATGTGCATCCATACTTGTTTAAAAAGAATTTTCTTGACTTGGATTGCATCTTTGTTCCAAGGACCTTTGGGTGGGGCATTACATCTAGTATCAAAGCCCATGTTGCAACATTGGGATCTTTGTGTTATGCTACCACTATGTTTTTTTTTCAGTATGTGTTTTATTATGTTATATTTTCTATTATGATAGCTTTTTGGTTCATGATTCCAAATCTTATGACTATGATTTATGTTTTTGTTGCTTATCCTATGATTCCTTAGTGATGCCTCTTTCACATAGACCTAGTGGTAGAAGTAGTGACCGCTAGAATAACCATGAGCAAGAACACCAAGAGGAAGAATGTCAAGTTGGTGGGGAAGATAAGGTTAATAAAAATCAAGTTGGAATTGAGGCATTAATGGCCATACTACAATAAGTTCTTGCTTAGTTGGGAAGAGAGATCTCATCATGGACATTCCCACATGTATGCGGATAGAGAGGAGGAGCATGAGCACAAATTTTCTCATCAACCACTAGGTAGCTAAAGATGCCATCAAGGTGGTAGGAATATTAGTGATAAGGATTCCATCTAGTTGGACATTGTGAAGACTCTTCAATAGTCCAAATTTTTATTCTATGATGGCAAGGGAGGTGGCCTCAGGGAAAAAACTTGGTTAAATTAGACATGGAGCATTTCTTTACCATATATCCATATGCAACCAATTTGAAGGCCCATTGTGTAATTATGCTAGAAGGCAACCTAGCTAGAGTTTACATTGGCAAATAAGGGTCTTAGAACCAAAGTGCATATAACTCAAGACAGGATGCATAGTTTACCCAATCCATAGGAAAGGGCTAGACCTAGTCAACACCCTCTTAGGGTGGTTAGTGTCATAAGAATCATTAGTGAGGGTATTGGACCAAGGGTGGATAGTCTTCAGGTACCTCCAAGATGAAAGGACATCATCAAAGCTATGAAAAAAAACTCCAACAAGAGCACCCTCCTTAGAGTAGTTAATAGAACTATAGCAAGGGTAGTGCACCTTACTCTAGTACTACTTAGGGTGGTCATGAAATTAGTTCCAACTTTTTAGGAAACTATTATTCTTGTGGTTAGATCAACCATAAATATTTTGGGTGTCCTATTAAACCTTCTTTAGGACCTAGTAATGGTGTAGCTATATCATAGCCTACTATGTGAGATGCAGGAAGGAGCCATCGAATCTTTGTGGATGTTGACAACTATCAAGCTAAGCATCAAGGTACCATAGTTGAGGATAAAGGTACATTGCATGGTATTTCATCGTTAGTATTATTTGGCTCTAGTGCTTTAGACTCTTTTATTTCACCATCTCTTGTTTAGTGATGTGGGCTAGTGGCAACACATCAGGTTGATAGGTGGCAAGTTGAGTTAGCCATAGGATCTAAAGTGGCTATAGACTCCCTAGTCAGAGGTTGTGTTTTGAACTTGGGTACCTTCACCACCATAGTGGATCTTCATATCCTACCTCTTGGATTATATGGCATTATGTTGGCCATGGATTGGTTAACTTCCCATTAGGTGAATATATATTTCCATCGTAAGTTTCTACAATGTGTTGATGACACAGGTGGGCAAGTGGAACTTTTTATGGATCTAGAGACTAGTCTCACCTTGGATGATCTCAATTAATCAACTGAAGTGGATTATGTGGAAGGGATGTCAGATGTGTTGGAAACAATATTTCACCAAGATAATTGAGAGGGGGGATGAATTAGTTATCCAATAATTAAAACATAACCATAATAAAGTGCACATAGACAATTACACTAGATATGTTGACTAGGGAAACCTTTGATTAGAGGGAAAACCCTAGTGGGAATGATTCACACAAGATGATGTACTAATATAAATATTCCTTGTTAGAGGATGGACCCTATTAGGAGTTGTGGTATAATGTATGCAAGAAGAGCCCACTGCCCAAACATGCAATTTGAACTACAAGAAGAGCTCACTATTCAAATAAGTAATTTAATGTTATCTTCTTCTCTCCTTGTTTATTTCCTCTATCTTTTCAACTAGAAAAATCGCTATTAGACCTTTTGGACTAGGTCACAAACCTCAAATCCAAATACGAAACTTTAGATCAATCAGGAAAACCTCAGTAGTGAAGTTTCCTTTACCTCTGCACTACTCTACTCAACTTTACATTGTACACTCTTTGCTACTTATCAAAAATTCATAATATTTACTCATCCATACCATGATAAGGGAAAATCTCCTTCCTTTATATTGAGTCCATAAAATAATTCCCTAAGTTAGCTATTAGACCTTCTCAATTAATTATTATAGGACCACATTAAGAACATTTTACACTTAGCGATAATTGTAATCCTCTACCTTACAACTTGAATAACTTTTTGTACATAAAATATTATGATGAGAAAGCTTATACACATCATCCTCAACATGTCTTCCTCATATCCTCAATCTCGATCCTCAAGATATTAACTCTACTAAGAGATATAACAAGTTTTCTAGCATGTCTATGTAAAATTTGTCTCAAAATAGACATTACCAAAACTTAAATAACTTCTTCTAGACTTATGCTTTGTGCTTCCAACATTAAATACATATGCTAGATACTCAAAAGTATCTCTCATAACCTTTTGTGGTTATCATTCTCAACTAACTTTCTCTACCAACTTGATCTTTCCATTGTTTTTCTGTCAGATACCATAGAAAACTACTTTGTTGACATCAATGAAAAAATCAATAATGAATGTAACATATCATCATAGTAGTACTCCCCCATAGGAATATCATCAAGATTCATGCTTCCATCCAATCTTAAAACAATCTCCCCCTTTGTCATTGATGTTAACATAGATGAAAAATGTCTAGTTCTAAGAAACAAACAAAAGAATGTTAGTCATAAAATCCTCTTCATCAATCATACTCCCCCATTGAGATACCTCAATGTGCTCAATAATAAACTATCATTCCACATGTTGTGCTTATGCCAAACTTATCCCTTACTATACTGCAAACTTCTCTCCTCAGTTTAATGTTTTTCATGCCAAACTTCTCCCGATTCACATCAATGTCAAAAGGTTTCTGCAACCAACATCTCTGCATCAAACTCTAGAACAACTGATGCTTATTAGATCGAGTGTCAAAACAAACCATTCAAAACAATATCAATAAGAGTACTAGATTACTTTTTCCATTACAAATACTCTCCCATATAGGAAGCATCGACATCCAATCCAGACAAATAATGGTGCTTTGTTACCTTGGAGTAATGCACTCTTGCATCTTCTACTCTAATGTAGAAAGGGGCATAACCCCAAGCATACCTCACAAATACTCAAAATTCTCTTTGGGAAGAGGCTTAGTGAATATATCTACAATATGCTCTATAGTGCTCACATACTCCAATCTAATTTCATTTTTTGCAAGTTTTTTCTCTCAACATATGATATTTAATAGAAATGTGCTTAGTCCTCAAATGTAACACTGGATTGTTACACATATTAACTATGTTTTTGTTGTCACAATCTATAACAATATTTTCACTAAATTCTATCCTTATATGTTTTATCAATGACTTCATCCAAATGACTTGATTGCAATTATTTGCTGGTACAACATACTCTTCTTCTATTGTACTTTGAGATGTATAATCCTACTTCTTTCTTAACCAAGAAACCAATCTTCCTCCAAGAAAGAAATCTCCTCCACTAGTGCTCTTTCTATCATCCATACTACCTACCCAATCTACATTAGTATAAGCACTTAGAGTAAAATCAATAGATCTATCATACCACAATCCAAACTTAGATGTTCCTTTTAGATGTATAAATATCCTTTTTACTACTATATAATGTGCTTCTTTGGGATTAGCCTAGAATCTTGTAACAATTCCAATTGCATTTTCTATATCTAGTCTTGTGTAAGTCAGATATTGCAATCCTCTAATCATAGAATTGTACTTCTTTTTCTCAATAATAGGTGTCTCATCCTTTGTAGATAACTTGTGTCTAGTTAACATATGTGTTCCAAAGAATTTGTATGTTTCCAAATCAAACCTCTTTAGTAAATCCTTCAAGTACTTAGACTAAGAAATAAAGATTCCTCCTTTATTCTATATAATCTACAATCTTAGGAAATATTTCTTCTCTCCTATTATACTTATTTCAAATTCTTTCTTTATCTATTCTGTAGGCTTCTCACTTTCTTTATCATTTCCTCCAAATATAATGTCATTAAAAAGTATTAGTAAAATCATCAAACCATCATCAATTTCTTTAATATACAAATTACTATTTGTCATACCTTTTCTATATCCAAGCTTTGTCAAGTTTTTTTTGCAACCTTGCATACCAGGTTCTAGGTTCTTGCTTCAATCCATATAATTCTTTCCTTAGTTTTCATACAATGTCCTTGTGATATGTCAAAGGACATCCTTTAGGATGCTCAATGGATACCTCTTTTCATGTTCTCCATTTAGAAATGCTAACTTGACATCCATTTGATATACTTTGAAATTCTTTTATGTTGCATAGGCTAAGAATAATCTTACTTCTTCTATTCTAGCCATTGGAGCACAAGTCTCCTCATAATCTATTCCTTCTTGCTGTGAGTAACCTTTACATACCAATATATCTTTTTTTCTTACAACTTCTCCCTTCTCATTCATCTTGTTCCTAAATACCTAGTTAGTTCCTATCATATTCTTGTCTACTAGTTTGGGGACCAGTTCCCATGTCTCATTCTTTTCTATCTAATCTAATTACTCTCTCATAGCTTGCTTCCAATAGTCATCTTTACATGCTTCATCTACATTATTTTCTATCTAATCTAATTACTCTCTCATAGCTTTCTTCCAATAGTCATCTTTACATGCTTCATCTACATTCTTAGACTAAACTTGAAATATGAAGCATAGTTCTTCATTTACTCTACTTCTTGTCATCACACCTTTGTCTTTTCTTTTGATGATTTGTTTGGATGGGTGATTCTTTATAATGTTCTTTCTTGAAGTATGAGTTGATATCTCAACTCTATTCTTGAATATCTTGAACTTGTCAAATGCCTCAGATTTCTCTTTAAGAAATGCAACCCACATCATTCTAGAAAATCATCAACTAGAATCATAAAATACTTTTCACCATAGAATCCTCTAGTATTTATGGACCATTAATATCTATGTATACAATATCCAACTTCACTGTAGAGGTAATCTTCTTGCTAAGAAAAGAAGTTCTATTATGTTTTTCCAAAACACACTCCTTACAAATTGTGTTAATAGGCTTTACAATCTTCAAAAAAAATCTCACTGCAAACATTCTACTAGTCCTCATAATACTATCAAATTTTATATGACATAATCTCATATCCCATAACCAACTATCATCTACCTTTGCAACCAAATAGGTCATTTCAATAGGATTCAACTAAAATACATTACCTCTAGATCTGGTTCCTATTCCAATCACCTTTCCTTCTTTATCTTTGATCATACATGTCTTTTTTGTGAACTACAACTAATAACCTTTGTCTACTAATTGTCCAACACTCAAAATATTTTTCTTTAAACCATAAACAAAGTATACATCCTCAATATTAGTTTTACCATCAAGAGTTATAGATCCAATACCTTTTACTTGGCATGCTACATTGTTTCCAACTTTGACAATTCCTCTATCCTAACTTTTGAATTCAACAAACTAGTTCATATCACCAGTCATATGATGTGAACAACCACTTTCAATTAATGCATTAGATTTATTTTCAACCTATGATACTAAAGCCACCTTCTTTGGGCTTTCTTCTATAATTGCCACAAATCCAATTTCATCATCACTAGCACTTAATGCTTATTCATCAGAATCATTATCCTCATTTCCATACAAAAATTCTCTATCTTTTCTATGCTTAGGATTTCCCTTATAATTTTTCTCCCTTTTAGGACACTTAGATGCATAATGCCCATACTCTTTACATATCCAACAAAAAAAAAAAATCATACCTTCAGGCTCTTTCTTTGTAAGTAGGTTAATATCTTGTTTTGTCTTTATATCTTCTTCTAATCTAGATATATCTTTACTTGTGCTACATACAACAAAAAGTTTCTAGATCTGTAAATTCAATACTCTACTCTTTACATAAATCTAATACATCATGAAGAATTTCCATTACTCTAGTGTCAAAATTTCCTCTGCTGAATGTAGGATTATCTTCTTTCAATATGTTCACCATGGATATCCCAAAGCTGTAAAACTTTTTCTTCAAGGACCTTATGCTTTGATACCAATTGTTAGAAACAATAGTCTAGCAAGATAACTAGGTAGGGTGAACTAGTTGTGGGGGGGGGGGGGGGGGGGGGGTGAATCAGTATCCAATAATTTAAACATTTTTCTTCATAAAAAAAACTTAACCATTCAACCAAAGTAAAAAAAAACCACAATAAAGTGCACATAGACAATTACACCAGATATGTTGACTAGGGAAATACTTGATCAAAGGGAGAACCCTAGTGGGAATTATGCCCCCAAGATAATGTACTAATATAAATATTCCTTGTTAGAGGATGAAACCTATTGGGAGTCTATTACAACATTTAGTACAATGAGTACCTATTAGGAGAATTTGAATCCTTATTAGGAGATTCCAAACCTATTAGGAGTTGTTCCAACATTGTTAGGAGTTGTGGTATAATATATTTAAGAAGAGCCCATTGCACAAACATGCAATTTCAACTACAATAAGAGCTCAATACTCAAACAAGTAATTTATTGTTGTCTTCTTCTTTCCTTTTTTCTTTCCTCTAGCCTATCAACTAGACCAGTCACTATTAGACCTTGTAGACTAGGCCATGAACCTCAAATCCAAATGCCAAACCTTGGATCACTCCACAAAACCTCAATAATGAAGTTTCCTTCACTTCTGCACTGCTCTACTCAACTTTACATTCCGCACTCTCCACTGATTCATAATCCATATTCATCTATACCATGATAAAAGAAAATGTCCTTCCTTTATACCAAGTCCATGAAAAAATTCCCTGAGTTGGTTGTTAGAACTTCTCAATTAACTACTATAGGACCACATTAAGAACATGTTACACTTAGCAATAACCTTGATCTTCCACCTTGCAACTTGAATAAATTTCCATACATAGAATATTATGATGAATGAGCTTAACCATGTCATCCTCAACATGTCTTATTCATGTCCTCAACCTTGATCCTCAAGATATCAACTCTACTCAAATATATAACAAATTTACTAGAACATGCCTCTATAAACTCTATCTTAGAATAGATACCATTGAAACTTACATAACTTCTTCTAGAATTATCCTTTTTGTTTTCAATGTTAACTACATATAATAGATACTCAAAATTACCTACCATAACCTTAGGTGGTTATCATTCTCAACAATTTTTCTATACCAACATGATCTTTCTACTATTCTTCTGTCAGATACCACAAAAAATTGCTATGTAGACATCAAACATTCTATTTTGACATCAACAAAAAACTCAGTCATGAATGCAACATATCATCATTGTAGTACTCCCCCATAGGAATATCATTAACATTCATTCTTCCAACCAATCTCTCCAATCTTCCAACAAGATGTTCATTATTTGTGTTAGTGATCTTGTGGAAGTCAAGAGTTGTACAGTGACACTTGATGATGACCCACTCCTTTGTAAGTATGCAGATGTGTTTCTTAATGAGATACTCAGTATGCCATCATAGTGTGACATTGGTTTTTAGATTGATCTTGTACTAGGAGTAGAGAAAATTTCATGAGCTCCTTACCACATGACTACTCAAAAGATGAGTAAGCTTAGATTGGAGTTGGAGGAATTTTTGGCCAAGTGACATATTCATCATAGTGTATCCTCATGGATGGTGAAGAACTAGTACCCATTATCAAGGATAGATGACTTGTTTGATTAGATGAATGAAGCATGAGTTTTCTCCAAGATTGATCTTAAGTTGGGATACTATCAACTTTGTATCCAGGAGGTCGACATTCATTGGACAATTTCTCATACATGATATAGGCATTATGAGTTCATGGTTTTACCCTTTGGGTTAATTAATGCTCCATCAGTGTTCATGAGCTTGATGAATGGAGTATTTATCACATATCTCAATTGATGTGTCATTGTATTCTTGGGTGACATATTAATCTATTCAAATAATATTGAGGAACATGAGGTCCATTTACACCAGGTATTGCAATGCTTGGGAGATCATCAATTTTATGGTAACTTGGGTAAATATAGATTCTTCTAGTTTGAGGGAAAAGATTTGGGGCATATCATCACTAGTCATGGTATTTTAGTGGATCTAGAGAAAATATGAGCTATCATGGATTGGTTAGTACCCCCTATTGTATTAGAACTTCATAGTTTCATGGGATTGGCAAGTTATTATCATTGATTGGTGAAGGATTTTTCATGAGTATTTCATCCCTTCACTTCTCTTTAGGAAAAAGGGAAGAAGTATGTTTTGTTAGACGAGTGTGAGGAAAAATTTAATGCTGTTAAGGAGCATTTGACTAGTGCAACAATACTTGTAGTTCCTTATCCTATAGCTAATTTCATTGTTTTCATGGATTCTTTGTTGGAAGGTGTGGGTACAGTGTTGATACAAGATGGTTGAGTAATTGCCCATGAGTCTAGAAAACTCAAGGACCATGAGCTTAATTACCCCACTCATGATTTGGAACTTATGGCTATGGTGCATGCTCTTGTTTATTAGAGGCATTTTCTTTTGGAACATAGGTTTGAGTTGCATAGTGACCATAGGAGCATGCTATATATCTTTACTCAGGTAAACCTAAATGCATGACACTATCTCTAGATGGAGTTCTTGTGTGAATATGACTTTGATGTTCACTACATTAAAGGTAAGGAGAATGTCATCATGGATGCCTTGACTAGGATGCAACATGAGATATTAGGTTTTTATTAGGAGTGGATTTGTGAGGTCATATCTTAGATGCTTTGCCCAATAACACTTAGTATCAGGAGATGAGGGCAAAGATCAATTCTAGACATGCCCTTGAGGGGATATTTTTAGGTTATTTTCTTGAGTCCAATGGACTACTATGATACTTGGGGCATATATGTAACAATGTCTAGTGATCTTCATACCTTGCTTTTGTCAATAGTGCATCATGCACTGCATGTTGCACATCTCAATATCAAGAAGATGCATGTTGATCTTAAATAGTTGCACTTTTGGGAAAGGGTGATTGGTATGTTACTCATTTTTTGGCTTGATGTCTCAAGTGCCATAAATTGAAGGCATAACATTAGCATCTGGTGGGTCTTTTTCATCAACATACCATTCCAAAGTGGAAGTGAATTATGATATCTATTGATTTTATTAGTGGGTTTTCTATGTCAGCATAATGACATGATTGTATTATGGTGACAATAGAAAATTGTCCAAATTAGCACTTTTTTTTATCGATAAGAACATCCTAAACAACTTATTTTCTCATGCATTTTTCTTGGATGACATTGTTCATAGGCATGGGATTCCTCACTAGGCTATTTTGAATAGAGATCTAGTGTTTACTTCAGCACTATGGATGACTCTCCAGCATGCTTTGTGTGCATAGCTCAATTTTAGTTTGGCTTATCACCCAGAGATAGATGGTCAAATACAAAGAGTGAACTAAGTTATGGAAGATATTATTTAGATGAATGTGATGGGCAGGCAGGTGAAGTGGGACGATTATTTATACCTTTTTGAGTTTGCATACAACAACAGGTATCACAGTTCTCTTGGCATGTTATCTTTTTAGGCCTTGTATGGTAAACCATGTCATAACCCCTTGATTTGGGATCATTTAGAGGACTACGTATTTCTAGGTTCAAAGATACTTGAGGATATGGAGCAGAAGGTTGTTCATATTAAAGTGCAATTGGTTACTACTCAAGATAGGTAGAAGAAGTATGTAGATGTCCATAGGTTGGATTGCCACTTTTTTGTTGGTGATAGGGTGTTTTTGAGAGTGCGTCGATGAAGAGTCCCATCCATTATGGGAAATACTCTAAGTGGGTGGCATGTTTTTTTGGCCATTTGAGATCCTCAAGAGGATTGGTTCTATTGCTTATTGACTAGAATTTCCACCTAGCCTATCACACATCCATGATGTTTTCCATGTTTCTATTTTGAGATAGTATATTCCCAATATGACCCATATTCTTGATTGGATGATTTATAGGTGGAGGAAAAGAATATTTCTTTGGAGCCCATTCACATCCTTAAGCATTGGAGACTAACTTTGAGATGTCAGGACTTAGAGTAGGTAAGGGTGTCGTAGGACCCAAACAATGAGACTTCTGCTACTTGGGAAGATGCTACATGGTTGAGAGATTTGTACCCTTATCTATTTTGTGAGATTTTAGGAGTAAGCTTATGCCTAGTGGGGGAGGATGTAGGGCCTCTCATGTTTGCAATTTGTACCTTATTTATTTTTATATGAGAGATACTTGTACTCATGTTATTTTTACATTCGAGATGATTTGAGGTTTAGATGTTATACTTTTATTCTAGTATCATAAATATTATATCACTATGTTCTTTGATTGATCATAATTGCATGATGATGCCATTTTGAGATGACAATATATTTTATGAAGATATTTGGTTATCTAATATTTGGACATATCTCTCATTTGGTTATGTGTTGGATTTAATGCTATGGTGATCTACTTCATTCTTGCTTTGCTATGCTTTATGTGAACATGAGTGATGTGAATAGATTATTTTAGTATATGTGAATAAATGGTTAAATTGAGTATTTGATTCATTTATTACTTTATCTATGTTATTATATGCAATTGCACTTGATCATGTGTTTTAGTTCACATGATTAATATTCCTGGTAGTGGCACAATGAAGTGATTCAAATGTTCATATTTACCAATGTCATTCTTGTATGGTTGACATATCCATATTTAATTGTTTAAATTAAACCTTTCAGTGATTATTAAATTTGAACTCTTTTGCATTTTGTTATTAGACTTATGAACATGTGTGTGTATTTAGCGGTTCACATTGGTGTGATAGTTGTTAAGGGAATTTTTGTGATTTTGGGTTTTTGGGCTTTAAATTTTATTGAATTTAATTTATGGAAGCTCTCCCATAAATGAATTCCAATTCCTTGGAATATCTTTATTTTTATTTGGGTTGATTTAGTATCTAATTGGCCCTTTTGGTTATTCTCCCTAATTGATTATTCAATCGAAAAGTGAATAAGTATCTAAAGAGAAAATTAATTCCTCACTTCTCACATTTGCAAAATTACAAATTTGAGAGCTATTTCAAAATTCCTCTTCTAGAGAATGGGTTTTTTATTCATTGTGAAGGCAATAGGCATGGGATCTTTGTGAGTTTTGGGGAGAGCTTGTTTTTCCATAGTTTTTGGCAACTTTCACAAAATAATTATTTTATATGGTTGATTCTCATTTCTTCCCCTTTTTTTGTCAGGTAGGGCTCTCTCATTTTTGTGTTTCTACTTCATTTCTAGTTATGTTTCTGGTAGCTATTTGTTAGGAGGCTAAGAACTAGTGTTCCCCTCCATTCTTGTTTGCTAGTTTTGCCTAGTTGTTTGGGTATGAATGTATTCCCAGATTTTAGGATGAGGATTTGGGATTTCACATCATTATCCTAGCCATTTTTACATACGATGTTTAAACCTAAATTTTATTTGATTTTCAAGGGTTTTGTGTCATAAGATCAAATGGGATTTTATTTCAAAGTTTTTGAGTTTTGGGGTTTTTACCTTGATTTGTATACCACACATTTTTCTTGGGTTTCCTTGGCATTGGCCATGGACCTAGATCACCCTTTGGATGTTAGCTAGATCATTGTTACACTTTTATGTTACATTAGGATATGTGGTGCATTTGTTCTCTTGAGCTTTTATTTGGTTGAGTGTTTTATTGCTTGTGTTCTCATCTAGCCCTTGTGTTTTGGTATTCATGATGATGGTGTGCCCACTCACAAGCACATGTGTTTGCATTTATCGAGTCACTTCCAAGGCTTGAACTCCTAGTGGTAATGCATTTGAGTTATATGTTTGGGGTTGGGTTGGGAATATGCATGCCTATGGGAACTCATTTTTGGATGAGTATGGGTTGGGTTGGATAACTTCATGGAGGAGCTTGTACCGCATTCCTAGTTACCGTACCTAGGTTGGAAAGTAGAAGGCTTAATAAAGTGATAACTAAATAAAATATTGGGTGGTAATAAAATTTAAGATAATAAAATGTGTTAGCATCCAGTTAAGTTTTAGGATACAATGTGTGACCCTTCCATTGGGAAGTTGATTTTGCACCACACTAGCTTGTTCTACTTGATGCCAAACTATTTCCCCTCTAGGAAAGTCCCTATATAGTGACCAATTGAGTGTCTGGCTAGGACCTATTGTACTTGCATTTTCTCATGATCTTGGTTTCAGTCATCATTAAGGTCTGGCAAGAGTGTTAGCCATGGACTTATATTTTATATATGATTTTGGTTAGATCATTATCTCCATCACCATGATGGGAGTGTGCCAATAGCTTTCATGTGGTTGGAATGCATAGCTACCTATACCACTACTAGGGACTAGTGTATAGAGAAATTCTATTGTTCCAGTGTGACCAGTGCTTGGTGTTCACTTAGTATTTCAGTTTATCTGGAGTATGTTTCTTTGTGATTTGTGCCAGGTACTCTTTCGTGTGAGAGGGTAGTTTCTCATGTGGTATGGTGCACTTTGTCACACAAAATTATCATTTGTGTTTTCTTGCACACAAACCAGGGTGTATCTCCATTATTTTCTAGAGAACACATTTTGGTGATTTGAGTACCCTATGGGATTGCTTAATTTTCCATGCTTCGACAGACCTTAGATTTTATGTTCTATTGTCATCTTTGGATTGTCTTTAGGTCTTTTCTTTTGATCTTTTTAATCCTCATATGTTGCGTGTCATGTGCATCCATACTTTTTTAAAACAAAAATGAATCTTGGCTTATATTAAATCCTTGTTCCAAGTATCTTTGGATGGGACATTACTTCTATCATTTTCTTTTCTATGGATAGTGCCCACTTCTATTTGGCATCTATCTATTTCTATAGGCTTTCTGGGAAACCATCTCCTATTTACATGGGTGTACGTCTAAATTTGATCATCATGTAAATCATAGATTCTTCAATCTTAACTTGATCATCATTATTCAAAGAATCATAATTAATATCTTTGAATCCTACAAAACTTCCTAATTCTCTAATCTTTTCACATACCTAATCTATAGTCAATGGAGGGAGTGTCTTTATAATTTTCAAATTTATTGGTTCATTAGACTCAGTCTCTTCATCATCTTCCTCCTATGTAATGAATAGTTTTCTCCGTAGCCTCTCTTGTATATTCTTTTTTGGTTAGCTGGCTGACCTCTTATTTGATGGACTTCTTTTAGTCTTCATACATGGGGGCTAAGATCTCTTTGATCTCATTATGATTTTCTCTTTTGGCTTCTAAGGTGTGAAAAAATTCTTCACATCTCTACTAATATCAGATTTAACCTTAGGATCAACACTTATTACCTTCCTTTTCTTTTTTTCCTTGGGCTTGGAAACAACCAATTCTTTTTCTCTTCCTTCCTTGACCTTAGAAGATTGTTCTCATCCTTCTCCTTCTTCATTATTCTTGTCCTCAATCATCTTCCTATTCCTTTTCTTCTCATTCTTTGGCATATTGGATTATGCATTTAGTTTTTCCATTATTGTTTCATATGTGCCAAATCACTTGACATTAATATCAACATCATCAATGAAAAGTCAAGCCACTTCTATTGTAATCTCATCAACATTAACTTCATAAGACATAAACCTTAATCATGAAATCCTTGTTATTACTCCCTGAGCATGTACAAAATTTGCATCCACTACAAAAAAAATCTCATCATAATACTTAAGTATCAATGATTGAATTCGGTATTCTCATTATGTTTCTCATTTAATTTTTGAACTACTCAAAAGAGTTATCCATTATGGCTTCAAATTTTTCTCCCAAGCTATTAATTAAATCATTTATCGATGTAATAGTTGTTTGGCTCCTATTCCATGTTACTATTCTAATCATAGGAAATGAATTATTTACATAGCAAAATATACATTCTAGAAAAGATTTGTACCTACATGATGTATTCTTTTCTTTTCTAATTACTTCCAAGTTCTCTCATAGTTTTTACCTCCCTGTGTCAACTTTCTAACCACACCTTCATGTCATGGATATAATTGAGCTTGTCCTTTATCCATTCTACCTTGAAAACCTTAGGGAACCCTAGTGAATGGGTAAGCCCTTTCTCAACAACTATTTTATTATCATCTTTTAAGACTCCATTTTCTACATGTAACTTCTCATAAGTTGGTCTTATTTCAAAATATCCAATCTCTCCTACTTTGCATAGATAGCAGGTTCTTACATCCTAAATAGTTAAAAATTTGGTTAAAATGTATGATAGGGTGCCATTATCATCTTAAATATTTTCAAAAATTATACTGCCCCTAAAATCTAGTACAGGACATTGGTCATTCCTCACAATCTATGTGCTTCTATCTTTCAACATCTAACTTGATGATGCCATTTTAACTAGGGTATCAAAAAAAAACTCTTCTATGATATCTTTTGAGAATAATTTACTTGACACCAAAAGTAATACTTACTAATGTAAACAAATTTCTGAATGCTCCACTATGATTTTCTTGCTTCATCATTGAAATCACCTTGATTTTCCTTAAATCACTTGTGGAATCTAAAATTGCTTCGTGAATAAGAATGTATGCTCAAATTTGATAAATACCTTCAAATTTTCATTCTAGGTCTACAATAAATTCTCTAGTACTTGGATGGTGTATGACACCTAGGTTAGTCTCCATACTTTCTTTGTCAAAGTTACCTTATTTAGCTAAAACTAATTCATTCAGTCCTTGATCACCCAATCTATATTGCAAAGCTCATTTAATATAGATTGTATCGTTGATGCTTGTCACATTATGTAGCGAATGGTTCTCTTTTACTTTCCTTTATATGAATATGTTCTCAATGCATATTTTCTTATGTATCCTTCTACAACAATGTCTTATTTTGATCTAGGTGATCTAATCAATTCTTCAAAGTATTTGATAGCCTCACTTGGGTTTTTCATTCTTTCTAGAAGTTCCTCTTCATTTTTCAACTCATTTCTTAGTTTCTCATTTTGTGTCCTTAGGTTCATGATCTCCATATCTTTTCTATTTTCTTTCTAATTAGCAATTATTAATTGATTTATCATATCCATCTAATTTTTTGTGAGCTGATGTACTTCAAATTATCTTTCTTCAAGTCTAATTTCCATCTATCTTTTGTCTTCTTTAGCAATGACTTTGTTATCTTAAATTTTCTTCTTTTTGTATATTACTTTACATAGTAATATTGATTGAGTTTCATGTTAAGTCTTAAGGTCTTTTGCCTCTTTTCAGATCATTTTTCTTTACTAGTATTTATCTTATTGCTTCACTATTACCACTACTCATTCCTCTATCAAGTAGTCCTTCTATTTCTTCTTGTCATTATGTTGTATTTCTATCTCTTTCCTTTTTGCTAGTAATTTCCTTAACTCTTCTCTTGCTCCTTCGAGTTGTTGAAATATGATCTGGATTTCAATCATTTGGTTTTCAATTATTTTTCCCAACATGTATTCCTCCATCTCCATGATCTGGTACTATTAATATGTTAGACCTTTTTCAAGAGAATTGAACTTTGATACCAATTGTTGGAAGGATTATTGGGAAAAAAAGATACAAAGAGGGGGGTGAATCAAGATATTAAACTTTAACTTATAACCAAATTACTAAATTCACACCTAATTCATCTCATATCTTTGATCTAATAGTAAAACTGCAATGTTGAAATATAAATCTATACATCACATCCATGAAGATTCAACACATAACATAAATGTTTTGGTTCCTTAGAAACACTTGAATGTGAAGGCAAACCTGGGGTGGGGATGAAACCCACAAATATTCACTATTGAAAAAATAAAGTTAACCTATTAGGGTTACAATGTTTGATCATAATATATGATCTACCTCATGAGGGGTCTACCCTTTTAAAATATTTAAGATTGTTAAGTCCTTCCTTGTTAAAGGATTTTTCACTTACAATAAAGTAAGTACTATGTTAGGAGGTTACATAGACTTGTTAGGAACACTCAGTTAAGATATTTTCCCTAATTCAAAATTGATTTGGTACCTAACCCTTAGTTTTCTCTACAAGTTTATTTTGGATCTCATCCATATAATGTTTGCTCTAATATCTCAATCTGAT
Organism: Cupressus sempervirens; assembly: GCA_028749045.1. NCBI lineage: Eukaryota > Viridiplantae > Streptophyta > Pinopsida > Cupressales > Cupressaceae > Cupressus > Cupressus sempervirens. The sequence continues at coordinate 156,914,984 of CM053789.1, forward strand.
ATCTCCTTCTAGTCCTTCACTACCTCAATTTCCCTTGTTTGAACTAATTTTGAAGTTAGTCTTTATTTCTCTTTTGTGTCCTTGTTCACTTCTTCTCATGCATTTTTTCACACATAAATATTATTCTCTATCACTCACATTCTTATCTTCTTGTCACACTCACACACACATGATTCTAGGGTTAGAATTCTCCTTAAATATATGTTCTTTGAAAGTTCTAGATCTCTATCAATAGTGTAAAATCCATCTTCGTTTTTCCATTTATTTCTTTTTTTGATTGGTTGATTTTCATTCCTTAGGATCATTACCTTCAATGATGATGTAATCTCAATCTTAACTATCTTTTAAAACGTTAAATCTCATATGGAAGTTGGCCAAAATGGTTTACATAACTATTTGTGTAATTACAAACTCATATGACAAAACTAAACTACTTGGCATCTGAATGTGTTGACACTCTATCATCGCTTATGTTCATACTTGCACTTAGCTTCTATTTGCATAATTTTCTCTATTTTCTTGGGAAAAACTATCTCTTTAATTTACTTGGTCTCTACTAAAATAGCTTGACTAAGATATGTGATCAGCCTCAATTGGGGTACTCATAAATCAGTAACTTGTTCAACATATATTACAAAATAAACAACTCCTTTGTTATGCTCAGCCTTTACTAGATGACTTGGTAGTAGTGATGATTGTTCATCCTTTCCTAGTAAATGATTAAGTGTTTGCACACTAATGGACAACATACGCTTAGGGATCAATAGTTCTTACCCTAGATTGGAATCTACCTACTTTGATTCCACTTGCTAGAATGATAAGGTGGAAAAAAGAAGGAGATGTAAACGATAAAAAATTAAAATTTTGAAAACAATAGAATTGCATTGTTGTCCATATAACTATATATATGTCAATAAGGTTGGACTAGAGTAAATACAAAACATGCTTCTATTATATATATAACATAACATCAATAAAAATAGGGAGTCCTATATAAAATAATAATTTTTATTCTAAGCACAATATGTGTGAGATTGTATATTTGCCATTAAACATGTCAAGTTCATTAAAGTTCCATTCAAATCCATAAAAAATCTCTACCTTTAATGCTTAATATGAGTGGGAAATGGTAGCTATCAAATATAGAATGTACGTGGGGACTTTTAGGCATGATATGTGATGGTAGTAGTAGGATCGTTTCTAGCATTTTATCATTCCCAATATACAATGTTTGGGGTGAAATATCTCCTAAGATCATTCCCACCCTAATTTCTTTCATAGAGATGAAACATAAAGTGTTCAAGTTAGGATGAGAGGAGTTCTCTTTTTTTTATCTTCTACTCCATAATTACATGGATTTTAAATTAAACCTCTAAATATTGCTATGTATGGTACTTGTTGTGATGTGGAGTCTAATCAGTCTTAGAGGTTTATTTGGTGCAATTTTCCCCTAGATTATTTCTATGGGGGTTTGGGGCTAGCTTCCCGGAGATGGGGTTGAGAGGAAGTGTCCCTTATAGGGTCCTAGGGTAGCACCCAAGTTTCACTCTTGGGTGGAGTTGAGGGCGCCCTTGTAGGTGGTTTTGGGGGCAACATTCTAGAAGCTGTAAATGATTCATTATTATAAAAGGTATCAGCTACTATTTTTCTATTGGATACTTATTCTAGCCTAGATTTTGCAAGAGGAAAATGCTTAAATAAAATGGTTTAGGGTTAGGGATTTCACAATGTATGATGATATTGAAGCTTCTAGTGGTAGTATTGAGCTATAAGGGATTGTGGATTATAATCACTAGATAATTATAATATTGGACTTCATATTGGTGGATATAGCCCAAGGATTGAGTGAGCCATGTTAAATCCTTGTGTCTTGTGTTCTCTTCTATGCAACTTATCATTTTTTGATATTTGTTATATTTGCATGTAACTCTTATTTATGTCCATATTTAATCCTACCAAGTGGTATCAAAGCTATACTTTTGTCTTTTTTTTAGTGTAGATTGTTATTCTTTTTAGTTATCCTCTACTGGAAGGTCTCATGATTGAGTGGGAGTCTCACATTTGAGTGGGAGTGATGGTTAACAAGGGTAAGCTAAAAGTTGAGAAGTTTGATGGGAAAAACTTTCAATTATATAAAATGAAAATGGTGGAATATCTTTATTATAAGGATTTATGGAAATCATTGGAAGGAAAAGCCAAGAAATAAGGAACTATGATAGATGAGGATTGGGAGATTCTAGACATAAAGATATTTAGAAGTATTTAATTATGCTTGGCACCATTAGTGACATTTAACATTACAAAATCAAAGATGACATAAGAGTTGATGCAAACCCTAGAAGAGTTGTATGCAAAGCCCTCTACCTAAAATAAGGTATTTCTCAAGAAGTATTTATTTAGTATGAAAATGATAGAAGGTAGATCTATTGCAAATCATTTAAATGAGTTTAATATGGTCAGTAATTATTTATCTTCTTTGAATGCTAATTTTGATGAAAAAATTAGGGCCCTCTTGATTTATTTTCTTTTCCAAATAGCTGGAGTGGTTTGGTAATGGCTATGAGTAATTCTTTTTTTGGATCTAATACCCTAAAATTTGACGAAGTGATTAGTGTTATTCTAAGTGAGGAAACTCATAGGAAAACCTCAAGTGGATCTATACTAGGAAGTTCTTTGAGAAAACAAACCAAAGGAAGAACAACTAAAAGAGGAAGTAATTTTGGAAATCATGGAAAATCAAGAGAAAAAATAATGGGAAAGAGGTCTCAATCTAGAGGACCAAGAGATTGCTAGTGCTATGGTAAACTAGGGCATAAAAACAAAAATTGTTGGACCTAAAAGAACAATGAAGGAGATAAACCAAAAGGGACAAAGGAGGAAAATGTGGTAAGTAACAAATCCAAAGAGGATGATTTTCTTCTTTTTTTAGAGAGTGTTAATGGTTCTTGGGTTTTAGATTTTGGGGCTTTATTTCATGCTACACCCCATAGAGGTTATTTTATTGATTATGTCTAATAGGATTTTGGGCTTATTTATTTGGGCGATAATGAACCCCATCAGATTGATGGAAAGGGAAAACTTAAGATTAAGTTGCAAAATATGAATCATTGGTTACTACATGAGGTAATACATGTTCCAATGTTGAGTAGGAATTTAATTTCAAAAAAGAAACTAGGTGACAAAGTTTGCATAGTTACTTTTAATGAAAATAAATGGAAGGTTTCAAAAAGTTCCCTTATAGTGGTAAAAAGTACCTTATGTCTTTGTATAGGTCATATTATTCTTTTTTCTTTATTTTTTTAAAGAAAAGTGAATATTAATGAAAAATTATTGTAGTTGAGTTGGGAGAATAAACAATTACTATAAATTCTAATACAACACTATGGCACTATAGACTTGGGAACATGAGTGAGGAAGGTATTAAATTACTTAATTTATAGAAAGTTTTATCAGGTCTAAACTGTGTTAATATGGATTTTTATGAAAGTTGTGAATGGAAAACAAAAAGAGATTTAGTTTTGTGAAAAGTAGGAAGGAAAAGAAAAATAAGAAATCAAGGCTTGTGCATAGAGATGTAAGGGGACTAACTTGGGTATCTTCCCTTGGTGGCTCTAATTATTATGATACATTCATTGATGATGTAACTAAAAAATTATGAGTTTATTTCCTTAGATAGAAATGTTAGAATATATAGTCCACTGATATAACTGGGGGGGCGATGGGTAGTATGGGGTGAATAAGTTATCCAACTATTATAAGAATAATCAACCTTAAATAAAATTAACCATATGAGCAATATAAAATGAAACCATAACAAGATACTCATACACAATTAACACCAGATATGTTATCTAGGGAAATTATCAATTAGAGATAAAATGCTAGTGGGGATGGTATCCACAAGATGATAAACTAATATAAATGTTGCTTGTTAGAGGATAGACCATATTAGGAGTCTATTCCAATATTTAGTAGATATGAGTCCCTATTAGGAGACTTTGAATCCATGTTAAGAGATTCCATCCTTGTTAGGAGTTGTGGTAGATAGCTAAACCCACTACCAAAATAACTTCAAGGTTAAGACATATGAACCCACTATCCCAATGATCTTTGTATTATTCCTTGCAAAATAATAAAACTAAAATGTACTTTCTTCCTCTATCTCTATCCTATCAACTAGACTTCTACTCCTTTAGATCTTGTAACACTTGTGATACCAAGGCTTGCACACATTCTAACATCACCACATGACTATTCTCTATCACTATGTGACTATGCACTTCTTCATTACATCTCAGATGAAAGATAGCAGTCAAACATCAGATCATTATTTTTGAGCACTTTATTTTTATATTGCTCTTAGTAAATCAAGTACAATTGTCATACACCATTGAATTAGACTGTATGCACTTAACCACATCATAAGGACATAGTTTGGAAAATATCCTAAACTATGCATCACCATAAAATCAAACTATTGTCTGTACCAATAAGATCTCTTACTTCTATTCTCCCAGTCTTCATAGAAACCATGTTATGTTAACATCAATGAGATACACAATAATGAGTTCAACATATCAATACTCTCCAATGCTTAGGATATTCCCCAAATTTAGTATAATGAGAATTCATGCTATAAATATACCTTTTTGGCATTGATGGCAACATAAATGAGAAACACCTAAGTTCCAAGAATAACAAACTATACTCTGTTGTTGCTATTGTTGTTGTTTGAAATCCTCTTCATCAATCTAAAATCTTTTTTTCTACTAGAATTGGCATTAGTTATTCACACACTAAAAGATCTCAACACAATAGATGTAAATATTCTCTCTTGATAAACATGAATGGTTCACTTCACACTAAAACTTCACAATACATCAGATGCACATTAGGTGCATACTCCTGCTTCTTTTACATGAAACTTTCTAAATCTCCCTAGAGATATATCTCTTCCCTTTACATACTTATGATTTCTTCTCCCCCATTTCTTAGGAGATGTTTTTCATGCATATATTCTCCCCCTTTGAAATCAATGTCAAAAGCTTCCAAACAAATAAAAAATACCAATTGTTACATACCAAATGTTGCCAATTGTTATAACTACATCTTTGACTCTTCAATCAACTCAAGTGTCCAAAGATACTATTCAATTCCAAATACCAAAATTTATCAATAAATTAGTACATACCATATACTTACCTATACAAGAAGCATCAATATTCAATCTAGTCTAACCATAGTGCTGTATAGCACTGGATTGATGTATTTTCTACATCATCTACTGAAAACAATGCAGGGGCATAATCCCAATCATACCTCTAAGGTACTCAAAGGTATCTTTAGGCAAAGGCTTCATAAAGATATCCACAATCTGATCTTTAGTACTTACATAATCCAATATTACCTTCTTGTTTGTTGCCTTCTCTCCCAAAACATGATCTACTTTATAGATACATGTTTTGTCTTAGAATGCAATACAATATTCTTAGTCATACTCACTATACTTGTGTTATCACAATAAATGATAATAGGTTCTATAAACTCAATCTTGATATCCTTCAACATTTCCTTCATCCACATAACTTGATTATAGTTATTTTCTATTGCAACATACTCTACCTCAATTGTACTCTTTGAAATATAGTCATGTTTCTTGCTCAGCCAAGAAAACAATCTTCCTCTAAGAAAGAATTCTCTACCAGTGGTTCTCTTTCTATCATCCATAATTCATGCTTGATCTGCATCGATATATGTACACAAAGTGAAATTACTTGATTTTTCATACAAAATCCCATAATCAAGTGTTTCTTTCAAATATATAAATATCCTATTCACTGTTACATAATGATACTCTTTACAATCTTCTTGAAATCTAGCTACAATCCCGACTACATGTTCTATGTTTGATCTAGTGTGACTGAGATATTGAAATCCTCCAATTATAGATCTATAATTCATTTATTCAACTATAGGTGTCCAATATTCTCTAGATAACTTATGACCAATTATCATAGGTGTACCACTAGGTTTGCAACTCTCCAATCAAAATCTTTTCAACAAGTCTTTCAGATACTTGGTTTGTGAAATGAATATTCCGTCTTTGTTCTGCACAATTTGTAATCCTAGGAAGAACTTTATTTCTGCTATCATGCTCATTTCACACTCATTTTTCATCTCTTGAAAAAACTTGTCACTTTCTTTATTATTTCTTCAAAATATTATGTCATCCACAAATATTACAATGATAAACATACCATTATCAACTTTTCTTAATTACAAATTACCATCTATTGTACCTTTAATAAATACAAGCTTAGTCAAATGTTTGTCCAACCTTGCATACTAGGTTCTAGGTGTTTTCTTTAGACCATAAAATGCTTTCTTTAGTCTACATACCATCTCTTTTTCTTCTATTAGTTAGAATCCATCATGCTATTCAATACAAACTTCTTCTTCAAATTCTCCATTAAGAAAAAGGTGACATGGTATCCATCTAATAAACCTTGAAATTCTTACTTTCTACCTAAGACAAGAACACTCTTACTACTTCCATTTTTTCTATAGGTGCATATGTTCCCTCATAATCTATGCCTTCTTTCTATGAGTAACCTTTGCAAAAAAAATGGCCCTTTTTCTCACAACTTTAGCTTGTTCATTTATCTTATTCTAGAATACCCATTTGATTCCTATCACATTCTTTTCTTTAGGTCTATGAATTAATTCCCATGTCTTATACTTTTCAATTTGATCCAATTCTTCTTTCATTTCTTGAAATCAATGATCATCCTTACAAGCTTCATCTATGCTTTTAGGTTCAACTTGAAAAATTAGACCCAATTCGTCAATCACTCTATTCCTTTTCATCATACCTTTATCTTTGCTCCCAATTATCTTCTCTAGAGGGTGATTCTTTGTCATTTTTTTGTTGAAGGTAGGAGTTGACATCTCAACTCTTATCCCATCTCTAGTTTCAAACCTCTACTCTTCTCTATGCTCAAAAGATAATACATCATTGTACAAGTCATTGTTAGTCTCAAAGAAATTTTTAACATTCTATCTAATAATTCTAGAATTATGCTCTTCATCATTAGAATTTTAATCTACCATCTTCTCTTTAGTACCAAATTTTTATTCAATTCTTACATTTGTGCATTCAACTATTGTCCTAGTTCTACAATTAAAACATTTGTATGCCTTTATCTTTAACAAGTAGCCAAGAAACATACCTTCATTGCTTCTAGCATTGAACTTACCAATGTCAGCATCTCTCTTAATGTAACATTTTCTCCCAAACATTCTAAAGTATTTGACTAATGGTGAATGACCAAACCATAAATCATAAGGTGTCTTACTCATACCTTGTCTGATCTACAGTCTATTCAAAGTGTACACTATTTTGTTAAATTCTTGTCTCTAGAATGTCTTTGAGACATCATTCTCAAATAACATTTCTCTAGTTACTTCTGCTACTAATTTATTTCTCCTACTAGCAATCTAATTTTGGTCAAGTGTTCTAGGTGTAGACATCTATCTTTTGAATCCATTCTCTTCACAAAAGATGTTAAACTCTCTACAAGTAAATTCTCCTTCTCTATATAATATTAAATATTTTATCTTAACACTACATTCATTCTCAACTATATTCTTAAATATCTTAAACTTCTCAAAATCTTCAGATTCCTCTTTAAAAAATGCTACCCACATCATTCTAGTGGAATCATAAAAAAGATCATAAAGTACCTTTCACCATATAATCCTCTTGTTCTTGAAAGACCACTTAGATCTATGCAAACGATCTCCAACTTCTCTATGGTAGTGAACTTCTTGCTAGGAAAAGATACTTTCTTCTCCTTAGAAAAAATACATTCTTTGTAAAAAACATTAGTAAGCTTTGTTATCTTAGGCAAGTCTCTAACTACAAACATGCCACTAACCTTCACAATATTATCAAATTTTATATGATAGAATCTGATGTAGGAGCATCCAGTGGTATAATGGCAATCTTGTGTCACCCAAAAAAATGTATTTAGACTTAGTTTATGTTTCATGTCTTTACATTTTTGGATACCCATTTGGGTCAAATAAAGGTTCCAACTCTCATAGTTCCACTACAATGTGTTTGAAAATCCCAAAAAAATAGGAGCATGCAATTTGGCCATCATTTTGGTGACCTAGAAGGTGTGAATTGGCTAGATGAATGTAACTATGATTTAGAGCATTCCAAAAAAAAAATTAGGTCAAAAGGCCCCATGGTTTGAAAGTTAATTCAATTTTTTGGGTTTTGGAGACCTCCTAAGAATGCTTCAAAGTTAGGTTAGGGGCATTAAATGACCTCAAAAAGGGCCAAAAAATGGGGGACGAGTGAAGCTTATCCATAGGGCTATAGAGCACTTTGAGAGCTTTCCAAAAATGTAAATGGTTCGTCAATCGGAGCTATGGTTCAAAAGTTATGCCTCCCAGAAGTTCGGTTACTATTTTTGGATTCTTCTAGATTTGCACTGACTTCTAATGCCACTTCTGGAACCTTCTATTTGGTTGGTGGATGCGTACTAGCACTTTCTAGAATGTAATCCTAGTCCTTAACCCTCTGGGGTCTATTTAAGGAGATTTTTGGCATTGTAAAAGGCAGTTTGGAGTGGAGTTTGAGAGGAGGTGCCATAAGGAGAAATTATCTCCAGATTTATGCTATTGTAAGCCCTTAGGGCATGTTTTGAAGTTTATTTTCCTGTACTGTTTGTACTAGCTTATTTTCTCAGTTAATATAATTTCCCTTTTCTGTTATTTCCATTTTGTTCTTGGGTTGTGTCCCCATCAGAATCTCCTATGCCATAACCAATTGTTATCAAATTTTACAACCAAACATGTCATTTCAATAGGATTCAACTAAAATACATTGCCTCTAGATAGTTTTGATCATCTTACCATCCTTATCTTTGATAATACAGGCCTTCTCTATGAACTACAATTGATATCTCTTGTCCACCAACTATCCAACACTAAACATTTTGTGTTTTAAACCATCAACAAAATAAATATTTTCAGTGTTAGTCCTTCCATCTAAAGTGATGGATACAATCCCTATAATATGACAAGTTGCACTGTTACCAACCCTAACAATACCTCCAACATAGTTTCTAAATTTAGTAAATTTATTCATATTACTAGTAATGTGATGTGAATAGCCACTATCAATTATCCAATCTAACTTCTTTTCAACCTAGGAAACTAAAGCTCTTTCTTCTATAATTTCTATATCTAGATCATCTTCCTTTATAATCACATATCCTAATTCATTATCCCTTTAACTTTTTACTCTTTCATCATATTCTTCATCCTCATTAGCATACAAAAAATTTCTATCATTATTTCTTCTAGGCTTAAACTTCCCCTTATACTTTTTATCTCTTTTAGGACACTTAGATGCATAAAGACCAAATTCATCACAAGTCCAACATTTAAAGATTTTCTTGCCATCTTTGTCTCTTCTTACCAAAAAGGTTATTGCTTCCTCAATTTTCTTGTCATCATTAGATTTTTTGCTACCAACAAAATCCCCCATTGTGCTTTCCCTTCTTGATACATTAGATCAAATGTTCAAAGCATTGAAGCTTTCTCAACTCTAGCTAGTTCTTTAGACTATCTTAGTTCTGCTTTTGTAGACTCTAATCTTCCAAATAATGTCTCCTTTATGAAATATTTGGTGCATGGCATTACTAGCTAAATTATTTGAGCTCTTTTCATGAATGGTGGTGTCAAACTTTTTGAGATCTTCCATATAAACTCATTATATTCTTTAGTTCCACCAAGAGATAGGATTTCTCCAACAATTTCTAATATTCTACCTACATAAATTCTCATATATTCATCTTCTATCATCTTAGCATCTTGAAATGCACAAATCCAATTTTACAATCTAATTCTTTTTGCATGATAATTACCTTCAAAAGTTACTTCTAATGCTTTCCATTTTTCATGAAATGTTTGAAGTGATTTTAGATTATTGTATTCATTCTTTGGAAGAGCTAATAATAGGGTTTCTCTTTCTCTCATGTTACACATGAACATATCTCTTTCTCCCTTGTTGCATTCCTGTAGCTTTCCTTCATTGACAATTATCTTGTTAGCTTCTGTCAAGAGCTAGTATCTAGGACCCATCCACAATAGATGAGTCTTCATGTTTTCCTTCCAACTATCATAGTTTGCCGCATCAAATCTTGAACTGTCCTTCCTAAACATATTCACCATTGATCTCCCAAATTTGTTTAGCTTATTCTTCAATGAATTGATGCTCTAATACCAATTGTTAGAATATATAGTCCATTGATATAACTGAGAAGGGCTGGGGGGGGGGGGGGGTGTGTGTTAAATAAGATATGCAACTATTACCAAAATCATCAACCATAAATAAACTTAAGCATATGAGTAATATAAACTAAAACCAAAAAAGATACTCATACACAACTAACACTAGATATGTTAACTAAGAAAAACCCTTCATCAAAGGTGAAAAGAAATGATGGGGATAGTACCCATAAGATGATGTAATAATATAAATATTCCCTTTATAGAGGATAGACCCTATTAGAAATCTATTTTAACATTCAGTATATATGAGTCCCTATTAGGAGACTTTGAATCCTTGTTAAGAGTTTTGTCAACCCTATTAGTGTAGACACCTAAAATCCTTTAGAAAATAAAGTATTTTTATTTTTTGAAAAATCTTTAATGACATCATCATTTATTAATTAATTAATTAATTTATTTTTATACCATTAAATCCCTTTATCTTAATTAAAAATATTTAATTAAGGAATCCCTCCCAAAAATGTTTAAATCTTATTTAAACATTATTTCCTTATTTATTAATTATTTAATTAATAAATTGACCAAAAAATCCAAAATAAATAAAAAAATTTATTTTTTGCCCAAAACTTGGCCAATTTTCTTTAAGACCACTAACCTCTTCCAAAATCTTCTAATCCTTCTTTAATTTTGATTAAAGGCTAATCCCATCATTTCTTACCCATAATCCCAATTCAAAATATTTAATTAAGATTAAATATTAATCCTCATGTTTATTAAAAAAGTTTTAATCAATATCTCCTCAACCCAAACCCTTGAAATAAATAAAACTTTATTTATTGCCTAAAAATCTAATTTATCCTCATCCTAAGAAGTTCTAGACTCTTCTAGAAAGTCTTCACCCTCATCCTAGGAAGTTCTAGACTCTTCTAGAAAGTCTTTATCCTCATCCAAAGTCTAGACTCTTCTAGACGATTTCTTTAAACCTAATCCTAATCCCCTCCTAACCTTGTCACATTCCTTAAACATGGGTTAAGACTTACTAACCCAAGCCAAAACCAACAAATATCTCCTCCTTCACCCACCCTCATTAAATGCTATCCACTTGCCTATCCCTAAGCTAATCCTAAACCATCCTAATCCATTCTCTAATAATTTGCACAATCCTAAGCAAGCTTAAAAATATCTTAATCAAGCCGAAGTCAAAATTCCTCTCATCTCCCTCAAAATATCCCAACCATAAAACTTCATGAAGTCCACTAGGCCATAAATGACTCTTCCAAGCCCTTTCATTGTTCTTACAAGCCATTATGAGGGTCTTTATGAAGATTTTATCCCTTTAGTCTCCTTTGTTGACTCATCCTTCCTCTTTCCTCCATCCTCTCACCTTGTGACATGTATCACTCTCTGATTGGCTGTAAGGAAGCACAATCCATGTGCTCTCCTCTCATGCAATCTGAGCCCTCCATGAGCTTTTCCCCATCCTTGCATCTTAGCCCTCCATCCCTCAAGCCTTTTACCTATTTAAGGAATCCTCTACCAAGCCATTTTAACATAATCCATGAAGTAAAGTCATAATTCCATTTTAAGAAGCCATTTTACATAAAAACCATACACTCACACCCAAATTCCAACTCCATTTGAAGCCCTTTTTGAAGCATAAGCTTGAACATACATCCTATCTATTTAGACAAAGCCACTCAACAAGAGAGCTTCTTATTGAGAGAGCCCATTAATGGCTCATATTCTCAATTGAGAGCTCATCTTAGTCTATCTTGAAGTTTATGAATTTTGTTTAGTTTGTAGAAGCTTTATTTAAATTTGGTTTCTATTAGCATACTAACATTTCTCATATACATTTTGGCATGCCCGGTGGGACCCCGCATGGGTCATCTTTATTAGCCTTTTTAGTCAAGCTTTGCATGTCATTTGCTAATTTTGGCTAATTTTTCTTGTTTTTGTGATTGATAGGATTATATAAATTGGTTTTGTAGGTCCACATGAGCATGAAGAAGACAAAGAAACTCGTAGTCTATCTCATAGTGTTTGCAGATTTTTTAAGCTTATAGGTGGACAAAGCACTTGGAATTCTTCTTCTTCTTCTTGTCTATATTCTTCTTATTCCATCTACTTCTTCTTCTGCTTCTTGTAGGAGATCTTGGCCATTTTTTTTTTAAGGAAGCAAAATCATACACACTTCTTTTGAGTGCTTAAAATGAACCCCCAAATTATACTTAAATCCATTAAAAACTAAAAATTTGCGAAACAAAAAAAATCTTTTAACAAGTGAAATTAAACCAATCCAATTATTTGCATCTTTGCAACATCAATGTTTTAGATTCATTCATGCAAAGTTAGGAACACTTCATTTTTGGAAATTTAAAAAGAACATCAAGTTTCCATTTCAAAAGGTTCAAAATCAACACTAAGTGCACACTAAAATCTAAATCAAACTCAAAGCATCAATCAAGGATAAAATGAACCTCATTTGCAAATATTTTAAAGTTCTTTTAAAAATCTCATGAAAACTAAGAGTCTTAAATGGTTGCCAAAATTTTTCTAAAAGCTTTGTTATTTGTTCCAAACAAATGTCTTGTTGGAAAATCTTGAATGTTTCTTAGTTTTTTCATGCATCAAAATAATCTAGGAATATCATTTTTGGGCTTAACACATGCAAACTAGAATACAAAATCTTAAAAGAAAAGAAAAGTCCAAAGAGTCATTTTCACTTTTGAGTCCAAAACAATCTTGAATGATCTAAGGTTAAAACAAAGAACTTCAAATTTCTTAAAACAACAAACAAAATCTCAATCTTGAATGCTCAAAGGAAAAAAATTTGAATGTTTAATCACTTGTCTTTGAATGCATGTTGCTAAAATCACTCTTGAGTGCCATGGATTAAAATAAAGTTTTTTTTTTTTTTTATGAATGCATGATTAAAACAATAAATCTAATCTTGAATGTAAAAGGTCAATTCATCATTACAATATCTCACACTTCATCTTTTGGGGCATAAAAAGAATCTACATTTTAGAAACTTTCTAAGTTATAAAAACAAATAAAGACACTTTGAGTGAATTTGTTGTTGGACTCACCCTCTTTAATCACCCATCATTCTAACCATTGGATGCAATATAGGCACCATATATGGGGATGGGTCTACCTAAGAAGGTGTTAAGTACTCCACAAAAATTAAATTCCACTCACTTAAGTTTTTATTGGTTTTTCTAAGTTAGAAAATTCCTTGAATGCACATTAGTCTCGCTAACACTTCATTTGGGCATAAATTTTTTTTTTAACAAATCTTGACATGGAGGGCCTCAGGCGTGAGCTTGAAATCGAATTTCACACATCTTTGTTTTGGGCTTAAAATTAACTCACACTCAATCTTGAATGCCTTAAAGAAAAATTAATCGATACTTGACATGGAGGGCCTCTGAGCACGTGAGTTTACTTTTGTTGACCCTAAATCTTCTTGGTGTATTCATTTTTTGATAAATTTTACTTTTGTTAAATGCTTCAAGTTGGAATTGAACATTTTCATCCTAAACATGTGTGTTTGCAAGCTCTAGATTAGAAAACTTAAACGTCAATTGGAAAAGAATTTTTTCTTTTAGCCCAAGACCATCCAAGTCTTCTCTCCCCTTGTCTTTTGAGGCCATCTTGGGTGCATAAGATTAGGATCCAAAATCTTGTTTAAGTTTTAGGAAGCCTAGTTGGGGATTTCATCATCCCTTGGGATGATCTCATGTCATGTACCCTTTTAAAATAATTAAAAAATAATAATCTTTGCTAAGGCAGGCAGGCCCAAGAAAGTGAAGTTTCAAAAAAAGGGGGTTAATCTTTGGAAACCGTTGGACAAATAAATGAAAATTATTATTAAAATATGTTTCATTAACCTCTCTTGGACATGAGCTACTGTTATACCCTTTGAATATATGTATTTGGACGTGATTAAACTTCTGAGATAGATTATTGGTGTTTTTGTGGTGTTTCCGGGCAATTTTGTGTTAATTTTCGGAGCCCGATGAGCATAGTTTTTGTCCTACATTTGTGAACTGTTGTGTAAAAGCTATACGGATCTAGAAATGTCATTTTTTAGGCTGTTATGCTTCTAAATTTTTTGTAAAAATGTCCATTTTCAGATTTATTAATAATTTGTGAAGTTGTGAAGCTTTTGGCACTATTTTCAGCATACCCGATTTGGGGTTTCTTGAGAAATTTGGTGGATCTTTGTGATATTAGTTGTTTGATCTTAAAGATCTGATTAGAGGCATGAAATATCATAAAAAACCAATAAAGAGACATTTCAGTGGTATCAGAGCCATGATCTTGCCAGCCTAAGGGTTTGTAGAAGTTTGCATGTCAGTTTTGACAACTACCCAGATCTTGCATGTCATAATTTATGATTGCATGTTGCTTCTAATCAGCTACATGTCAAAATTTATGGTTGCATGCTACTTCTAATCATTTGCATGTTAGTTCTTGGTGAATTTGGTGGTTGCATATTGCTTCTAATCAGTTGCATGTCAAAATCTATGGTTGCATGCTACTTCTAATCATTTACATGTTAGTTCTTGGTGTTTGAAGAAGTTATATCCTATTGGAGTTACACTCTACTTTATCTAGAATGGACAGGTATAGTATAGAGTCTCAGAGGACATGATTTTGGACAATTGATATTTAGAGTCAAAACAGTAGAAAGGATGGTTATTTAGACATTCAAGATAAACTTATGAAAATAAGCCATGACATGTTTGAACAGTTGGTTGAGCACCACCGTATAATGAATGACATGTTGTTTGACCGAGCTAAGGTGGATAAGTTGACTAGATTTCTATTTGGCAGATTTTCTCACAGGACAGATGACACAATTCCTAAGAACTTGCATGAGGAGTTTGAGAAACTAGCTGATAGCCAGGTAGAGGTCTCAGATTCTACTCTGCCACAGGAGGTGGTGGGAAAGGATATTACATAGATTGATAGTAACAGTCAACTTGATACTCAAATTGAGACAATTGTTTACAGGTCATCAAAGGGTGATGTCACAAGTATTCAGGATGGTATAGTTACAACAGGCAGTGACTACAGTGTAGTGGGTTCAGATGATGATTATGAGGATGTTGTTGTGCAGGATGGTGAGATACTTGGTAGAGATGAGTAGACATTGAGCATTCATGACTTTGCTGAGAAAGAATACTAGGTACAGTTAGATGCTTCATCACATTAGGATGAGGCTGGTAGTACTTCACATGATTTGTCCAGCCAGCTGAAGGTGAACAAAGATAGTATTGTGACTTCATTATCTCATCAAGATAGGTATATGGAATTAGTTGGTATTGGTCATATTACTCAGGTGAGGATTTTTCTTGAGTTACTAGCTAATTATAGTTTATGGATATGGACTCGAGATTGTTATATTGGCATTTGCGATTCAGTCGACTGGAAATCTTTAACACTTTTGGGTAGCAGTGATTGTTTGGGTGCTATCATGGATTTGATTAGCAGATTGCACGGTGTTGTCTTTTCTTGTGCCAGGAGCTTATCCGATGTTGTTATTAGTTTTTATACACTAGTGTTGGGCTTTTTTCATATATCCAGTCGACCATACTTGCTGGAATGTGTTGATGATATTTCATATTTGGTAGTGTGTAAAAATGAGTCCCATGATCATATTGGCATTGATGACATCCAAGAGGATGCAATGGGTAGTTTTGAAGACTTAGTTTCCTTGGGTACAGAGGAGTTGGACAGCAGTGCTAATGTTTTTGATATTCTGTATGTTGATATGAGCTTTAGATTTGATTCACAGGATATGGATGGTAATACTCTAGAGACTAGTAACTTTGAGGATACTCCTTTAGACAGTGCATCAGAGGAGGTTTGTAGGAGACAGTCAAGCTAGTGCCATCATGTGTCTAATCAGTTGAGAGTTAGTGATCGAGACATTGCTGTCACTTGCCAGAATTTTGATGCTGCTCATTAGTTGTTAGTAGTTTATGGATGGGGTTCTCCTACTAGTGATGAGCAGGAAGGCAATCATCTTTCCTTGACAGAGATCCACTCTTTATGGGAGGCTATTCTAATTTTGAGACAGAATAATATGCAGTTGGTAGCCGACGGAGATTATCTTACGGAGTGGGGCAGTACAACATATGATGCATTTTTGGCCAAGGAAGATGAGGTGAGTGAGCTTACTGAGCAGCTTGAGGTGACTTCTGAGGTTCTTGAGAGTACACTGTTGGATTTCATGGAGTCACAGTTTCATTTGGCTAAGGTGACCATGGAGTTAGAGTGACTATAGTCTTTACCTAATTCTATACATTCACAAGCTGTGGTGTTTGAGGATCCAAGGATGTCCATGGCCAAGATTGTCAGAGACGGTGGAGATGAGGATGCATCCATTCTTGATACTAACATTGGCATATCAAGTTCATTCCCACTAGAGTCAGGCTCAGTTGAGTTGGGTGTTGTAGAAGATTTTTGTATGCCTGACATAGTGGTGGCCTCTAGTACTAATGGCACGGAGACTAGAGATGTATCAAAGATCATGTGTGATGTTGGTGAGTCGACAGTTGGCATGGTTCCTGCTAGTAATACTACTCCCTTGGTGATATCTTCGAAGGTAGTAGTCAGTTCCAACATGGTTAATGATCAATTGTAGTTAGTTTAATCTAGATTATAGTCTGAGCCACTGACTGAGATTGGCGAATTCTATCGGCATTACACTATGAGGTACGCTCATCAATTTACCTTTGATGACCATGTTGATGAGATGATGATACAGAGATGTACTTTGGTTCCTAGTGCTTATCATCAGCTATGGGACAGCTTGATGCCTCAAGATGAGAGTCGTGATGGGCATGACATGGTGATAGGTTCTGCAGTTGACAACTTGATAATATGTGACTTAGAGCAGGAGTTTGGGAGTGATGCTTCAGTGGGTGTTGTTATTGATTCTACTCCTTCGGCTATGACATCTCCTGACTTAGCTAGTGATCAGTCACAGTGGGTTGTATCGCTTGTTCATGGTGAGCTATTGACTGAGGTTGGTTTTTTTAATCAACATTATATTGCAGGGTATGTACATCAGTTAGCATTTGATCCTTTTTTTGAGGAGTTGATGGCAGGAAAATTTGGTTTGGATTCTGTTTCTTACTCTTTATCTTGTAATGTCTTTTCACCATCAGCAGTGCATGGGAGTTATGGTTATGAGATAGTGGCTGGTGATTTACAGAGTTGTGTTGACTACAGGAGTTGTACAGTGTGTGGATTCTCCATACTTGGTATAGTTTCATTCAAGAGAATTCACCATTGTTGCAGAGTTGGATTGTACATTCTGTATAGGCCAGTGGGATGCGTTGATGGTATTTACTGTGTTGGTAGTTTGATTTGTACACTTTACTTGGGTTATGATGTTCTAAAAGTTTGTGTCTCATGGGTTTTTGACTGTGGTAGTGGTGATTTTGGAGTTTGGTTGAGCTATAATTGTCAGTTTGATTATGGATTCCTCTTGGTCATATTGTAGAGGATATTGCAGGAGTCTGTGTTAATTGGTAGTAGTATAGTTCATGACTACATTTGTGATCCAGGTGGATTGATTGGTTTATTGTTCAGCCATTGCTTGAGGACAAGCAATTTTTGGGAGGGGAGGACTTGTCATGTCCCCTTTTCAAATAATTAAAAAATAATAATCTTTGCTAAGGCAGGCAGGCCCAAGAAAGTGAAGTTTTGGAAAAGGGGGTTAATCTTTGAAAACCGTTGGACTAATAAATGAAAATTATTATTAAAATATGTTTCATTAACCTCTCTTGGATGTTAGTTACAGTTATGCCCTCTTTTAAGGGGTTTGAGGCATTTTGGGCGGATTCCAGAACTTGATTTTTGCTCATTCTTTGTTATTCTTCAGAGGCTGCCAAACCTGTGGAGAAGGAGACCCAAGAACGGGAGTTTGTAGGTTTCTAGGGAGACCCAAGAATGGGGGTTTGCAGGTTTCTAGGAAGGCTAAGGACAGGAGTTTGAAGCCATTCCATGTGCATGCTCATACAGAGTTTTCCTTTGTGTTGAACAGTGCAGATTGGTGGGTTTTTGGGTGTGTTTTTTGTATGAGTTTGGTGTTTCCAGTTGAGTATTTCATATCAGTTTGGGTTGCTGCTGTATTTCAGACTTTAAGATGTTAAAATAGAGCTGAATATATGTATTGGGATGTGATTAAACTTCTGAAATAGATTATTAGTGTTTTTGTGGTGTTTCTGGGCAATTTTGTGTTAATTTCAGGAGCCCGATGAGCATAGTTTTTGTCCTACATTTGTGAACTCTTGTGTAAAGGCTATATAGATGTGGAAATTTCATTTTCTAGGCTGCTATTCTGCTGAATTTTTTGTAAAAATGTCCATTTTCATATTTATTAATAATTTGTGAAGTTGTGAAGCTTTTGGCACTATTTTCAGCATACCCGATTTGGGGTTTCTTGAGAAATTTGGTGGATCTTTGTGATATTAGTTGTTTGATCTTAAAGATCTAATTAGAGGCAT
Organism: Cupressus sempervirens; assembly: GCA_028749045.1. NCBI lineage: Eukaryota > Viridiplantae > Streptophyta > Pinopsida > Cupressales > Cupressaceae > Cupressus > Cupressus sempervirens. The sequence continues at coordinate 156,933,823 of CM053789.1, forward strand.
GAAATATCATACAAAACTAGTAAAGGGATATTTCATCTCAACTCTAGCATTCTGACAGAGTATAAAGATTGGGAGGTGAATCCAAAGACACCTCTCTTGGAATCAAGATTTTTTCACTCGAGCCAAGCCTCAAGGAACTTTATACCCTTGAGAAGTGAAAGAGGAGAAGTGGGTTACCACTCCTCTCGACTATGTGACATTGTTTTGGTTTCATCTATGGATTTGGACCTCACGTACCTTGGGTATATTGAGGACTCCCTAGCTAGACCAACTGTCAGCCTTGTAGACAACCATCTAAGATGTTAATGTGTTTGAAGTGACTAATCGAAACATTTGTAGAACATACACACTTTGTGGTGCAAGTATCACATTTTGAGAATCACAAATTTTTATCTAGTTGTTCCTATCTATTGCTTGATTTTTTACTTGTTGAATGAATGTTTGCCAAACTTGGTCAATCCTAGCTTAGGGCACACTTAGCGTAGTCACTGCCTATTCCAGAAGTTGAACGAGTTGAAGCAAAACAACCAAAACCTCTTTAAGCCAAGAAGATTCAAGAATTTATGTCAGAACAACCCAAACCCAAAGAGAAGTTTCACAAAGTCAAACTCAAGCCATCTCAGGCATACCAAGAACTTTCAGCCAAGAGAAAGGAAATAACACCAAGCCCTTGAATTGCTAAACCCCACAAAGTAGAGGACAAAGCTGTCAACAAAGCCCTTCAAGATGCTTGGTTAGATTGCACTATCCAACTTAAACAACATCTAGGAGTTAACCCTGTTTATGCATTACCAACTAGGCATGATTTCTATGATTAGACCCCCTTGTTTCTCCACATCTTCTTGCATAAGCTTCACTTTAGAGTCATCCTTGTAGGTAAGTAAACCATCTTTAGTCCTCCCCTTAAGAATTTTAGCTCATCCATCTCATTTAGAACCAAACCATCTAGCCAGCAATCCAAAATCTTCACATCCAAGCCTTCAAAATTGTTGTCACTTTGCCAAAAGTTTGTCATTCCTAACATCTTCCAAATCCACCAATCTCACCAAGGTTATCCCTTTGACAGAGCTTTGTATAGGGAAATCTAGCTTTGTCACTTGTTATCCCTCATCACATTGAGCTAAAGGTTGGGATCCACAAGTGGTCAATCTTGTGTTCTTCCTAAAGGATCATCAGTCTATCCTTAAGCTGACACAATCAGCACCAAGCTTGCACATAGGAAAGTGAACCTTTCATTCTTTGGCAACATATCTTTGAAGTTCAAATTCCCAACACAATTCTCCTTAGGTTTTGTCATACAGCTTTGCCTCAACCTAGGAAATCATTTGCATAGAAAAGCCTTCCCCCTTTGCATCCATCAGCATTGTTGCATCTCATCCCTAGGAACATTCTACATTTTCATGCCACCCATCACTTGTTTAGCCAAGAAGAAGAAGGAAACAATGGAGCCCTATCATTTGGATCAAACAACTTCACTCCCCTTGAGCACCCAACCATCCTTTAGCCTAGAGAACACTATACCATCACCTACTAATATTGAAGCTTTCATGAACCAACCAGGAAATGCAGTATTGGTGAACGCCATTATAGACAAGAACAAAGAAATAATCATGGCTAACTTTCGAAGGGACAACATAGGAGCCTTTGACTTTGGAAGACCTCCTCCCTTATCAGATCCATCTTAGCCATTTTTTGGACAACTCCCACCACCCATAGGCTCTTATGATTCAAATTATCCTCAATATGTGCCAAAAGAAGAGCCTCAACCCACATGATATGATCCAATAGACCCAAACATACCAACCTCCACTCAAGTTGAAATCTCCCTTTCATAAAACAATCAAGCCACCACCACTCCACCATTGGTCCATACCACTCCATCCCAAACCCCCTTTGCCCAAAACACCTCATCATTCACTCCCTTCACTATTGCTGCTACTACTCTCCAACCTAGCCTTCCAAATCCACCCATCTCCCAAATTAGTGCTAGCATCTTTGGCCAACCTTAGCAATATACAAACGGGATGCCACCCATGGGGCCAAGTAATCAACCCTTCATCACCCCCAACTTGTTTACCTCAGCTTAGAACACAATTCCATCATTTCCACTAGGTCCTTAGAGCTCAATGCCATCAGCCACAAATCCAAAAGCTACTGCCCTCACTCCACAAAGCTATAAAACCCCACAAGCTACTACCAATGTTCTTCCAAGCTCTCAAGTGACCCAAGCTCCTGCCACCACTCTACTAAGCTTTCAAATCTAGCCACCAAGCTATCAAACACCATCAATTCCATTTCCAAGCTTTCAATTCCCACCACCTCCACCACCAACTACCAATTACTTGGCCTCTTTTGCCATGCAGATACCTTCCCAAATGGGGGCACAACCCACATATATTGGTCAAACTCCTCAAATCCAAAGTCAAGTTCCACAAGATCCCCGATCCTTTCCCCAAGCTTCACAACCATCTTATACCTTACCTCCACAAAGCAATCCATTTATCCTACCTTATGTTACTCAATCCCAACCTCAAATCCAATATCAACAGCAAGCCTCACAACACATGTAGCAATATGTGCCACCTCCACCAAAGCAACCCATCATTCACCATTCAGTTGCCCAAGCCATGTACAATCCCTACCAGCCCATACCTCAAAGCCATCCATATTCCATTACCCCATCTAGCACATACCTACCTCAGGGCACTCCTACATTGGGGGCACCCCAAACATCAACCATTAATTATGAATGGGAAGCCATGAAGATAGCTTTGAAGAAGATCCAAGAGGGAAATATCAAACCTTCAAATTTGAGAATGTGGTCCTTACCCATTTGACAGAGCCATTACTATGACTCCATTCCCCAAGCATTTTGAGACACCCAAGTTTGACAAATTCAGAGGAAAAGGAGACCCTATCACACATATCAAAGAATTTTACATGCATTTCCAAGAAGTGGCATATGATGACATCTTCCTCTTGCATGTCTTTCCCAAAAGCTTGGCCAGACCAGCTCTTGAATGGTTTTATAGAATACCATATGGCAGAATTAAAAACTTTGTTGAATTGTTTGAGGCATTTGTAGCCCAATATGCCCATCTTGTTGAAACAAAGCTATCAGTAGTGGATCTTGTCCACACTAAACAAAAAGGTGGAGAAAGCCTTCTTGAATATTTCCAAAGATGGCAAACCTTAACACCCACATATCTTGCACCTTGCCAGAGCGCCATTTGGTGAAAATGTTTATTGATAATGCCCATCCCATCTTGGCTCACCACATGACCATGAACTGTTTGCAAACCTACAAAGATATCAAAGAGAAAGGAATGATCCTTGAGCAAGGACTCATTAAAGATGGTGTGGTCAAGATTTACAAAGAATCCAACCAAAATCAAACACATTCAAATGACAAGTCTAGGTATTGGAACAAAAAAAAGCATGTTATAACAGATGGGGTTACTGATACGAGACATGTAAATATTGTTGGTCCTTCCCAAAATCAATCCAACCCACCTTATCAACCAAAAAATCAATGAGCTATCAAATACCAATAGATGAATCACCAAAGTTATCAAAGCCACAATCTAGGACCCAACTTTCAAAGGTCTAACAATCAAGCTAATGCCATCAATGTAGCTACAAGGAAAAATCCCAAATTCCAACCTGCACCTAGAAACTATACAGCCCTTGGTGAGCCATTGGATGTCATTTTTGAGAAGTTGACTAAGGAAAACCTCATCAAATTTCCTCCTACCCAAAAAATTGACCCAAGCCAATCCAAAGCTACATAGTACAAAGATAATGAGTACTAAAAATTTCATAAGGTAAAAGGTCACACTACCCTCAGATGCATGAAACTGAAAGATTATGTGCAGGACCTCATTGATCGGAAAGAAATCGTCGTTGGTGCCCAAACCTCTCCTAATGCAAGCTTATAGATCTATCAAAATGCTTTTCCTCCTCACAACAACCAAAATCTTGGAAAAGAACCTATCCAAACCAACAACAACAACACTAACAATTGCCAGCCAAACCAACAACATGGGAAGAACAATGACCACACTTCATCCTATATAGACTATGGTAGCCTCATAGGTTTTATATCCGAGAAAGAGCCTTCTGTCAATGTTATCAATATCCAAGGACCAAACAATGAGTGTGCAGTCACTGCTCAAAGAACACAATTTAACATCGCAGGGCCACCAGTTTCGCCAGCACCATCAGCTCCATCAAAAAGCTAGTACAATATCTTGGAACACCTTGGGAACATGCCAGCCCAAATCTCCATTTTAGACCTTCTCCGCACTAGTCCTGCGTACAAAAGAATCCTTGACAATGCTCTCATAGAATCTTGTGTCCATTCAGATATCAACACTACTAATTTTCGTAATCTTGTTGGACACCTTTCATCCTCATGTGCCCTATCTTTCAAACCCACTGACATACCCATGGTTGAGCCAGATCACACCGTTTCACTTTGCATAGCCATCATGGTATCCAATTTTTTTGTAAAAAGAGTAATGATAGATAATGGATCAGCCTTGAATATTTGCACCCTAAAATTCATAAAACAAGTTGGGTATACTAAGGCAGATATCATGAGCTAGGTTATCACCATCAAAGCTTATGACAACTTGGAAAGAACCACAGAAGGAACTATTTTTCTGCCAACCAAGGTTGGACTAGTCGTCCAAGAAACACTCTGCCATGTTATTGATCTAAACCTACCATTCAGCATCCTCCTTGGTCACCCATGGATTCATGCCATAAAAGCCATTCCATCCACTTACCATCAGTGCATCAAATTTCTGCATCAGGGCATTGAGGTAACCATCCATGCCAATCCAGAACCCTTTGCTTACTGCAATGTAGTTGAAGCTTCATATACAAACCATTTCTCTAGAATTGATATTGGCATAGCCATTGCTAGCTCATCCCACACTTGTAATGACCCAAAAACCATCCTTGCCTCCACCCTATCTACCATGAAGATCAATAACAAATGCTATGGAGAGTATAGTCTCTTAGATGCATTTGCTATCAAGGAACTCCCACTTGATCCACATGCTCATGGGTGATCAACATGTCCCAAAGCTAAGGAGATTCCAACTTCTCATTATAAACAGTTTGGCCCAACAACCTTTGTATCCTCAAAAATCCCTCTTCATGAGGAGCTCACTCCAGATATCAACAATTGGTTACATAAGGATGCACCTGCAAGAAATCAAGCATGCCTTGATCACTTCAGCTAGAAGTATCCCTAAGAACATAAGCTCATCACTGAAAAATGGAACTATCAAGGTGGTGGTCTAGGACAAGAAGAAAGAGGCATTCAGTGCTCCATCCAAGCACACTAGTGGGAAACGAAGTCAGGTCTTGGCTTTGGCGTATCCACAACTAGGGGCACCAATAAAAATGGTCACACTTTTTCAAACATTCACTGCAACCTTGTCAAAATTGAAGACATTCTTAAGGAAGTTGAAAAGAGAGCCTATGATTATATCCTAGACCAAATCTCCCTTAGAGACTCTATTCTCCAAGAACTATCCATCAATTTCATTGACCTACCACTTGCCCATCCACAACTCATAGATTGGGACCAACCAAGTGTCATACACATTGATGAGTTCACATCAGAGGAAGCACTTCTAAGATTCATTGGAGCTGAAACACCTCACAAGCAAACAAAGCCAGACTCAACATATATCTATAAGCTAGATCCCAAGGGGTATTTTGGAGAAAATCCCCAACCTAGTTCTAATACACCCAAAATTGGAACTAGGGTGAATCCGGGACTAGCTAAGGCAGCAAAGAGAACCCCTCAGCAAGAAAATCTAGAGTCATAAGAAAAACATGAGGATTTAACTTTTCCTCCTCAAGATAATCGACCAAAGGTGTCTTCTATTCTAATTGAGGATACTAGAGAAGTCAACATCGATTCTTCAGAGATCCCTAGACTTGTTCACATTGTTGCATCGCTATCAAAAGACCAAGTTGACCTCCTCTTTGAGGTGTTAAGAGAGAACATTGGCCAATTTGCATGGTCATATCAATACATGCCAAGACTTGATCCAAAGCTTATAGTTCATCATCTTGTAGTTGATCCAAAGATCAAGCCTATCAGACAAAAGCTTAGAAAAATGCACCCCAAGGTGGCATAACTAGTCAAAGCCGAATTAGAAAGAGTGTTAGTTGCTAAGGTTATCTAACCCATTGACTACTCAGAGTGGATCTCCAACATGGTCCCCGTCAGTAAACCTTCCAGTGACATCAGAATTTGCATTGATTTCAGAGATCTTAACAAAGCTTGTCCAAAAGATGATTTTCCCTTACCCAACATAGATATGATTGTAGACCTTATAGTTGGACACAAAATTCTATCCCTCATGGATGGATTTTCTGGGTATAATCAAATAAAGATTGCAGAAGAGGATCAACATAAGACAACATTCACTACCCCTTGGGGAACTTTTTGCTACAACATGATGCCTTTTGGCCTAAAGAATGCTGGGGCTACCTATCAAAGAGCTATGACAGCCATTTTTCATGATCTCATCCATAGCATTTTGGAGGATTATGTGGATGATATCTTGGTCAAATATCATACCTTCATGGATCATCTTGCTAACCTGGAGAAAGTCTTTGATAGGTTAGCCAAATATCATCTCATGCTGAATCCCAAGAAGTGTGTCTTTGGGGTCACATCTGGCAAGCTTCTAGGCTTTATAGTTTCTAAACAAGGTATAAAGATCAACCCTAAGAAGGTCAAGGCTATCTTAGACATGCCTTCTCCCTAGATACTGTGACAGCTTCACTCTCTTCAGGGAAAGCTTCAATCTGTCTAGCGCTTCATCTCCCAGCTTGCAAATAAGTGTACACCATTTGCACATTTACTGAAGAAGGATGAGAACTTCAAGTGGGATCCTTTATGTTAGCACAGCTTTGATTAGCTCAAGTAGTATCTAACCAATCCCCCTATCTTGGTTCCACTAGTTCCTAGTCATCCCCTGATTTTGTACATATCAGCAACACCTACTACTCTAGGGGCACTTCTAGCACAGCTCGATGACTACGACAAAGAAAGAGCCATCTACTACATTAGTAGAACCCTAGTTGGTTATGAACTCAATTATACTCATATGTAAAAAGCTTGTTTGGCAGTTATTTTCTCAACTCAAAAGCTTTGCCACTAAATGCTAAGTCATACCATACAACTAGTCTCCAAGATCAACCCTCTCAAGTATATGCTCTCCAGAATAGCACTTATAGGCCATTTGGCCAAATGGGTTATGCTCTTTAGTGAATTTGACATCCAATATTTGGACAGAAAGGCAATCAAAGGGAAAGCTATAGCAGATCACCTAGCTGATGCACCTCTAGTAGATACATATCCTTTGATTACAAAATTTTCAGATGAACATGTCTATCTAATTGAAGAACAACCCCCATGGAAACTTTATTTTGATGGCTCACACATATCTCGTGGATCAAGGGTAGGAATATTTTTGGTCACACCTCAAGGAGATTACATTTCAAAAGCCTTCAAACTAAAATTCCCTAGCACCAATAATATAGCTGAATATGAGGCTCTCATAGTAGGATTAAAGATAGCCACATAATGGAACATTACTGAGTTACAAATCTTTGGTGATTCTCAACTCATCATCAAGCAAGCCCTAAATGAATATCAAACCAAAAATGAAAAGCTATTACCCTACAAAGAGCTAGTTGATCAACTAACCCAAAATTTTACAAAGCTTCAGTTTACACAAGTGCCTCAAATATAGAACAAAGTAGCAGATGCTATGGCTACTATCAGCTCACTCTTGGAAATTTCCCAAGTGGTTACACAATATGAGTTTTTAGTCAAGAAGCTCCTCACACCTGCCTATGCAAATGATGACTCAAACCATGTTTGTATCTTGGTTGGTCCCCAATCCCCTTGGTACCATGAGATTCATACTTACCTTAACAATTGTATCATATCCCCTCACCTCAAACATACCTAATGCCAGAACCTCATCCAAAAATCATCCTGCTATGTTATCATAGCCAATACCCTATATCGTCAGGGTTATCATGATACTCTCTCTTGATGTTTAGATGAAAATGAGGCCGTGATGGCGTTAAAAGAAGTGCATTCTAGACTTTGCAGTGCCCACACAAGTGGTATTTTCCTAGCATGAAAAATTTGTAGAGCAGGCTACTATTGGCCTACCATTAAAGAAGACTCCTATGACTTTGTTAAAAAGTGTCTGCCATATCAGCAACATGCAAATCTCATTCACACTCTGGCACAGGATCTACAGCCTATTGCACCACCTTGGCCTTTCACTTGTTGGGGCCTTCATCTAGTTGGAACTATCACACCTCTCTCATTTGATGGACATAAATGGATAATAATAGCTATAGACTATTTCACTAAGTGGGTGGAAGCAGTCCCCCTAGTCTTAGCTATAGGAGTTCAAGTCTCCAAGTTCATCTTGTACTACATTGTTTGCCGCTTCGACATCCCATCCACCATCTTCACTAACCACGATGGTAACTTTGAAAATCTCAACATGGAAGAATTATGCACTTCCCTCTGCATCCATCACCGCTTTTCTAGCCCATATTTCCCATAGGGTAATGGTCAGGCAGAAGCAACTAACAAAAGCCTCCTCAAAATCTTAAAGAAAGTTGTTAATGATTCCAGTCGTGATTGGCACCTACAAATAAATCTAGCCCTATTGGCCTATCAAACCTCCTTTCGTACATCCACAGGAACAACTCTATACTCCCTAGTCTATGGTGCCGAAGTGGTACTACCCATAGAGGTTGAACTTCCCTCCGTGCGCATATCTTTGTAGGGGAAAATATTAGATGAACAATACAAAGTAGCTCAATTCACCTAGCTAGATCTCTTAAATGAGAAGCGACAACAAGCCTATGATCATCTCACAGTCTATCTAACTTGTCTCAAAAGGAATTTCAACAAGAAGGTGTTCCCACGACACTTTCAGCCAGGTGACATGGTCCTCAAAGAAAATATGAAAGTCCAAGCTGATCGAGAAGAGAAAGGTAAGTTTGAACCTACATGGCTTGGTCCTTATGTTGTCACTGCCTCCTTTGGCTCTGGAGCCTATCAACTATCTACATCAGAAGGAGAACTCTTGATTGATTGTACTAACATCATTCATCTCAAGAATTTCTATGCTTGAAGATCCTTGGTATACCCAGATTTTGAAAAATACAAAAAAAAATAGTAAAGAGAAATAAACATCCAATAGTGAAAACTTTGCAATTCAAGCGCCTTGGATGGGTACCTTGGTGAAAACCTGGTAATTTAGGTGCCTTGTGTACTAAGACTAATACATTATCTATCACTATCCTATCCCTCATCCATGCACTCACCATCCCATAAAACACCTACTTGTTCCCTTGGTGTTCCAACCAAATATCCCACATCTAATGAAGCTTGTAAATACCTCCTGTACAGCTTGTAAATCGTGTACCTTAGCTTGTAAATCTTGTACCTTAGCTTGTAAATCTTGTATCATCCCTTGTATCATAGCTTGTATATCAAAATCTTGTCCAAAGCTTGTACCATATTCCAACTTGTATTATATGCCAAATCTTGTATCCTACCTTGTATCCTATCACATGCACACAAAGAGTCCCATTTTCCTTAAGCTTTTTGCAAACCATCTACCTATCCACCTATCAACTATTGTAGACATCCCACCCTTCACAAACATTTCCATCTCAAAAAAACCAAAACATGAACAATCTTGTACATTTGTAACATATATTGGTCCATCAGCTTGTACATCCCCTTTAGCTTAGTACCATTGTATCTATCCAGCTTTTGTGTTAGTTCCTCCTTGATCAGCATCTTGCACACATCGCACAACCCTTGGTTAGCTATTCCAATGCATCCTTTAGCTAGATCTCCTATTACCAAAGTGTTATCCTTCTTAGTTCAACTTGCCAGACGCATCACTTATCTAGATCCATCAGCTTAGGTGCTCTCCAATAGATCCTTGTAGGATATGGCTTTCCTCATGTCTGATCTTGGTCTGTTAGTACCTCGTCCCACCCATCTCGTTGGCAAATGGTTCTCTTTTGGATGTTTGCTTTCTTTTGATTTGGAATCTTCCCTTTTGGGTCTTGAAGTATCTTTTCCAAACAATCTTTTTGTTCCCTCCTCAAGGTTGCCACGATCTTCCATATCATGGTATACCCCAAATGGGGCAATCTAAGTGTAAGGTCTTGATCAAGTCTTTTGTTTGTTTTTCTTTTCTGCTTGTGGGTTACCCAATATCAGTTTTACACTACTTCCTCTGGGATTCATGTGTGCTACTGGGGCAATCCTTGTGTGTTTGTTTCAAGTCAGTTCATCAGTCCTCTAGACAGTTGGTGAAAAGACCTTGATGTTATTGGTAACCTTGGCAATTAACCAACTATCCCATAGCAAATCTAGTGCTCAACTACATGGTGGTACTTCTCTTTGAAGTATCCCCCTATTCAAAAAAGCTTCAATGGTTTCCCTTCATCTCCATTATCCCCCATCCATATCTAGCATCTATCTCTCCTACCCCAGCTTATGCATTAGTATCTCTTTGAATCAATCTACACTTTTAGCTTTAGGGATCCACAATCCTAGTCTTAGGGATCCACCAATCCAATCAATCCACCAAGCCTCATCTTTTGAGCTCCACAATCCTAGTCCTAGGGATCTTTGAAACCCATCTTCAGCCAATCTGACTCTTTAAAATCCTGTTGCATCAGCTTTATCATCCCATCATCCATCTCCCTATCTTGGATTTCTTTTTATAGTGCTCCATTCCTTCATCCTCTGCAATCCCTGAGATTTTAAGCTTACTTCCTTTTATGCCTCTAATTCTCCCTTTATCATTCTCCTGTAGTGAGAGTTTGAGCTAACTAAACCTCTTCTGATAAGTAGGAGATGATTTCCACAGCTAGTCAAATTGTGATGTGAATATCAGGATTTAACTGTGTGATTTTTGAGTCAAACTCGATGACCCATGTTTCATGAGTAGTGATTCAACATGAATCCATCTCTCATGAGAATAAATGGAACACTTAGCACTCATTGGATCTAGGTGATGCTTACAGGGGTGAAGCACCAGGACTTCCCGGGAGGTCACCCATCCCAGTACAGGCTAGAGTAGTACTGGGATGGGTGACCTCCTGGGAAGTCCTGGTGCTTCACCCCTATGAGCATCACCTAGATCCAATGAGTTCTAAGTGTTCCATTTATTCTCATGAGAGATGGATTCATGTTGAATCACTACTCATGAAACATGGGTCATCGAGTTTGACTCAAAAATCACACAGTTAAATCCTGATATTCACATCACAATTTGACTAGCTGTGGAAATCATCTCCTACTTATCAATTGATGAGCTTAAGGGGCTTTCTAATGAATGGTTCATAAGGCACAACACTTGGTGAAGGTTTTGATAATGGGGTTGCAAGCTTTGGGTTTAATTGTGAAGGAAACTCCGTAGTTAAGCGTGCTCAGGCTAGAGTAGTACTGGGATGGGTGACCTCCCGGGAAGTCCCGGTGCTTCACCCCTGTGAGCATCACCTAGATCCAATGAGTGCTAAGTGTTCCATTTATTCTCATGAGAGATGGATTCATGTTGAATCACTACTCAGGAAACATGGGTCATCGAGTTTGACTCAAAAATCACACAGTTAAATCCTGATATTCACATCACAAATAAACCTCTTCTCTTAAGCCAATTTGAGTCTCTTTGCTCATCTCGGATTCTTGTACTTTTCAAGAAGCCATCGAGCCTTGCTTTCTCTCCCCGCCGCCTTCTTGAGGGGGCATCTCCCAGTCCATTCTCTCCTCTTTTGCTCTAGCCTTGGGCATCTTATTTTCTAATCTTTGATGCCATGCCACTTGTGGCATCACATCAAAGAGGGGCAAAATGTAGACACATAAAATCTTTTAGAAAATAAAGTATTTTTATATTTTGAAAAATTCCTGATGACATCATCATTTATTAATTAATTAATTTATTTTTATGCCATTAAATCCCTTTATCTTAATTAAAAATATTTAATTAAGGAATCCCTCTCAAAAATGTTTAAATCTTATTTAAACATTATTTCCTTATTTATTAATTATTTAATTAATAAATTGACCAAAAAATCCAAAATAAATTAAAAAAATTATTTTTTGCCCAAAACTTGGCCAATTTTCTTAAGACCTCTAACCTCTTCCAAAATCTTCTAATCTTTCTTTAATTTTGATTAAAGGCTAATCCCATCATTTCCTACCCCTAATCCGAACTCAAAATATTTAATTAAGATTAAATATTAATCCTCATGTTTATTAAACAAGTTTTAATAAATATCTCCTCAACCCAAACCCTTGAAATAAATAAAAATTTATGTATTTCATAAAAATCTAATTTTTCCTCATCCTAAGAAGTTCTAGACTCTTCTAGAAAGTCTTCATCCTCATCCTAGGAAGTTCTAGACTATTCTAGAAAGTCTTTATCCTCATCCAAAGTCTAGACTCTTCTAGAGGATGTCTTTAAACCTAATCCTAATCCCCTCATAATCTTGTCACATTCTCTAAACATGGGTTAAGACTTACTAACCCAAGCCAAAGCCAACAAATATTTCCTCCTTCACCCACCCTCATTAAATGCCATCCACTTTTCTATCCCTAAGCTAATCTTAAACCATCCTAATCCATCCTCTAATCATTTCCACAATCCTAAGCAAGCTTAAAACCTTCCTAATCAAGCCCAAGTCAAAATTCCTCTCATCTTCCTCAAAATATCCCAACCATAAAACTTTATGAGGCCCACTAGGCCATAAATGACTCTTCCAAGCCCTTTCATTGCTCTTACAAGCCATTATGAGGGTCTTTATAAAAATTTTATCCTTTGAGCCTCCTTTTTTGACTCATCCTTCCCCTTTCCTCCATCCTCTCACCTTGTGACATGTGTCATCCCTGATTGGCTATAAAGAAGCACAATTCATGTGCTCTCCTCTCATGCAATCTGAGCCCTCCATGAGCTTTTTCCCATCCTTGCATCTTAGCCCTCCATCCTTCAAGCCTTTTTCCTATTTAAGGAATCGTCTCCCAAGCCATTTTAACACAATCCATGAAGTAAAGTCATAATGCCATTTTAAGAAGCCATTTTACATCAGAACCATACACTCACACCCAAATTCCAACTCCATTTGAAGCCCTTTTTGAAGCATAAGCTTGAGCATACATCCTATCTATTTAGACAAAGCCACTCAACAAGAGAGCTTCTTATTGAGAGAGCCCATTAATGGCTCATATTCTCAATTGAGAGCTCATCTTAGTCTATCTTGAAGTTTATGAATTTTGTTTAGTTTGGAGAAGCTTTATTTAAATTTGGTTTCTATTAGCATACTAGCATTGCTCATATACAATTAGGAGTTGTGGAAGATAGTTAGATCGATTACCAAAATAGATTCAAGATTAAGACCAATGAACCCACTATCCAAATGATCTCTATATTATTTCTTATAGAATAATAGAATTGAAATGTACTTCCTTCCTCTATCCCTATCCTATCAGCTAGACTTCTTCTCCTTTAGATGTTGTAATTAGATCTCATAGTGTGCATCCAATAATCCCTTGGATCACTTAGTAACATTTAGTAAGAATTTTTCTCCTTTTCATACTTCATATCCCAGTTGATACAAGTGCACTTACACATTACAAACAAGGAAACTAACTTTCCTTTATACCATATCTTTATAATAATTCATTGAGTCAGCCTTGAGTCTTTCCCAATTAGTTCTAATAAGATAATTAATTAAATTATAATCATAATAAAACTTAGCTCATAGTCAATATAAAAATTCACACATGCAATACTAGGGCTTTCACACTCTCTGACATCATGAAACAACTATCCTTTATCATTGTGTCTTTGTGCACTTGATTCAAGAGCATTCAGAGGTATAAGGGCAATCCTGTGTCAGCCAAAAAAAGTACCTAGACATAGTTTATGTTTCGTGTGTTTTCATTTCTAGATACCCATTTGGGTCAAATAAAGGTTCCAACTCTCACAATTTCACTATTAGTGTTCTAGGTTAGAGTATTTAAGCACCTTGGGAGATGTGTAAATTCCAAAAAAATAGTACTATTTAATTGAGCCATAATTATGGTAGTTAGAAGGTGTAAATTGGAGGGGTGATTAAAATTGTAATTTAGAGCATTCCAAAAAAAGAATCAAGTCAAAAGGCTACACGGTTTGAAAGTTATCATAGTTTTTTAGTTTTTGGAGAACTCCTAAGAATGCTTGAAAGTCAAGATTGAGGCATTAAATGACCTCATATAGGCCTAAAAAATGGGGGATGAGCAAAGCTGGTCCATAGGGCTATAGAGCACTTCAAGAGCTTTCCAAAAATGTAATCAATTTGTCAATCAAAGCTACGGTTCAAAAGTTATACCTCCCGAAAGTTTGGCTACCATTTCTAAATTCTTCTAATTTTGCACTGACTTCTAAAGTGACTTCTAGAGCCTTCCATTTTGGTGGTGGATGCCAACTAGCACTTTCTAGAATGTATTCCTTACCCTTAACCCTTTGGGCTCTATTTTAGGACATTTTTGGCATTGTAAAAGGTAGTTCGGAGTGGAGTTTGAGAGAAGGTACTGGGAGAAGAAAGTTTCTCCATATTTATACTATTGTAAGCCCATAGGGCATGTTTTGGAGTCTATTTTCTCTGCACTAAGTGTATTAGCATATTTTCATAGTTAATAAAGTTTCCCTTTCCTATTGTGTCCATTCTGTACTTGGGTTGTGTCCCCATCAAGTGGTATCAGAGCAAGTTTTCTTGAGTGTGTAGACAGAGTGCCGACTGTGAGGCAGTTTGCACGAGGACTATGTGGTTATGAGTTTAAGTTAAGAAGATGCCTCCATGAAGAGAGCATGGTGGAAGGGTCAAAGCTATTAATCTTGTGGATGTTAGAGCCATCTAAAGGCAAGTTCAAGCATTGTAGGAGGAGCTCCGTAGAGGAACAAATGTTTTTGCAGGTGACAAAAGTGAGGATGATAATGAGGAAGAAGATGTTGGACTAGAAGCAGAAGTTGAAGGGGAAGTTCTAAATCAGGTAGAGGAGAGGCTTTTTAGGGCCATTACTAAGTTTGGAAAAAGACCTACAATTGATGTGGGTGTATTTTTAGGAAATTTGAAATCGGATGAGTTGATCGACTAGATCAACGAACTGGAGGAGTACTTTGAGTATGAGGATATAAAAGATCTAGATAGGGTTAAGTTTGCAAAGTCCAAACTGAAAGGCCATGCCAAAATCTGGTGGCAAGAGGTTCAATTGGAAAGAAATAGAAGAGGAAAGGAGAAGATCACACGGTGGGATCGCATGGTGGACAAACTAAAGAAGTAGTTCATTCTTGTTGACTACGAGCTTGATTTGTTTAAGAAAATTCATGGGCTAAAGCAAGTAGGAAAATTTGTTAAGGAATATATGGAGGAGTTTTATTGACTTTTGATTAGATTAGGGCATGCAGAAGAAAATAAAGAGAAGGTCGCTCATTATATCAGTGGATTGCAACCTAGCATCCAGGAGGAATTAAGTCTGGTAAGAATGACTAGCATTGAAGAGGCATACCAGTTTTCCCTATGAGGCTAAGAGAAGCTAAATAAAATGTTTGAAGGGAGACAAAGAGGGTGCAGTCAAGGAGGAAGGGGTAGTGGTAGATCATCTGGAGGCCAAAATGGGACCCAAAAGAAAAATGAAGATGTGGGTACTAGCAGGAACCAAAGAAATAAGGATTACAATCGCTTCCATGATCAAGACTTTGGAGACTAGAGAGGACGAGGTAGAGGGCATGGACAAGGTTTAAGAAGAGGAAGCTTCCATGGTACCTATTTCCATTGCAATGAACAAGGTCATTGTGCCTTTGAATTCCCTCAATGACAAGGAAGGACAGATAGGAGAGCTGAGGGACAAGCTAGGGTTGTTCATGTCAATAAGGATGCATAGTCATCACTTTCAAAGGATGCAAAAAGAGGAGAGACTTTATTAAATGAAAGGGTCCTACTAAGTGGTGAGATTGAACCAAAACAAAGGAGGATTCTTTTTCGTACCAAGTGCAAGTGTGAGGATAAATGTTGCAATGTGATCATTGATGGTGGTAGCACTGACAACTTGGTGTTAGAGGAGATGGTCTCTAAGTTGAAGCTAAAGAGGCAAAAACACCCCCAACCCTATCAGATTGCTTGGGTGAAGGATGATCATAAGGTCTTGGTAAGTGAACAATGTTTAGTGAAGTTCAAAATGGGGAGTTACCATGATGAAGTTCTCTATGATGTTATTCCAATGGATGTATGCCATTTATTGTTGGGAAGACCATGGAAGCTTGATAGGTATGTAGTACATGATGGTCATGCAAACACATACTCTCTGACAAAGGATGGAGTTCACCACAAACTAAATCCCATGAAAAAGGAAGGCAAAAAGGTATGTAGTAGTGTTAGGATCTATCTTGTTGATGGAAGAAATTTTCTAGATGGCATGAAACATCAGTGTATGTGTTATGATTTGATTCTTAAAGAAGATAAGAAAGGTAGTAGTGAAATACCACTTGAAGTTTTAGAATTATTGAGTGCATTTGGAAATATCATCTCTGATAATGTTCCAAAAGGATTGCCACTAGTAAGGCAAATCAATCATTAGATAGATTTAATCCCTAGAGCTAGTTTGCCTAATAAGGCTACTCATAGGATGATTCCTACTAAAACTAAGGAGCTAAATAGATAGGTTTAGGAGCTATTGAGGAAGGGTTTGATTCGAGAGAGCTTGAGTCCAAGTGTAGTACCTATAGTACTGGCACCAAAGAAAGATGGAGAGTGGAGAATGTGTACAGACTCTTGAGCTATAAATAGGATAACCATCAAGTATTGATTTCCTTTGCCAAGAATTGATGATCTTATGGACTACTTGAGTGGAGTTTAGTACTTTACAAAGATAAATTGCAAGAGTGTCTATCACTAGATATAGATATGAGAAGGAGATGAGTGGAAAACTTCCTTCAAGACCATGCAGGGTCTTTATGAGTGGTTAGTCATGCCCTTTGAATTGACAAATGCCCCAAGCACCTTCATGCGGCTTATGAATGAGGTACTTAATAAGTTCTTGGGAAAATTTCTTATTGTCTATTTGGATGATATTTTAATTTTTAGCAAGACTTTGGAAGAAAATTTATTGCATATTCATAGTGTCCTTGAAAGGTTGAGGGAAATTTTGATTAAGGAGAAATATAGTGGAGGGATGGTAGGACATTTTGGTCAAGATAAGACCATTTCCATTATTAGATAACATTATTTTTTGCCTCAAATGTCATAGGATGTGAAGAAGTTTTCACAGAGTTGTCAGGTTTGTCAAGCAGCCAAGGGATTTAGTCACAATACTAGACTATTTCAGCCATTGCTTGTTCCATCGAAACCATGGGAGGAAATAAGTATGGATTTTTCTCTTGGATTTCCAAGGACACAAAGGGGTAATGACTCAATATTTTTGGTGATTGACAGGTTCTCCAAAATGGCACATTTCATTCCATGCCACAAAACTCGTGATGTCATCCATATAGCAGACTTATTTTTCAAAGAGGTGGTGAGACTGCATGGTCTCCCAAGGAGTATAGTTTCTGAAAGAGATACTAAATTTGAGGGGTATTTCTTAAGAACATTGTGGAAGAAGTTAAGAATAGACTTGAAGTTCAGATCTACACATCATCCACAGACTGAAAGATAGACTGAAGTGGTAAACAAAAGTCTGGGCAATTTGTTGAGATGTTTGGTTGGGGATAAGCCCAAGGGATGGGATTTGATTCTACCACAAGCAGAATTTGCTTACAATAACTCTATAAATAGGAGTACTAGTAGATCACCATTCCAAATTGTATATGGAAGTAGCCCAAGGACTACACCAGAATTGAGGAAGATGGAGCAAGGGGAGAGGACAAGTGTTGAATCAAAGGAATTTGCTAAACATATCAAGCACCTACATGAGGAGGTCCAGGCACACATTATGAAGATGAATCAACAGTATAAAGCTAGGGCTAATCAAAGGAGAAGACATAAGGAGTTCCAAGTAGGGGATCTAGTCATGGTACACTTGAGAAAGGAAAGGTTTCTAGTAGGTACTTACAACAAGCTGAAGATGAAAAAATTTGGTCCCTGCAAAATTTTGAAGAAACATGACTCAAGAAATGCATATGAGGTGGAGTTGCCAGATGGAATTCACATTTCTCCTATCTTCAACATTATAGACTTAACAAAGTATCATGATAATGGTACAGATGAGGGGTTGATGCTGGAGCCAAGTCTAATTCCTACTTCTAAGAAGGAGGAGATAGAAGAAATTCTAGATAGTTGTGTGGGCAGGAGTACTAGAAATAGGAAGTATGAAGAGTACCTAGTTAAGTGGAAAGGATGGTTGATAAAGGACTCAACTTGGATATCAACAACTGAGGTTTCCCATTTTGGATTTTCTCTACCATCCATAAAGTGATAGGGTTACTTTTCAATCTACCCTGGGTGTTTGATACAGGAGCTTGCAGAGGTATAAGGGCAATCCTGTGTCACCCAAAAAAATGTACATAGACATAGTTTTTGTTTCATGTGTTTTCATTTCTTGATACCCATTTGGGTCAAATAAAGGTTCCAACTCTCATAGTTCCACTATTAGTGTTCTAGGTTAGAGTATTTAAGCACCTTGGGATATGTGTAAATGCCAAAAAATAGGACTATGTAATTGAGCCATAATTATGGTGAGTTAGAAGGTGTAAATTGGAGGGGTGATTAAAATTGTAATTTAGAGCATTCCAGAAATAGAATCAGGTCAAAAGGCTACATAGTTTGAAAGTTATCGCAATTTTGCAAGTTTTGGAGACCTCTTAAGAATGCTTCAAAGTTAGGATTGAGGAATTAAATTACCTTGTACGGGCCTAAAAAATTGGGGATGAGCAAAGCTGGTCAACAAGGCTATAGAGTGCTTCGAGAGCTTTCTAGAAATGTAAATCGTTCATCAATCAAAGGTACGATTCAAAGTTATGCCTCCCAGAAGTTCAACTACCATTTTTGGATTCTTCTAATTTTGCACCAACTTCTAAAGTGACTTTTGGAGCCTTCCATTTTGGCAGTGGATGCCAACTAGCACTTTCTAGAATGTATTCCTAATCCTTAACCCTTTGGGGTCTATTTAAGGACATTTCTGGCATTGTAAAAGGCAGTTCGGAGTGGAGTTTGAGAGAAGGTATTGGGAGAAGAAATTTTCTCTAGATTTATACTATTGTAAGCCCATAGGGCATGTTTTGGAGTTTGTTTCCTTTGTACTAAGTGTATTAGCATATTTTCATAGTTAATAAAGTTTCCCTTTCCTATTGTGTGTAAGGCCCATTTGCTGTTGCACCAAAAGTCATGACTGTTAGTGAACATGGAACACCACATAATTAACCACTTGTGGGCAAGGGAGCACGTCGCATCACCCAACAATCTCCTCCTCGACGCGCATACCAGGTGCTTACGTGGGTTGGAAAGGCACCGGGGAGATTTGAACCCATGACCAGGACAAAACCAGGCTCTGATACCAATTGTAAGGCCCATTTGCCGTTGCACCAAAAGTCATGACTGTTAGTGAACATGGAACACCACATAATTAACCACCTGTGGGAAGGGAGCGCGTCGCATCACCCAACATTGTGTCCATTCTGTATTTGGGTTGTCTCCCCATCAACACTTCTTCATTACATCTTAGACAAAAGACAACAATCAAACATCAAAACATTATTTTCTACTACACTATTTCTACATTACTCTCAATAAATTAGGTACCAATGTCATACGCTATTGACTTAGAATTTGTGCACTTAATCGATAAAAAGCTAAAATTTCTTAGATTTGATAACGGTGGTGACTATTATAGAAAATAATTTGTAGATTATTTCTCCTCTAATGATATTCATAGACATGAAAATATTCCAAGGACTCTATAGGAAAATTGAGTGGCTAAATTCATGAATGGGACAATAATGAAGCATGTAAGGGGCATGAGGTTGCATTTTGGGTTGACCTTAAACAATTAGGTTGAGGCTATCAACACTATTCTATATTGATAAGTAGTGGTCCCTCTAATCCTTTGTGTTGTAAATGTAGTATAGATTAGGTCACTAAGTAGGGGTGGGGTAAACCAGGAACCAATATAACGTACACTTTAATTCAAAAATTAAACCTTTACAATATAATCTGATCTAATTGCATACATGAAAGATTGAAAGAAATAAAATAGTCATAACACTTGACAAAATATTTGGTAACACATAAACCTTCCAAATAGAAAGTAAAACTAGGGTGGGGATGATACCCACAAGCTTTATGACTGCAATTTAAAGTTAGCCTATTAAAGCTTATAACTGATCACTTCTAGTGTTCTACCCTATTAGGAGCAATAAGGATTGTTAGATCCACCTTGTGAAATGATTTTTACAATACAATTAAGTATGCAATTGGTTAGGATATTTCAAACAAGACTGCTAGGTCCACCTTATTAGAGGATTTGATTGGTGCACCTATTAGGAAAAATTAGTGGTTGATCTATGATTTGCATTTCATTTTGCTAAAAAATATTCCTTTAATATAAACCAATTACCTTGGTGTGATATATAAGACTCTACTTTTCCTTATAGTACTTGTAGCCTTTGTCTTCTGATACACATTCATACTATTTCTTACTCATTACACATTACTCCTTTGGATATGACAATATGTATTACATATATACCAATCTAGATCATTGCCTTTTAGAGTTAACTACAATACCAAATTCATCATAATTTACCAAGTCATCTCACTACTAAAACTTGGGTCTAGAAGATAACTCGGGTGATGTTTTGACACTTGGAAACACTATCAACTTGGCAAGCTTTGGCACTCGATTAAAATTGGTGCATAGTCCACATTGATTACTCAAGAGTAGCATGAACTTGGTTAGAAATTCATGACTTGATGAACACTGAAGAACTCAAAAGACACTATAGGGCTTAGTTGAGACTATAAATCAGTTAGCACTACCTTCATTCTACTTTGTTAACACTACTAGCTAGGTAGACATAGATAAGCTCTATTACTACTCCAGAGCTTAGTTACCACTACTTTTTGCATGGTTTATACAGATCAGCTCAATCAACTCTATGAAGCTTGATAGACTCTATGAAGCTTAGGATGCATTGTATTCTACCTTTCGAGTTTGGTAGACACTTCATTCTATATGTGGAGCTTGGTAGGAACTGTAAAGCTCAATATACACTACTAACTATATGTGAGGTGAAGTAGCAATTGTAAAGCTCAATATACATTGCTAACTATATGTGAGGCATGGTAGTAACTATAAATATTGGTATCAACTTGTATTTGTATGTGAGGTGTGATAGTAACTATAAATCTTGGTAGAAATTACTATCTATATGTGAGGCTTGGTAGTAACGGTAAAGCTAGGTAGAAATTTAATCATAGTCACTAACTGACAAATGATTTGACCATAAGGTCAACAATCTCCCCCTTTGGCATCAATGACAAAAAAATTATCATACCAAAATACTAAATCCTCAAAATTTTATTCAAAACTCCCTTTATCAATATGCTTGGGTTTGCAACTCAGTTTTGACCACTATAATTGTTGCTTGATAAGCATTGACTCTATTTATTCTTTTCAAAATTGTTTTTGTAGATTTGCTATACATATTTTCTTCCTCCTCCTTATAGGTATATTTTGTTATGATATACATTTCACTATATATATATATATATATATATATATATATATATATATATATATATATATATATATATATATATATATATATATATATATATCATTTTTGCATGATATAACCTTATTACCTATATTCCCCTTTTTGGACACAAATGCCCAAAGAATAAAAATTTACAAGGTGACACCACAATATGAAAGGAAATCAATTTGTACCTTCAAAATTAAGGAGATAGTGTTGTTCCAATTTTTTAGCAAAAGCTTTTGAACTTTGCAAAGCTATATATACTTCAACTGATAGTTCCATCACGTGATCAACAATTGAAAAGTTATTGTCATGGATCTTAATGCTTTTGCATGTACAATATGATTTTTCATTACATCCATGTGGGGAATTATCATACACTATATTTCTTCTAGTGTAGCCCTTATCCTGGCTTCTTCCCTCAACAATGTTGCTTGCAAGTTTGTCAAATGTCTGATCTTCACAAAATGTATAGAACTTGTGCTAGGATCTATTGGATACAATTATTTAATTTTGTGTTTTCTTTGATGTTACACAAATTTCATATCAGTTGATAGTTAGTACTTACTAAGGTCACTTAATTAGCAAGATAGTTTTTCTTGTATACCAAGTGTTCTTGAGTTTATTTTATGAAGACAGTGTCTACTGAGCTCACTTGGGCATTGATAAAAATTTAGGTAGAAAATAGTGTTAACTAATTTCACTTGGTTGATGAAGGAAAGTTGGAGAAAATTACTACTAACTGAGTTCACTTGGTTACCAAAGGATTTTTGCAAGTTTATAGTGTTAGCTAAGACTCTATTGGTTAACATAGGAAATAGAATAAATAGAAAAGAACAAAAGTTGGACCCTTGTACCTAGGCCTAAGGATAAATGTGATTTGAACAAAATGGGTATTCAAGAATAAGTTGAATGAAGATGGTAAAGTATCATGAAAAAAAATATGAATGGTATGAAAAGGATACTCTCAAGAAGAAGGTATTGATTATGGTGAAACTTTCACCCATGTTGCAAGATTGCAAGGTGTTAGGACCTTACCTGCATATGTAGCACATAAAGGATTGAAAGTATATTAGATGGATGTCAACTCTGCATTCCTTAATGGAATTCTTGATGAAGTCTACATTGAACAACTAGAAGGTTTTTTTTATCCAAACAAAAAGGACATGGTCTACAAACTACACAAAGATTTATATGGTCTCAAACAAGCTCCTAAAGCATGCTATGAAAGATTACAAAATTATCTAATACAGATTAGTTTTCAAAGAACAAATGATAATAATAGTCTGTACATCAAGGAAGGACCAGATAACAAGATTGTGTTAGTAGAGATATTTGTGGATGATACTCTATTTATAGGGAATGATGACCTATGCAAAGAATTTTAAGAACAAATGAACAAAGAATTTGAAATGTCCATGTTTGGTGAGATAAAATTCAATGTATGATTGTAGATACAACATAATAAAAATGGTATCAAAGTAAGTATATCACTCAGTCTAAGTATATCAAAGAGATACTTAAGAAGTTTTGAAGGGAGGATTCAAAACTAGCTGGAACCCCAATGTATACTAGACTAAAGCTTAATAAAGATGATGACTCCAAAGAGGTAGATCAGACCTTATATAGATGAATGATTGGAAAATTATAGTATTTAGTTCACACAAGACTTGATATTGCCTTAGTAGTTGGAATAGTGGCAAGATTCTCAGCAAAACCTAGAGAAAACCAAATGATAGCAATCAAAATAATCTTGGGATATCTGAAAGGTATTGAAGACTATGGGTTAGGGTACAAACTTGGAAATTTAGACCTAAAAGTATTTACTAATGCTGATTGGGTAGGAAATCTTGATGACACAAAAAGCATAAGTGGTAGAGCATTCTTTCTTGGTAAAAGATTGGTATCTTGGACAAACAAGAAGCTAAACTACACATTTGAATCCATGGAAAAAGTAGAATCTATTGCAGTAACACTAAATTGTTCTAATATTGTTTGGTTTAAATAATTGTTAGAAGGTATGAAGGTTGAAATCAAAGAACTAGTTGTCACATATTGTGATAACACTAGTTCTATTAAGATATCGAAGAGCCTAGTGATGTATTCTAAAATAAAGCACATTGCCATAAAATATCACTTTGTCAGAGAATAGGTGTAGGACAAAGAAATCAAATTGGAATATGTCCATACAAATGAGTAGATTGCAAACATATTCACAAACCCATTTCCTAAGGATACATTCTTGTATCTAAGAGGTAAGTTAGGGGTCATTCCCCTATCCAAAGCTCACTAAATGAAGTTCAATAATGCATCAATAGGAATTAATTGAAGATCAGTCAGTTGGTGTAGCATAATCAAGAGAATATTGCATATGAACCAATACTCAAGGTACATTATTACTAATTGGTATGTGTTGTCTTTGGAATGTGTTGTCAAAGAGGGAGAAGTATACTATCATATCTCTCTGAAATATGTTTTGTCATTCCAAGAGGGAGAAGCCATGTAATTCCTTCATAGAGGGAGATTATTGAATGAAGGAGAAGCTTTTGGTGTAAAATCTAAGAGGGAGAAACTTTTTGTTAGGAAAAGTCTTGTTCTCAAATTTCATTGTCCTATGACATGTTGTGTTGCCATCAATGCCAAAGAGGGAGATTTTTGGATACAATTTCTTAATTTTGTGTTTTCTTTGATGTTACACAAATGTCATATCAATTGATAGTTAGTGCTTATCAAGCTCACTTGGTCAACAAGATAGTTTTTCTGGTATACCAAGCATTCTTGAGTTTATTCTGCGAAGACAGTGTCTACTAAGCTCACTTAGGCATTGAAGGAAATTTAGGGGAAAAAAAATGTTAACTGAGTTCACTTGGTTGATGAAGGAAAGTTGGATAGAGTTAGTGCTAACTGAGTTCACTCAATTACCAAAAGATTTTCTCAAGTTCACAGTGTTAACTAAGCCTCTATTGGTTAACACTAGAAATCACCTTAGAGCCAGTGTTTATCGAGTAGGTTCAACTAATGAAGGAATTTTTTGTTTTGTCATATAAAGATTAATTATTACAAGTATTGGTTCTAGCTGACTATGGTTCTTAATATTGGTCACTTTCATTTGTATTGATCTGACTTGACAATCTAGATAATATAAATATAAGGTCAAGTTTTGATTTTCAAGTGTGTGTAGGTGTGTTGATTGAATTGAAAAGGAAAAGAGTGGAAGTGAACTTGAAGGATGAGTAGATATCCTTGTGGAGTAGAAAATTAATATTTGATCAAGAAGGATCAAGTTTAAGCATAACAAAGATCTAGATTTAGCAATTCCGTTGCATCACAATTAGGTCATTTCATTGTTACTCTCTAACCACTATAGCAGTGATCTTAAATCTCCTAACAGAGTTGGTTTAATAGCTAGTTGTAAATCCTCTAATAAGGTGGCAATTCCATTGAATTATTTTTAAGACCTCTCACAAGGACACTCCTAATAGTGTGTTTTGTAACCTTTAACTAGGTTGGTTCGTAATTGGGCTCACTTTAGAAGAGTGAAAATTATTAACTAGTTACATTGGTGGTTTTTCCCATATTGGGTTTCCATGTTAAATCTAGTGTCTCATGTGTTCATTTCTTTTCCATCATGTTTGCAAGTTAATTATAGATAGTATTAGATATACTAAAGTAACATACTCTATATTTACAGAGTTACAACAATTTGTATAAGTTAACTGAGCATCTACAACAATTAACTTTATCAATCTAATCTATATTGTTGGCATGAAAGGGATTTGGGATTTATTTTAGTGGTAACTAATTCACCACACCCCCAACCCCCTGCACTGAGTTACTCCTTCTATATTTCCAACAAGGATCAAGTGACAACTAGTGTGCACTTGCCTTCAAATCAGCATCAATTTTAGACATCTTGCTCTTTATTTCTTTGGTGAAATTAGATGAATCACTTAACAAATAAAGAAACAACATTATTTACAAAAAAATTAAAATTTACAAGTATGGTGGGAAACTCCACTTGATCAATGGCAATTTTCTATGGCACTTTCTCCAAAAATTTATTCTCAAACTTCCTTTTTTCCCTCTTCAAAAGTTTTTCTTGTCCACCCAATTCATCATTAAACTTGTGAATGATTTCAACAAGTTTAACCAATATGGGTTGCTTCTCATCAACCTCTATACTTGGTGCATCAACAAATATACCCTTAATGTCTTCAAGTACTTGATCTTTCTTCTTCTTTCCTTCTCTAAGTTTCTATTGTTTTTCCCTTTTCTTCCATAGATCTTCAAGGGTGTCCATTTGATCAGGAGTAAGATTGGAAAGATCCCAATATGGTATTACTATGTCTTCCTCTAGATCAAGCTCTTCATTTGAGGCTTCTATTTCTTTACCCTTTTCTTTCTAAACAATAGAAAGAACAATTTCTTTTCCTTTACTCAAACCTTCAGTGCTCAATTAAAGCTTAACCTCAACTATCATTGTATTGGAAATAGAAATAATATATTCAAAAACAATATTACTCAATGGAGAAATATTAGTAATAACAAGAGATCTTACTATCTTGTCGAGACTTTGTTTGGACTATTATTGAGAAGAGTGGAGCTTGCCACTCAGTAGATGAAGTGGTGGAAACAACACTCATCATTGCACTCGATAAAAATTGCTCCAACAATTAATTGGGTGGTTGGTGGAATAATGTTTACCTCAACTGACTTGGTAGCAATCTTATCTAAGCTAGATGACACTAAGGCTTTTCTCAAAGAGTTAGGGAGGGAGGTCATTACCTCTACTACTATCTTCTCAAGATCAAAATCTTGGATTTCTTGAATGTCAAGATGATTCTCACTAATTTCATGATCATCTATTTCATCTATTCCATCATCATATTTCTTCTCATCATCTTCTTATCAGCCTCATTCATTTCATCATCAATCTGCAAAACCTCCTCAGTAGGCTTATGGAAACCATAAATTTTTTACCATGCAATTGTGTTTTATTTCACAATTGATTCAACATCTTTTGATAGAATT
Organism: Cupressus sempervirens; assembly: GCA_028749045.1. Taxonomy (NCBI): domain Eukaryota; kingdom Viridiplantae; phylum Streptophyta; class Pinopsida; order Cupressales; family Cupressaceae; genus Cupressus; species Cupressus sempervirens. The sequence continues at coordinate 156,960,675 of CM053789.1, forward strand.
AGGAATGTATTGAAATTAGGGGTCATCTCTTTTCATTCTTCTTCAATGATTCCTTCACTTCCTTGTCAGAAAGATTTGGCATAAGTTGTCTCAAGGCTTGTTCCCTAATATCTCTAGCCACATTTACTATATTTTCTCATTAGTGTGCAAAAAATTTTAGTATGACATCTAGAACCTGAGTAGTTAGCTCACTTAGAGAATACATCCACTCAACCATTTTAGTTACTAAGGATTCTTCAATTTTCTTATGCTCATCCTTAGTTCTAGTTTCATACTTAAGAGACTTAAAGTAAGTGATACCTCCACCTTCTAAGAGTCCTTTTAGTTTTTCTTCCAAGGTTTTCATTTGGAGAATATTGTAGTGAATTTCAAGTATTAATGGATGCTTTATGAAGCATTTTTGTCATCTCTCTATCTCCATCTTGCATTTTTTTTTGTGTGTTGGTATGGGTGGTGCAGCCCTACATCAGTGGTATCAGAGCATACCTTTTGTCACTGGTAGTAGAGTATACCTTCATCAGTGGTATTAGAGCATACCTTTGTTAGTGGTAGTAGAGTGTGTCTGTCATCAATGGTATCAGAGTGAGAGTTCTTGCGCATGCGAACAGATTGCCAAATGTGAGGCAGTTTGCACCAGGACCTTGAGTTGGGTGAAGTTTGTCAAGAAGTTCTTGATTGTGTAGACAGATCACTAACTGTGAGGTAGTTTGCACCAGGTTCTTGTGTTGCATGAGATTTTTCATCTAAAGACTTGATTATGGAGAAGAGAAAGAAGAACATGACTTTTGTGATTGGATGGATTCTGAGGATTCCTAGACTTGGGAAATTTAGAGCAAGAAATCAACAGTCATTGCTAGTTGATTTGCAAAAGAAAGTGAATGAATTAGAAGCTGAGTTGCAAAAATAAAGAGCATGTCATCAGAAAAGAGATGTTGATAATTATTTGGATGTAGAAAAGAAAGAATATCTAGTGGAGTATCAAACATGTGGTACAAAAGAAGAGCAAGTGGATGAAGAGGAAATCATTTGTGAACCTAAAGCTGAAGAAGATGAATGAGAAGAAGAGGAGCATGAAGATGACAAGATTTATGACCCTAAAATAGATCAAGATGATTTGAAGATTGTAGCAATGGAGGAAAAGTATAGTGCCTTCATTGGAGATCAAGAAACTGTAGTTACATGCATTGTTAACAACATGAAACAGGCAAGAAAAGATGAAGATGTGAAAGAGGTAAATTCTTATGAATCATGGGATATTGTCTTTGAGGTGATTTTGAAAGATATTGATGATGGTTTGCATGAGGATCTTGTTTGTGATGTATGCTATGCAAAGGAAGATTAGTATGGTGTTGCTGGGTTTATTATAGGTGTGATTAATTCAACAAGATTGAATGAGGATGAGATTTATATTTGGACAAAGTTCATTTCAAAGGAGAAATTTCAGCAACAAACACTTGTTCCAGCTAGGTGTTGGAAAAGAAGAAAGAAGAAAATATATCAAAACTGGATACTTGTTCTAGCTATGTGTTGTAGGAAGAGAAAAAAATAAAAAGAATATCAACAGTGGCTACGTCATTTTGTGAATCCATATTCATAAATTTTTTCCTACAATGGGAGTCAGATGCAGGAGCATCATGCATCAGAAAAAAAATGTGGAAGATTTGCATGTTGGTTTTCTTGTCCTTGTTGAGGTGGAAGCCTTTGGTGAAGATGAAGATGGTTTTATATCTTTCTTTTGGCATCAAAGTGTGGGACACACTTTTCTATCTACCTGGGGAGTTTGATGCAGGAGCATCTTGCATGGGAAAATTAAATTATTAGGAAAAAAAAAAAGTGGATGAGAGAGAAAGTGACAAAAATAGAAAGAAATTTTAAAAAAAAAATAGAAAATGGAAAACAAGGGAGAAAAGAGGAATTTCTAGTTTCAAGGTGCAAAGGTGGCATAAATAGAAAAATAAGAAAAATAGTTGTCATTCCATTAATCTAGGTGGTATCTTAGAAGTTTGTGGAAAGTTCCTTTAATCATACATTTAATATTTGTTGTGATCCATAATGGAAATGTAATTTTCTAATTGGGCCACATGGTGGTGCTTAGTTGTATTTAGGTGGAAATTCTAGAAGGTTGTGGATATTCTAGAATGTTGTGGATAAATCATGCATGGGATGGTATGTGCCTATTTAAGGAAGGTTTATGTTCATTTGTAATCAAGCTCTTCAAGTAGAATCTCTTCAAATGTAATTTCTTGTAGTGAAGCTCTTCAAGTGTAAGCTTTCAAGGTGAAGCTCTTCAAGTGTAAGCTCTTGTAGTGAAGCTCAAGGAGTAGAAGTTTGAGAAGGAGGAGCTCAAGAAGTAGAAGCTTGGGAAGTAGAAGTCTTAAGAAGAAGCTCTTTTGTTGTAAGCTCTTCTAGTTGGAAATCCTTAGTGAATAAGCTCTCTTATTTTGTAATAATTTGGAGTCCCTTCATTTGGCGAATATTTTAGTGAATTTCAAGTGTTAATGGACGCTTTATGAAGGATTTTTGTCATCTCTCTATCTCCATCTTGTTGCATTTTTGTTTGTGAGTTGGTATGGGTGGTGTGGCCCTACATTAGTGGTATTAGAGCATACCTTTTGTCACTAGTAGCAGAGTGTACCTTCATCAATAGGGGTAGACCTTTTGAAAGTAACTTGCTGCTCTTCTGTAATGCCTCGCTTAGAGATCCTTGGAAACAAGGATAAAATACAAGCAAGATAATTTTTTTTTTAAATAACCAAGTGTAAGAGCACTTGATAACAACCTAAATAGATCATAAAGATCACAATGGAAGATTTACAAACAAACAACACCAATGGATCTCCAAATGCCACTACTAACCCAAACATAAATAAGAAGACATGTGAGATCAAACAAGTTGATAGACCAAAGCTGACTCCTAAAAATTGGCTAAGTCTAAAATCTAAAGCCTTGAAATTTTTTTGAATCTTTATCTTAGCCCATAGAGATCTGAAAACCATCTCAAATGAATCATTGAATTTATTAAAATATATCTTAAGTATAAGGAACTTATACTTAAACAATATATTTTAAACCCCAAAGGACAATAACCAAAAGATGCAAAACTGGATAAGAATAACTTGGATCCAAAATGAGACACCATAGGGTTGAAGAACACCAAAAAGGGACTCCAAATCAACTCTCAAAAAGTTTGAACCAGACCAAATAGTGCCCATTGCCTACCCACACAAGTTTTTACAAAAACCAGGTGATACTTTAATACAACACAAAAAAGTATCGTGCAACATTTCTAAAGAAGGCGAGTGACATTTTTAGGGATTGGGCGATACTTCTCTCGAAGGTGTGCGACACTTTAAGGGTGTCGTATGAAATTTCTCAAAAGGAGGTGTGATAGTGACGTTTCTCCAAGAGGCATGCAATAGAATTAGGGGACACACAATATAGTTTCAATGGGCATTAGATAAATTTTTGTGTCACACCATGTTGATAAAAGGTCACCTAGGAAACTAAATAATAACACTTAAGAACAAAAAAAGGACCAAAATTGAGTTTAGAACTTCCACACTAAGGAGTACCAGATCCACATTTCAAGGCAAGAACCCTTTAATCAAATAAGGAAATATAGAAACAAAAACATCTATCCATTTAATAGATAGGAGTATAAATATAGAAGGAACATCACAGTGAATTGAAGTAACATGGCAATAACTAAAATGACATGGCAATGTTCAAAACAACCAAACTAAGTATGTAATTCCTCCCAACTATTAATGGCATCATAAGGCCATCATGGGCCCTAGCCATCCGCCATGCATAACATCCCAAGCCACCAATCAAATCATCAAAACTATTTTGATATGGATGTCATTACTAAACATGTTAATAATCAAAAGTAGAAGGAAATCTAACATGCTAGTAGTATAATAGAAGATAAACCTGCAAGTAAATAACATCATCTATCACATGCTAATCAACATAATAAGGAATGCATCAGAACTAAGATCATCTAAACATGATAAAAAACATCCCAATGAAAGCATAAATCACAAGAAGTGTACTTCATAAACCAAAGTACTAAGCAAACACATCCAGCAATGGTCAGACTAGTATACAAGGCTATCTCTATACACTGGTCCCTAACAGTGGTGAAGGTAGCTACACCTCTCAACCACGTGGCACTCATAGGTCCACACCTACCATGCTGATGGAGATAATGATCCAACCTCAAACACACAAAACAACATCCATGGCTAACACACACGCCAACTAGTATGATGACTGAACCCAAGATAAGACTGCATAAACTATAGGTCCTAGTCAAACATCTCAATGGGCTACTATGTAGGGACTAACATCATGGAGATTTTATTGGCATCAACAAGCCCAAGCTCAGATCATGCATTTTAACTCCTCAATGGAGGGCCCTGCACACACATTTTATTATCTTAAATTTGATTACCACCCAATGTTTTATTTCATTATCACTTACTTAAAACTTTTTCATACCAACCCTATGGTACAAGGTCACCAGGTTGTGAGATAGAAGCCCCCTCCATATGCTACCCTACCCTACCCATGCTCATCCAGTGATAAGTGCACATAGGCATGCAAATTCCCAAACCGACCCCAATGATCATAACTTCTAGAAGTACCACAAAAGATTGAGCCCCATAGGTCACCCAATAATTGTATACATACATACTCATGTGTGGCACACCACCATCATGAAGATCAACACAAGGACTGGATGAGAACCCAACATAAAGTCACTCAATCGAAATAGACTTGGGAGGAAAAATGTAACATGCATCCCAATGCAACAAAAAGTGTAAACATGGTTTGACAAATATCCAAATGGATCATCCAAGTCCATGAACCACATTGTGCCAAGAAAACCTGAGAAAATAGGGTGACATGCAAAATGAGGCAAAAAACCCAAATTTTGGAAAAATAAAAAATCTAAACCCATTTGGTCTTTGTGTTCAAAAATCTAAAAATCCCAAAAATAAAAGAAATCAGACATCGTATGCGAAAACAACCAACATAACAACTCAAAAACTCAAACCCCCAATTCAAAAATAGGGAAAATGTTCATACCCAACCAACTAGGCAGAACCAACATACAAAAATAGAGGGGAACACTAGTTCTCAACCTCATAACATACTGCTACAAGAAACAAAAGCTAAAGTGGAGTAAAAATGATAAAATAGGAAGGCCCTACCTACCAACAAAAGGGGCAGAAACTGAAACCCATGTAATAAAAAAAATATCGCACCAAATCTGTTAAAAGCAATGACAAAGCATAAACTCCCCAAGCCAAATCCAACAACACCAACCTCACACAGATCCCATGCTCACAGCTCCCAAAATGAACAAAATAAGAATCCTTTAGAAGAGGATTTCCAAATTGCTCTCCAAATTCAATTTTCAAAAAGTGAGAAGTTTATAATGAATTCACTTTTCCAATACTTAATCACTTTTCAAGTGAATAGACGAATAGGGAAAATAGCCAACTATAGTAGCTAAACTTTGAATTGATCCAAATGAAAATAGGTTATTATCTATAATAGAAATTCACCTAAGGCAAAGCTACTAGAAATTAAATTAGAAAAGATTTAAAACGTAAAAACCCAAAATCATAGAAAATAAGTTAACACTTTTGCGACAAATGCGAACTTCTAAATGCATAAACATGCTTAGTAGTCTAATCACATAATGGAGATGAGTTCAAATTTACTAATCACCGAAAGGTTTAGATTAAAACAACTAAATAAGGGCATGTTGACCATATAGGGATGACATTGACAAAATATGAATAGCTAAATCACTAACTCCATGTGCCACTACCAGGGATATAATTCCTGCACACTAAAACACATGATACAATTGCATATAATATCAAAGTCAAAGAAACATGTTTTAAAATACCTATTTAATCCATTTACTTCACTCATGTTCATAGAAAGTGTAAAGATACAAGATTGAAGTAAATAACCATAGCATAAAATTCATCTCATAACATGATCAATGAATATGTCCAATAGACCATATAACTAGATATCCTCATAGATCTACTATCATCTCATAATAGCATCAACATGTGAATATGATAAACTAAACAGTTTAGAAGTAAAACATCTATGGTACTAAATCCAAGTATAATAGATGACCCTCAAGTTAGCATAAGGTACAAAATAAGAGTATCAAGTATTTCTCAAATCAAAATAAACAAGGTACAGACTGCAAACACGAGAGGCACTACATCTTCATCTTCTTTATCTTCAACCTACAATTTGAGCTTCTATCTAGATTTTGTAAGTCTTCTCATGAATAGTATAGGAGAGGACATTGTAGGCCTTTTTATTGTAACCCTCCCTTTCTTCTTCTTCTACAATTTCCTCTTCTCCTTTTTATTCTTCTATGTCATCTCCCTTTCCTTCTATTAGTAGAAGAGGGGAGCTAGATTTCTTTCTTTCTTTCTAAATCTTCTCCACCTTCTTTCTTCCTCTTTCCAAGGCTTGAGGAAGCTTGATTTCCAAAAAAATCCCATCCTTAGCTTTGTCATAGGTACCAAAATATGGTGCCTTAGGGTCCACTAGGTTAGTTATAAGAGACTCAATATTTTTTGTGGATCTTCAATGTTCACCTCATATCCAGGAGGTTTCACCCATGCTATCCTTGGCCCAACTGCTTGCATATGTACATTATCACAGTCCATAAGAAAGCATATATCTTATTCATAGTCATCAACTAGCTATTTTGGAATCCTAAATCTTTTTTCCATTCTCTCCTTGAATGTCTAAAAGTACGCATCCATGATGCCCTCAAATTTTTCTCCCATTTCAGCTATAAATTCATTAACCTTATATACAACATGTATATCCTTCTTCCAAACCATGGTGCCATTAGAAGGAAATAATTTTTGTACATAAATGATTAGATAGCCTAGGAGTGATCCAAATTTACATGGATTTGTCTTTGACACCCAAATGCTCTCCATGTTTTTTCTCAACTGATTTAGCTACAACTTAGCAAGATGAAATGACAGATTGTTATTGACCACTTTATATGCCAAGTCCATAGCTTCACATGGAATGTTGTCCAGTCTAATGAAACTATAAATTTTATGGGATTTTACATGTATCCCAAACTTGATTTCCATGTATGTTAGACCATTCTGCTTCATACCTCTACCATCCCACACTGCAAGAGCCTTCTTAGCTAGTTCAACCTAACCTAGGGTTTTGGTAACCTTTTTCTTGCTAGTAATAGGTAATATAGTAATCCTATATATTATCTTCTATGTGATTTGAATAGAATTATCAAGCCATAGTTGTATGTTGTGGGCTCAGCTCAGAATATACTTAATCCATTTTTCATGAAAGTCCCTTGGCATGTACAAGATATGGGTCAAACCCTTTTCTTCCAAATGCTTGTCCTCGAGTTTCAAACTTCTATTGAAACACAATGTTTCATATGCCTTGTTTAAATCAAGGGTTCTTAATTCTTGAATTGAACAATGATAAAATAATTGGATGTCATGAATTAGGAGTACCTTTGGAGGGATTTGAGATTGCACTCCAACTGGGTCAAGTTCTTCCACAACCACTGGACATAATTTGAATGTTGGGTCTTCTTGATCAACACCTTAGACCAACATTTTTGAACTTCTTTACTTTGTTGCTAAAGGAAGATGTCATTTTTCTTGGTGATGCAAGGATAAACTTTGACAAATCTACTTTGAATCACTCAAGGGCTTGAAGATGCTCTTTTCTCTTTGCTCTGAATTTCACACTAAAGAAATAACCTTTAATTTCTTTCTTTTAACCAAATTTTGTCTTTAAGGCACCATTAATGTGTCATAAAATATTTAGCTTAGTGACAACCTATCTAACTCGGTTATGTCTTCAACACTCGAAAGATACCATTGACTTGGTAAGCTAGAGGTTGGTTAAGTCTCTAGACTCAATAAATGCTATCATTATTCAGTTGGAACTCTAAATCTTCCATCCACATCCAAGCTCAATAAGGTTTTCAATCCAAGGCATTACTTCTACTATCATCTTAATTCAATGATCCAAGTGCATCTAAAATGTTGATTTGGATCTACTTGCTTGCTAATTGGAATTGATATAACATGTCTCGTTCTAAATAATAGTTCTAGTAATCTCCATTGATAACTAGTTTGAAATGGTTGAGTCACCCAACTCATTGACTTGTGTATCAAATTTTTTAGAATTTTGACTTTCATTCTTAGGAGATTTCTTTATCCATTGCTACCTCATTTGACTTCTGATATTGTCAGCCTTTTCTTTCTTTTCATCTTCAACTCTACCTTAGTTCATACAATTCTTGAAAGATGTCCAAGTTTTGTGCATGCAAAATATCTCTTTCTAGGGTATCTCTTCCTAATGTGACATTTTATGCAATTTTCTCCAATGTGCCCATACTCACTATTGGCTCCTGGTTTAATAGTGATTATTATTACTAGTAGACAACAAAATTTATTAATCCTAGGGATAGCTAATGCTCATATTCAACATAATAAATTGTGTCACTAGGCCAACTTCACAAAACAAAAATGTTTCCTACACTTCTGGTTCCACAAGACCAAGGTGGAAGTAACATAGGGATTCAAATATTTTCTTGACTATTTCCCTTAATCCCTAGAAATAGGATATGTCATTCAAGTTTTGTGATGTATATGAAACAACAATCAGCTACAATAGCTAACAATAACTCATAATTTTCCACAAATTAGATGATCACCACCTTTATGCACTTTATAAAATATTTGATTGATTTAGATTTGAATATAAATTAGATATATGCAGCTGAATTTACTTCATTTTGTTTCTTATTTATATGGCTAGTGCCTTATTCATTGTAACACAGAGTCAATAATTAGCAGGGTATCTAATTTAGATAGCTTGTAAATGAATTATATTAGCTATGATCACCAGTTCCCATTCTTATGAAATATTCCTCTCATGAATTCACAGACCCTACTAATTCATTAAAGTACTTCCCTAATTCTTTGAAATAAAATAAATAATAGAATTAGTAAACAATCTATCCAAATTGCATTCAATCAATTAAACCTTATTGAACTAATCTTAGAGTAAACAAACTCATAAAATAGAGATAGAGATTGATAATACAGATATAGTGTAAGTGCCATTTTGTATTATCCTTTAAAAGACTGATACAATAGCCAATAGAGACTCGATGAATTTCAAAATACCTTGCTAGTTCTACCATTGATATGAATATATTAAGAAATTACAAAACTAGGAATTAAACTCAAAAACTACACATAGAAATGGACTAACTATATACTTTTGAATGAGGCAAAAGTGTAAAATTCATAGACCCTTTCTCTGACCTTAGGATCTCATTTATATGGTGAGATACAAAAAGCTCCAGGTATAGAGAAATGGTAGCTATCCCCATGACAAAAGATATTTATATTTTTTCTATTCTAATATAAGACAAAAATTTCATGCAACAGAAAAGATTTTACATCATAACATTCCCTTTGGTGGGTCTACTTTATTTTAAACCTATTGCTATACTTTCTTTGTTTGAAAAAACTTCATGACTAGACCTATTATCATTGTTGCTCCTCAAAGGTTGTAGCCAATGGGATTGATTGTGACATATCTGGCTTTGACATGTGCAAGCTCAATTCAACTCGAGGATCCCTATTAATAACATTATGTACTGATAAAGGAACATTTACTTTTATTTCTTGTTCTTCAATGTCATTAGTCTAGGCTTATGTGCCTACAACTGTAATTGGTTTCTCATCATTATTCTCTTCTTCCTTTTGATCTTTTGATGATGTATCAATTATCTATATCTCATTTTGTTCCGTCTCCTCATCATCATCACTTTCAACATCTTCTAACTGCTCACCAAGAGCAATATCTGCCATCCACTCGTTAAAAAGTGTGTCATTTGGCCAATTGAACTACATAATATCATGTTGTTTCTTAATTACATATTCTACTACTTTGTCAATTTTAATAAAATCTTATTTTAAAGAATCAAAGAATAATTGGGCTTTTACAATTTTTTCAGTTGTAGTTGCCCAACACGTATTTCATCTTTCATTTATGACTCTATTCATCCTTAGATAGAATAAGTCATCTAACTCTTTGGTCCATTCCTACTTACTTTTCAAATTATTCCTATTATCCAAAGCATGTGGGAACAAATCAAACTTAACACTTTTGCACTTGTCCAAATAGCTGACAATTCTCCTCTATAACTCAACTCTTTTATCATCAAATTTTGAGAGATCATTAGCAACATCATAAGTATTTTCTATATGAACATGTGATAAATTGATAACAAAAAAATATAAGAAAGTGAACCCTTTTCTATTCTTACTCCACTTGTTGACAATAGGTTTCAAATTCTCATCACTTGCCTTTATTTCTTCCCATATGTTTATTATCTTTGCTAGTTGATCATAAAACAATGGCCTTTCAATTTTATCAATTAAATACACAAGGGCCTTTCTTAGTTTATCTTCATTTTATACATTTAACTCTACATGTAATGCCCATAATTTTCTCTTTTCGTCTTCAAAATCCTCAGCAGTATAGTATCATGGCCTCTATGGTGTATCAAGAATCTCAATGAGGGGAAGGGATTTAAAAGGCTCCACTGGTGGGTGAGGGTATGTGATCCTTGGCCTAGTGAAATGTCCCATTATTTTATTCTTAAGTTCAATTCTTTTTTGAACTTCTTTATTGTATGCTTCCAAAACCTTTTCATATTTATCTTGCAATTCCAACCTTTCTTTATCATCTATTTGAAGAGTGGCTAAAGTCAAGTTAGATACTCCAACACATAGTTGTGCAGCTTCTAAACTAGTAGTTTCTTCCACTCTCTTCACAATCAGACTGTTAATTCATCCAATATTATTAGGCTAGGAAGAACTAGTCCTAGACCATTTCCTTATTAACCAAATGACCAATGCAGTCTAGTCCTAACTAAATCTAGCACCCTTTATTTCCTTCTTCCCTGATCCTCAATACTTAATCTATCTAAAATAGAATTAAAAACCAAAGCATCTACAATATCCCAATTGGATATCAAAAAAACACCAAATGCTTTCACCATTTGCCTTCCCTCCTCAGGGGTCATCTTCTTGAATCCTTATGTCATTTCTTCTTTGACCTGATTTTGTACATTTGTCTCTTCCATCTCTCGATGCTCTGCTCTCAATTTACTACATCTTTCTTCAAACATTCCTATGTTTTTTTCTCCAAGAAAATTGATGGAAGGCTATGGATTAAACAAAATCATCATTAGATATAAACTCATGGCAAGATTGATCCATCACAAGGTCTAATTCCCTTCCTTTGTAATTTGCCACAGTCAGTTCAAGGCTTGGCATTGGAGGTTCTTGAGGATTTCCCTCATCTAACTTTTCTTGAGTTATGAATGCTCCTCCTTGGGATCCCAAGTGCTCCAAATGCTCCCTAGTGAATTGTTCATCTCCAATTTGCAATGAGGACTAGGTACTTCAATATTCCTCAATGTGTGATGTATATTATTTTGTCACTTTTTGCCTCTTGGGTGAGGCTCATTAGATCTTTCTTCAAATAAAACACTAGTTGATTCTATTACATGCTTCCCTTTACCTACAATGGCTCTTTTTATTTTTGATCACATTATAGCTAGGTCTCTTCAGGACAACTAATTTCCCTATTCCTATAGCAAGAGTGAATAAAAATCTCTTCATAGCCTCTTTGGCTCTTTCTAGAAAAGAATTAATAAAAAATTGTTTCTTTTCATTCATGACCTCCATGATCTCAGGAAAAGTAGTCATGAGTTTTTTCAATTTGTCTGCCTCTATTTTTGCATCATCTAGAGGCTTGTAATCTTTATCAAAATAAGGAATAAATTCCAAAACTCTACAAAAGATCTCTAGTTTTATTTCTTGATCTCCTACTCTTTTCAAGAGAACTCATTCCTTATTATGTCCTCAAGGAAATAAAACTCATGTTTCTTAGAACCAACTTTATTCCTTAGTCTAAGAATATCAAAAAATCCATCAGTATCACAAAAATGGGAATGAAAGACAACCATTTTGTATTGATCCAAGAATTTATACAAAAAAAACCAACCCCCCTTTGTTATTATTAAATGGTGGGCTAAAGTACAAGTGGAAAAAATTGAGCCTCTACCTCTTCTAACCAAATATGCTTCCTCCAATATCCTAGCTTCCATAAGATCTCAGCTATCCCTACCTTCAAAGATACCTAGTAGGGTAATACATGGTGAGTCCCTTAGAAGCCATAAACTCTAAATACATTTAAGATAGTGTATGTTATTATATCTACCCTATTATGTGATACTTTCAAACTAGGAGGATTATCCATGGGTCTAATAAAATTCATTAATGCCTTGGGGATTCTGGGATTGTCCCTCAAAATGAGGCATCTTAGCCTCGAAGCAAAGTACCTATCAAACTTGACAAAAATGGCCTTTTCTACATCCCAAGTCATGTTTGCACTCCACAATTGGACTGCTAGAGCCTCCCCTTAATATTATCTACTACAAACCATCTCCTTCTCAAAATATGTTACTCTCTTAAACAAGAACATGGGCATTGACAATGAGTAGTGGCCAAAAGTCTTTTCTACCTTACCCTTCGCAATTCCAACTAACCCCATATGAATTTCCTCCACCAAGTAAGATGAAAAAATCAAAAATAATATTGACACAAAAAGATGAAATTTGAACCAACATATATATAAATTTTATTGGCATAAAACTTTCCTCATACTCGCCAAAAACCCTATATAGAGTCAAATATACTTCTATGGTCCTAGAAGTAAAAAAATCCTTTGTAAAAGGCTCCTTAGTAGATGTTGTCACTACTAGAAAATTTATAGTTTTACCTATATGTGGCCTTAGTGCACCTTGCCTAATTTTATCCATTTTAGAAAATTATTCTTTCTCCAATTCTAGCAGGTCAATAGGTAAATGATATTCTAAAAATGGTTCTAGATGAAAAGCTTCTCTAACTTCTTCAAGATGTATTTTAATGAGGTACTCACCATCCATCCTTCTTACTACCCTAACTATTGGGCCATAATTTTGGGCAATAGCCATTAATAGGTCAGAATCCATAAAAACACTAGGGATCACCAACCTTCCCAAGTCAAAATTCCAAATGTTCCCATGAAGAGCAAATAAGTTTCTTTCTAAGAATGATTTTTAAAAAGATAGAGTCATATTTTAGTAGTGGTAGCATCTCCAACTCAATTCGCTCTATTATATAGCCCATCTACAATCTTATGTCTAGGGTTTATAGAGGTTAGCTTTTTCACTTGAGCAGACTGGTTTGTGGACTCAGACAATAATTCCATAAGGTCATCATGTATGTTTCTAGTAGCCTAATCTACTTATTCCAAGAATACTTTTTGGAGGCATGATGTATAAAAATAGTAGAATACTAGAATAATCTCATATATATAGTGAATTGAGAAAGTTACTTGACTCTTCACTATACTTCCATTGCAATTCTATGACACATTGTAAATACTAGAAATTATATTGCATTTTAATTGTACAAAGCACAATCCCTTAATGGCCATGATCTCTCTAAAAGTCTAAAGTTTTTCTTTTCTTGTAGAGAAGAAATGTTGAGATCTTTGCAATATACTCTATTTTTGGTTCCCATGAGGATCCTTGAATATTCATAAATAAATTACAAGTAGAAACAGGGTGGCATTACCCTATATTTTTAAATCATGTCATCCATTGTTAAAAATCCAAAGATCTGGCTACAAAAACATGAATGACTCACTTCCATTTTCCAAGTTGTAAGTGAACCCAATAAGATATCTCCATGTAAGCCTTTCTCTCTACTACTGGAAAATCAATCTAGACCCATTGGTGCTTGTGAACATGTGTCACACTCTTGCTACATCACCATGCATAAACATTGAGCAATTCCCACATGTGACATAGTGACTATCATTTATGTAATTTTGATCAGATGACGAGGATTCTATGACTACTTAACTCAAATGGTTGTGGGTCTTTATGTTTTCTCTTTGGTCACCATGTCACATGCACTAAAATCAAAAAAATTCTTATGGTGACTTAGTGCCCACTACTGATGTATTCTGATCTGACAGTTTCAACTAACATGTGTCTTTCTGCTAAGTGTGAATCCATGTGGCATGTGACATGACATCATTTTTTCATGCTAGCAAGAAAGTTATAATATTCACCCTTTTTGTGCTACTCATTAAAACTAGGTTCCAACATGTCTCATTTTCATTGGAAGGCACTATGTTGTTACCAGTAGAATCATGAGTTTTCCAATCATGACATAGTGACCAATGCATTTATTGATAGAATTTGGCACTCAAAATATACATATTCTCATTAGTATTACTCAATTCATTTCTTTTGACATTCGATGATGATCACATGGCTCATTGATTACAAGAAGACTTTTTGGTGTGTGCTTTTTAGTGTAAACCTTGCCATGCTCCACTTTTTGGTAAGTCTCCATGTCTCTATTGGTGAAGCTCCTATGCATTCTAGTAGTGATGTAGTAACCACCTTAAAATTTGAAAAATTATTGGCACCATGAAATAGCATACATTCCCATTATGGTACTTCATTTATTGTATCTCTAATGCATCCATTAATCCATTGAGTTGATGTAATGCATTAATGACCAAAAAAATTCTTAGCACTGTATTTACCTTTTCCCTATCTTGTTTTCAAATTTGCGGGAGGTCACCATGCTGCTAACCATGGAACTTCTACTTTTTTTGATGATGACATAGTGACCACTGAGCCTTCATAATAATCAACAATGTAAAAGAAAACATGATCCCCCCAATACCCTTTTCGATGCCTGACATATTTGACATCCCATCATGTTGCCAAAATCCTTAAAAGTAAATAAAATTTTGGTGCCCATCCTTTGGAGTTTCATGTCACCATGCTTCTATTTTGTGATGATTGCCATGTTGCAATGGATAAAAACCTTACAGCTTTCGTATATAACATGATGACCACCATAGATTTGAAAGAATATCGAATGGTAGGAAATGATTTCAAGAAAACTAAAACTAAAATTAGAAACTTAAACAAATTTCTTGAAAGTATATAACTTTTTTCCAAAATGATTCTCCTACTTAAAGTTTGAAATAAAAACATTTGACCTAAAAGGTTTACTTAAGGCTCAAACATAATTTTTAAATAGGGTTTTTCCTATGGCTAACAAAATTTTAAAAGGTCAAAGCCTAATTTCCAAGATATACATAGATCTATCTGATCTTTCCATAAACATTTTAGAAAGAATTTTGCATTATGGAAAATCATACCATCAGTGGTTCTATCTAAGGATGATAGAAAACTTGTGTCTATGCAAGAATCTATGATCTTTGTTAGAGAAAACTACGTACTTGATAAAGAATGACAACTTTTGAGAGAGCAACAACACAAGACAACATTATGTACAAGGGCTATACAAAAGACACAAAGGATTTACAAAATGTATAGGAAAAACTCTAGACTACTGTTCATGGAAATAAAGATATTTCAAGAAAATATCTCTTCAAGAATTGTCCATGAACTAGAATTCAAGAATACCTGTAGCTAAATCCTTTAGATAATATGAATCATCACTATTTTTATCATAAATGTTATATAGGCCAAGCCAGATTGGGTCAAACTTACCATGCTTACCCTTACCTTCTATTCTAACATTCTACATCAGCACCATATAACCTACTTCAAATTTCCTCTCCATAGCTCTCTTGTCATACATATGTTTTGTCTATGACAGTAACTTTGCATTATGAATAGAGGAATCTCTTCTTTTTTCCTCCAGTTACAAGATATCATCCATCCTGAGTTGCATTTCATCAATTATATCATCTTTATAAATTTGAACAAACTTATACATCTCTTTCAAATTATTCTGAGGAAGTGTATCTTGAATGTCATAAACTAAATCAAAGGGAGCACATCCACTAGTCTTTTTCATAGTAACCCTATCAGCCCATAGAGCTAAAGGAAATTTTGAATCCTAGGCTTTTTTGTTTTATCCTAGAATCCTTTTGATAATTTTCAATATGCTCTTATTGCTTGATTTTGGTTGACCATTCCCTTGGGGATGGTATGGTGAGGATGTGTACTCTATAATGTCATATTTCTTGGAAAATTCCTTATATTCTTCATATCTAAAAGACATAGTATTATCAGTCACAATCTTCTATGGGCATCCAAACTTGGTTATAATATTATTCAAAATGAAGTTAATAACTACTTTACTTGTTGCATTCTTAGTGGGAATTGCTTCAATCCACTTAGCAAAAAATTTCAGTAGCTACCAAAATTCAGGAATGTCCACCATTGGACTTATTTTGAATCTCACCAATGAAATCAATTCCCCACTATTGAAACGGCACATGTACTTCAACAGGTCTTAATGGTAAATTTCCAATGAATTTTAGCTTCCCACTAATTCTTTGGCAAAAATCACATTTTCTAACAAATTCATGAGCATCCTTGAAGAGTGTTGGCCACCAAAAACTAGATCTGAGAACAATGTGAGTTGTAATCATAGCCATGTAATGACCTCCACACACACACCTTCATGCATATCTCTTAAAATTTTCTTAGATTCAATTTCATCTACACACTTCAAAATTACCCCCTCCATATCCCTCCACCATAACTTCCCCTACACTATAACATACCTTATAGCCTATAGTTTCAAGGGTCTTTTCTGGTTGTCTATTAATCCTAGCGGGGACTTCATATTTTACAAATAATAAATTACATCCCTATACCAATTAGAAGTATCCATGTTACAAAGATTTTCCCTGTAATTATCATCACATTGGTTGATTTGCTTTGCTTCTAAATTAGATTCTATCATTAATTTGGCCAAGCCTTGTCCTCTAACTATTTTGGTAATCTAAATATCAATATTAAATTCATGTATTCTATTAATCCACCTACATCTTCTACCAGATACCTCTTGTTGTGAAAAAATTTCCTTAACAATAACAATAGGAACAAATGCAATAACAATTCCTCTCATTAAATAACACCTAAAGGCCTTCACTCCTTTCACTAGCGCATATTCTTATTTCTCATTGATATCATATTTTAATTATGTTGCCTATAATGATTTCTTAAAAAATGCAATAGGTTGTTCATAGCCTTCTTCATTTTTTTTGTAACGGAACTATAGCAATAGTGTGAATAGGTTTATCATAATTTGGTGCCCTATGAATAGGTGCATCCTTCATGGCTTTCTTAATATTTTGGAATGAAATTCTAGGCTCTCCATTCCACTTAATTATAGATCCCTTCTTCAACATCTTTGATATAAGCCTACTAATTTCTGCAAAATTAGTCACAAACCTTCTAAAAAAATTGATTTACCCAAAAAATGACTAAATTCCTTTAAAAATTTTAGGCTTTTGAATTTTATCTATTGTTTCTACCCTTTTAGGGTCAATCCTTACTCCATGTTTACCAACTAGATGCCCTAGAAGGTTACCCTCAGTTACACCAAAGTTACACTTTCTAGTATTCAAAGAAATACCATACTTAAGAGCTTTGATAAATACCTTTTCTAAATGTATGCAGTGATCATTCTCATCTTTAGAATAAGTAGTTAGGTCATCCTAGTACACAGATAAAAAATTATCAATAATATCTACAAAAGCCACATCCATTGCATGTTGAAAAGTAACCCCAACATTAGTAAGCCCAAAAGGCATCCTATCATACACATAAGTACCCCATGGAGTGGTAAATCAGTCTTAAACTATTCTAATTCTTAGTAACTACTTGATTGTATCCTAACAATCCATCCATTGTGGACATAAGCTCAGAATCAGTGACCTTTTGCAGCATAGCCTCGTATTTGGAAACCTATAATTATCCTTTAATGAAGATATGTTAAGATTCCTAATGTCAACACATAACCTTATATCTCCATTTTTCTTCTTAACAATGGCCAAGTTGGACACCTAGGATGAATTTCTAATGGGTTTTATAATCCCTACATCTCTTAACTTCATTAATTTCTCTTACATTTTGGGGGAAAGAGTTGGGTTAATAGGTCTTTGTTTTTTCCTAGAAGGCTTAGCATCTAGTTTGAGTGGAATTTCATGTTGAAATAAATCTTCTGTATAAGCCTTTAGGTCATCATATGACCATGCAAACACATCTATATTTTTTTAATAGGCCAATCAAAGCATGTCTTATTTTAGGGGACAATTTCTTTCCAATATACACCTCTTAGGTGTATCTTTAGTTCCTAAATTTATCTCCTCTAGATCCTTAGGGTTATATGCTTTAGTATGCATTTTGGACTTGTCTTGATTAACAAAAATAGTTTCCAAGACAACTATTCACCTTGGGATTTTATTAGTTTTCAATTGCACAACCTCCTGTCTAAAGACAATATCTCTCCCATCTATTTTTTCTACATAGGCTACACAATCAACTTCCTAACCTTATAACATATCTTCACAATTTAGAAATCTCAAAATATCCCTATCATCTTCAAAAACTTGCCAGTTTTGGACATTGTCTGGACTTCAACCTTGGATATACTAGCAAATGTAATGTCATCAGGCTTTATTGCTATATTTGCTAACAAATTTTCCATCTTTTTTTTAGTCCTATCTTTCCAGACTATTCCAAATGCATCAAAATACTCAATCATATCCCACACAACATTTCTATACTATTTTAATCTTTTATTTTTTGATACATAAACATTTCTCACCTAGGATACAACTAGCTCAGAGTCTCCTATGACATGTAAGCATTTTATTCCATGTTTATTTGCTAAGCTAAGTCCTAATAGTGAAGCCTCATACTCAGTTATATTATTAGTGCAAGGGAAACTTAATGTAAAAGAGAATTTTTATGTTACCCCTACAAGAGAGATCTATAAAATAGCTATACCAGCTCCATCATTGTAGTAGGCACCATCAAAAAATAGAGTCCACAAATCACCTTTATATGTCTTTGTGTTAGCTTCTACTTCTATCTATGATTTATGTTTACTCTTCTTCAAAATCAAAACCTCGACTTGGAATGCATTAATATCTGTATCAACAAAGTTAGTCATGTCATCTTTTGTCTCCTCTTCAATCATGTACAAACTCTTAGGGTCTCTGTCTACCTTCACTAGACTCTCATCAATTTCAAATGTGGCAAATGACAAGTCACATTGTAAACTCCCATCCATTGTAGCACTCCATTTTCTAAATAATAACATGACATATTGAGGTGGAATATCCACAACCAGTACACTCATAGTGAGTTCTTTGTTAGGATAAGCTATCAATCTATATGGCATGATATTAATAGTACCTATGATAGTCGCTTCTCTTTTGTCGATAGCACAACATCTTCCCTGAGTAATATCAACCTTTAAGCCTAATTCTTTCATTATTTCAAATGGCATAATAACATTTGAAGCACTAGAATCAATCATTTAGTTTTTTAGTGTTCTATCATTTACCAAAATACTTAGAAAAAAAAAGTAGAACATTTCCTAAACACTGCTTTATAGAATTATCCAAAAACATTTGGGGAATTTGAGAGACAACCACTTCAGTTTCCTTTTCCTATACTTTTTCTTTATTACTATTAGGTATAAGCACAAACTTGTGTCACTTTTATAAAGAAATGAGATATCAAAATGTGACAGTTCAACATTAATGACAAAAAAAAAAGGTGTTTGTGTTTAAAATATGAAGATGATGTAAACTAATGAAATTTGTAGAATTGGATAAATTTTATGCTTATAATTTTTATAGTTTTTTTGAGTAAGAATTTATTCATTTTATTTTATTTTATGGTCCCCTTTTTAACTATAAAAAATATAAGGTGTAGTTCTTGTCAAACAAGTATATGTAAATCATCTTTTTTTGTTTTGATTTGAAAATATCTTATAGATGAAATGTATAGCAAGTGAACAAAAATAGAAATAATTATTTTTGATGTAAAATTTCTTTTTTATAAGTACTCAAGTTTGACCTTATTAGAATCCAATAGTTTTTCCTCCTGTCAAAACTTCCCTATCAAATCTATACCTTCTTGAAAAAAAATTACACATTCATGAAGAGGATTCTCTCCTCTAGAGATAAATATTTTTAAATTTATTTTTTTTGATATGATTTACTATTTTTTTCCTTTTTTGAGGGAGCATCTTCTAAAATGTTGAAATATTGACTTATAATATGATGAGATTATAACATATTACAACTAATCAAAACACTCAAAAATTTATATAATGATGATATTGAATCTGAGATCTATAAAAGGTTATTTTTAGTTTTCTTAAAAATTTGAGATTTGATAGAGAAATGAGATTTGACCAAAATAGGTTTTGGTCTCATAGATGGTGTCACAGATCTGTGCTTTTACCCTATCTTTAGGAAGACGACTCTTATTATAATCATATTTTACCTCTTCATTTACACCTCCTACCCATGCTATGGCCTTTTTTTGGTGCTCAAGGATTCTTAATAGTTTTGACAAAAGGACTTTGACAATGATCTATGGAAAAATAATAAGCATATCAATATAAGAATTAGAGGGGACATTAATAACCATACTTTGTTTCTCTTTATTTTTATCAAAAATACTTACAACACTTTGATGATTCTTGTCATTTGTAATGAGCACCTTTGGTATGCTTCCCTCAAACTTCCTAGGAACATTATTTTGAAACTCAGGAACCCTAGGACTGTCTATCTTCTTTGGTTCCCATTTTTTGCTGATAACTTTGGCCTTTAGATTAGGAGTCTCTTTAGACTTCATAGCCTCCCTTTTCGTAGGATCCATACTCTTAATAAACATACTAGCCACCCTACCACTATTAGCACTCTGAGCCATATTTCTAGTCTATAATTGAGCTATCATGCTAGCAATAATTTGATCAACCTCTTCTGTAGAAGGCTTCCTTAATATCAACTCTTCTTTGGTAGTTTCCATGTTACACACATTATCTTTAACATCACTTCTATTAGGGAATACATGATGTTGCATATCATTCTAAAACTACCTTTTCTCATTAACATCTATTTCATAATCTTCACAGTCAAAATAGTCATAATGTGACTCAAACATATTTCAGCCCACATCATCACTATTTTCTTGATGCTTTGGTTTCTCTTCTATTTTGATCTAATTTCTAGAACATGACAAAGCTATTGCACAATATTTAGGAGCATGGGGTGATTGACAAGCAACACACCATGTAGGTTTAGCAATGAACTTAGGATCATCTACCACATTGACAAAACTCCTAGATAAAGGATTAGGGGTAACCTTAAAGTTGTTTTTTTATTGTAGGATAACTCTAAGCTATCCATCTTTCCAAGTCATATTATAAGGGAAATTCTACAACCTATTCTATCAATTGAAATTGGACTGATAAGGAGTCTTATTTTTAGTGGGATTTTTGTCAATCCTAGCTTGAGGAAGATTTAAACCCTTTATGGCACTTAAAATTTGACTTATGTCACTAGGCTCTTGATTTCTACCACCTATAAGCTTTTATTCTTCCTTACTATTTCCCTTGTTCCCAAACAATCTAGGATCATCTCTTTTTCTTTCTAATCTTCCTAAGACTCAAATTATTTTCTATATTCACAGTAATTCTCAAAGAATCTCTCAAGGTCCTAGGTTCCTTTTCCTTAAGTTGATATGCCATCTTACCATCAAAATAATTTAAGTAATCATACATATCTTCTCATCAACTTGCATGGCCTACATCAGCTTGTACATCCTCTTATAAAATATAGTATTGAAATTAGTAAGAGACTCATTATGTAACTTCTTAATATTGTTGAAGTCACCTAGGATATAACTTGGGTTTTGCTTATCACCATATTGTTACTTAAAATAATATTCAATATATTTCTAGTCTACAATGGATAATTCAAGAAGTCTCTTGAACTATTCTCTAGCATCTTCAATCAATGATTGAAAAAAATAACTTTAGAATAACATCTTCAGCCTCAATCTCATAGTCACTCATCATGTCAAGAAAATTCCTCAAATTTTTCTCACAAGAAATAACATTATTCCTAACAAACTTAGACAACCTTTTCCTCATTTCTTGTGGAATGGGATTAGTAAATCTTAGGATTCTATCAAAATGTATCTACTTATAACCCTCTAGCTAAATAGGCTTCCCTTGCAAGTCAATCTTGGGGTTATTGAGAACATTTCTTTCATTAGTATTCACAAAATTGCTACTACTAGCATCTACAACAACGTTATCAAGATCCCTTTTCTATGATGAAGAAGACACAAAAGAAGAAAACAACTTAGAAGTATTTTGATTTGCATCATTTGACCTATTTTTTACACTATCTTCAGGTATAGCTATAGATTGCTTCCTAGCATTTTCTAGGAATTTAATCTTATTATTCATCTCAGCTATGGTGACCTCATTTTCTGTAATTTCTAATCTCTTAGCGAAAACATATTTCTCCTTCCTCTTATTCTCCATCTCAATATTTGAAAGTGAGATAGAATCATGGATCTAAACAATCTTTACTAGCTTGTAGGACCTTTGAGGTTCATATCTTGGCTTTCTAACATCCTTTGATCTTGCATTCTAAGCTATTCAACTTGCCCTACAATTTTAGATTTCCAAGAACTAGCTGCTATCTCATTTTTATTTCTCAAGGCAACAATTTTCCTAAGTAGTGCTTACTTTTCTTCAAAGGCTTTCATAATCTTTTCTTCCCTCTCCCTTTGAAATTTCCTATCTATGGCCTATTTCTTTGTAAGCTACATCTTTAGGTTTTCATTCTCATCAGGATCAAGAATAGTAAACTTAGAACTAGAAGTTTTCTCATCATAAAAAATCTTAGGCTCTAATTGTCTTGGTCTTACTCTTTTAGAAGAATGGTCTATCATAGTGGGGTTCCTACTTTCTAGAATAAGGTCATTACTACTCCTAGCACCAGACTAGGAGCATATGGCTACATAACCTTCTCCTACTATAAGTTACTTTAGGAGTACTTAAATAAACCTCCTCAAACAACCCTATGTGAGATCTATAGCCCTTATGAGAGGATTCCCTTTCATTAGTAGAAAAGTGGATATCCTTTCCCCTCATTGCTTGTTCTTGAGGATGGTTTCATTCTTGTGTTTGTGCTCTCTTCATAGCCCATATTTTCTTTCCTTTAGGAGGAAGGTAAGTCTATAACTTAATTTTTGGGGTTTTTCTTCACATTTCCCTATGTATTTTTCACACTTCCCATGATCCAAAAAATATTCTTAAACTTGACACTGATTAAAACCTCTTTGAGTCACCACCCATCTATGGGAAAAAATATAATGCAATAACTTGTTGACCTAAGGAAGATATCATAGGATAATATGAATAAACATGACACATAAAGAGAAGACTAATCATAATAGTCCTAGAGTTGCAACTCTTTCTTGATACATAAGACACTCTATAAGGACTATAGACGTCAGTGTATAGCTGTGATATTTTGTGTTTTCTCTTTTCTTTAAAATTCTCAAGGTTTGTCGCTCAAAAAGCCCAATAAAACCTTGGGTAGTTTCTCAAGAATTTGACAAAACTATACATCAACACAACCAAAGAAACTATAGTAAAATTCACACATAAGCATGTGTTATACACGTTCCCTGGTAGAGTTGCCAATTTTGTTTGCTCTTGATTTAACAATGATTATTATTAACAACTGACGACAAAGTTTACTATACCTAGAGGTAGTTAGTGCTCATATTCAACATAATAAACTATGTCTTTGGGCCAACATAACAAAACAAAAAAATTTCATACACTTCTAGATCTACAAGAACATGGTGGGAGTACCTTAGGGATTCAAATATTTTATTGACTCTTGCCCTTAATCCCTAGAAACAATAGATGTGGTCCAAGTCCTCTAATGTATATGAAACAAAGATGAGCTATAGCAATTAAAATAACTCATAATTTTTTACAAATTAGATAATGACTAGGTTTATGCACCTCATAAAATATTTGATTTATTTAGATTTGAATTTAAATTGGATATGTGCAGTCAAATTTACTTCAGTTTGTTTCTAATTTATATGACTAGTGTCTTATCCATTGTAACACATAGTTAACTATTAGCTAGGTATCTAATTTAGATAACATGTACATGAATTATTTTGGTTGTGATCACCAATTCTAATTCTTACAAAATATCTATATCATGAATTCATAGACCCTACTAATTCATTAAAGAAACTTCCTAAGTCCTTGAATTAAAAGAAACAATAGAGTCAATATACAACTTATCCACATTGCATTCAATTAATTAAACATTATTTAATTGATCTCAAAGTAAAAAAAACTCATAAAATGGAGATAGAGATTGATAATATAGATATAGTGTAAGTGCCCTTTCGTATTATCCTTTGAAAGATTGATACAATATCTAACAGAGACTCAATGAAACTCAAGATACCTTGCTAGTTATGTCATTGATATGAATTCATTAAGAAATTAGAAAACTAGTAAATAAACTCAAAAAATACACATAGCAATGGACAGACTATACTTTTGAACCATACAAAATTACAAAATTCATGGACCCTGTCCCTAACCTTGGGATCTCACTTATATGGTGAGATGCAGTGAGCTTCATGTACATAGAAATGACATTTTTACCCAAGAAAAAAGATATTTAAATTCTTTCTATTATCATACAAGACAAAAATTTCTTGAAATAGAAAAAATTTTACATGATAACATTCCCTTTGGTGGGCCTACTTTCTATTATTCCTATTTCTATACTTTCTTTGTTTGAAAAAACTTGACAACTAGCCCTATTACTATTTTTTCTCCTCAGAGGTTGTAGCCAATGGGATTGATTCTAACATATCTAGCTTTGACATGTGCAAGCTCACTTCAACTCAAGGATTTGATAAAACAACATTTTTTTTATTTCCTCTTCTACCATGTCATCAGTCTGGGCTTTTATGCCTCCAACTGCAATTAGTTGCTCATCTTTATTCTCTTCTTCATTTTGATCTTTTGATAATGTATCAATTATATGTATCTCATCTTTTTTCATCTCCTCATCATCATTAGTTTCAACATATTCTAATTGCTCACCAGGGGCAATATCAGCCATCCACTTGTTAAAAAGTGTGTCATCTATCCAATTGAACCATAGAATATCATTTTGTTTCTTAATTACATATTCAACTACTTTGTCAATTTTAATAAAATCTTATTTTAAAGAATAAAAGAATAATTGGTCTTTTACAATTTCTTTAGTAGTAGCCACCTAGCATGCATTTCATCTTCCATTTATGACTCTATTCATCCTTAGATAGAATAAGTCATCTAACTCTTTTGTCCATTCCTCCTTACTTTTCAATTTATTCCTCTTATCCAAACCATGTAGGAACAAATCAAACTTAACACTTTTGTACCTATCCAAGTAGCTAACAATTCTCCTCTATAAGTCAACTCTTTCATCATCAAACTCTGAGAGATCATTAGAAACATCATAAGTATTTTCTATATGGTCATGATAACAAAAAAAATAAGAAAGTGACCTCTTTTCTCCTCTTACTCCACTTGTTGATGATAGGTTTCAAAGTCTCATCACTTTCCTTTATTTCTTCCCATATATTTATTGTCTTCTCTAGTTGATAATAAAACAAGGGCCTTTCAATTTTATCAACTAAATACATGAGGGCCATTCTTAGTTTATCTTCATATTGTACATTTAACTCTACATGTAATGCCCATAATTTTTTCTTTTTCTCTTCAAAATCCTTAGTAGTATAATATTGTGGCCTTTGTGGCATATTAGGGATCTCAATGAGGGGAGTGGATTTAAAAGGCTCCACTAGTTGGCAAGCATATGTGATCCTTGGTGTGGAATATCCCATTATTTTATTCTCAAGTTCAATTCTTTTTTGAACTTATTTATTGTATGCTTCCAAAACCTTTTCATATTT
The DNA here is from genome assembly GCA_028749045.1 of Cupressus sempervirens. Lineage (NCBI taxonomy): Eukaryota > Viridiplantae > Streptophyta > Pinopsida > Cupressales > Cupressaceae > Cupressus > Cupressus sempervirens. The sequence continues at coordinate 156,986,692 of CM053789.1, forward strand.
ATCTTATAATTTCAACCTTGGTTTGTCATCTCTTTGAGCAATGGCTAAAGTCAAGTTGGATACTCCAACACCTAGTTGTGCAGATTCTAAACTAGTATTTTCTTCCACTCTCTTCACAATTAGAGTGCCACTTCATCCAGTATTATTAGGTTGGGAAGAACTAGTTCTAGACCCTTTCCTTATTGACCAAGTAACTAATGCCACTTGATCCTCACTGAATCTAGCACCCTTTATTTCCTTCTTCCCTTGATCCTCTATACATAATCTATCTAAAATAGAATTAAAAACCTAAGCATCTACAATATTCCTATTAGATAGTAGCAAAACACCAAATGCTTTCACTATTTTCCTTCCCTCCTCAAGGGTCATGTTCTTCAATTCTTGTGTCACTTCTTCTTTGACCTGATTCTATGCATCTACCTCTTCCATCTCTAGATGCTCTACTCTCAATTTACTACATCTTTCTTCAAACATTCTTATGTCTTTCCTCCAAGAAAATTGATGGAAGGCTCTAGATTTAACAAAATCATCATCAGATATAAACTCATGGCAAGCTTGCTCCATCAAAGGGTCCAATTCCCTTCCTCTGTAATCTACCATAGTTAGTTCAACACTTGGCATTGGAGCTTCATAAGGATATCCCTCGTCTAAAATTGCTTGAGTTATGAATACTCCCCCTTGCAATTCCAACTACTCCATCTACTCCCTGGTGAATTGTTCAGCTCCAATTTGCAATGGGGACTGAGTAGGTGAATATTCCTCAATGTGAGGTGTCTATTCTTTTATTATTTTTTGCCTCTTGGGTGAGGTCTCATTAAATCTTTCTTCAAAAACAACACTGGTTGATTCCATTACTTGCTTCCCTTTATCTAAAATGGCTCTTTTATTTTGGATCACATTATAGCCATGTCTCTTCTAGACAACTAATTGCCCTGTTCCTATTGCAGGAGTAAAAGAAAATCTCCTCATAACCTCTCTAGCTCTTTTTGGAAAAGAATTAATACAAAATTATTTATTTTCATTCATGACCTCCATGATCTTAGGAAAAGCATTCATGATTTTATTCAATTTGTCTACCTCTAATTTTGCATCATCTAGAGGATTGTAATCTTTATCAAAATAATGAATAAATTCCAAGACTCTAGAAAAAACTCTACATTTTTCATTCTTAATCTCCTACTCCTGTAAAGAGAACTCATTCCTTATTATGTCCTCAAGGAAACAAAAATCATGTTTCCTTGTAACTAAATTTAGCCCTTAATCTAAAAATATCAAAAAATCCCTTGGTATCACAAAAATAGGGATGAGAGATAGCCATTTTGTACTAATCCAGGAATTTATTCAAAAACAAGCAACCACCCTTTGTTATTATGAAATGGTGGGCTACAGTACAAATGGGGAAAATTAGGCCTCTACCTCTTGTAACCAAATATGCTTCCTCCAATCCTCCTAGCTACCAAAACATTTCATCTATTCATACCTTCAAATCTACCTGGTAGGGCAATACATGGGGAGTCCCTTAGAAACCATAAACTCTTAATATAATTGAAATAGAGTATGGTATGATATCTTCCCTATTATGTGATACTTTCAAAATAGAAGGATTATCCATGAGTCTAATAAAATTCATCAATGCCTTGGGGATTCTAGGATTGTCCCTCAATATGAGGCATCTTAGCCTTGAAGTGATGCATCTATCAAACTTGACAAAACTGGCTTTTTCTAAATCCCAAGTCATGTATGCACTCCACAACTAGACTACTAGACCCTCCCCTTCATGTTCTCTATTAAGAGCCATCTCCTTCTCAAAATATATTACCCCCTTAAACAAGAACATGTGCATCAACAATGAGTAGTGGCCAAAATTCTTTTCCACCTTACCCTTTGCAATTCCAACTAACCCCATATGAATTTCCTCTGCCAAGTAAGATGAAAAATAAAAATTAATATCAACACCAGAAGAGGGAATTTGAACCAACATATACATAAATTTTATTGGCACAAAACTTTCCTCATCCTCACCAAAAGCCCTTCACAGAGTCATATATACTTCTATGGCCCTAAATATGAAAATTTCCTTTTTAAAAGGCTCCTTAGTAGATGCTATGACTATTGGAAAATTTCTAATTGTACCTATATCTGGCCTCAATGCACCTTGCCTAACCTTATTTCTTTTAGAAAAATATTCTTTCTCTAGTTCTATGAGGTCAATAGGTATATTATAATCTGAAAATGGTTCTCGACGAAGAACTTGTCTAATTTCTTTAGGATTTATTTTAACCAGGTACTCACCATCTATCCTTCTCACTACCTTGGTTGTTGGGTCATAATTTTAGGTAATGGCCATTAATAGGTTAGAATCAATAAAAACACTAGGGACCACTAGCCTTCCCAAGTCAAAATTCCAAATGTTCCCATGAAGAGCAAATAAATTTCTTTCTGAGAACCATTTTTAAAAAATATAGAGGCCTGTTTTAGTAGTGGTAGCATCTGTAACCCAATTCCTTCTATCATATAACGCATCTAAAATCTTTAGTCTGTGGTTTATAGAGGTTAGCTTTTTCACTTGAGTAGACTTGTTTGTGGACTTAAGCAATAATTCCAGAAGGTCGTCATGTATATTTCTACTAGCATAATATACTTATCCCAAGAATACTTTCTTTGGAGGCATGGTGGATAAAAATAGCAGAATACTAGAATACTTTGATATATATTGTTAATTGATAAAATTACTTGGCTCTTTGCTACTCTTCCACTACAATTCTATGACATGCTATAAACACTATAAATTCTTTCATTTTTAATAATAGAAATCATATCCCTCAATGGATATGAGCTCTCTAAATGTCTAAAATTTTTCTTTTCATGTAGAGAATAAATGGCAAGATCTTTGCACTATACTTTATTTCTAGTTTTCATGAAGAGCCTTCAATCTTCATAAATGAATCCTAAGGAGAAATAGGGTGGCATCACCCTCTATTTCTAAAACACATCATTTATTCTTAAAAAATTGATGATTTGGGAACAAAATCATGAATGACTCACCTTCCACTTTCCATGTTGGAAGTCAACCCAATAAGATTTCTCCATGTAAGCCTTTCTCTCTACTGTTGGCAAATGAATCTAGACCTACAAGTGCTTGTGAACACATGGCAAACTCTCATTACATCGCAATGCATAAACATCAGGAAATTGGTACATGTGACATAGTGATGATCAATGATGTTCTTCTAAACATACAATGAGGATTCTATGATTACTTTACTCAAATAGTGGTGGAGCCTTATGTTTTCTCTTTGGTTGCCATGTCGCATGCACTAAAATCAAACAAATTCTCATGGTGACTTAGTGACCACCATTGATGTATTCTAATCTGATAGTTCTAGCAAACATGTGTCTTTTCACTAAGAATGAGTCAACATAACATGTGACATGACATCATTTTGTAATGCTAGCAAGACAATTATAATATTCACCTTTTTGGTGTTGCTCCTTAAAAGTAGGTTCCAATGTGTCTCATTCTCATAGGAAAGTGCTATGTTGTTACTAGTAGAATTGTGATCTTTTTTGTCACAACATAGTGACCACTACATTTTTAATAGAATCTAGCACTGAAAATACACATGTTCTCATCAATATTACTCCATTAATTACTTTTGACATTCCACGATGATCATGCAGCTCATTGATGATGAGAAGACTTTTCGGTGCCCACATTTCAGTGTAAATACTCTACTTTCTTGATAAATCACCATGTCACTACCTGCAAAACTCCTATGCATTCTTGTCGCAACATAGCAACCACCTTAAAACTTGAAAAATCCTAGTGCCATGAAATAGTGCATGTTCCCACTATGGTACTTCATTTATTGCATCTCTAATGCATCCACCAATCCATTGAGTTGACATAATTCATTAATGACTAGCAAACTTCTTGAAAACATATTTTCCTTTGGCCCATTGTGTTTTCCAATTTGTGGGAGGTCATCACTTCACTGTTGGTGGTGCTTTTTCTTTTTCTAGTGTCAGCATAGTGACCACCAAGCCTTCACAAAAATCAGTGACATAAAATAAAACATGCTCCCACCAATACACTTTTTGATGCTTGACATCACTGATGTCCCATCATGTTACCAAAATCCTTAAAAGTAAATAAAATTTTGGTGCTCATCATTTGGAGTTTCATGTCATCATCCTTCTATTTTGTAACGGTCACCATGTCATGAAGGATAAAAACCTTACAACTTTTGTATGCAACATGATGACCACCATAGATTTGAGAGAAGATTAGATGGTAGGAAATGATTTTGAGAAAACAAAGAAAATAAAAAAACTTAAAAAAATTCTTGAAAGTAAATACCTTTTCCAAAATGATTCTCCCACTTAAAATTCAAAATAAAAGCATCCAACCTAAAAGGTTTACTTAGGGTACAAACTTAATTTTTAAATAGGTTTTTCCTAGGGCTAACAAACTTTTAAAAAGTGAAGCCCTAATTTACAGTACATACATAGATCTATCTAACTTTTTCATACACATTTTAGAAAAAAAATTACATTTTGGAAAATCAAACCATCACTCACCACAATAGTGGCATCTACACCATGTTCTATAATCCCAACCAAATATAGCTTTGACAATTTTTTCTACTAGTTTCCATCTCTTGGTCTTGCATTCTAAAGATTTATGCCTTTATTTATTGCAATTGAATAACTTTCATTCAAACTTAGATTTCTCTATGCATTCACTTTCTCTATGTCCATGCTTATTACAAACGTAGCACTTTCCATTTCATTTTGATTTACCATTTCTTTGGCACTTGTTTGATGTATGCCATGTCTTTCCTCAATGATTACTGTATATGAGCAATGTTAGTATGCTAATAGAAACCAAATTTAAATAAAGCTTCTACAAACTAAACAAAATTCATAAACTTCAAGATAGACTAAGATGAGCTCTCAATTGAGAATATGAGCCATTAATGGGCTCTCTCAATGAGAAGCTCTCTTGTTGAGTAGCTTTGTCTAAATAGATAGGATGTATGCTCAAGCTTTATGCTTCAAAAAGTGCTTCGAATGGAGTTGGAATTTGGGTGTGAGTGTATGGTTTTGATGTAAAATGGCTTCTCAAAATGACATTATGAATTTACTTCATGGATTGTGTTATTTTGAAAAGGGGAAGGATCCAATTTATAGGAAAAAGGCTTGAGGGATTGAGGGCTAAGATGCAAGGATGGGAAAAAGCTCATGGAGGGCTCAAATTGCATGAGAAGAGATCACATGGATTGTGCTTCCTTACAACCAATCAAGGACTGACACATGTCACAAGGTGAGAGGATGGAGGAAAGGGGAAGGATGAGTCAACAAAGGAGGCTCAAGGGATAAAATCTTCATAAAGACCCTCATAATGGCTTGTAAGAGAAATAAAAGGGCTTGGAAGAGTCATGTATGGCCTAGTGGACTTCATAAAGTTTTATGGTTGAGATATTTTGAGAGAGATGAGAGCAATTTCGACTTGGGCTTGATTAGGAGGGTTTTAAGCTTGCTTAGGCTTGTGCAAATGATTAGAGGATGGATTAGGATGGTTTAGGATTAGCTTAGGGATAGGCAAGTGGATGTCATTTAATGAGGGTGGGTGAAGGAGGAGATATTTGTTAACTTTGGCTTGGGTTAGTAAGTTTTAACCCATGTTTAGGGAATGTGACAAGGTTAGGAGGGGATTAGGATTAGGTTTAAAGACATCTTCTAGAAGAGTCTAGACTTTCGATGAGGATAAAGACTTTCTAGAATAGTCTAGAATTTCCTAGGATGAGGATGAAGACTTTATAGAAGAGTCTAGAACTTCTTAGGATGAGGATAAATTAGATTTTTAGGAAATAAATAAAGTTTTATTTATTTCAAGGGTTTGGGTTGAGGAGATATTTATTAAAAAAAATTTTAATAAACATGAGGATTACTATTTAATCTTAATTAAATATTTTGAGTTTGGATTAAGGGTAGGAAATGATGGGATTAGCCTTTAATCAAAATTAAAGAAGGATTAGAAGATTTTGGAAGAGGTTAGTGGTCTTAAGGAAATTGGCCAAGTTTAGGGCAAAAAATAAATTTTTTATTTATTTTGAGTTTTTTGGTCAATTTATTAATTAAATAATTAATAAATAAGGAAATAATGTTTAAATAAGATTTAAACATTTTTGAGAGGGATTCCTTAATTAAATATTTTTAATTAAGATAAAGGGATTTAATGGCATAAAAATAAAATAATTAATTAATTAATTAATGATGATGTCATCAAGAATTTTTCAAAAAATAAAAATAAAAATACTTTGTTTTCTAAAGGTTTTTAGGTGTCTACATTTTGCCCCTCTTTGATGTGATGCCGCAAGTGGCATGGCATCAAAGATAAGAAAATAAGATGCCCAAGGCTAGAGCAAAAGAGGAGAGAATGGACTGCAAGATGTCCCCTCAAGAAGGTGGTAGGGAGAGAAAGCGAGGCTCGATGACTTCTTGAAAAGAACAAGAATCCGAGATGAGCAAGAAGACTCAGATTGGCTTAAGAGAAGAGGTTTAGTTAACTCAAACTCTCACTATGGGAGAATGATAAAGGAGAATCAGAGGCACAAGAGGAAGCAAGATTAAGATCTCAGGGAATGCAGAGGATGAAGGAGCGGAGCGCTATAAAAGGAATCCAAGATGGGGAGATGGATGAGGGGATTAAAAAGTTGATGCAACAAGATTTCAAAGAGTTAGATTGGTGGAAGATGGGTTTCGGAGATCCCTAGGACTAGGATTGTGGATCTCGAAAGATGAGGCTTGGTGGATTGATTTGGATTGGTGGATCCCTAAGACTAGGATTGTGGATCCCTAAAGCTAAAGGTGAGGAGTGATTCAAAGAGATACTGATGCATAAGCTAGGGTAGGAGAGACAGATGCTGGATATGGATGGGGGACAATGGAGATGAAGGAAAACCATTGAAGCTTTTTGAGCAGGGGGATACTTCAAAGAGAAGTACCACCATGTAGTTGAGCACTAGATTTGCTATAGGACTGTTGGTTAATTGCCAAGGTTACCAAGAACATCAGGGCCTTTCACCAACTGTCCAGGGGACTGACAAACTAACTCAAAACAAACACGCAAGGATTGCCCCAGCATCACACATGATTCCTAAAGGAAGCAACATGGAACCGACACTGGGTAACCCACAAGCAGAAAAGAAAAACAAACAAAAGACATGATCAAGACCTTATGCTCTGATTGCCCCATTCGTAGTATACCATGATATGGAAGATCATGGAAACCTTGAGGAGGGAACAAGGAGATTGCTTGGAAAAGATATTTCAAGACCCAATAGGGAAGAGTCCAAATCAAAAGAAAGAAAAATTCCAAAAGAGAACCATTTGCCAATGAGATGGGTAGGATGAGGTACTAATGGACCAAGATCAAACATGAGGAAAGCTATATCCTATAAGGACCTATCGGAGAGCACCTAAGCTGGTGGATTTGGATGAGTGATGCATCTGGCAAGCTGAACTAAGAAAGATAACACTTTGGTGACAGGAAATCTAGCTAAAGGATGCATTGGAATATCTAACCAAGATGTGTGATGGGTGCAAGATGCTGATCAAGGACGAACTGACATGAACACTGGATAGATACAATGGTACTAAGCTAAAGAGGATGTACAAGCTGATGGACCAAGATATGTTACAAATGTAAAGTATGTTCATTTTTTGGTTTTTGTGAGATGGAAATGTTTGTGAAGGATGGGATGTCTATAATATGTGATAGGTGGATAGGTAGATGGTTTTCAAAAAGCTTAAGTGAAAATGGGGTTTTGTGTGTGCACGTGATAGTATACAAGCTAGGATACAAGATTATTTACAGGCTGGAATATGGTACAAACTTTGGACAAGATTCAGCTATACAAGGTATGGTACAAGATTTACAAGGTATAATACAAGCTTTGGTACAAGATTTTACAAGATGAGGTACAAGATTTTACAAGCTGTACAGGAGGTATTTACAAGCTCCATTAGATTTTGGATATTTGGTTGGAACACCAAGGGAACAAGTAGGTGTTTTATGGGATGGTGGGTGAATGGATGAGGGATAGGATAGTGATAGATAATGAATTAGTCTTAGTATACAAGGCAACTAAATTACTAGGTTTTCACCAAGGTACCTATCCAAGGCGCTTAAATTGCCAAGTTTTCACCATTGGATGCTTATTTCTCTTTACTATTTTTTTTGTATTTTTCAAAAGCTGGGTATACCAAGGATCTTCTAGCATAGAACTTCTTAAGATGAATGATGTTAGTAGGATCATTCAAGAGTTCTCCTTCTAGTGTAGATAGCTGATAGGCTCCGAAGCCAAAGGAAGCAGTGACAACATAAGGACCAAGCCATCTAGGTTCAAACTTGCCTTTCTTTTCTTGATCTACTTGGACTTTCATGTTTTCTTTGAGGACCATGTCACCTGGCTGAAAGTGTTGTGGAAGCACCTTCTTTTTGAAATTCCTTTCGAGATGAGTTTGATAGACTGTGAGATGATCATAGGCTTGTTGTCACTTCTCGTCTAAGAGATCTAGCTGGGTGAGCCGAGCTACTTTGTATTTTTCATCTGATATTTGCCCTTGCAAACATATGCACAAGGAGGGAAGTTCAACCTCTATAGGTAGTACCGCTTCGGCACCATAGACTAGGGAGTATGGAGTGGTGCTTGTGGATGTATGGAAGGAAGTTCGATAGGCCCATAGGGCTAGATTTATTTGTAGGTGCCAATCACGGCTAGAATCATTGACAACTTTCTTTAGGATTTTGAGGAGGGTTTTGTTAGTTGCCTCTTCTTGGCCGTTACCTTGTGGGAAATATGGGCTAGAAAAGAAGTGATGGATGTGGAGGGAAGTGCATAATTCTTCCATGTTGAGATTTTCAAAGTTACCTCCGTGGTCGGTGAAGATGGTGGATGGGATGCCGAAGCGGCAAACAATGTGGTATAAGATGAACTTAGAGACTTGAACTCCTGTAGTTGAGACTAGGGGGACTACTTCCACCCATTTAGTTAAATAGTTTGTAGCTATTATTATCCATTTATGTCCATCAGATGAGAGGGGTGTGATAGTTCCAACTAGATCAAGGCCCCAACAAGCAAAAGGCCAAGGTGGTGCAATAGGCTGTAGATCCTGTGTTGGAGTGTGCACAAGATTTGCATGCTGCTAACATGGGAGACACTTTCTGACAAAGTCATAGGAGTCTTTTTCAATGGTAGGCCAATAATAGCCTGCTCTAAGGATTTGTCGCGCTAGGACAATACCACTTGTGTGGGCACCGCAAAGTCCAGAGTGTACTTCCTTTAACACCATCGTGGCCTCATTTTGGTCTAAACATCGAGAGAGAGTATCATGATAACCCTGACAATATAGGGTATTGGCTATGATAGCGGGATGATTTTCAGATGAGGTTCTGGCATTGGGTACGTGTGAGGTGAGGGGATATGATACCATCATTAAGGTAAGCATGAATCCCATGGTACCAAGGGGATTGGGGACCAACCAAGATACAAACACAATTTGAATCCTCATTTGCATAGGCGGGTGTGAGGAGATGCTCCACTAAAAAATCATACTATGTAGCTACTTGGGGAATTTCCAAGAGCGAGCCTATAGTAGCCATAGCATCTGCTACTTTGTTCTATATTCGAGGCACTTGTGTAAATTGAAGCCTTATAAAATGTTGGGTTAGCTAATCAACTAGCTCTTTGTAGGGTAATAGCTTTTCATCTTTAGTTTTATATTCATTTAGGGCTTGCTTGATGATGAGCTGAGAATCGCCAAAGATTTGTATCTCAGCAATGTTCCATTCTACAGCTATCTTTAATCCTACTATGAGGGCCTCATATTCAGCTATATTGTTGGTGCTAGGGAATTGTAGCTTGAAGGCTTTTGGAATGTAATCTCCTTAAGGTGTGACCAACAATATTCCTGCCCCTGATCCATGAGATGTGTATGAGCCATCAAAATAAAGTTTCCATGGGGGTTGTTCTTCAATTAGATAGATATGCTCATCTAGAAATTTTGTGATCAACAGATAAGTATCTATTAGAGGTGCATCAACTAGGTGATCTGCTATAGCTTGCCCTTTGATCGCCTTTCTGTCCACATACTAGATTTCAAATTTGCTAAGGAGCATAACTCATTTGGCCAAACGGCCTATAAGTGTTGTTCTGGAGAGCATATACTTGAGAGGGTCAATCTTAGAGACTAGTTGGATGGTATGACTTAGCATGTAATGGCAAAGCTTTTGAGTTGAGAAAACAACTGCCAAACAAGCTTTTTCCATAGGAGTGTAATTGAGTTCATAACCAACTAGGGTTCTACTGATGTAGTAGATGGCTCTTTCTCTACTGTGGTCATCAAGCTATGCTAGAAGTGCCCCTAGAGCAGTAGGTGTTGCTGATATGTACAAAATCAAGGGACGACCAAGAACTAGTGGAACCAAGATAGGGGGAGTGATGAGATACTGCTTGAGATGGTCGAAGCTGCGTAGACATAAAGGATCCCACTTGAAGTTCTCATCCTTCTTTAGTAAATGTGAAAATGGTGTACACTTATCTGCAAGCTGGGAGATGAAGCGCCGAATAGATTGAAGCTTTCCCTGAAGAGAATGAAGCTGTCATAGTGTCTGGGGAGGAGGCATGTCTAAGATAGCCTTGACCTTCTTGGGGTTGATCTCTATACCTCATTTAGAAACTATAAAGCCTAGAAGCTTGCTAGATGTGACCCTAAAGACACATTTCTTGGGATTCAGCATGAGATGATATTTTGCTAACCTATCAAAGACTTTCTCCAGGTCAGCAAGATGATCCATGAAGGTATGATATTTGACCAAGATATCATCCACATAATCCTCCAAAATGCTATGGATGAGATCATGAAAGATGGTTGTCATAGCTCTTTGATAGGTAGCCCCAACATTCTTTAGGCGAAAAGGAAACATGTTGTAGTAAAAGGTTCCCCAAGGGGTAGTGAATGTTTTCTTATGCTGATCCTCTTCTGCAATCTTGATTTTATTATACCCAGAAAATCCATCCATGAGGGGCAAAATTTCATGTCTAGTTGTAAGATCTACAGTCATATCTATGTTGGGCAAGGGAAAATCATCTTTTGGACAAGCTTTGTTAAGATCTCTGAAATCAATGCAGATTTTGATGTCACCAGAAGGCTTAGTGACGGGGACCATGTTGGAGAGATCTACTCTGAGTAGTCGATAGGTTGGATAACCTTAGCAGCTAACATTCTTTCTAACTCAGCTTTGACCAGTAATGCCACCTTGGGGTGCATTTTTCTAAGCTTTTGTCTGATAGGCTTGATCTATGGATTGATTGCAAGATGATGAACTACAAGCTTTGGATCAAGCCCTGACATGTCTTGATATGACCATGCAAATTGGCCAATGTTCTCTCTTAAGACCTCAAAGATGAGATCAGCTTGGTCTTGTGATAGGGATGCAGCAATGTGAACAAGCCTAGGGATCTCTGAAGAACCGATGTTGACTTCCCTAGTATCCTCAATTAGAATAGAAGATATCTCTGGTCGATTATCTTGAGGAGGTAATGCTAAATCATCATGTTCTACTTGTGGCCTTGGATGTTCTTGCTGAGGGGTTCTCTTTGCTACCTTAGCTAGTCTCAGATTCACCTTAGTTCTAGTTTTGGGTGTATGAGAACTAGGTTGGAGATTTTCTCCAAAATACCCCTTGGGATCTAGCTTGTAGATATAGGTAGAATTTGGCTTTGTTTTCTTGTGAGGTGTTTCAGCTCCCATGAATCTCATAAGTGCTTCCTCTATTGTGAACTCATCAATGTGTATGATGCTTGGTTGGTCCCAATCTACGAGTTGTGGATGGGAAAGTGGTAGGTCAATGAGGTGGATGGATAGTTATTGGAGAACAGAGTCTCTGAGGGAGATTTGGTCTAGGATATCATCATAGGCTCTCTTTTCAACTTCCTTAGGAATGTCTTTGATTTTGACAAGGTTGTGGTGAATGTTAAAAAAATCATGACCGTTTGTATTGGTGCCCTCAGTTGTGGGTATGCCAAAGCCAAGACCTGACTTTGATTCCCACTTATGTGCGTCGATGGGGCATTGCATGCCTCTTTCTTCTGGTCCTAGAACACCACCTTGATAGTTCCATTTGTCAGTGATGAGCTTATGTTCTTGGGGATACTTCTGGCCGAATTGATCAAGGGGTGCCTGATTCTTTTGAGGTGCATCCTTATGTAACCAATTGTTGATATCTGGAGTGAACTCCTCATGAAGAGGGATTTTCGAGGATACAAAGGTTATTGGACCAAACTGTTTGTATCGAGGAGGTGGAATCTCCTTAGCTTTGTGATATGTCGGTCGTCCATGGGCATGTGGATCAAGTGGGAGTGCCTTGACAAAAAATGCATCTGACAGACTATACTCTCCACAGAACTTGTTATTGATCTTCACGGTAGACAAGGTAGAGGCGAGGATGGTTTCTGGGTCATTACAAGTGTGGGATGAGCTAGCAATGGATGTGTCGATATCAATTCTAAGGAAATGGTTTGTATATGAAGCTTCAACCGCATTGCAGTAAGCAAAGGGTTCTAGATCAGCATGGATGGTTACCTCAGTGCCTTGATGCAGAAATTTGACGCACTGATGGTAAGTGGATGGAATGGCTTTCATGGCATGAATCCATGGGTGACTGAGGAGGATGTTGAATGGTAGGTTTAGATGAATAACATGGTAGAGTGTTTCTTGGATGACTGGCCCAACCTTGATTGGCAGCAAAATAGTTCCTTGTGTGGTTCTTTCCAAGTTGTCATAAGCTTTGATGGTGATAACCTCACTGATGATATCTGTCTCAGTATACCCAGCTTGTTTTATGAATTTTAGGGTGCAAATATTCAAGGCTGATCCATTATCTATCATTACTCTCTTCATGGAAAAATTGGGTATGATGATGGCTATGCGAAGCAGAAGGGTGTGATCTAGCTCGACCATGGGTATGTCGGTGGGTTTGAACAATAGGGCAGATGAGGATGAAAGGTGTCCAACAAGATTACAAAAATCAATAGCATTGATATCAGAAGGGACATGGGATTCTATGAGAGCACTGTCAAGGATGTTCTTGTACACAGGACTAGTGCGAAGAAGGTCTAAAATGGAGATTTGGGTTGGCATGTTCCCAAGGTGTTCCAAGATATTGTACTGGCTTTTTGATGGAGCTGATGGTGCTGGTGAAATGGGTGGGCCTACGATGTTAAATCAAGCTCTTCGAGTGGTGACTGCACACTCATTGTTTGGTCCTTATATATTGATAACATTGATAGAAGGCTCTTTCTCAGATATACAACCTATAAGGCTACCATAGTCTATATAGGATGAAGTGTGGTCATTGTTCTTCCCATGTTGTTGGTTTGGCTGACAGTTGTTGGTGTTGTTGTTGTTGGTTTGGATAGGTGCTTTTCCAAGATTTTGATTGTTGTGAGGAGAAAAAGAATTTTGATAGATCTATAAGCCTGCATTGGGAGAGGTTTGGGCACCAATAGTGATTTCCTTCCGATCAATGAGGTCTTGCACATAGTCTTTCAGTTTCATGCATCTGAGGGTAGTGTGACCTTTTACCCTATGAAATTTGCAGTACTCATTGTCTTTGTACCATGCAGCTTTGGATTGGCTTGGGTCAATTTGCCGGGTAGGAGGAAATTTGATGAGGTTTTCCTTGACGAATATCTCAAAAATGACATTTAATGGCTCACAAAGGGGTGTATAGTTTCTAGGTGTAGGTTGGAATCTAGGCTTTTATCCTGCAGCTACATTGATGGCATTAGCTTCATTTCTAGACCCTTGGAAGTTGGGTCTTGGATTGTGGTTTTGATAGCTTTGGTTATTCTGTTGTTGGTAGTTGATATCTTGTTGATTGTTTGGTTGATATGGTGGGTTGGACTAGTTGTGAGAAGGACCAACAATATTCACATGTTTGGTGTCAGTGACGCCATCTATTGCAATGTGCTTGTTTTTGTTCCAATATCTAGACTTGTCATTGGAATGTGATTGATTTTGGTTGGCCTCTTTGTAAATATTGACCACACCATCTTTAATGAGTCCTTGCTCAAGGATCATTCCTTTCTCTTTGATATCTTTATAGGTCTACAAATAGTTCATGGTCATGTGGTGATCCAAGTTGGGATGGGCATTATCAATAAACATTTTCACCACATGGTGCTCTGGCAAGGTGTAGGATATGCGGGTGGTAAGGGTTTTCCATCTTTGCAGGTATTCAACAAGGCTTTCTCCGCCTTTTTTCTTAGTGTGGACAAGGTCAACTATTGATAGCTCTATTTCAACAAGATGGGCATATTGGGCTATGAATGCCTCAGATAATTCAACAAAGTTTTTAATTGTGCCATAGGGGATTCTATAAAACCATTCAAGAGCTGGTCCAGCCAAGCTTTTGGGAAAAAGGTGCAAGAGGAAGACATCATTGTATGCCACGTCCTAGCAGTGCATGTAAAATTCTTTGATATGTGTGATAGGGTCTCCTTTTCCTCTAAATTTGTCAAATTTGGGTACCTCAAAGTGTTTGGGAAATGGTGTCATGGTAATGGCTCTATCAAATGGGTAAGGACACACATTATCAAACTTGAATGTCTTCAGATCATTCCCTTCTTGGATGGCTTTCAGAGCTGTCTTCATTTGCTCCCATTCTAAATTGATAGGTGATGGCTGGGGTGCCCCCAATGTAGGAGTGCCTTGAGGTAGGTATGCGCTAGATGGGGCCACTGAATATGGATGGCTATGAGGGATTTTTTTGATAGGGATTGTACATTATTTGGGCAGCTGCATGGTGGATGATGGGTTGTTGAGGGGGATGTGGCGCATATTGCTGCATGTGCTGCGAGGCTTGCTGTTGATATGGGATTTGAGGTTGGGATTGAGGAACATAAGTTGGCTATGGGATAAATGAATGGCTTTGTGGAGGTAAGGTATAAGATGGTTGTGAAGCTTGCGGAAAGGATCAGGGGGCTTGTGGGGTTTGACCAAGGTATGTGGGTTGCGCCCCCATTTGGGATGGTACCTGCAAATAATTGGTGGTTGGATGGATTGGTGGGTTACTTCCTAGAAGTGGCATTGAAAAGTAGTTGGTAATAGGAGGCAATGGATTAGTTGGTGGTGAAGGTGGTGGGATTTGAAAGCTAGGAAATGGAATTGATGGGGTTTTATAGCTTGGCGGCTGGATTTGGAAGCTTGGTAGAGTGGTGGTGGGAGCTTGGGTCAGAACATTGGTAGTAGCTTGTGGGGTTTGATAGCTTTGTGGAGTGAGAGTAGTAGCTTGTGGATTTGTGGCTGATGGCACTGAGCTTCCAAGACCTAATGGAAATGATAGGATTGTGCTTTGGGTTGTGGTGAACAAGCTGGGGGTGATAAAAGGTTGATTACTTGGCCCCATGGGTGGCATCCCTGTTGTATATTACTGAGGCTAGCCAAAGATGCTAGCACTGATTTGGGAGATGGGTGGATTTGGAAGGCTAGGTTGGGGAGCAACAGTAGCAATAGTGAAGGGGGTGAATGGTGAGGTGTTTTGGGTAAAGGGGGTTTGGAGCAGAGAGGTATAAACCAAGGATGGAGTGGTGGTGGTTGGGTTGGCTTGTGGCATGGAGATTTCAACTTGGGTGGATGATGTATGTTTGGGTCTGTTGGATCATATGGATTGCTGGAGGCTCTTCTTTTGGCATATATTGAGGATAATTTGGATCATAAGAGCCTATGGGTGGTGGCAGCTACCCAAACAATAGGTGAGATGGATCTGATAATGGAGGGGGTCTTCCAAAGTCAAAGGTTCCTACATTGTCCCTTAAAAAATTAGCCATGATTGTCTCTTTGTTCTTGTCTATAATGGCGTTTACCAATACTACATTTCTTGGTTGGTTCATGAAAGCTTCAATTTCAGTAGGTGATGGCATAGCTTTCTCTGGGCTGAAGGATGGTTGAGTGCTCAAGGGGGGTGAGGCTATTCGATCCAAATGATAGGGCTCCATTGTTTCTTTCTTCTTGGCTAAGCGAGTGACGGGTGGCACGAAAAATGCTCCTAGGGATGAGATGCAACAAATACTAGTGGATGCAAAAAGGGGAAGGCTTTTCTATGCAAATTATTTCCTAGGTTAAGGCAAAGCTATATCACAAAACCTAAGGAGGATTGGGTTTGGGATTCTAACTTCAAAGATATGTTACCAAAGCACAAAAGGTTTTCTTTCCTATGTGCAAGCTTGATGGTGATTGTGTCAACTTAAGGATAGACTGATGATCCTTTAGGAAGAACACGAGATTGACCACTTGTGGATCCCCACCTTTAGCTCAAGGTGATGAGGGATGACAAGTGACAAAGCTAGATTACCCTAGACAAAGCTCTGTCAAAGGGATAACCTTGGTGAGATTGGTGGATTTGAAAGATTTTAGGAATGGCAAACTTTTAGCAAGGTGACAACAATTTTGAAAGCTTAGATGTACAGTTTTTGGATTGCTGGCTAGATGGTTTGATTCTAAATGAGATGGATGAGCTAATAATGCTTAAGGGGATAACCTAAGATGGCTGACTTTTCTACAAAGATGACTCTAAGGTGAAGCTTATCCAAGAAGGTGTGGAGAAACAAGGGTGTCTAATCATAGAAATCATGCCTAGTTGGTAAGACATAAGTAGGATTAACTCCTGGATGTTGGCTAAATTTGATGGTGCACTCTAACCAGGCCTCTTGAAGTGCTTCATTGGCAGCTTTATCCTCTACTTTGTAGAGTTTGGCAATTCGAGGACTTGGTGTTAGTTCCTTTCTCTTGGCTGAAAGTTCTTGGTATGCTTGAGATGGTTTGAGTTTAACTTTGTGGAACTTTTATTTGGGTTTGGGTTGCTCTGACATCAATTCTTGAATCTACTTGGCTTTTAGAGACCTCAGTTATTTTTCTTCAACTTGTTCAACTCCTAGAATAGGCAGTGACTACGCTAAGTGTGCCCTAAGCTAGGATTGACCAAGTTTGAAAAACATGCATTCAATAAGTAAAAGACCAAGCAATAGATAGAAACAACCAGATAGAAGTTTTGATTCCCAGAATGTGATACTTGCACCAAGGAGTGTGTATGTTTTACAAATGTTTCGATCAATCACTTCAAAAACATTAACATCTTAGATGGTTGTCTACAAGGCTGATAGTTGGTTTAGCTAGGGAGTCCTCGATATACCCAAGGTATGTGAGGCCCAAATCCATAGATGAAACCAAAAAGATGCCACACAGCCGAGAGGAGTGGTAACCCACTTCTCCTCTTTCACTTCTCAAGGGTATAAAGTTCCTCGAGGCTTATCCCAAGTGACAAAATCTTGATCCCAAGAGAGGTGTCTTTCAATTCACCTTTTGGTTCTTATATTCCGCTAGAACGCGAGAGTTGAGGTCATCCAAGGGGTGCTGAACTCCCCAAGCAGGCCTCCTAAAAAGAAACAAGGTTTTGGATCCTAATCTTATGCACCCAAGATGGCCTCGAAAGGCGACAAGGGGAGAGAAGACTTGGATGATCTTGGGCTAAAAAAAGTGCACTTGTTCTTTTACCAACTGACTCTTATGTGTGCTAATCTAGACTTTGCAAGCACTCATGTTTAAGAGACAATGTTCAATTCCAACTTGAAGTGCCAACAAAAGTAAATTGATCGAAGAATGCAAACAAGAAGAAGAGTTAAGGTCAACAAAAGAAAACTCGTGTGCCCGAAGGCCCTCCACATCAAGTATTGATTAATTTCCTTTAAAGCATTCAAGAGTTGGTGTGATTTTGTTTTAAGCCTAAAGCAAAGATGTGTGAGACTCAATTTTGTCAAGCACGCGCCCGGAGGCCCTCCACGTCAATAGTTGTTCAATTTTAGTGCCCAAACTTGAAGTGTGATCAATTTAATCTAGATTTTTGGTCATTTGAAAATTTTGATAAAGTTAAAGCAAACGTTCAAAGACCAAGTGAGTGAGTTAGATTGTGGAACATTTAACACCTTTTTCAAGTAGACCCATCCCCATAAATGGCACTGAGATTGCAACCAATGGTTGAATTGATGGGTGATTAGAAAAGAGATGAGTCCAAGGAACTACTGAATTTGATTTTTTTAAATTTGTATTTAACTTAATAAAGTTTCTTAAATGTCCAAAAATCAAACTTTACCTAAATTGCATGTGGAAAAGAGATTTGTTTTGTTCAATTTTAGAAGCTCCAAATGAAGTGTTTGATATTGCAATGGTTAATTGATCCTTGGCATTCAAGATTGGATTTGTTGTTTTAATCATGCATTCATTAAAAAAACAAACTTGATTTTAATCCATGGCACTCAACAGTGATTTTAGCAACATGCATTCGAAGACAAGTGATTAAACATTCAAGTTTTTTCCTTTGAGCATTCAAGGTTGAGATTTTGTGAGTCGTTTTAAGAACTTTGAAGTGCTTTGTTTAAACCTTAGATCATTCAAGATTGTTTTGGACTCAAAAGTGAAAATGACTCCTTGGACTTTGGTTTTCATTCAAGATTTTGTGTTATAGTTTGCATATTTTAAGCCCAAAAATGATATTCCTAGATTGTTTTGATGCATGAAAAACCTAAGAAACATTCAAGATTTTGCAACAAGACATTTTTTTGGAACAAATAACAAAGCTTTTAAGAAAATTTTTGGCAACCATTTAGGACTCTTAGTTTTCATGAAATTTTTAAAAGAACTTTAAAATATTTGCAAATGAGGCTCATTTTATCCTTGATTGATGCTTTGAGTTTGATTTAGATTTTAGTGTGCACTTAGTGTTGATTTTGAACCTTTTGAAATGGAAACTTGAAGTTCTTTTTAAATTCCCAAAAATGAAGTGTTCCTAACTTTGCATGAATGCATCTAAAACCTTGATGTTGCAAGGATGCAAATGATTGGATTGGTTTAGTTTCACTTGTTAAAAGTTTTTTTCTTTTTTGCAAATTTTTAATTTTTTAATGGATTTAAGTATGATTTGGGTGTTCATTTTAAGCACTCAAAAGAAGTGTGTATGATTTTGCTTCCTTAAAAAAAAATGGCCAAGATCTCCCACAAGAAGAAGAAGAAGAAGTAGATGGAATAAGAAGAATATAGACAAGAAGAGGAAGAAGAATTCCAAGTGCTTTGTCCACCTATAAGCTTGAAAAATTTGCAAATAATATGAGATAGACTATGAGTTCCTTTGTCTTCTTCATTCTCATGTCAACCTACAAAACTAATTTATACAATCCTACCAATCACAAAAACAAGCAAAATTAGCCAAAATTAGCAAATGACATACAAAACTTGACTAAAAAAGCTAATGAAGATGACCCATGTGGGGTCCCACCAGGTGTGCCAAAATGTATATGAGCAATGTTAGTATGCTAATAGAAACCAAATTTAAATAAAGCTTCTACAAACTAAAAAAATTTCATAAACTTCAAGATAGACTAAGATGAGCTCTCAATTGAGAATATGAGCCATTAATGGGCTCTCTCAATGAGAAGCTCTCTTGTTGAGTAGCTTTGTCTAAATAGATAGGATGTATGCTCAAGCTTTATGCTTCAAAAAGTTCTTCAAATGGAGTTGGAATTTGGGTGTGAGTGTATGGTTTTGATGTAAAATGGCTTCTCAAAATGGCATTATGACTTTACTTCATGGATTGTGTTATTTTGCAAAGGGGAAGGATCCAATTTATAGGCAAGAGGCTTGATGGATTGAGGGCTAAGATGCAAGGATGGGAAAAAGCTCATGGAGGGCTCAAATTGCATGAGAAGAGAGCACATGGATTGTGCTTCCTTACAGCCAATCAGGGAGTGACACATGTCATAGGGTGAGAGGATGGAGGAAAGGGGAAGGATGAGTCAACAAAGAAGGCTCAATGGATAAAATCTTCATACAAACCCTCATAATGGCTTGTAAGAGCAATAAAAGGGCTTGGAAGAGTCATTTATGGCCTAGTGGACTTCATAAAGTTTTATGGTTGAGATATTTTGAGGGAGATGAGAGAAATTTTGACTTAGGCTTGATTATGAGGGTTTTAAGCTTGCTTAGGCTTGTGCAAATGATTAGAGGATGGATTAGGATGGTTTAGGATTAGCTTAGGGATAGGCAAGTGGATGTCATTTAATGAGGGTGGGTGAAGGAGGAGATATTTGTTAACTTTGGCTTGGGTTAGTAAGTTTTAACCCATGTTTAGGGAATGTGACAAGGTTAGGAGGGGATTAGGATTAGGTTTAAAGACATCTTCTAGAAGAGTGTAGACTTTTGATGAGGATAAAGACTTTCTAGAATAGTCTAGAATTTCCTAGGATGAGGATGAAGACTTTCTAGAAGAGTCTAGAACTTCTTAGGATGAGGATAAATTAGATTTTTAGGAAATAAATAAAATTTTATTTATTTCAAGGGTTTGGGTTGAGGAGATATTTATTAAAACTTTTTTTAATAAACATGAGGATTAATATTTAATCTTAATTAAATATTTTGAGTTGGGATTAGGGGTAGGAAATGATGGGATTAGCCTTTAATCAAAATTAAAGAAGGATTAGAAGATTTTGGAAGAGGTTAGTGGTCTTAAGGAAATTGGCCAAGTTTTGGGAAAAAAAATTTTTATTTATTTATTTTGGGTTTTTTGATCAATTTATTAATTAAATAATTAATAAATAAGGAAATAATGTTTAAATAAGATTTAAACATTTTTGGGAGGGATTCCTTATTTAAATATTTTTAATTAAGATAAAGGGATTTAATGGCATAAAAATAAATAAATTAATTAAATAATTAATTAATTAATAAATGATGATGTCATCAAGAATTTTTTAGAAAATAAAAATAAAAATACTTTATTTTCTAAAGGTTTTTAGGTGTCTACAATTACAAGTAGGTCTTTTATTCTTTTAAGCTCCTTGCTGAGATGATTCGCCCTCTTTTGTATATCCTATTTTGTCTTTTACTCTATATCTAGATTGATTTTGATGATTCAATGTATTCATGCTTTCTTGAGATTTCACCATCCTCTCATTGGTTTTCTTTTCCATTTTGAGATCATTCCACAATCCTTCATTGTCTATCCTTAAGTTGATAAGGTCTTGATTTTCATCATTGAGTTGTTCAATCAGATCTACTTGCTGAAGAGATAGTAGATGGATTCCATTGTCCTTTTCTTCTATATTTTCAGTTATCAATCTTTTCTCTTCTTTGGCTTGGTCCTTTTGTTTCATGTTTTAACACATTCTTACTAACTGAATTTCTTTCTCTATTTTTAATTTTCTGACTTCTTCATGTAGAGTGAGATTCTTATCAAGTAGGTCTTTGATTGCTACATCAACTTCATCTAAACCTATGTATTGGAAAATGTATTCAATTCTCTCTTCTATGTAGAGATTATCAATCATTTATGTTGCAAGATCTTTTCTTCTTTTCAAGGATTGAAAGAGCTACTCTTCATTTTCTTTAATTGATCCATGGCCAATTATAGATCCAAGTTTTTATTCTCAATAGCTTTCTCCAGTCTATATACTTCCATTGCCTTTTAACTTTTCTCAAGATGCTAAACTTATGATGTGAGAACCAAGTGAACTAATACCAATTGTTGGAAATGTAGTATAGACTAGGTGACTAAGAGGGGTTGGGGGTGAGTTAAGAACCAATATAACTTATACTTTAATTCACCAAATAAATATTCCCAATATAATCTGATCTAATTGCATGCATGAAAGACTGAAAGCAATAAAAAGTTCATAACATTTGACACAATATTTGGTAACCTAGAAACCTAGAAAGTAAATCAGGGATGTGGATGATACCCATAAGCTTTATGATTGCAGTATAAAGTTAGCCTTTTAAAGCTTACACTTGATCACTTTTGGTGATCTAATCTTTTAGGAATAATAAGGATTGTTAGGTCCACCTTGTGAAAAGATTTATATAATAAAATTAAATATGCACTCGGTTAGGAGATTATGCACAAGAATATTAAGTCCACCTTGTTAGAGAATTTTACTGATGCACTTATTAGAATGAATCTGTGGCTAATCTTTGATCTAAAACTTAGTTTGTTGAATGAGATTCCTTTGACATAAAATGATCACCTTATTGTGATAGATAAGACTATGCTTTTCCTTATAGTTCTTGTAGCCTTTGTCTTCTAATTCAAATTCATATTGCTTCTCACTTGTTACACATTACTAATTTTGATATGAAAAGATGTATTACATATATACCAATACAAATCATTACCTTCTAGAGTCAGCTATAAAACAAAATTCATCATAATTCACCAAATTGGCTCACTACTAAAACTCAAGTCTAGAAGACCAATAAGGTAATGTTCTAATACTCAAACATACTGTCAACTTGCCAAGCTTTGGCACTTGGTTAACACCAGTGCATAGTCCACATTATTCACTCGAAAGTAGAAAAAAATCAATTAGCATTTCATGACTCAAAAAACATTGAAGAACTTGGTATACACTAATGTTGTTGGTTAACACAACAACTTGGTCAAAACTACCTTTATTCTACTTGGTTAACACTACCATCATAGTAGAGAGTGGTAAGCTCGGTTACCACTATAGAGCTTGGTTAACACTTCTTCCTACATGGTTTAGACTGATGAGCTCAGTAGACTTTATGAAGCTTGACATGCACTATATTCTACCATCAAAGCTTGGTAGACTCTTCATTTTGTATGTGGAGCTCAGTAATAATTGTAAAACTCAGTATATAATGCTAACTATATGAGAGGCTCATAGGAACTATAAAGCTTGGTATACAATGCTATCTATATGAGAGGCTTGGTAGCAACTATGAAGCTCGGTATGTGAGGCTTGGTAGCAACTATAAATCTCAGTAGAAATATAATCAATCATTTTGATTAAGTATTTAGTGACTAACTGACAAATCATTTGACCTTAAGGTCAACATTTGGGCTATGGTATTATAGTGGAAACATGAATTGGTAAGAAGGTGAGTTATTTATTTCTTAGAACATTTGGTTGTGAAGAATTTGCACATATTGATTCTAAAAATAGAACCAATTTGGAAGCTAAGCCAGAGAAATGTGTATTGTTGGATATGACATTGATGAATTTGGTTATAGGATTTGGGATTTTGAGAATCATAAAATTGTAAGAAGTAGATATGTCACATTCAATGAGAAAGTATTGTCCAAAGATCTAATGTAGCAATATGAGAAAAAAAAATGATTATGTAGTGCTAGATGATACTCAAAAGGAAGATATTCCACCAAACCCTTATGCTCTACAACAACCTCAACAACAAATACCATGCAATCCAATGAATACTAGATAGTCAAAAAGGCTAAGTAGACCTCTAGAAAGATTCTCTCCCTTTTTGTATTCTATTTTATTAGTAGATGCTGGTGAACCTAAATATTATGATGAAGTTGTGCACATAGATACAAAGATTCAATGGGAGTCTACAATGAAAGATGAAATGAATTCCTTGTTGAAAATTAGACATGTGATTTATTCAAGTGTCATATAGATAAAAGGGCTTTACCAAATAAATGGATATACAAGTTGAAAGAAGAGGATGGAAGTAAGAAACAATTTAGAGCCAGGTTAGTGGTAAATGGGTTTGTACAAAAAAAGGGCATTGATTTTGATGAGACATTTTCTCCTATTTTTAAAATAACTTCTATTCACATTGTTTTAAGTATTGTGGCTACTGAAGATTTTCATTTGAAGCAACTTGATGTTAAAATGTCTTTTCTTCATGGTGATTTGAATGAATAAATATATATGGCACATCCCTAAAGATTTGAGGTCAAAGCTATGGAGAATCTAGTGTTCATATTGAAGTAAATTTTATATGACTTGAAGAAAGCACCTTAGCAATGGTATATTAAATTTGATAGTTTTATGAATGACATGGTTATAGTCAATGACATTCTGACCATTGTGTTTATTTTAAGAGGTTTGACTATGACATCCACATTATTTTATGTTTATATGTTGATGATATACTTGTAGCTATGTCTAACATGGATCACATTAAGGGCTTAAAAGAATAGTTAGCACATTCAATTTCTATGAAGGATTTGGGGGAAGAAGAAAAAAATCCTTGGTATGAAGATTTGTAGATATAGGAAAAATAAAAAATTGACTTTATCTAAGGTTGATTATATTGTGAAGGTGTTTCTACATTTCTCTATGGAGAATCCTAAAGTTGTTAGCACACCTTTACCTGGTCATTTAACATTGACTAAGGATATGTGTCTCAAGATACAAGAAGAGGGGGATTAAATGTCCAAGGTATGGTATGCTTCAGCTATAGGAAGCTTTATGTATGCTATGGTATGTGTTAGGCCAGATATTACATATGTGGTGAGATTTTTTAGTAAGTATATGAATCATCTAGAGCTTGAGAATTAGAATGAAGTTAAATAGATTCTCAGATATTTTAGAGGAACATCTAGTAAGTGTGTACACTATGGGGGCTCTACTACTAATTTACAGGGATATAATGACTCTAATTTCATAGGAGATTTTGATACCAAATGAAGTACTATAGGTTATGCATTTACTATTGGTGGAACAATAATGATTTGGATATCTCAATTGCAAAAGTTAATGCTTTATCCACTAAAGAGCCAAAGTATGTTGTTGCTACAGAGGTAGACATAGAGATGATATGGATTTAGTTATTCATTGAAGAATTGGGACATGCACAGAGGGATAATTGTTTATAAGCAACAAAATCTTGTATAAAATTCCTTAAGGTTTTATTGAGCTATAAGGGATTGTAGATTGTATTCACTAGATAGTAATAATATTGGACTTGCAATTGGTGGGTGTAGCACACAGATTGGGTGAACCATGTTAAATCCTTGTGTCTTGTGTACTCTATTATGTAATTTATTATTTTTTGATATTGGTTATATTTGTATTTCATTTTTCTTTATGTATGTGGTTAATCCTAACTGTAGCTATATCATTTTTATAGAAATGGATCTGAGCTATGGGTTTGAGAAAGCCCTTCAGCTGGGGTTCATATTTAGATGACCGTGAAGTAGAAGAAGAAGCTTGACTATCTACTTTATATATGGAAATAACAAAAAAACCAATAGTACTCATGAATTTTGATAATGAAAGTTAATTCTTAAAATTGGAAACTTCCAATAACATCTAAAGTTATAAATCAAGAAAGTTTCCATATAATTTTTAAAATATTGAGAAAAATTAAACTTGGATAAATATCATCATGCAACTTTTATGGTTGATTTGCTTCCCTTTTTTAGAAATGGTGACCAGTTGCTATGTTAGAAAATCATTAGGAAAGGTAAATATATGGGAAAAGTCTTACAATTTTTTAGACATAAAAATGTCATTTTTGTAAGAAAAGCTCCCACTCACAAAGCTAATCGACTTAAAAATACATTTTATAAATGTCAAACAATAAATATATGTTAAACTAAAATAAATCTATTATAATTTTTGTTCCAAATTAATAAAATATAGAAATTATATAATCTTTTTATTTTATAAGATAATGAATTATAAAAATAAGATGCTATTATGGAAATGAAAATTAAAAGTAAAGGCAAATACTTGATTTTTTAAATTTAAACTATAAGCTAAAGTAAAATAAAGTTTAATATGAATAATAGAAATTATAAAAAATTGTAAAATTAAATAAATTAAAATTATTTTTATCAAGGATTGGAAATTTAAAGTTATTTAGCTAGTTTTGAAAGGCAAAACCACATGGTCTTCTCTAGCACAAAAAAATAGTTAATTATTACTCTCGCTCTCTTATTAATTTTTTTGATTTGACAAAAAATTATAGTAAAACTAGTAAAGTTATAGAAGACAATAATAACTATAATTGATGGAAACCAACTCATTTTTATCCCTCATTGTGTAACAAATTTTAGCATCTAGTGTTTTTCTATGCTACTTTGTATTCTACTGATGGGTCATGCAATGTGATCTACAATGTTGTTACATAATTAAAATATTAAAAAAGGAAAAAAAAAACATTGATATGGATTGTTGAAATCTAATAATTTTGGATGATTTCATTAATTTTACTAATTTGTGCAAATCAATTGCAACTTTCAATAGAAACCTAAAAGATTAGATACACAATGATATCTTAAATTGGTGTGGTTATTTTATATGTTGGATCTTTAGGACCAATCATTAATAGAGGTGTAATGAAATTAATTCCTTAAGGTAAAAATGAAGACACAATTATTGGTTGGAGACCAATTACTCTTTTGAACACTTTTATAAAATTATTGCAAAAGCCTTGACTATTAAGATTAAACCTATGGTTCAAGGTATCGTTAGAGCTTAACAAATTAACTTTATGAAAGGTAATTTATTTTGGATAACCTAATATTATCTTGTCTGACTCTTGAATCAATCAATAGTCTTTTCAAGATGCTTTAGTGGTGAGGATAGACTTTGATAAAGCTTATGACAAAATTTGTTGGAATTTTATTCTCAAAAAGCATCAATGATTGGGCTTTCGATCAAAATTATTAAACCATGTGTATATGATATTCCACAATTCTAATGCTTGATTGGTGATTAATACTTCCTTAACTACTCCATTTGATTTCCAATGGTCTAGAGGGAAAAATTACCCCCTTGCTCCCTTCTTAATTGTTCTTTTAGTTGATGCCTTGGGTTACTTTCTTTAATGTGTCAATCAAATGAATCTTATTATCTAGGTATCTTTATTCCCTAGAATAAGTAGTTACCAACTCTCATTTTTTTGATGAAAATTTTCTTTTTTTCCTAAAATTATGAAGATGGTTTAAAGAACATATTGGATACCCTTTATTGATATTATGTTATATCTGGATCTGAATTACCTCACAATAGAACTAAATTTATGATCTTGTATGTTGGACATGTTCCTAAGTGGATTCTCAAAGTGTAGAGGCATATTAAACCTTTTGAGATTATTAGATATCTTAGTATTCCCTTTGGGGTGAAAGTCCCTCTTTCTACTAAGAGGGATGAGCCTTGGAAAATACTTGTTTGCAATCGAATTTATCAAGCTGCAAATAATAGTACATGCTTTTCAATCAATTGGTATGATAAAATAATTATGCCTTCTTTATTTAAAATCAAAGCCTATTTTCCTTTACAATACATCTAGAAAGCCTAGTAGTAAATTTGTCACTTTATTTATTGGAATGGTTCTTCACTCCAACATGGATTTAGCTTTGCCTCATCTTGAATTTGGTGAAAAAGACTCGTTAACTATCATAACAATATGCTTGTTATTTACTTCCCTAAATATACTCTCTTTTTTTTAATAAAGGTGTGTGATGACTTAGAGGCTTATGGCACTTTGATGCTTTTGACTGGTCTTCATGGATGGAAATAAATAAAAAGTTTTGGCTAAATGTTAAGTTTAAATTTTTTCTTATATTTGTGCAGTCATTGGTCACCCCTAAGTTAGTCATGAAAATATGTATTCCTAGTGATGATTATTTCTTTAAAGACTAGAAATGGTTGTCTACTTCTTATTTTCAGCATTTTCCTCATTAAAAAAATTATATTCCATCTTTTTCCTTTGTGGAGGTTACATCCCTTCATCAACCATAAATGGAGTTTTAAATTTTCTACTAGAAGGTGAAACAAAATGACTACACAAATATGGAGATCTAGAAATAATTTAGACAAAAAATTGTTAGCTTGGAATGTTTTACATCAAAAAATACCTATTGGAGATAGACTTGAAATCACCAAAGTTGCCCCTTTTGTTCATAATTGAAAATGTGAAATGTATATTTTGGGACTACCTAGTTGTTAAAAAACTAGGGAATATGATTTAAAAAAATCTTTCAACCATTTCCTATCACAGGCTAAATTGGAAGAAGGCTCTTCTTGGTCTTGAGTTACATGATGATATAATTTTTTATTCAATTAGATAAGTCATTTTAAGATATATAAATGACAGTCTAGATGTTCTTCTACACTCTCAAATGATCATTCTCAAGAAACTCGCAATCTAGTTCTTTATTCTAATATAATTTTCTAGGTTTCTTTTTATACTCACAACACCACTCCTAGCCAATAAGAACATTTTAGCTAGAATATAGCTTCAACAAATTTGGGATCAAGCATGTATAGGTTTAAAAGCACCTGCAATATGAAATTTTGTAAGTTGTCTCAGCTATGTAATATTGATGTCACATAATTTTCATTTGGTATAGTTACATCAAAGGAGATTTTGTAAGACATGTCCTTGTACATTCCTTTTGATGGTATGGGATATGTTCAACATCCTTTGTTTCTGTTTCATTGTATAGTTATGTGTTATTTTATTTTCCGCTAGCTCTTGGTAGCCCATTCCTTGTAAACAAATGTTTTGTTCAATATAAAATCCAAAACTCATATCTCAAAAGAATAACAATAGAATGCAAAAAGTTAAACAATGATATTTGAAATTGACACTAGGGAAGTGTTTTAGTGGTTATTATAAATCAATATGGATATCCGCATATTTGAAATAGTGCATTAGGATTTGATAATCCTTTGGTTGGCTTTGTTCTAACTTGGTTATTTATAACTATTGTCATGGCTTTTATGTAAGAATTTTATTTTTCATAGAAGGTTCAAGAAATGATCATTTAAATGTGTTATGTGATAAGTAATCCCAATTGTACCATTACCCATTCCAACAAAAAACAAAAAAAAAATTAAAATATTCAATTACAAAACAAGAATGGATAGAATCTAGTTCATGTGGATTTTGATACAAAAATTGATTTAATATTGATAAGGTTAAACAAACTATTGTGTTCAAATTATTTTTCAAATGGTATTATGTATTTATTTTTACAAAAATGTAATATGAATATTGTATAAAAACTTAGTTCTATCCTACTAAAAAGTTAGATTAAATAGGCTGAAATTTGTGAAATAAAATTAAAATTAGCAATCCTTTCAATTTGAAATAGACTCTTAAGAGGAGAACCAAAATTCATTCCAAACCTAAATGATAATCGATTTCCAAAATCCAAAATATTACAAAACTGAACTCTTTGAAAAGAAAGGTCATACAATCACATGCTAGTTCATAGAGCTAAAATGTAAATGATGAACACATGGACACATTATTATTATGATTTTTTGATTAATTATTTCTATTATTTATTAAATATATTAATGGTAAACTATATTCATTCAAGATATTAAAGGGTATGTGTAGGATCATGGTCAACCAAACTATGCTCTGAAGTGGCAATAAAAAATCAAAAAATCAAGGTTATGTCAACTTGACATGCAATTTTCTACTTGTTATTAACTTTATATCAAAAATTTGAGAGAAAAGAATCTCTAAAAAATTGAATCTAGTTTCTAAACTACTAGGACTTATTTCAAAAAAATAAAAATTGACTCGTCAAAATTTTGAATTTTAATTGAATATTACAAAAATTTTAGAACAAAAATAATAAGTAGATGTATGTCTGACCACCTTAATCAAAATCAAATGATAATAATTTTTAATAATATTCTAGATATAAGTAGTAGACTCATGCCTAGATGTGACACATATTTTTGGGTATTTTTATTCTAAATTAATAATCAATAATTAATTTTTGACTTTAGTATTTTTGGACTAAAAACCTCTCGTGTTTGACCACCTTAACTAATTCAAAACTTTGCAAAATTCAAATTTTTATTTATTTTTTCTTATAGTAAAAGAAACATAGAATGTGATGCATCTTTTTGTTAGAATTCTTTTAGAATAATAGAGAGGGGAGGTGAATCAATTATTCAAGGTCCAATAATTTTCAATACAATTTTTTTAATAAAACGAGGGTGAATCTGAAGTACTATCCCTTTTACTTTCTTGTCAAATCCTTTAATTTATCATGCATGCAATTAAGCACTGAAAAATCATGAAAAGTAAACATGCATCACCACATAACACTAAGAATTTCAATGACCCAGAAACCCTCCAAGAATAAGAAGGTAAAACTAGGGTGGGGATAACACCTACAAAATAACTGCGCAATTGATTTCAACCACTTTTGATGGTTTTCCCTATTAAAGGCTACAACACACTATTAAATGTGACCCTGTTAAAGGATTTCTACACCCTATTAGGAGTGTTCCCTATTAGAGGACTTAAGAACATTCAACTTAGAATGTCACCCTATTAAAGGATTTACATAGAGATGTTAGGCCCACCCAAGTCCATGGGATTTATAGTTGCCTTCTCAAAAGAATCTTTTATCCCTCTCTAAGGACCTCCTATTCTTCTCCTGGGGATCTTCTATCCTTTTTCTAAGGCTTATCCACCTAGCTGTTAAGCTAACCTAGCAATGTAGGATTCCAATGTCTAATATAATGGTAAGAAAGTATTAGAAAGGTTTTGACCTAATAAAGATTGCAACTCTAACCTTGCAAATTTCGGATCATTCTTCAATTTTCTTCTTTGCTTGGCTTTTCTTCCTTGTAGTGCTGACAGCTTGTCCACCCTTCAAGATCTATCTCCTTAAGTTCTTCCACTCATTATGACAATGAACTCTATGATCACTTGATCAACTCAGAGTCTTAATCATCTATATTTACTCCTCACTGTGTCTTCTTCTTTCACACTGGCCTTCTCTTGGCTTCTTCACACGACCACTCTTGTGACCAACTCACTCTCTCTCTATTTGATCTTTGACCTATAACTCCTTATAAAGAAGTTATGTTCTTCATTTTCTGCTCAAATCTTCCCCCTCGTCAATTTGACTTGATCTGAGAGAATGATATTGTTTTCCCTCCAAATTGTTTCTTCCAAAAACTTCATGAGTATTCACCTTGGATTGGTTTGCATGGTTTACATGAAATTCTATGACATCTACTCATCATCCTTATCATCCAACTGATTCAAAAAATTAAATGTAAAAAAATTATCGTTAATAATTTGGCAAATCAAATAATGTAACAACTCGACATTATTGGTTTACTTATGCTCACATTATTTAGGTTACTTGGCTTCCTCTATAGTTTTTTCTTTACTCGGCACCTGAAGCTTTCCTATATTTCTCAAATTCTATTTACTTCATAGTGCTCGGCTCCTATTGGATCTTGAGTTACCCATTACATGAATGATTCTTGATTTGCTCAGCATCCACTACCTTTTTATGATGCTCGACACCTGAAGGATTTCTCGGCCACATTGAAGTTGAACCTTACATTTTTGATGTGTCTTAGTGTGTCCATTCCTTGTGTCTTAGAGTATGTCATCAATACACTATTTCATTAATGGCCTAGCTAATCCTTATACTTCATTACAACATCATAACTTCAACCTTTCTCTAGGTGCTCTAGTTACATCTTATTGATTGCCTCTTCCTTGTTAATCAACCAATTGATAGTATTTGGATCACTTAAGCAATTTTCATTCCTACAAGTAGAAAGTTTGATATCAATGACAAAAAAATGATTGAAAACATTATTTACCAGTTCCATCATTCTTCATTCATGATCTTTTCAATCATTTCCAACAATCTCCATTGAACTGATCAACTTAGTTACCGCCAAAATTATATATAAAATAGAAAATTTGTTGTCATTACATATCCTCCTTTTTGTAACATGTCTCCCTCTTTTGCTAATACCAATGGAATCCTTTATTCTGCTTCTCCCTCTTGACTGCTGCATCCTTACTCTGTATTCTTTATCCTTCATAGCTACTTACTCTTGCTGATTAGTTTCTTATCTCTTCTGAATCTCATACATCTCCCTCTTTCCTTTTATTGATTATTTTCTCATAAATCTCCCTCTTTGACATTAATGCCAAAGGTGTAGCATCTTCAACATGCTAAATATAAGCTTTGCATCTCATGTTTTTTTTTTTTTGTCATCATGCTTGTGACGAATTTGGAGTTTCTATTCCTGTTGTCATCCTCTACATCATTCTTTTGACATTTCAATGATCTACTCTTATTGATGCAGGGTAGCTTCTTTGTTGCTTTAGATTGCTTGAGTTAGGGGCCTTACACCCAACTTTCCTCTAAGATATTCATAAGCATCCTTGGGCAATGGTTTTGTGAAGATGTCTACAATTTGCTCCTTTTTGTGAATTTACTCCATCTTCACTTGTTTTTCTTCCACCAATTCTCTAACATAGTGATACTTGATTGCAATATGCTTGGTTTTTGCATGCATTACTAGATTCTAGGATATTTTTACAGCACTTGTATTATCACAATATAGTATCACAGGTTTGGTTACCTCTTCTTTCATTCTTTTCAATAGATATTTGAGCCACATAATGTTTGTGTAATTGACTATTGGTACCACATATTTTTCTTCTGCAGTGGATTGAGATGTGCATGTTTACTTCTTGCTAGTCCAAGTAAATATCCTTATACCTTAGAATAATGCTCCTACACTTGTTCTTTTCCTGTCATCAATGTTGCCTCCCCAATCTACGTCTGTGTATGTATTGAGCTAAAAATTTTCATTCTTTTTGTAGTATAGGGCAAAATCATCAGTTCCTTTGAGATACCTCATTATCCTTTTTACTGCCATGAGATGGTTTTCTCTAGGAATAATAGAGAATCTAGCCACTATTCCAACCATTAATGCTATGTTTGGTCTGCCATGTACAACATATTGTAGTTTTCGAATCATAGATTTGTACATTGTTTGATTGACTTTAGTTGATTCATCATTCGTGGATAGCTTATGTCCTATTGCCATTGGTGTGCTGATAGGTTTGGAGTCTTTCAATCCAAATTTCTTAAGTATCTCTTTGATGTACTTTGATTGTGTCAAGAATGTACCTTGTTTTAGTTGATGTACTTACAATCCAACAAAGAACTTGATTTCTCCAAACATAGACATCTCAAACTCATGTTTCATTTTGTCAGAAAAACTTTTGCAAAGCGCTTCCTTTCCTCCAAAAATTATGTCATCCATAAATATTTTAGGTACAAGGATATCCTTACCTTCTTCTAATTTGATGTACATGTTGATGTTATCATCAGTTCTTTCAAATCCTATCTGCACTAAATACTTGTGAAGTCTCTCATACCAATCTCTAGATCCATATAGAGCCTTATAAAATTTGCATACCTTGTTTTTGTTATTTTCATCAACAAATCCTTCTAGTTGCTCTATGTAGACTTCCTCTTCAAGTACACCATTCAAAAATGTAGACTTAACATCCATTTGATAGACTTTAAATCCTTTGAAGGATGCATATGGCAGTAAGGTCCTTACTCCTTCCATTCTAGCAACTGGAGCAAAAGTTTCTCCATAGTCTAGTCATTCTTCTTGTGCATATCCTTTACAAACTAGTCTTGCCCTGTTCCTTGTAATTTCACCATTCTCATCTAACTTGTTTCTAAACACCCACATGGTTCCAATTACATTCTTGTCAACTGGTCTTGAGACTAAGGTCCATGTCTTGTTCTTTTCAATTTGTTCTATTTCTTTTTTCATAGCATTGTACCAGTCATCATCTTTTATGGCTTCGGTTACTATTTTTGGTTCTATTTTGTTGAGTAGACATGTCTCAATTCTAAGTCTATTCCTTGTCATTAGTCATGCTTCTTTGTTTCCAATAATTTGATCTGCAGGGTGATGTCTTCTTACATACTTTGCTAATATTAGTTCTTTCCTTGTTTTCATGTTGTCTCTTTTAGAATCTGAATCTTCACATGCATTTTCATCATACATTTCTTCATTTCCTTCATGTTGACTATTCTTAGAATTTGAATGAACATTCTCTGTATTCCATAGCTCAGCTTCTGAATGTGTCTACTGCTCAGCATTCATTGTCTATGACTTAGCAGATACTAGATTTTGTTGTTGATTATCATTTTGAGTTGCAACTTCACCATTATTAGGTATAGCTTCATAAAAGTATACAAAGGTCTTGTATTCTTCTATTTTCTTGGTGTTCTTATCACTTTGAACTTCTACAAGTTTATCAAATTTCACATTTGTGCTTTCTACTACTTTTTTAGTGTTAACATTCAAGCACTTATAAGCTTTTCTTCTAGTGGAATAACCAAGAAATGTCCCTTCCTCACTCTTTGCATCAAACTTTCTATTTATAGACTCTTTATATATATAGCATTTGCATCCAAATATTTTGAAATGTTTTACATTACGAGAATTCCCATACCATAATTCAAAAGGTGTTGCATTTGTACCTTTCTTGACTTGAACTCTAGTGAGTGTATAGACTACAGTACTTATTGCTTCTCTCCAGTACTTGAGTGCAACATTTTTCTCCATCATTAGGGTCCTAGCATAGTCAATAACTGATTTATTCCTTCTTTTTGCTATACCATTCTAAGGTGGAGTCTTAGGTGCTGATGTCTGCCTTTTGATTCCTCTTTCATTGCAAAACTCTTCAAATTCTCTTGATGTGAATTCACCTCCTCTATCAGATCTGAAACATTTTAGGCTCTTCCCAGTCTCTTTCTCAACATTGGCCAAGTACCATTTGAACATGTGGAATGCATCTAATTTTTTTTTTAGGAACATGACTATCATCATCCTTGAATAGTCATCTACAAATAGCATCATGTATCTGTCACCTTTGTAGCTTTGTACTTCAATAGGACCAGACAAGTCTATATGAACTAGTTCCAATACTTCATTAGAAGTATAAGCCTTGCTTTTTAAAGTTGATTTGGTCATCTTCCCTAGTTGGCATTGTTTGCACATGGTATTATCAAGCTTCTTCAACTTTGGTAGACCTCTGACCTTCTTCATTTTGCTAATGCTTATTAGATTGTCAAAATTTACATGACATAGACTCTTGTTCCATAACCATACATCATCAATTTGAGCAATGAGACAAGAAGCATCATCCATGTCTAGGTAGAAAAAATTACTCCTAGTCTAGTCACCTTTTTCTATTAGACTTCCTTGAGAATCATAAATCTTAGCAACTCCATTTTCAAATTCAACCTTGCATCCTATGTTGCCTAACTATGAGACACTTAACAAGTTATAATTTAGGCCTTCAACATAGTATGCATTATCACATGATATCTTTTTAGTAAGCTTCATACTACCTTTCCCTTTGATTTGACATGGTGCATTGTTACCAAACCTAACACTATTTCCTTCATATTGAATAAAAGTAATGAACTTACTTTTATCTACAGTCATGTGATGAGTGCATCCTCTATCTATTATCCATTTGTTATTCTTGTTCATGTAGGTTACCAAGGTAATTGCTTCATCTTCATCTGATTCATCTTTCATAGCCACATAGACTACTTCATCATCATTCTCATCAGAGTGCTCTTCAACAATGTAGCATCTTTTGCCTTTACCTCTGTAGTCCTTGCTATCCTCTTTCTTGTTCTTGAGGTTGCCTCCTTCTTTGTAATTTTTCTTTTGTGTGCATCTGGCTACAATGTGACCAACTTCATTACAATTGAAACAAATGATTGGTAGCTTACCTTTGAATTTTCCTCTTCCTCTATGAAATCTTCTTGCTAGTAATTCCTCCAATTGGTCTACATCATCTTCATCAGTGCTGTTGTCACTAGATACATACTTTTCTTTTCCAGTCTTTTTCTTTGTTTACACCTCCTCATTGTCTTTTATTGTTTTCTTGGCTTTGAATGTAGATTCAAAGTTTTCTGGCTTGTAGTTGTGAAAGTTGGATAGCTCAAAGGTAGTGAGTCTTCCAATTATTCCTTCAAATGACAATGTATTTCTTGGTACACACCTTAGCTCTTGGATGGCTGATACTCTTATAGCATAGATAGGAAGCAAAGTTCTCAAGTTTTTGCTAGATACTGTTTCTTCTAATAATTGTCCTTCTAGGCTTCTTATGGCACTTACCACTTCTTTCATCCTTGCACTGTATTGAGCAGCATTCTCTCCTTCTTCCATTTTCATGTCATCAAAATTTCCTCTTAGGCTCTCTCTTTTGGCTCTCTGGACATTATCATCTCCTCCATAGATGCTTGATAATGTTTTCCACATCTGATGTGCAATACCAGATTCTTTGATGTCATCATATTCACCATAGTTTAGTGCTAAAACAATCTCTAACATTGCTTGATTGTGCTCCTTCGTCTTGTTCATGTCTTTTGAAGTGAGGGGTCCTACAGGGTCTACATGATCAATTATGATTGAGGTATGTGCATAGTCACTTATTGATCCAAGGTGCAACTTCATCAAATTTTGCCATGCGAAAAATTTGTCTTTGTTTAGCTTGGGAACTTCTCTGTTGGACATCTTGATCTTTCTGCTGCTAGTACCTTGAAACAAATTAGTAGTGGGCTCTGATACCAATTTTTAGAATTCTTTTAGAATAATTGAGAGGGGGGTTGAATCAATTATTCAAGGTCCAATGATGTCCAATACAATTTTTTTAATAAAACGAGGGTGAATCAAAAGTACTATCCCTTTTACTTTCTTGTCAAATCCTTGAATTTATCATGCATGCAATTAAAAATTAAACAATAATGAAAATTAAACATGCATCACCACATAACACTAAGAATTTTGATGACCTAGAAACACTCTAGGAATAAGAAGGTGAAACTAGGGTGGGGATGACACCCATAAAATAACTGTGCAATTGATTTCAACCACTTCTGATGGTTTTCCCTGTTAAAGGCTACAACACACTCTTAAATGTGACCCTATTAAAGGATTTCTACACCCTATTAGGAGTGTGCCCTATTAGAGGACTTAAGAACAATCAACTTAGAATGTCACCCTGTTAAAGGATTTACATAGAGCTGTTAGGCCCACCTAAGTCCATGGGATTTATAGTCGCCTTCCCAAAAGAATCTTTTATCCCTCTCTAAGGACCTCCTATCTTTCTCCTAAGGATCTCCTATCCTTCTCCTAGGGATCTTCTATCCTTCTCCTAAGGCTTATCCACCTAGCTATTAAGCTAACCTAGCAATATAGGATTTCAATATCTAACTCTAACCTTGCAGATTTTAGATCACTCTGCAGTTCTCTTCTTTGCTTGGTTTTTCTTCCTTGTAGTGCTAACAACTTGTCCACCCTTCAAGATCTATCTCCTTGAGTTCTTCCACTTGTTATGCCAACACACTCTATGGTCACTTGATCAACTTAGATTCTTAATCCTTTGTATTTACTCCTCACTGTGTCTTCTTCTTTCACACTGGCCTTCTCTTGGCTTCTTCACACGACCACTCTTGTTACCAACTCACTCTCTCTCTATTTGATCTCTGACCTGTAACTCCTTATAGAGAAGTTTTGTTCTTCATTTCCAACTCAAATCTTCCTACTCATCAATTTGATTTGATTTGAGAGAATGATATTATTTTCCCTCCAAATTGTTTCTTCCATAAACTTCATGAGTATTTGCCTTGAATTGGTTTGCATGGTTTACATGAAATTCTGTGACATCTATTCATCATCCTTATCATCCAACTAATTCACCAAATTTGATGTAACAAACTTATCATTACTGATCTGGTGAATCAAATAATGTAGCAACTCGACATCATTGGTTTACTGATGCTCGGCATTATCTGGGTTACTTGGCTTCCTCTATAGTTTCTGCTTTACTCAACACCTAAAGCTTTCTTGTATTTGTCAACTTCTATTTACTTCATGGTTCTTGGCTCCTATTATATCCTGAGTTACTTGGCACATGAATGATTCTTGATTTTCTCAGCATCCACTACCTTTTTTTGATGCTTGGCACACACTGAAGTTGAATCTTACATCTTTGATGTGTTTTAGTGTGTCCATTCCCTATGTCTTAGAGTATGTCATCAATACACTATTTCATCAATGGCCTAGCTGATCCTTATACTTCATTACAACATCATAACTTCAACCTTTCTCTAGGTTCTCTAGTTACATCTTATTGATTGCCTCCTCCTTGTTAATCAACCAATTGATAGTATTTGGATCACTTAAGAAATTATCATTCATGCAAGTAGCAAGTTTGACATCAATGACAAAATAATGATTGAAAACATTATTTACCAGTTCCATCATTCTTCATTCATGATCTTTTCAATCATTTCCAACACTTTTGGATTTGAAAGATGTTGTACGATTTGGAAGTTGTAGTTATTTTTCAAGTAGTGTATTAGTTACCACTTTATACATAAATCCATTAGATAATAAGCTATAATTACTTACTAAAATCATAATTAGGTAAACATTACATTTATGGAAAGATAAGAAAATTCTTAAGAAACCCTTTTCATTTTATCAAATTTTGGTAAAAAATAAGTTGTTAGCTACATGTTTGAAATAAAAATCACATAAAAATAGGCCAAAAGCACATTTTTGGGATGTTTTTAAAGTTGATCATATAGGTTTGGTATCAAAAGAAATAGTGGATCTTATAAAGATATTAATTTTTTTCATTTAGTATTAGGGTGCGTGGGAAAAAAGTTGGAATAAATTTTGAAATGGTTTGAGATATTTCAGCACTATAGATTTTTCAGATCGCCACTTTTTGGCACACCATGATCCTGCACATAACCAAAATAGAAAAATGACCATATAAATTCTGAGTTATGAATGATAATAAAATTGAAAATCTTTACAAGACTTAAGAAATTTTTCCAAGATGTATTTGACTAAAGGTGGTAAGATTAAAGATCTTTTGATACTAACTTTCTAATAGTGACTTTCACTATTTTTGTTGTATTTGATAACATGTATTATCATAGAGTGAAAGATATAAAGTTTTGAAAAAAAATAATTAATTTTTATCGTAAAAAGTTAAGAGTTAGACTGATGACTAAAACATGCTTCCACCAATAGAATAGGAAATAAAAACATTCAACTAAAATAATGAAATATATATATATATATATATAAAGAATAAAAAGTTTTTGAAAAATATAATCTTATGATTGGTCAGTGAAATAAAAAAAAGTGTTTGAACAAATGCAATAGTATCCTACCTACAACATGAACTAATAAAAATCACTTAATGTTATATATTTTGCTAGATGCTTCCACTCACATTTTAAACTTTAATTGATCTAGGGAGAGGGATTGGGAATTTAATAACCTCTCCATTTTATGTTCACCCATAACCACATCATGGTGCCTTACCTCATCATCTTTGAACTTCATAATCATTTTATTGTAGTCTAGGCTAGCTTCATGAGAGCTGAGCCAATCCATAAATAGGAAAATATGATATAATCCAAGAGATTGATATAAAGATAAACTATAGTGATGAATTTTCCTAGGTTTAACTCACACTCATCTACTAGAGAATATGCAACCACATTTTCTTCTAAAGCTAACTCCACTTGCTAACCTTTTATCTTATTTTACTGCTACTATCCCACATTTCTTTGCTATGAAGGGATATATATATGAGTTTGTAGTACAGAAGTCAAAAAACATAAAGATATGTACCTCTAATAGAACTTTAAGTCTAAAAAAGGTTCCCTAGTGATCCACCTAGCAATACTCTACCAATGCAAAAACTTTGTGTGATCTATTGATGTCATCTACTATAGGCTCAATTGTTATGGGCCTTGATCTCAAAAAGTGAGAAATATATTGAGATGGTCATTTGGGATATTTCTAAACTATTCATAAGAGAAGCAATCAGTACCTCTACCAAATCCCATCCCTTAAGGTGGTTCACTATATTGATGATGACTATATCTAGTAACACTTGACTGAATGGATACAATGTTTAGGTTGAATGGGCTAGTTGCACTTGTTGTGTTAGAATTCATAGAATTTATTGGAATTAGAACTATCACCACCACTCTACACTAGAGGGTAGAACCTCTTCTCCTACTATCATTGATTACCCTAAAGGGAGGAGAGTTATTACCTCTACTAGATCCCTAGTTCTAATTGACTTTATATCTTAAAGGTGTAGGTCCACTAAATGAAGCTTCAATAAATCTACCATATCCAAAATTAATGTTTTCGTTTACCATTGTGGCTTGAAGAAAAATTTTCTTGGGGGTCTTAGGCTAAACATCTTAACTCCCCCAATGATATTGTTATTAAGACCATGAATGAAGTGTTAAAATTTCAAGGGTGAGTCATCACTATATTCTATATATAGTTTGAGCTCAAAGAATTTTCACTCATACTTGTGAATGATAATAGTCAACTTTCTTAGATTATGGAATTCAACTTCTCTCTATTGGTGATATTGATTTGATAGGAAGTACTCATGGAAGTTCTTGAAAAATACTTTCTTTGTGGCATTCTACATAGTCAGCCCAAGATTTTCTACCTAAGATTTCCACCAATTTCCTACAAAAACTTCCATTTTCATATCATCAAACTTTCCTCTTAGGCTCTCTCTTTTGGCTTTCTTGACATTATCATCTCCTCCATAGATTCTTGATAATGTTTCCCACATCTGATGTGCAGTACCACATCCTTTGAAGTCATCGTACTCAACATAGCTTAGTGTTGAAGCAATATCTAACATCACTTGATTATGCTCCTTCTTCTTGCTCATGTAATCTATAGTGAGAGGTCCTGTAGGGTCTACATGATCAATTGTGATTGAGGTCTATGCATAGTCACTTATTGATTTGAGGTGTAGCTTCATCAAACTTTTCCATGCAACAAAGTTCACTTTGTTTAGATTGGGAACTTCTCTCTTGTACATCTTGATCTTTTTGCTGCTAGTACCTTGAAACAAATCAGCAATGTGCTCTGATACCAATTGTTAGAATTCTTTTAGAATAACTAAGAGTGTGTGTGTGTGTGGGGGGGGAGGGGGGGGGGGGGGGGGGGGGGTGGGCAATTAGTTAGTTATCCAAGGTCCAATGATGTCCAATACAACTTTTTCTTCAAATATTTGATGATGTATAACTAAAATTATCATGCATGCAATTAAACATTAAACAACCATGAAAGAAAACATGCATCACCACATACCACTAAGGATTTTGGTGACCCAAAAACCCTCCAAGAATAAGAAGGTAAAACTGGGGTGGGGATAACACCCACAAAATAATTGCACAATTGATTTCAACCACTTCAGATGGTTTGCCCTATTAAAGGCCTGCCCTGTTAAATGCTTTACACACTGTCAGATGTGACCCTGTTAAAAGATTCCTACATCCTATTAGGAGTTTCCCTTGTTAGAGGACTTAAGAACATTCAACTTAGAATGTCACCCTATTAAAGGATTTACATAGAGGTATTAAGCCTGCCCAAGTCCATGGGATTTATAGTCACCTTCTCAAAAGAATCTTTTTATCCCTCTCTAAGGATCTCTTATCCTTCTCCTAAGGTCCTCTTATCCTTCTCTTGAGGATCTCTTATCCTTCTCCTAGGGATCTTCTATCCTTTTCCTGAGGCTTATTCACCTAGCTATTAAGCTAACCTAGCAATGTAGGATTTCAATATCTACAATGATAAGAGAGTATTAGAAAGGTTTTGACCTGATAAAGATTGACACTTCAACCTTGGAAATTTTAAATCGCTCTTCAATCCTTTTCTTTTTTCTTGGCTTTCATCCCTTGTAGTGCTGATAGCTTGTTCACCCTTTAAGATCTGTCTCCTTGAGTTCTTCCACTTTTTATGCCAATGCACTCCATGATCATTTGATCAACTCAAAGTCTTGATGCTCTATACTTACTCCTCACTATTTTCTCCTTCACATTAGCCTTCTCTCGGCTTCGACCACATTTGTGACCAATTCCCCTTTATTTTGATCTCTAACTTGTAACTCCTTATAAAGAAATTGTGTTCTTCATTTCCCACTCAAATCTCAATTTGATCTGAGAAAACAATATTGTTTTCCCTCCAAATTGCTTCTTCTAGAAACTTCATGATAAATCCATTAGCATTCACGTTGAATTGGTTTGCATGGTTTACATAAAATTCTGTGACATCTACTCATCATCCTTATCATCCAACTAATTCACAAAATTTGATGTAACAAACTTATAGCTGCTGATCTGGCGAATCTTTGACTTAACAAATAATGCAGCAACTCAGCATCATTGGTTTACTAATGCTCGGCTCCTTTCATGTTACTTGGCTTCTATTGTTATTTTATTGGTGCTCGACACCTATAGTATTTCTACTTTTCTTGGCACTTGAAGACTTACTCAGTATCCATTACCTTTTTTTGATGCTCAGCACCTGACCAATTCTATGTTACTCGGCACCTGAAGAGTTCTCGGTACATACTAAAAATGAACTTCCTCATCTTCAATTGAGAATTTGTTCAGCTCTAACTAGCTTGCTCAACTCTTTCCAATGAACTTAGTTGGGCTTTACAAATGATTTAGTTAAACCTTACATCTTTGTTGTGTCTTAGTGTGTCCATCATCTTAGAGTATGTCATCAATACACTATTTCATCGATGGCTTAGTTGATCCTTGTACTTCATTAGAACATCATAACTTCAACCTTTCTCGAGGTACTCTAGTTAAATCTTATTGATTGCCACCTCCTTGTCAATCAACCAATTGATGGTATTTGGATCACTTAAGAAATTGTCATTCCTGCAAGTAACAAGTTTGACATCAATGACAAAACAATGATTGAAAACATTCTTTACCAGTTCCATTATTCTTCATTCATGATCATTTCAATCATTTCCAACAGGTCCAACACAATAAATGAATTTTATACATCATATTATGTATCCAAACTAGTAAATGGTGGAGGTTTCATTCTTAGAAGATCCTTCATCTACGTAGTCTTGATAAAGTCTTGCCTATAATCTATGTGCTTTCTTCTAGGACTCCTAGACTTAGGCCTCTTTTTCATTCCCCAAATTTTGTGTCGCTTTCTAATAAACTCTCTCATGCATGAGTAATCATTTTAGTAAAACTTGCACTAACTATCTTGTACCTAGGACTTATGATTTGACAAGTTGTTCACTACCATGGGTCACTTAGAAAAAAATTTAGCCTTAGTAAAGATTTTTTCTACAACATCCAATAAATTGAATGATATCTAAAAATTAATAAAAATCATAAAGTCATAATACATAGTCATAGGATCCAAGTTTTGAATGAGAAGTGTTAATAGTTTCACAATTTTTTTCTAAGTTGTTCTAGTTTGTTGCATGTTTAAAGTTTCAAATATCTATTGGGCATATAATAATCACATAGTTATGATTGTAGAAAATCATCTATGATACCGAAATTAATAGCCGACCAAAGAATCCAAGAGAAATACACCTATGATGTCACTATTTTTAATAAACATTTTATTTTCTTAAGAGATTCTATAGCATCAAGCTAACAATGCAAAATAAATGTATTAAATACACATTACATACACATAAAACAATACAACCATTTTTATATTTCTCAAGGGTTCCTTAATATTGAATCACTCACATGTAAGATTTGTTAATTTAATTTTAAATATAAGTACAAAGTCCATGTCCATACATAATGATAGAATCACCATAGGTGTCAATCATTGAAAATTAGTCATTAGTCTTCAACTAGGTATTGATGAGTTCACAACTCCCAAAGAATCACTTCTCCAATATTTTCAAAATTAATCTTTCTCGGATGCTCTACCAAGTTCAAAATATAGATACAATTTCACCCTTAGTCTCTTCAATACCATTCATGAAATCCAACCTCCATTTCTTGTAAAATATCTTACAAGAGCATGGAGATCATGAAAATCATCTTGGTCAATTCGGAAAGCATAAAAAAGAACCACT
Source organism: Cupressus sempervirens (assembly GCA_028749045.1). NCBI lineage: Eukaryota > Viridiplantae > Streptophyta > Pinopsida > Cupressales > Cupressaceae > Cupressus > Cupressus sempervirens. The sequence continues at coordinate 157,030,351 of CM053789.1, forward strand.
TTAATCTTCCTTTCTCTATAGATTCCTTAGTTTGTTCAATTAGGTCGAGTAGCCTTTTAGGCCTCAATTAGGTCTCTACTTATAGTTTTTTGGGATCTTATTCAAAAATATTCCAAAGAACTCATCAAAAAAGATTAGTTCTAATAATTTTTTCATAGCTTTAAAGGATTTTTGTGGTTTCAAAGCCCCATGCGTCTATACATGCTTATACCCTAAAGTGAGGGTTTATAGGAATTTTCAAGCTTTCACTAATTCAAAGATTAAAAAAATAATGAAATCAATTAAAATTATATTAAAAATATTATCACTTCTTTCTTAGACTCACAACAATACTCTTGAATCATTTGATTGATTCTTTCAATTACCTCTTACAAGATTCAAGTATTTGTTACTTGTCCAAACCTAGACAGTTGTAAATCAACTCACCTAGGGAAATACCAAGTAAAATTAAAATCTTGACAATTTTTGGGACCAAACTAGAACAAATTTTAATATATTTCATCCCCTTAAATATCGTCAATGAATTTTATGAACCAAAAGTGGGGTTATGAGGAAGAGGCATTCGTTTGAAAGAACCCAAAATCAATCTAGAGAATCGTTTAGTTAAGTTTGAATCTATTTACACAGAAAAATATGAACAAAAAAATACTCCAAAGAACACAGTGAAAAAAAGAGAGGTTAATCTAACTATTTATAATGAAAATAAACTAATTTGAATCCATTAAATAAAATATCCTCATAGTAAAAGTTGACTATACACATAATTGTAGAAATTATCAAATCCTTTCACATTCAAATTTTTATGCAAGGCTACAACCTTACAAAATTCTTTAGGAAAAATTAAATATATTTCCTCTACCTATTCCAATTGTTTTCCAAGTGACCATAACTTTTAGGAACAAGTTGCACTTTCTTGGAAAAGGATGTCAAGCAACTTGACAAAGTTGCAAAAGTTGTCATTGACAAATTTATGCAACTATAAAAACCTTCAACCATCTCATTCTTCCTTGGAACTAAAAATGTATAGATGGTTTTTAAATCTATTTTCAGCTTATTTAACCTCTAAACATGCCCTCCTTGAACTTACATCATAAGGGTTTCATATTAAACCCTTAGGTTCTCCTGCACAATTATCCCTGGGAAGAAGAAAGAAAAGTCACATTGGAATATTATATTGCCAAATCTGTGCCCAAATTCTTAAAGTCTATATCAGGTACCCATGTGGCTTATGATTCAATCAGGCTCTTCTATTTTACCAAATTCTCCATCTACATTATGTTTCTTGTCTTGATCCTAATATACTTTCTATTTGTATCTTTGATGGACTTGGTAAAGGAAAGCATTTTACTATCTCTAAAACATTAGATAGATACTTTACCTCATCTAGGATTGGAAATTTATAGGGAATAAGTATGTAGTCCCTCTTATGTTTGTAGTCCATACCTTGCTATATTTTTATCCAAGAGATACTTTATTACTCATGTTATTTTACATTTGAGATGACTTGATGGTTAGATTTATATTGTGATTACCAGTATCATAGATGTTAGATTAATGTGTTGTTTGGTTGATCATGTCTACATGACAATGCATTTTCGATATGACAGGATGTTTTATGATGATATCTTGTTATTCTATTTTTGAACATATACTTTGTTTATGTCTATATGTTTGACTTATTAGATATTTACTTCATTCTTTCTTTGTGATGTTTTATGAAAAAGTGAGTGATGTAAATCGATTGTTTCAATGCAATTAAATAAATGGTTAAATTAGGTGATTTAATGCATGCATTTCTTTGACTATATTATTATATCCAATCAGAGTTGATCATGTTGTTTAGTGTGCAAGATTCATGTCCCTAGTAGTGACACATGGAGTTAGTGATTCAATTGTTCATATTTCGCCAATGCCATCCCTATATGGTCAACATATCCTATTTAATTATTTAAAACCCTCTGGCAATTTAATAAATCTAGAATCATTTGCATTATGTGGTTAGACCCAAGAGAATGTCTATGCATTTAGAGGTTTGCAATTATCACGAAAGTTATTAAGGAATTTTGTGATTCTTGATTTAAGGGAATTTTGGGTTTTATTTATTAATTTAATTCTTGGCAGCTTTGCCATAGTTGAATTCCAATTACATGGAATAGCTTCTTTTTGTTTGGGTTTTTTTAGGGTTAAGCTAGGTGATCTGGTTAATTACCCTAATCCTTTATTCACTTGAAAAATGAATATATATCAAAAAAGGAATTTTATTCCTCACTTTTCATTTTTGGAAATAGAGAATTGAGAGAAATTTTCCAAATCCTCTTAAGTAGGATTGTGTTTCTATTTGTTATAGGAGCTATGTGCATGGGGTCATCATGAGATTAATATCATTGGATCCAACTTAGGGAGACCATGGATTACCATGATTTTTTGTAATTTCTATGAGATTTTTTTTACTATTCAGGTTCCCATATTTTCCCTTTTGGTTGTCAATTAGTGCTTTCCTATTTTACTATTTCATCTCTATTTATACTTCTATGTTTGGTAGCCATTTTTTTGGAGGTTAAAAACTAGTGTTTCCATCTATTTTTGAGTGCTAGCAATTCCCTATTTTTGGGGTGGGGGTTTTAGGTTTTGCACCATTATTCTAACCATTTTTGCATATGGGGTCTAAACCCAATTTTTATTGGATTTCTATGGCTCATTACCTAAGTGTGGAATGGGTTTTATTTTCATTGATTTTCATCAATGTTGGATATTTTAAGGTTTTGGTGCAGGATAACCTTGGCCATATCCCATGCAATTTTGTGTCATAAGTAGTATTTTTTGAGTCATGTTATATTAGGGTAATTGTTATTTCATTTCATGGCTTTAAGTGTTCAATTAAGGTCATGCTTACCAAGTTCATGTTTTAAGCAATATGGGTCAAAGCGAGTCAAAATATGGGGAATGTCATTTAAGGAAATAGGTAGAGTGTTTAAAAGGTCATAATAATATTTTGTACCTATTTAGGGTGCCTAGAAACAATGTGAAAGCATAAAATGTAAAATTGTCAAAAAGTTGTTGTCAAATTATTTTGCAAAAATGAAAGATTGTAGAAGGTTGGTATAGGGCACCAAGACACAATGTGGATCAAGTCATATGGTGACCTTATGGAAAGACATGTAATGATCCATTAGAAGGTCTTTTAAATTTCATTTTGCATGTAATAAGTAATGATCTTTTGTTTGGTCAAGGAACTTCAGGTGTGTTTATAAACCTAAGTTCGCTTAGTCCAAAAGGATCCCAAATTTGCATATTTTGATTAAATAGGAGTCTATAATATATTTTATCTTAATTATACCTTAATCAGGTTTGTAGAAAGAAAAATCAATAAGTAATCATGTCTTAAGCAAAAAGTTGTAAAAGTTGCCAATTTGTAATGTTTGTTGTTGACAACTTTTTGTCAAAAAGAGAAACTTTTCACCCAACTATCTCAACATTTAAAATACTAGTTGTAACCATTGGGGATGATGCATTTTGTTTATATTAGATTGGTTTTGACAAGTGAGTTTCAACACACTTAAGCTATTTACTTAGTTCATGCAAAACTAGTAATACATGTCGAGCAGAACATCTAAATATTAGACCATGCCGAGCTATAATGATTTCAAGTCACTCATGTGCCAAGTCACTCAAGTGCTAAGCTAATAGACCATGTTGAGTGATTCAAAAGCTAAGTAAATAGTTTATTCTGAGAAATGCAAGTGTCAAGTCATAGAATAAAGATTAGACCATGCCTAGCATCAGAGACTTCAGATGTCGAGTGACACAGTTTTGACATATTTGTTTGTAATGGCACAAAAAACTATGTAAACCATTTTTGAGCTGACTTAAAGGTAAATTGCAATATTTTGGACATAGGAATGAATCTATATTTGGATTCCCTATGAAATTACATATAGCCAATCAGAAAATGGGAAGGAATAAGTGGAAAATTGGATGAATCTTAGCCATAGATTCATACCTGACCCTAAGCCACCAAAGTATTCTTAAGGAGGATGAAAACCCTAAACTATAAATGTGAGCATAAGGATTTGAAGGAGAAAAAATGATAGTTTTCATGCATAGACAATGCATTCAAGGTGACTTAGAAGTTATGAAGAGAGGATGAATTATAGATTTAATTAGAGCAGAACATGGATAGAGAAAAGGATACAACATTGAGACATCTGATCAATAAGGATCAAGAGGACCTTGTATATAGGTGATATGTTATCAAGAAAGGAAGTGCCAACTGCTATATCTATTCTAAAAAATTTTAATAGGTGATTTCAATCAAATATCTTAACAACATAGTCTTAACAGGTCGTATGAAATCCTTTAACATGGTGCTTAGTTATAGTTTTAAGTCCTCTAACAAGGTACACTTCTAAAAAAGTGTTGAAATCCTCTAACAAGGTGAGACCTAATAGTCTTAGCAAGCCTTTAATAGGGGAGATCATGTTTCACTGTCAAAACATTGTAACCTTCATTGGATACACTTTATTGCTATAGTAGTGAAGATTTATGAGTGTTATCCCCACCCCATTTTTACCTTCTCACTTTGATAGTTTCTAGGTAATTATATCGGGTGTTATGTGTGTGAATACTTACATGTCTAAATGATTTAGATGCATATGCTTTATATGTTATTTCACATTACTCATTGAATGCATGAGATGGATATGTGGTGAAAGATTTATGGGTCCTAGTTGAAACTACTAATTCACCCCCTTCGCCTCCAAAATTTTACATTTCCTATTGTAGTTCCAAAAATTGGTATTAGAGCTTTGTTCTCTAAAAGAGAATATTTGTAACTTTGAGAAAAGATCTTGAAATGGAAGTCTACAAGTTGGGAAAGACCATTGAGAACCACGAGATTGAAATACATACTATACTACATCAACTAAATGAACAAAAAGAGGAACTAAAGAAATCCTTAAAGAGAAAGAAAGAGATTGCTATTGTGAAGAATAGCACACAATATAGAGAAATAGACAGTACCAAGCTATTTGTAGATGGAAACTCTAATGAATTTGATGCAGTAGTTGTATATCTAATGGAAAAGAATAGATTCCAAGCTTAAGAAATCAAAAATCTCAAATTAGAGCAAGAATCACAAGCTATACTGCTATGTAAAGTGGTTAAGTAAAATAAGAAAGCCATGATTGAAAAAGAGAAAATAATTATGGTCAATAGTGCTAACTAAGGTTTCCAACATTAATTGGATACACTAAGTCAAATGATGAATGTAAACTGTGAGTTGACTGTCAAAGATCTTGAAATAACTACATTGAAGTTGTAGAATGAACAATTGTAGAGTGACCTAAAGTGAAAAAATGATTTTTCTGAAAGTTTCAACAAACTAAATGAAGCCATCAAATACTTTGACCAATTATTGAGATCTCCTAAATCCAAGAATGATACATCAGGACTTGGATATACAAGTACTAAAGAAGGAGAGTCATCCAAAACTACAAAAGAAAGGAACACTAAAGCTAAGAACTCCAAACCTACTTGTCATAATTGTGGTAAGAAAGGAGATACTACTAATGTGTGTAGGAGCAAGATTGAAAATTAGGATGTCAATCCTAAAAATATGATTTACTACCATAAGTGCAGCAAACAAGGTCATCAAGCACATGAATGCAGAACTAGGACCATGCATACACAAAGATTTGAAGGATATTTCTATGACTATTAGAAGTATGGACATAGAGCTTTTGAATCTAGATCCAAACCCATGTGGTCATCAAATAAGAAAACAAAGGTAAAGAACAATGACAACTCTTATAATTGGGATTATAATACAAGATATAGCTATCATTACTATCAAGAATATGGACATGTTCTTGAGAATTGTATTAGGACATAGTTCAAAGGTAACTACAAAAAGCGGTTAAGTCAAACTACATGTTTTAGTTGTTTGAAGATTAGTCACATCAATAGGTATTGTCCAACTAAGCTAAAGGCAACAAGTTGTGAATTTGATTCAAAGGCAAGGTAGATGTTGAACACATCAGAGATGAGATGAATAAGACATGGAAAAAGAAAGTTGATTGCAACACATCAAATGGAGAAGGGATCACTTCACCCAATGGATCAGGTGATCACACATCATCAAACTAAAAATTCAAGAGGTTTTTGGGACTAATATTTAAAGCCTATATCATACATTAGTTGAAAAATGAGATAGTACTAAAAAGACTACATTTAGCATGAATAAAGATGCAAATTCAAGATAAATTTTTAAGTTTTTCATGTTTTTTCCAAGCATGAAGTATTTCCTATGCATGCAGAGTGGAATGGTAGAAGATGTCAAGCTAACAATTTGGCTTGTTAATGTTGAACTCGTAGTGGTTGTTGAGTGATGAAAATATCAATGGATGTCAAGTGTACCTAAAATTGGTTGATTGCAAGCTTATAGCTTTGTAAGCACTTAACATTAAATGCAAGAGTTTAAAAGGGTATTTAATCAATAACATTAAATGCAAGAGTTTTAAAGGATATTTAATCAATTTTAGCTCATTTTTCAATCATTTCAAATTCAAGAAAAAGTGAGAAGAGTAGAAGGCAATTTGAAAATGATTCCAAGTATTTGCAAAAGATTCTAGCAGGGATCTCACACCAGTTCATTAGATTTCCTAAGGTATTTATCAAGAGCCGAGCTATGTAGTTTTAATTTTTGAAAAACCTAGTTTCACACAATGGCATCTAGTTCAAAAAATGTTGAAGGGAAGGAACTTTTAAATGTTCAATTAGTCTAGTCTTGACATCACATATAAACAAGATGCTTCTGGCACATTGTCTATGATCTCATGAAATATAAGAATAGTACAAGATGTGTGAAAATGCTATAACTAGAAGATTGGAAGCATTAGCAACATGGAAATTAGATGTCCTTACAAAAATTTATGTGGAAATGATATTTTCAAAGAAGAATTCAAGATTCTTGAGAATAAGGGTTTAGCATAAGCCCTAGATTTTCTAGATGTATTTAAAATAGAGTGGATATAAATAGTGCTTACCCAGACTCATGATGATTCCTTATGGCTAGAGAGAGGACCTATCAAAATTACCAAGAGAATAATTCATAGGGTTACTAGCTACCCAGCTCTAAATTGGCCTAAGATATTAAGAAGTGATTCCAAGGAAGTGATTGAGAAGAATACTTGAGTTGTCTAGAACAAAAGACGTATGACTATAGATACAATCACTGATCCTCTTAATAAATTTTCTATAAGGGTAATTTCACACAAGTTCTATCAATCTAGTAGATTGAATAGTGTACCCTATATAGCTATAGATATTGGATATAAGAATGTCAAGAAAGATCATACATATGATCTTGCAAGACTACAATTACAACAATTGATGGAGAACCTTGGAGAAATCAAGAAAACAAAGAGTGCGCAATGCAAATTTTGTTCACTATTAATTTGTATATTATTTTATGTATAAAAAAAATTTCCCTCATTTTTAACTATGGGATGGAAGACCAAAAGATCATTTATAGTATAGATAGGTGAGTACATTGAGTAGCTAAGAGAGAATTTTGAATCCTTAATGACTAGTTACTTTGAAGATTTCAAGAAGTCAATGAAGTAGAGACTAAGAATACTAGTATCCTTGGTTGACAAGCATTATAATAATGTATATTTTCTTGTGGATGTTGATTACATATTTGTACAAGATTCCACACTAAGGGTAATATGGTTGAGACCCTTAGGGTGTGAGGTAAATGTAGATGAAGCCTTAGTAGCTATAATAGCTCTACTAGCAGAAGAAGTAGATAAGATTGCAAAAGTTCTTGGAAACTATGAGATGGTAAAATAAAATATTGTCATGGAATTGAAGACATCCTCTATAGTCAAGAAGAAAAACAAGATGGTAAAGAAGTAGAAAGCCAAATTTGGAGAGGATGCCGAGGAGGAAGAGGAAGAAGAAGAAGATAAAACTCAAACACAAGAACCTCTAGCATTAACACATGGCATGGCAGAAGATAAAGAAGAGGAGGAGACTAAAGGTGCCGAGGGAGAAGAAGCCAAGGAAGCACCCACTCCTGCCAAGCAAAAGAAAAGGAATACCATGGCACAACCTATGTAAAGGACCAAGAAACTTGTCAAACCAAGTCAAACAAAGTCCAATGCACCTACAACAAGAGCTAGCACACATTCTACAACACAAAAGACAAAGGAAATGACAAAGAAAATAGAGCAAGGATGTCAAGAGTAGAATAGACAGAGAAAGAAATATGTGGCACAACTAGATTATAATTAAGAGAAGATAGAGTTAGATGACAACAACTAGTTTAAGGTGGTGAGTCACAATCCTCTTTGAGATCTTGAGAATTTATGGGAAAATGTTAAGAACAATATAGATCTATTAGGATTTATTCATGTTGATTTTTAAAAATTGGGTAAAGAAGAGAAAAACCAAGTGGAAGAGGAGCTATATTCTATGATGTCAAAATTCAAGAAAATACCCTTAGAATTTTTGAACGTAGTACCTAAAAGTCTAGATGACATTGTTGAGCAAAAATGGCATTATTGTCTAAATTTGGAAAGAAAAATTAGGGAGACCACACTATCCCAAGTAATGTCCAAGTTAAGTAAGGGGAAAATTACAAAGGAAGTAAAGAAATATATAGTTAGGTTCACACCTAAATACAAAGTATTTAGCATTCTACAAAATAATACTGAGGATGTTGTAAGGAAATCAACTTAGATATGGAAATGCATTTATGGGTTAACCATAGTAAAGAAAGGAGAAGTTAAACCTTTAGAGGTTAAAGATGATGAAAAATAAGATGGTGATAAAGAAGATGATAAAAAAGATAACATAGTTTGAGGAGAGATAGAAACAAAGGAAGATGACAAGGCAACAATTGAGCCTGAGTAGGAAGAAGAATAGAGTGCGCATGACACATAATTACACAACCAAGATAATTGAGACTATAACTATCAAGGATGTCTCTGATCTATCAACTCAAAAAATCAATCCTCTTACTATAGAAGACTTGAAGAAAATACTAGATCAATCTACATTGCAGGCCAAACTTTGCAGCGATCCTATTTTGGTTAGTATAGATGAATTACATAAGGCAGTCACTGATGTTATAAGGGAAAAGGTGAATCCATAAGAACAACCTTCCATAATCCATTCATTTATTAATGTACAACCTTTGGTCCAAATTCCTAAAGTTACATCTACCAAGGTTCATACAATTATCAAGGTCGGTACTATTAGGAAGAAAGAAAAAGAGAAAGACATCACTATAGGATAGAAAGAAACAGGTCTGATAGACTCATTTGCACCTACAACACAAGGACAAGGTGGTAATCAAGCAATAATAGTAGATTAGGGAAAGCCTAAAGAGACTGAGCTATCACCTAAGGTGAAGGAACAAGTGGCCATTCAAACATTGGTAGCTTTACCAAAATCTAGCACTTCTTTCATACAAACTCTTCAAAAGTGAAGCATAGAAGCTATTCCATTGCAAATCTCAGTGCCAAGCCCAAGCTCATCAAAGTTTGAAAAGGTAATTCATTATGGAGACATAAGCCTTGATGAAGAAATTATTATACCTAAATATGACAATGACACTATGACACTAGATCAAATAGACATATTATAGCAGGCCTTAGAAAGGAAAAAGGATCAAGAAATGATTAGGAGAGAACATAGGTAGAAGAAAGAAATTCAAGACATCAAGGAAATCTTTATAGAATAACAAATAGATATAGTGGTAAAGGTTAGTAATTAAGACCTTGACACATTCAAAACTTTTAGAATGGTCAGAAAAGAAGTTTCAAAACAAGGTCAATAAAAAAACATCTAGTGACATAGCACTACAAAAAATTGCATTGGCAACTAAGGTTGAGGATGTGAAGAAGGTATTTGAGAACATATTCTCATTGTACACAAAACTATACAATCCAACACTCTTCACTCAAGAGATCAAGAGTCATACTTTGAGTCTAGAAAGCCAAATATTTGCATTGGGTACAAGACTACCAACAAATCCAGCTCAGAGTGACAAGCATTTTAAAACACTACTTCAAACACTAAGTCAATTATCTGTATTGATAGTATATGAGGCTAACTTAAGAGCCAAACTAACAAGCATACAAGCAACCCTCACCCTGCATATGGAAATATTGCACAAGGAGCTAGGCTATGCTAAAACTCTACTATGGAAAGACCCCAATATTTCTACTTTAGATGGTCTAGTCCACCTTGTTTCTAAGCTTGCAATCCAAATTAAGGCATTGGATGTTGCATGTGATAATTGGGATGTTTCCCTAAAGATCATATTGGATTTCCATAAATCTTTTTTGAACAAACACACAATAAGTGTATAGCCCATTTAACATAAGCGTCAAAAAGGGGGAGAAATATAAAGGGGGATTATAGTAGTAGGGAGGAAATATTTTTGAGGGAGAAATAAAGAAGAGAAAGAGAAAAATGGTAGATGTTAGCTAAGGGAGAGCATATTAGATGAAAGATTATTAGTAAAACAGGGCATTAAAGACAAAGTGTATCAGTATAGACACATTTACTCAGATGGAGAACAAAATTTTGGTTACAATATGGACATATCAATTCAAAGGGACTTATCAAATTTTGTGGTATACAAGGATATTAATGTATATTAAAATGTTTTTGACACTCATGTCAAAGGGGGAAATTATTGATCTTAGATTGGTTTTGACAAGTGAGTGTCAACACACTTAAGCTATTTACTTAATTCATGGTAAACAAGCAATACATGTCGAGCACAACATCTAAATATTAGACCATGCTATAATGAGTGTTGAGCCACTCATGTGTCGAGTCACTCAAGTTCCAAGAAAATAGACCATGCCGAGTGATTCAAGAGTTGAATAAATAGTGGATGTCAAGCAATGTAGGTGGCAAATCATAGTATAAAGATCATATCATGCCGAGCATTAGCAAATTTAGATTTTGAGTGACATAGTTTTGACATATTTATTTGTAATGGCACAAAAAAACTATGTAAACCATTTTTGAGCTGACTTAAAGGTAAATTTTGATAGTTTGGAGATAAGAATGAACCTATATTTGGATTCTTTATGCAATTATGTGTAGCTAGTTAGAAAATGGGAGAATTAAGTGACAAAATGGACGAATCCCAGCCATACATTCATACCTAACCCCAAGCCACCAAAGTCTTCTTATGGAGGATGAAAACCCTAAACTATATATGAGTGCACAATGAGTTAAAGGAGTGAAAAGGATAGTTTGCATGCATAGAAATAGCATTCAAAGTGACATAGAAGTTATGAAGAGAGAGTGAATTCTAGAATCAATTAGAGTAGAATAGAGGATAGAGAAAAGGATACAACATTAAGACATATGATCAATAAGGATAAGGAAGACATTGTATAATGGTGATCAATTATCAAGCAAGCAAGTACTAACTACAAGAACTATGTTGAGACATTTTAATAGGTGTTTTCAATCAAATCTCTTAATAGAGTAGTCTTAATAGGCTATATGAAATCCTTTAATAGGGTGCTTACTTAGTTGCAAGTTGAAGTCCTCTAACAAAGCACACTTCTAACAGGGTATTGAAATCCTCTAGCAAGGTGAGACCTAATAGTCTTTGTAAGCCTTTAACAGTGCTAACCTTTCATAGGGTAGATCATGTTTCATGGTCAAAACATTTTAACCTTCATTGGATACACTTTATTGTTATAGTAGTGAAGATGTATGGCTATCATCCCCACCCTAGTTTTACCTTCTCACTTGGAGGGTTTTTGGGTAATCATATATGAAGTTATGAGTGTGAATTCTTACATGTCTAAATGATTTAGATGTATATGATTTATATGTTATTTTAGTTTACTCATTGAATGCATGAGATTGATATGTGGTGAAATTTTTATGGGTCCTAGTTTAAACTACTAATTCAACCCTCTCCCCCCCACCCCCAAAGTTTACCTTTCCTATTGTAATTCCAATAGTATTTAGACATTCACACCTTGGAAACAATCAAAGTTTTGAAATACTATATAGAAAAATCAATTTTGAGGAGAAATAAGAAGATTTTCTAAGCATTTATTATGTGTACTAAATTGTATAGATTGGTTGACTGGATCAAATAGCACAAATTGATAGACTTATGAATCTTGACTCCATTTCATTTTGTCTCATTCATTTTTGTTAAGTTTGGTTGATGATATCTCTATTTTACTAAGGTTCGATTAGCAAACCCTAAAATTGAGGATTTTGATGGCTTTTTTGTCCTAACTTGTAACTCCATAGTTGGAATTCAATGACTTCCTAGATGTTACAAGGTTAGAAAATGTACTTATAGATTCCTTAGTTGTAGATTTTCATCAGGAGATCTGAAGGTTCTATGAGCGAGCTCTAGGTTGAATATTCACATGTATTCAACCAATTTGGTGAGGGTTTGTAGAGTAAATGAAGAGATGGAAGTCTAGAACTTGGTAGAAGGTTGTTTCATGTTGGGATAAGTTGGAGGAAGACATTCCACATTAGTTTCTAAACCTAGGAACCCATTCCTACTATTTTCCAGGTGTTCCAAGACTCTTTTGGCCAATTAGGCCTAAGAAGCCTATGTGAGTTCAAGGGTGCTAGAGTAGGTTAGGAAGCTAAAAGTTGGTCATAGATTAAAGATCCAAAAGGGTGTCTGAAACTACAATTTTGTTTACCAAGTTCTTTTGTAACTTTCCAATTTGTTTCTATTAGAAATAATAGTGCACCAAGATAATTGAGGAGGGCAGAGGGGGTGAATTAGTTATCCAACAATTATAACATTTATCTTATTTTAAAAAATTTAATCATTCAACCAAATTAAACAAAAACCACACAAAGATGTACATATAAAATTACATTATATATTTTGACTAGGGAAACCCTTGATCAAAGAAAACCATAGTGGGAATGATGCTAACAAGATGATGTACTAATATAAATATTCCTTGTTAGAGGATAGACCCTATTAGGAGTCTATTACAAAATTTAGTACAATGAGTCCATATTAGGAGACTTTAAATCCCTGTTGGGAGATTTACACCTATTATGAGTTGTGGTATAATGTATGCAAGAAGAGCCCACTGCCCAAACATATAATTTCAACTACAAGAAGAGCTCACTACTAAAACAAGTAATTTAATGGTATCTTCTCTCCTCTATCCTTTCTTTTGTCCTATTAACTAGACCAATCACTATTAGACCTTTTACACTAGGTCACAAACCCCAAATTCGAGTAGCAAACCTCAAATCACTAGGCAAAACCTTGTTAATGAAGTTTCCTTCACTTTTGCACTACTCTACTCAACTTCTCATTTCACATTCTCTACTACTTAACATTGATCATTCAATAATATCCAAAAACCTTGCATAATAAAGGAAAATGTCTATTATTTATACCAAGTCCATAAAATAATTCCCTGAGTTGGTTGTTAGTCCTTCTCAATTAATTATTATAGGACCTCACTAAGAACATGTTACACTTTGTGATAACCTTAATCTTTCACCTTGCAACTTGAATAAATTTTTGTACATGCAATATTATGATCAATAATCTTAGTCACATCATCCTCAACATGTCTTCTTCATGTCCTCAACCTTGATCCTCAAGATATCAAATTTTCTAGGAGATATAACAAGTTTACTAGAACATGCCTATGTAAAATCTATCTTAGGATAGACATCACCAAAGCTTACATAAATTCCTCTAGACTTATACTTTCTATTTCTAACATTAACTACATATACTAGATACTCCAAAGTATCTCCCATAACCTCAAGTGGTTATCATGCTCAACTAGTCATCCATACCAACTTAATCTTTCCACTATTCTCCTGTTAGATACCATAGAAGACATCAAACATGCTATGTTGACATTAATGAAAAACTCGGTCATGAATCTAACATATCATCAAACTGATCTTCCAAAAATCTCCCCCTTTGGCATTGATGGAAACATAGATGAAAAACCATCTAGTTCCAAGAATACCAACAAAAGACAGACAACCTTTAGATCTTGTTCATCAATCACACTCCCCCATTGATATACCTTAATGTACTTTCTACCAAACTATTATTTCATATTCATGCCAAATTCTCCTCCATAGTCATGCCAAACATCTTTATTTTCATACTATCAAACTTCTCCTTAGCATAATGTTTATCATGCCAATCTCTTCCCTATTGAGATCAATGTTAAAGGTTTCAACAACCAACATCTCTCCATCAAACTCTGTAACAACTCATACTTACTAGCTTGAGTGTCAAAAGACACTTTTCAAAACAATATCAAAAAGATTTCTAGATGACTCTATCCATAAGGGATACTCCCCCATATAGGAAGCATCGACATCTAGTCCAGATAAACAATGGCACCTTGTCACCTTGGATTGATGCACTCTTGCATCTTCTACTCTGATGTAGGAAGGGGCATAAGCCCAAGCATGGTAAGTCTCTTTGGGAAGAAGCTTAGTGAATATATTTGAAATCTACTCTTTTGTGCTCACATACTCCAATTTCATTTTTATTTCTTTGCAACTTTTTCTCTCAACATATGATTCTTAGACATGTTTAGAATGCATATGTTGTCACAGTGAATAACAATAGGTTCAATAATTTCTATCCTTATATCCTTCAATATCTACTTCATCAAAATTACTTTATTGAAATTATTTTCTATTGCAACATACTCTAATTTTGATGTACTTTGAGATGTACAATCATGCTTCTTGCTTAACCAAGAAACCAATCTTCTTCCAAGAAAAAACAGCTCCTCCACTAGTGCTCTTTTTAAATCCATATTGCTTGTCCAATCTGCATTAGTATAAGCACCTAGAGTGAAATCATTATATCTATCATACCATAATCCAAATTTTTAAGTTCCTTTTAGATATCTAAATATCTTTTTCACAACTACATAATGTGCTTCTCTAGAATCAACTTGGAATCTTGCAACAATTCCAACTACATTTTCTATATTTGGCCTTGTGTGAGTCAGATGTTACAAACCTCCAATCATAGATCTATACTTCCTCTGCTCAATAGTAGGTGTCTCATCCTTGGTAGATAATTTGTGTCTAGTTACCATAGGTGTTCCAATAGGTTCACATGTTTCCAAACCAAACCTTTTTAGTAAATCCTTCAAGTACTTAGTCTGAGAAATAAAGATTCCTTTGTTTTCTATATTATCTACAGTCCTAGAAAATATGTCATCTCTCCTATCATACTCATTTCAAATTCTTTCTTCATTTCTTCTACAAACTTCTTACTTTCTTCATCATTACCTCCAAATATAATGTCATCAAAAAATATTACCAAAATAATAAAACCATCATCAGTTTCTTTCCAATACAAATTACTATATGCCATACCTTTTCTATATCTAAGCTTTGTCAAATGTTTGTCCAACCTTGTATACAAGGTTCTAGGTGCTTACTTTAGTCCATACAATACTTTCCTTAGTATTCATACTATGTCCTTGTCATCTGTCAAAGGATATCCTTCAAGCTACTCAACGTATACCTCTTCTTCAAGTTCTCCATTAAGAAATGCTAACTTGTCATCCATCTGATATAATTTGAATTTCTTCAATGTTTCATAGGCTGAGAATAATCTTGCAGCTTCTATTCTATTCACTGGAGCATAAGTCTCCTCATAATCTATTCCTTCTTGCTATGGGTAACCTTTAATACCAATCTTGCTTTGTTTCTTACAACTTCTCCTTGCTCATTCATTTGGTTCCTAAATATCCATTTAGTTCCTATCACATTCTTATCTACTAGTCTAGAAAACAATTCCTCTTTGATAGCTTGCTTCCAATAATCATCTTTACATGCTTCATCTACATTCTAAGGTTTAGCTTGAGATGTCAAGCATAGTTCTTCACTCACTCTACTTATTGTCATCACACCTTTGTCTTTTCTTTCGATAATCTATTTGGATGGGTTATTCTTTATCATGTTCTTTCCTAAAGTAGGAGTTGTTATCTCAACTCTTGGCTCTATTAAAGATTCCAATCTTTGTTCTTACCTTTTCTCTTCTTCATTTTGCAAATTATTGTTAGTCTTAATAAATACCTCATCATTCCTTGGCTTAGTAACAACATCATCATCTAAATTGTAATCAATTATTCCCTCTTGTACTTTGAATTTCTCATCAATTCTCATATTAGCACTTTCCATAATAGTCCTAGTTCTTTGATTGTAACATATTTAAGCCTTTCTTTTCAATGAATAACCAAGAAACATGCATTCATCACTTCTAGCATCGAACATACCAATGTCATCATCTCTCTTTATTTAACACTTACTTCAAAATATTTTGAAATACTTAACTATAGGTGAGTGATCAAACCATAGTTCATAAGGTGTCTTTTTTGTGTCCTTCCTAATTTGAACTTTGTTCATAGTGTAGATGATTATATTCAAAACTTCTCTCAAAAATGTGTTGGATACATTATTCTCTACTAACATAGCTCTAGTTACTTCTATTACAAACTTTTTTCTTCTCTGTACAATGCCATTCTATTCAGGGTTCTTGGAGATGATAGTTGTTTCTTAATTTCATTTTCCTCACAAAACATGTTAAACTCATTTGAAGTAAATTCTCCTTCTCTATCTGATCTTAAACATTTAGTCTTTACACTAGATTCATTCTCAACTCTACTCTTGAATATCTTAAACTTGTCAAATGCCTCATATTTCTCTTTAAGAAATGCAACCCACATCATTTTAGAAAAATCATCAACTAGAATCATAAAATACCTTTCACAATAGAATCCTCTAGTCTTTGTAGGATGACTGAGATCTATGATTATAATCTCCAACTTCACTGTAGTGGTAAACTTCTTGCTAGGTTTAGAAGTTTTCTTATGTTTTTCCAAAACACACTCATTGCAAACTGTGTTAGTGGGCTTTACAATCTTTGGCAAATCTCTAATAGCAAACATTTTACTAGTCCTTACAATACTATCAATGTTTATATGAAAAAATATTTTATGCCATAACCAATTTTCATCTACCTTAACAACCAAATATGTCATTTAAGTAGGATTCAACTAAAATACATTACCTCTAGATCTAGTTCCTGTTCCAATTACATTTCCATCTTTATCTCTAATCATGCATGTCTTTTCTATGAACTACAATTGATAACCCTTGTCTACTAGTTTTCCAACACTCAAAATATTGTTCTTTAAACCATCAACAAAGTATAAATCCTTAATATTATTTTTACCATCAAGAGTTATAAATCCAATACATTTTACTTGGCATGCTACATTGTGTCCCACTCTAACAATTCCTCCATCTCAACTTTTGAAATTGTTGAACCCTTGGTATTTGTTCTTTGATTGTTGTCATTGATATCAATAATGAGCATATGGTATGGCTAACATCATGTGATTACCTTATTTAATTTCCTTCAATATTATTCAAAATATATTCAAGACAAATACTTAAGTGTTATACTATTAACACTTAATGTTCACATTGTTTTTGAATACAGATATAAAAGAAAATAGTTTTGGTCTATTAGAAAGTCATCAAACATTTTTATCAGATACACCCCAGCTATCATACCTTTTTTGAAGGGTCTTGGACTTACCTAAAATGGGTCTTCATTAGTTTTTGCATAAGACATGTACAGAAAGAGAAAACATTTGTTTATCATAAATGGGTAACAAATTTTTATGACAGTTTTGGCAGTTTTCATCGGTTTTGGTCTAATCAAAGTTTGGGGTATCTAACTACCTCCAAAATTTTAAAATTATTGGTTTATAAGTAGAGGATACATTCCTCTAAAACATCCAATAGGTGGTTTTGATAGAAATTTCAGAATTGGTGTGAAATTCCTTGTAGACCGAATAGTCTACAAGCTGATTTTTAACAACAAAGAAAAGGGTAATGCTTAATGTTTCTATTCTCATATTTGTGGTTTGATTTTTATTGAAAATTTTTATTAGAGGTAGAAGAAGGTTTATATATTGCTTCTTCATTCATTCATATCAATATTTGATCATATCTTTTAATAGAAAAGGAAAATATATTTGGATATTGGATGTTTTAAGGAGAATAGATGTATATCCTGCATTGTGTTTTCAACAAGAAGTTGAAACTAGTGATTCATGATTTGTGGTGTAACAAAGATGATACTCTAATTTTATAGCTCATTTTTTTATTTAGGAAAATGGTGCTTTAGGTGTAAGGGATTGGTGTTTCTTGAAATTGGTGTTTTTGAAACAGGGTGTTGGTGCTTCCTAGACTTGTAGCTCTAAAATATTTAATGTTTCAAATTCAAAGTGGTTTTTTACCCTAAGGGGTTTTCCACATTAAAATATTGTATCACTTTGTTATTCTTTAACTATCTTTCTCATGTGTTAAATTTTTATAACTTGTAATTGTTTCAAGTTTCTAAAAGTATTTTAAACCATTGATTCACCCCCTCTCTTAGTGGTGTTTGTATTCCAACAAGTGGTATCAAAGCAAGGTTCCCTATATCAAGTTTAACAACTTTGGGTAGATTTTGGTTGAGTGTAGTGCTTATCTATTATGGCTCAAGATAGTTCTTCAAAGGTTCTTATTTTTGATGGATCAGATTATGCTTCTTGGGAAGTAATGATGCAAACACATTTGCTATCTATTAATTTTGATGTTTGGGCTTCATTTTTTAATGGTTATAAAGTTCCTAACACTTTAGCTACAGATCCTTATGAAAAGAAGAAGTATGAAACATATATGAAAGCTAAATTTGCTATACTTAATAGTTTATCTAAAGATATTTTTGTTAAGGTAATGCATTGCAATTCTTCTAAAGAAGTATGGGAAAAAATAAAAAACACATATAATGGTAATGATAGAGGTAAAGAAGCTAAGATACAACATTTGAAATCAAGATTTGAAGACCTTAAGATGGGTAATGATGAAAAGGTAGAAGATTATCTCCTTAAGATAGATGAAACTATATTGAGGACTTAGTGAAAAAATTGATGATATTGATGTTGCAAAGAAAGTTTTGAGATCCCTTCCGGATAAATTTGATTCTAAGATATGTTCTATAGAAGAAACTTGAGGTATTAACAACTATACAATGGAAGATATTCATGGAGCACTTGTAGCTTATGAAAAGAGAAATTTTGGCAAATAGGAATCCACAAGAAAATAAGTAGCATTTAAGGTGCAAAAGAAAGTGAAGCAAGTCTCTTCAGAATCAAAAGATCTTGATGTTCTTGAAGTGTATTTATCAAGGAAATTAAATAAAGGAGCAGGTAAATCCAAAGGTAAACATCCTTTCAAATGCTTTAATTGTGGTAAAATAGTGCACTTTGCATCTAAATGTCCTTTTAATAGTCATGATAAAGTAGATGATGAGAAAGAAAAATCAAATAAAAATAAATTCTATAAGAAGTTCTTTAAGAAGAAGAATAGTTTTCTTGCTAATGTGTCAGATAGTGACTCTAGTAGTTTTGAAGTTTTTTAAGAAGAAGAATAGTTTTATTGCTAATGTATTAGATAGTGACTCTAGTAGTTTTGAATCTAATGAAAATGAAGTTTCATTCATGGCTATAGAAACTACTTATTATGAATCAAATAGTGATGATGATGTTGAACTTGTTGAGGCTAATTTATAAATTGAATTTATTTATGCACTTAGAAAGATGAAGGATTTAAAAAGGAATTTAAGTGTTCGAAAAAATAAGTTCTTAAAAGAAAAAGAGAGTTTTGGAAAAGAAACTAAGGATTTAAATAAATAAGTTATAGAATTTAAATTACAAGTTGAGGAACAAAAGAGAAATGGCTTTGTCACTAAGGAAGAGTTAAGTTCTAAAGATTGAGAATGTACAAGGTTAATGAATGAAGTAGTATCATACAGAAGAAAGTTAGAAAAATATGAGGACACTACTTTGGATGATATGTTAAGGAAACATAGAAGAAATAATGTTCTAATAGGAATTAGTTTTGAACTTGGACAATGTTCTAGTGACAAGAAAGATAAATCTTTATTTTAGATATTTAAATCTGAAAGTAAGGATATAGATAAAAAAGCTATCACTTCAAATGCAAGGAAAAATTCAGATTTTATTCAGATTTATAATGATAAAAATCAAGTTATATCAAGCACATCATTCATGGGTAAAATTTACTCAAACAAGTTCACTTCATTCTTTGATGGTTATTGCTTCATGTGTCATCAATGTGGACATAGAATAAGTAATTGCACATACATGTCAAGAAGGTATTGAAAGTTTCATTTTGGTTATTCCTTTCCTAAAATGGATAGTCTCAGAGTTACAAATGCAATATCTTTGGTCATGTTATGAGTAATTGCAAAATTGAGTCAATTCAAAATGATCAATCTTATGCTAGTCTACAAGTTGATATAGAATTTGATACTAAAGTGGCCAAGATATGGAGGCCTAAGATTAATAAGTCTATGTTTGCTCAAATGGCTCTGCATTCTAAAGAAAAGCACTTTTGGATAATTGATAGTGGTTGTTTTAGACACATGATAGGAGATAGAATGAAGTTTGACAAATTGATTAACTACAAAGGTGGCAATGCTAGTCTTGGTGATGATTCTTCAAGGAAAATTAAAGGTTTGGGTTCTTTGATGCTTAGTGACAAACTTCCCATTCATGATGTGTATTCCATTGATGGATTAAAGTACAATCTTCTAAGTGTTAGTAAAATTTGTGATCATGGATATGAAGTTGTTTTAGATGACATTTGTGATGCCAGCTCCTTCTTCCAATGATTTGAGCCTTTGCTCGAATGTAGGTGCAGGTTTGACCAATACAGGTTCCTGAATACCTTTTCTCGTCCTCCGAGTGAATACTGCAATAGGCTGCTTCTTGGGCTTGGTAATGATTACCTTGCCTTTCTTCTTTGCCAGTTGCTCTTTTTTTGATTCTTTTTCTCCTTCTTCTTCTTCACTTTCTTTATCTTCACCTTTTCCCTCGGTGAGCATAAGAGGACTCATTTTAGTTTTCAGTTTGGCCACTTTCCTCTTACCTTTGCTGATGGCCTGTGGAATTTTGATTTCCAGTTGAATTCTGGCCTTTGCTTCATCATAAGTACCAAAAATTCGTTGCCTTGGGTCTACTGGCTCATTTACCAGTGCTTCAATGATATCCCTTGTTTCATCAATATTTACCTCATATGGAAGAGGTTTCACCCATGCAACTCGGGGTCTAACTGCCTGTATGTACACTTTGTCACAGTCAACCATGAAACAGACATCATCCTTATATTCTTCAACAAGTTTTGGAGGTATTCTGAATCTATTGTTTATCCTTTCCTTGAAATCTTCAAAATAACTATCCATTACTTTGTCAAAATTCATACCCATTTCTACTATGAATTCATTTATTTGATACAAAATTGGAGTATCTTTCCTCCATACAACCGCACCCTTAGATGGAAAGAATTTTTGTACATAGAAAAATAAACAAACTAGCAAAGAACCAAATTTACAAGGGTTTGTCTTTGCAGTCCTTATGCTATCCATGTTTTTATTGAATTTTTTTAATAGCACATCAGCTAGGTCAAACTCCATATTCTTCTTTACAATTTTATATGCCAAATCTACAGCCTCACAAGGTACACTATTCAGCCTGTTGGAACTATACAGTTCGTATGCAATAACATAAATACCAAATTTCAGTTCTATATCTGAAACATTATTGAGCTTTAAACCTCTGCCATCCCATTCAGCTTGGGTTTTCATTTGTAACTCATCCCGTCCTAGGGTTTTGGTGGTTTTGGCTTTGCTGAGCATCGGGAGACCCGTGATTTTGTGAATCATCTTCTTGGTTATCAAAACTGGTTGTTCCAACCACAACTGACCCTTATGCACTCGACTCAAGATATACCTCACCCATTTCACTTGGAAACTCCTTGGCAGATGCAGGATATGGGTTAAGCCTTTGGTTTCCAAATGTTTGAACTCAAGTTTTAGGGTTCCATCCACGCATAACTCGGCTAGGGTACTATCCATATCTAGTGTCCCTATTTCTTGCACAGTACACTTGAAATGAGTACGAATATCATTGATTAGAAGTACCTTTGGAGGTATCTGCGATTGAGCTCCATCCGGGTCGAGTGATTCAGCGATGGCAGGAACAATTTTGAAATTGGGCGCCTTCCATTCGACTCCCTTCACAAGCATTTCATAACCTTTCTTCACCTTGCTGCTGCTGGTGCTTGCGGATGCCATTGCTGCTCGGTAAGTGAAAAGATTTCGTAAGAATAGTTCGCTAGACAATCTCTTCAAATCGCTTGAACTCGCTTGAAAGCCCTTTTTTTTTTGTGTAAATCTCAAATTCGCGATGAAAAAAGAGGTTGAAATCTGCCCTTTTGATGAAAAATTCACCATTAATGTTTAGTACGGAGGTAGCTGCGATCGACAGACTGTCATTCACTATCTCGGCTTAAACTTCGCAACTCGATGACCAAAAGAAAATAGGTTAAACTGACCTTAACTTGGTAATAGAAGAACCAACCATGCTCGATAAGTGCAACTTGGTGAAAGAAGCCTTATTGCACCTGACTGAGCTTGATAAGGTCATGTACCAACCATGATCCTGATGTATCTGAAATACTGATTTGATCATATTTTCATTCTAGGACTGCTTAGGATATTGCTTTGTAGATACAGTCCTGGTCTTATCCTGATGAGTCTTACTTGGAAATGGTAGAGTCACTCACTTCTTGAGTGACCATTCCATCACTTGAATTATCTGACTCGGTAGACTTAGGAATCCATTGCTGCTTCATTTGCTTCCGAATATTGTCTACTTTGATTTTCTTCTCATCCTCGACTTTCTTTATGTTCATGTAGTTTTTAGATATATGACCAAGTTCTGTACATGTATAACATCTTACAGTGGTATCCCTTTTTCTTAGGTGATGCCTTGCACAGTTTATGTCAGTATGACCATATTCTCCACAATATTGACATCTGCACCAAGTGTTGTAGTCCCAACCAAATATTGCTTTGACAAGTTGTTCACCTGGAGTAAATGATTTGGATTTGCATTGTGATGCCTTATGACCTTG
This sequence comes from Cupressus sempervirens, assembly GCA_028749045.1. NCBI lineage: Eukaryota > Viridiplantae > Streptophyta > Pinopsida > Cupressales > Cupressaceae > Cupressus > Cupressus sempervirens. The sequence continues at coordinate 157,053,442 of CM053789.1, forward strand.
CTTTTGGCATTTGTGACATTTACCTTCAAATTTTGGTTTCTCTTTGCATTCATTGGCTTTGTGTCCATGCTGATTGCAATTGTAGCACTTTCCATTAAATTTTCCTTTTCCATTGCTCCAAAATTTGTTAGATGTATGACCTAACTTACCACAGTGACTGCAAGTAGGTCTTTGATTCTTTTGAGTACCCTGTTTGGAGGTTTCACCTTCTTCCTTGTATCCAAGGCCTACTTTACCATTTTGTTTATGAAAGTTTTCTTCATTTTGCAGATTCAATTGATCCATGTCCTTTTGAGATTTTACCATTCTCTCATTGACTTGTTTTTCAGAGATTAGATCACTTTGTAAGCTTGCATTGATTTGCCTTTCAGTAATTAAGTCATTTCTCAAATTCTCATTCTCATATCTTAGATTCATAATTTCTTCATTTGCATTAGATAATTGAGTTACAAGATTTTCAAGCTGAGAGGATTGATTATTCCTTACCTCTAAGTCTTCAGCTACCTTGTTCCTTTGCTCCAAGATTTTGCATAGCCTGATGGACTGGATTTCTTGTTCTCTTTTGAGCTTTCTTAATTCTTCCTGCAGAGATCCATTCTTTTCTAAAATTTCTTTGATTGCTTTGTCAGCTTCATCTAAACTACTTGATGGTGAGAGATCTTCAATCTTTTCTTCAACATACTGATGGTCATTCATTTGTCTTGCTAGTTCTTTTCTTCTTTTCAAGGATTGTGAAAGATGCTCTTTTGCTTCATTGAGTTGAGCCATGGCCATTTTCAGATCTAGCTTTTCATTCTCAATAGTTTTGTCAAGTCTGAATATCTCCATTGTCTTTGATCTTTGCTCAAGCTGTGAAACTTTTATCTTGAGAACCTTAAAGCTCTGATACCAATTGTTGGAAATATTCAAGATATGACAAGTTACTAAGAGGGGAGGGGTGAATCAGTAACTTCTAAAATTTCAACAATAAAACTGCATACTAATATATTCACCATTCATCCAAGTAACCTACTGTAAGCATGAAACAAAATTATTTGCATCACTTGAACACACAGATTTGGTGACCCAGAAACCTTCCAAATAGAAAGTAAAACTGGGGTGGGGATGAAACCCACAAAGCTTCATTACTGCAGTATGAAGTTGGCCGGTTAAGGCTTACAATGACCACTTTTGGTGATCTGCCCTGTTAGGAGCACAAAGGATTGCTAGATCCACCTTTTTAGAGGATTTACAAACATACAATAAAGTATGCACTCTGTTAGGAGATTTACAAAAGACTGTTAAGTCTAACTTGTTAAAGGATTTACAAAAACTGATTCACCTGTTAGAATAAAATAGTGGATCTGATTACAACTGATTGCTGATAAGATCCGCTATGCTCTGATTCACCTTGATGTGATAAATAAAACTTTTCTGCTCCAAAACTCGACCTTGCTGAATATCTTCACAACTCAGCACACATACTTTTGCACGCATGTATTTCTTTCATACTTTCACACTTTCACACTTTTACTCATTCATTTGTTTCTTCGTTCATTTCCATTACATTTGAATGATTGCATATATATACCATCCAAATAAACAATGTATGCAAGGTCGGCCAAAACAACAAGTGCAAATCTCTATACAACGTCAGCTCAAGGTAAAAACTCGGGTTCACTGAACTGACTCGGTGTCCTTCTGATACTCGGCGTCCACTACGTTACTCAGCATCATCATGCACTCGGTAGAAGTGAAGGCACGGTCCATACTAAACACTTCGAGTAGTTCTGAACTCGGTAACCACTGAAGACTCGGTAGAAGAGATGTCACTCGGTAAACACTTCTATCTGAACTGTAGCTCAGTGATCAAAGGAAACACTTGATAGAACCTTGTGACTCGGTGATAGTTGGTTTCCTTTATAACCATCTGAGCTCGGTAAAATTAATTTCCTTGATAACCTCAGGAGCTCGGTTATCACAAATTTCTCGATCAATACTAAGTATATCTTCACTCGGTAAAACTAATTCCTTTCTTTTCCTCGAACACTCGGTAAACACTGGCTGCTTTGTTCACCTCGATTACTCGGTAAACACTGGCTGCTTTGTTCACCTCGATTACTCGGTAAACACTGACTTCTTTGTTCACCTTGATTACTCGGTAAACACTGAGAACTAGGTAAAGTTTGGCTTAAAAAGGAATGTCCGGTGAGAGTTCGGTAAGCATTCAGAATCCAATAAGTGTTGAAACTAATGACAAAAATGTATCATAATGCCAACAATCTCCCCCTTTGGCATTAGTGACAAAAAAACTTATGAGACAAAATTTATGTGACATGCTGATGACTGATTCTGAATATACATAGCTTCATTATATACAACTCCCCCATAGAATGTACATATATTATTTACATGAGCTATATATCTCTTCCTTTGTACAATTTCTCGGAAAACACTTATTCACCCATAGTATACATATCCAACAATAATCTCCCCCTTTTTGACAATAATGCCAAAGAATAAAAGAATATATATACTTATATAGAAACACCAAAATGAGAGATGAACTCTGAATATACCTGAAGAATAAGCTGGAGAGTCTTATCCCAATTCTCTTGCAAAATTTTGCAGGTGGAAAGAGCTACTTGAACTTCAGCCGAAAGTTCAATCACATGATCTGCAATGGAGAAGTTATTATCATGGATTAATGTCTTTGAATGTACAATGTGCTTTTGCATTGAATCCATGATGGGAAGGATCATGTTTTGGGTATCTATCAATGTAGATCGGATCCTTGCCTCTTCTCTCAACAGCTCTGCCTACTTCTCTGACAAAAATTTGATCCTGAGGTGATGAGATGAGCTTGAACTGGGGTCAAGCTTCAAGTTCTGTGCGCTCACCTTTAGATCTTCATCAATTTTATTTAGTTTCTCTCTTATTCCCTTAGTGTACTCGGTAACATCACAAAGCTTAGCAAAAAGAGATGTTACATTATTAAAAGAATTTTCCATATCTGCCAAAACTGAGGTTAATGCAACCTGATTTATTGCAATATTCTGAGCAATGTGCCCCAACACTTTATTATCAAATTTCTTTGCTGCACGCTCAATCAGCTTTTCTTGTCCGGAGGCATCTTCATTGAATTTATTAACTGCCTCTTCCAATTGAATCAAAATGTGTTGAGAAGTATCAACATCAACACCTATAGCCTCAGTAATTATGTTCTAGGCATCCTCAATTATCCTGTATTCCTTATCCCTTTCCGATCTTAACTACATCTGAGTAGCCTTTTTCTCAATAAGTTGACTAGCATATCTCATTTCTTCAATGGTAGCATTATCAAAGTCAATCTTTGGAATTACTATCTCTGTGTCCAAGTCAATGTCTTCAGGAATTTCCTTTCCAGTGATCATAAGTCTTAATGGTTGCTTTTGTTTGACTTCTAAGATGACTGGTTTGACCTTTGGAATAGACACAATAGTAGAGACAGAAGGACTAGCAGTAAAAACTGGGATGCTTGAGGGTTGAGTGCCAATAGGAGTATGTACAGGGTCAAAAATTTGAGTACTGGCCAAAAATGGTGATACACTCGGTAATATAGTATCTAAGCTCACTGTGCCTGAAGTAGATGGCGAAAAAATTGTAGAACAAATTGGAGTAGTCAAAATTGGAGAACTTACAGCAATACCAACTGATGATGATGGAGTCGAGTAGGCCAACTTGGTAGATGAAGAGGGGTGCAGCTCGGTAGATGAAGTGGTAGTCACTTCCACTGATGATACCTAGAGCTGAGATATGGTAGGTGTAGATGGTAAATCTGGTGTAGATGAACCTGCTGAAGCTGACTCCAACCTTGATGATGTCACAAGTTTATCTGGGGAGTGAGGAAGGGATGCAATAACTGCTGCTGCAATTTTTACCGGATCATCCTCCTTATCTTCCTCTTCAGCTTCTTCCTCTTTGTCTTCCATCATTGCATGCAACTCTCCTGGTGTAACTGTGATGGATGGAACGCTATCTGATTCATCACTGCTGCTACTACTATCATCATCTTTTATTTCTACTGGGTCTACACTGGGCTTATGTAGATGATAAATGTTTTTCCACATGTTTGTAGCATCATTTACAACATGCTCTATATATTTGATCAAAATCAAACAAGTGTGGAATCTGATCATCATTTTACCTTCATAGGTTTTCAATTTAGATTTTACCTCTGCTCTAGTGAGACTAGGCTGAAGATTCTTCAGGGATTGCTCATATATATCTTTTACCGTCTTGGTGGCTAACTCCCATCTTGGCTATACTCTCTCCAGTAGTTCTTTAGAGATATGAGGAGCAATCTGGTCTGGGGAGTATTTCCATTTTCTCATTTTGTTAAGTACCAGTTCCTCAATTTGCATTTTCTCTACATCAGTCCTTGTCTCAAATCTCACTGCCTTTAAATTTGCGATGCCAGCTCCTTCTTCCAATGATTTGAGCCTTTGCTCGAATGTAGGTGCAGGTTTGACCAATACAGGTTCCTGAATACCTTTTCTCGTCCTCCAAGTGAATACTGCAGTAGGCTGCTTCTTGGGCTTGGTAATGATTACCTTGCCTTTCTTCTTTGCCGGTTGCTCTTTTTCTGATTCTTTTTCTCCTTCTTCTTCTTCTTCACTTTCTTTATCTTCACCTTTTCCCTCGGTGAGCATAAGAGGACTCATTTTAGTTTTCAGTTTGGCCACTTTCCTCTTACCTTTGCTGATGGCCTGTGGAATTTTGATTTCCAGTTCAATTCTGGCCTTTGCTTCATCATAAGAACCAAAAATTCATTGCCTTGGGTCTACTGGCTCATTTACCAGTGCTTCAATGATATCCGTTGTTTCATCAATATTTACCTCATATGGAAGAGGTTTCACCCATGCAACTTGGGGTCTAACTGCCTGTATGTACACTTTGTCACAGTCAACCATGAAATAGACATCATCCTTATATTCTTCAACAAGTTTTGGAGGTATTCTGAATCTGTTGTTCATCCTTTCCTTGAAATATTCAAAATAATTATCCATTACTTTGTCAAAATTCATACCCATTTCTACTATGAATTCATTTATTTGATACAAAATTGGAGTATCTTTCCTCCATACAACTGCACCCTTAGATGGAAAGAATTTTTGTACATAGAAAAATAAACAAACTAGCAAAGAACCAAATTTACAAGGGTTTGTCTTTGCAGTCCTTATGCTATCCATGTTTTTATTGAATTTTTTTAATAGCACATTAGCGAGGTCAAACTCCATATTCTTCTTTACAATTTTATATGCCAAATCTACAGCCTCACAAGGTACACTATTCAGCCTGCTGGAACTATACAGTTTGTATGCAATAACATAAATACCAAATTTCAGTTCTATATCTGAAACATTGTTGAGCTTTAAACCTCTGCCATCCCATTCAGCTTGGGTTTTCCTCTGTAACTCATCCCGTCCTAGGGTTTTGGTGGTTTTGGCTTTGCTAAGCATCGGGAGACCCGTGATTTTGTGAATCATCTTCTTGGTTATCAAAACTGGTTGTTCCAACCACAACTGACCATTATGCACTCGACTCAAGATATACCTCACCCATTTCACTTGGAAACTCCTTGGCAGATGCGGGATATGGGTTAAGCCTTTGGTTTCCAAATGTTTGAACTTAGGTTTTAGGGTTCCATCCACGCATAACTCGGCTAGGGTACTATCCATATCTAGTGTCCCTATTTCTTGCACAGTACACTTGAAATGAGTACGAATATCATTGATTAGAAGTACCTTTGGAGGGATCTGCGATTGAGCTCCATGCGGGTTGAGTGATTCAGCGATGGCAGGAACAATTTTGAAATTGGGCGCCTTCCATTCGACTCCCTTCACAAGCATTTCATAACCTTTCTTCGCCTTGCTGCTGCTGGTGCTTGCGGATGCCATTGCTGCTCGATAAGTGAAAAGATTTCATAAGAATACTTCGTCGAAAAATCTCTTCAAATCGCTTGAACTCGCTTGAAAGCCCTTTTTTTTTGTGTAAATCTCGAATTCGCGGTGAAAAATGAGGTTGAAATCTGCCCTTTTGATGAAAAATTTTCCATTAATGTTCAGTACAGAGGTAGCTGTGATCGACAGACTATCATCCACTATCTCGGCTTAAACTTCGCAACTCGGTGACCAAAAGAAAATAGGTTAAACCGACCTTAACTCGGTAAGAGAAGAACCAACCATGCTCAGTAAGTGCAACTTGGTGAAAGAAGCCTTATTGCACCCGACTGAGCTCGGTAAGGTCATGTACCGACCATGATCCTGATGTATCTGAAATACTGATTTGATCATATTTTCATTCTAGGACTGCTTAGGATATTGCTTTGTAGATATAGTCCTGGTCTTATCCTGATGAGTCTTAATTGGAAATGGTAGAGTCACTCACTTCTTGAGTGACCATTCCATCACTTGAATTATCTGACTTGGTAGACTTAGGAATCCATTGCTGCTTCATTTGCTTCCGAATATTGTCTACTTTGATTTTCTTCTCATCCTCGACTTTCTTTATGTTCATGTAGTTTTTAGATATATGACCAAGTTCTGTACATGTATAACATCTTACAGTGGTATCCCTTTTTCTTAGGTGATGCCTTGCACAGTTTATGTCAGTATGACCATATTCTCCACAATATTGACATCTGCACCAAGTGTTGTAGTCCCAACCAAATATTGCTTTGACAAGTTGTTCAGCTGGATTAAATGATTTGGATTTGCATTGTGATGCCTTATGACCTTGCTTTTGGCATTTGTGACATTTACCTTCAAATTTCGGTTTCTCTTTGCATTCATTGGCTTTGTGTCCATGCTGATTGCAATTGTAGTACTTTCCATTAAATTTGCCTTTTCCATTGCTCCAACATCTGTTAGATGTATGACCTAACTTACCACAGTAACTGCAAGTAGGTCTTTGATTCTTTTGAGTACCCTGTTTGGAGGTTTCACGTTCTTCCTTGTATCCAAGGCCTGCTTTACCATTTTGTTTATGAAAGTTTTCTTCATTTTGCAGATTCAATTGATCCATGTCCTTTTGAGATTTTACCATTCTCTCATTGACTTGTTTTTCAGAGATTAGATCACTTTGTAAGCTTGCATTGATTTGCCTTTCAGTAATTAAGTCATTTCTCAAATTCTCATTCTCAGATCTTAGATTCATAATTTCTTCATTTGCATTAGATAATTGAGTTACAAGATTTTCAAGCTGAGAGGATTGATTATTCCTTACCTCTAAGTCTTCAGCTGCCTTGTTCCTTTGCTCCAAGATTTCGCATAGCCTGATGGACTGGATTTCTTGTTCTCTTTTGAGCTTTCTTAATTCTTCCTGCAGAGATCCATTCTTTTCTAAAAGTTCTTTGATTGCTTTGTCAGCTTCATCTAAACTACTTGATGGTGAGAGATCTTCAATCTTTTCTTCAACATACTGATGGTCATTCATTTGCCTTGCAAGTTCTTTTCTTCTTTTCAAGGATTGTGAAAGATGCTCTTTTGCTTCATTGAGTTGAGCCATGGCCATTTTCAGATCTAGCTTTTCATTCTCAATAGTTTTGTCAAGTTTGAATATCTCCATTGTCTTTGATCTTTGCTCAAGCTGTGAAACTTTTATCTTGAGAACCTTAAAGCTCTGATACCAATTGTTGGAAATATTCAAGATATGACAAGTTACTGAGAGGGGAGGGGTGAATCAGTAAATTCTAAAATTTCAACAATAAAACTGCATACTGATATATTCACCATTCATCCAAGTAACCTACTGTAAGCATGAAACAAAATTATTTGCATCACTTGAACACACAGATTTGGTGACCCATAAACCTTCCAAATAGAAAGTAAAACTGGGGTGGGGATGAAACCCACAAAGCTTCGTTACTGCAGTATGAAGTTGGCTGGTTAAGGCTTACAATGACCACTTCTGGTGATCTGCCTTGTTAGGAGCACAAAGGATTGCTAGATCCACCTTGTTAGAGCATTTACAAACATACAATAAAGTTTGCATTCTGTTAGGAGATTTACAAAAGACTGTTAAGTCTACCTTGTTAAAGGATTTACAAAAACTGATTCACCTATTAGAATGAAATAGTGGATCTGATTACAACTGATTGCTGATAAGATCTGCTATGCTCTGATTCACCTTGATGTGATAAATAAAACTTTTCTGCTCCAAAACTTGACCTTGCTGAATATCTTCACAACTCAGCACACATACTTTCGCACGCATGTATTTCTTTCGCACTTTCACACTTTTACTCATTCATTTTTTTCTTCATTCGTTTCCATTACATTTGAATGATTGCATATATATACCATCCAAATAAACAATGCATGCAAGGTCGACCAAAACAAGAAGTGCAAATCTCTATACAACGTCGGCCCAAGGTAAAAACTCGAGTTCACTGAACTGACTCGGTGTCCTTCTGATACTCGGTGTCCACTACGTTACTCGGCATCATCATGCACTCGGTAGAAGTGAAGGCACGGTCCATACTAAACACTTCGAGTAGTTATTGACTCGGTAACCACTAAAGACTCGGTAGAAGAGATGTCACTCGGTAAACACTTCTATTTGAACTGTAGCTCGGTGATCAAAGGAAACACTTGATAGAACCTTGTGACTCGGTGATAGTTGGTTTCCTTTATAACCGTCTGAGCTCGGTAAAATTAATTTCCTTGATAACCTCAGGAGCTCGGTTATCACAAAGTTCTCGATCAATACTAAGTACATCTTCACTCGGTAAAACTGATTCCTTTCTTTTCCTCGAACACTCGGTAAACACTGGCTACTTTGTTCACCTCGATTACTCAGTAAACACTGGCTGCTTTGTTCACCTCGATTACTCGGTAAACATTGACTTCTTTGTTCACCTTGATTACTTGGTAAACACTGAGAACTAGGTAAAGCTTGGCTTAGAAAGGAATGTCCGGTGAGAGCTGAGTAAGCATTCAGAATCCAATAAGTGTTGTAACTAATGACAAAAATGTATCATAATGCCAACAAGTATATAATAATTTATGTGGTCCTACAAGGACAATTTTGTTAAATGGTGAAAAATATTTCATGTTTTTTATAGATGATTATACAAGAATGACATGGGTAACATTCTTAAAACATAAATCAAAGGCATTTAACAAGTTTAATATTTTCAGGAAAATGGTTGAAAATGAGTCAGGCATGAAGGTTAAATGCTTGTGATTAGATAAAGTTGGTGAGTTTAGTTCAAATGAATTTGTTGATTATTGTGAAAAACATGGCATAAAAAGACAATATGCAGCATCCAGAACACCTCAACAAAATAGAGTTGTTGAGAGAAAGAACTAAAAAGTGAAATAAATGGTAAGAATTGTGTTAGATGAATCTAAAGTACCAAACAAGTATTGGAAAGAAGCAGTTCAAATAGAAATTTATATTTTAAATAGGGCACAACTAAGGGTAAAAACTAGGTATACTCCTTATGAGTTATGGTATGGACATCTTGCATTTGTTAAGCATTTTAGAATTTTTTGAAGTAGATGCTTCATTAAGAATTCAGATGATACAATATGAAGCTTTGATTCAAGATGTAATGAAGGAATCATTTTAGGATATTCTTCTCAAAGTAAAGCTTACAAATTTTTTAGTAAAAGGTTGAATAAACTCAATCAAAGTGTACATGTGAAAGTGCATGATGTTATGTAGGATAAAAGGGAAATAGGAATGGATAATACTTGACTACAAGTTAGTGATAAATAATTGAAAGAAGTTGGCAATAAAGTTGATGAAGGTAAAGAAGTAGATAATAAGGTTGATGAAAGTGAAGAAAAGATAAAAGATCAAATAGAAACACCAGAACCTACAGATACAAAGGTTATAGTAACAAGATTGAAGAAGTATCATCCTCAAGAACAAATTGTAGGGGATAGACATGCAAGTATTCAAACAAGAACAAGAACTACATTTAGTGAATGTGCTAATCTCTATTTTTTATCTCAAATTAAACCGAAAGCATATAAAGAAGCTAGTATGGATGAGTTTTGGGTTAGTGCTATGAGAGAGGAACTAAGTCAAATTGAAAAGAATAAAACTTGGGAACTAGTGCCTAGGCCTAAAGATAAAAATGTAATAGGTGCTAAATGGATCTTTAGAAATAAACTTGACAAAAATGGAAAGATAGTAAGGAAAATGGCTAGATTGGTTTGTAAGGGTTATGCAAAAATAGAAGGTGTGGACTTTGATGAAACTTTTGTACCCGTGGCTAGAATTGAAGCAATTAGAATCTTTCTTGCATATTTAGCTTTCAAGGGCTTTAAAATGTAGAAAATGGATGTTAAAATGGCATTTCATAATGGTTATCTTGATGAAGAGGTTTATATGGATCAACTTGAAGGATTAAGAACAAGATTGGTGTGTTATCCCTCTTTTCTCTTGCATAAGTTCATAAATGAGTGATAGTTTTCAGGGGGAACATATTTTTTTTAACCTTTTTGTTACACTGAAACCTTGTTATATCTCCTTTGTCATTGATGTCAAAGGGGGAGAAAAATGAAGAAGATGTTTGCATGATGGGTATATAGGTATACAGGTACTACAGGTACACATGGATATACAAGTGAAAGTTGGTATTAACATCAATGCTGAAGGGGGAGTATGTTGAACCCTTGGTATTTTTTCTTTGATTGTTGTCATTGATGTCAATAATGAGCATATGGTATGACTAACATTATTTAATTATCTTTTTTGATGTCCTTCAATATTGTTCAAATCATATTCAAGAAAAATACTTAAGTGGCTTTCTAATGAATGGTTCATAAGGTACAATACTTGGTGAAGGTTTTGCAAATGGGGTTGCAAGATTTGGGTTTAACCATGGAGGAAACTCTATAGTTAAGTGCATTCAGGTTGGAGTAGTACTAGGATGGGTGACCTCCCAGGATGTCTTGGTGCTTCACCTCTATGAGCATCACCTAGATCCAATGAGTTCTAAGTGTTCCATTTATTCTCATGAGAGATAGATTCATGCTGAATCACTACTCATGAAACATGGATCAATGATTTTGATTCAAAATCACACAGTTAAATCCTGATAGCAGTAGCACAAATACTTACATGTTATACAATTAATACTTAACATTCACATTATTTTTGAAAACAGATATAAAAAAAATAGTTTTGGTCTCTTAGAAAGATGACAAACTTTTTTATCAGACAAACCCAAGCTATTATAACTATTTAGAAAGGTCTCATAGTTAGTTAAAATGGGTTTTCATTAGTTTTTGCATAGCACATGCATGGAAAGAGAAAAAGTTTATTTATTAGAAATGGGTACCAAATTTTTATGACAATTTTGGCAGTTTTGAGCGGTTTTGGTCTAATGGAAGTTTGGGTTATGTAACTGCCTCCAAAATTTCAAATTTCTTGGCTTATAAGTAGAGTATGCATTCCTCTAAAACATCCAATAGGTGGTTTTGATAGAAGTTACAAAATTGGTGTGAAATTCCTTGTAGACCGAACAATTTGTAAGTAGTTTTTCAACAGCAAAGAAGAGAGTAATGCTTTATGTTTCTATTCTCATATTTTTGATTTGATTTTTATTGAATAATTTTATCAAAGGTAGAAGAAGGGTTATATATTTCTACTGCATTCATTTATATCATTATTTTATCATATCTTTTAATAGAAAAAATATATATATTTGGATATTTGATGTTTTGAAGAGAATAGAAGTACATCCTACATTGTGTTTTCAACAAGAAGTTGAAACTAGTGATTCATGATTTTTTTGTAATAGAGATGATCCTCTAATTTTATATCTCATTTTTTCATTTTGGAAGTTGGAGCTTCATGTATTCAATAAGTTGGTGCTTTAGGTGTAAGGGATTGGTGTTCCTTCAAATTGGTGTTTCTAAAACAGGGTGTTGGTGCTTCCTAGAGTTGTAGCTCTAAAAGATTTGACTAACTAGCCAATAAAGTTTCAGATTTGAAGTGGTTTTTTAGCCTAAGGGGTTCTCCATATTAAATTATTGTGTCACATTTTTATTCATTAACTATCTTGCTCATGTGTTAAATTTTTATAATTTGTAATTGTTTCAATCACTGATTCACACCCCCGCAATGATGTTTGTATTCCAATAGAAGTCAACAAACTTGTTCACATCACCAATCATATGATATGAACAACCAATACCAATTATCCAATTATATTTCTTCTCAACTTGTAATACCCAAGCTACCTTCTCTAGATTTTTTTCATTAATTGCCACAAATCTAGTTTCATCATCACTAGCACTTAATGCTTGATCATCAAAATCATTATCTTCATTTGCATATAAAAAATCTCTATCTTTTCTAGGCTTATTACTTCCCTTATACATTTTCTCCCTTTTAGGACATGTAGATGCATAATGACCATATTCATCATAAGTCTAACACTTAAATATTTTCTTACCTCCCTTTTCTCCTCTTACTAGAAGGGCTACTACTTCATCAATTTTTCTATCTTCCTCAAATCTACTACTACTAGAAAAATCTCATCTAGCACTCATGCTCCTTGATAGGTTAGGTCAAATATTTAAGGCACTAAATGTTGTCTCTATTTTGGTTAATTCTCTAGACTATCTAAGATCATTCTCAATTGCTACAAGTCTTCCAAGCAATGTCTCCTTACTGAAATATTTGGTACATTTTATCAAAAACTATATCATATAAATCATTGGCTTGAATTATGGTGTTAGATTCTTCAATATCTTCCATATGACCTAATCATCTTCTTTGCCTCATCCTTGAGCTTTAATACTTGTAGTAATTTCTGATATCCTTCCTGTATATGTTCTTATAGATTCATAATCATAGCATCTTGAAATGCACAAATCCAACTTTGTAGACTAAATGTCTTAGAATGCGCATCACCTTCAAAACTATTTTTCAAAGCTTTTTAGATCAAATATGAAGCAGGAGGTGATTTTACCTGATTATATTCAATCTCAGGAAGTGTAGCCAATAGTGCTTCCTTAGCTCTCATGCCACACATGAAAATATCTCTTTTAGCTTTGGAGCAACTTTCCAACTCATTTTCTTCAATGATTGTCTTCGTTGATTTTGTTAAGATCCAATATCTTGGACCCATACACAACAAATGTCTCTTCATCTTTTCCTTCTAGGCATCATAGTTTGTTCCATCAAACTTTAGATTATCTTTCCTGAAGATGTTTTCCATGAATCTCCCAAAGCTACTACAGTTTTTATTCAAGGACCTAATGCTTTGATACCAATTGTTAGAAACAATAGCCCACCAAGATAACTAAAAGGGGGAGGGGGTTGAATCATTTTCTAAACAATTATAACATTTATCTTCTTTAAAAAAACTTAATCATTCAACCAATGTAAATAAAAACCATATAAAGATGCACATAGAAAATTACACCAGATATGTTGACTAGGGAAACCCTTGATCAAAGTGAAAAACACATTGGGAATGATGCCCACAAGATGATGTACTACTATAAACATTCCTTGTTAGAGGATATACCCTATTAGGAGTCTATTAAAACATTTATTACAATAAGTCCCTATTAGGAGACTTTAAATCCCTATTAGGAGTTGTGGTATAATGTATGCAAGAAGAGCCCACTACCCAAACATGCAATTTCAACTGCAAGAAGAGCTCACTACTCAAACAAGTAATTTACTGGTATCTTCTTCTATCCTATATCCTTTCTTTTTTCCTCTTAATTGGTCCAATCATTATCAAATCTTGTAGACCACATCACAAACCTTGAATTCTAATACCACACCTTGGATCACTTGGAAAAACCTTGGCAATAAAGTTTCTTTCACTTCTACACTGCTCTACTCAACTTTGCATTTCACATTCTCTATTGCTTAACATCAATAATTCAAGCATATCAACATCCCTTGCATGATAAAGGAAAATTTCCTTCCTTTATACCAAGTCCATAAAATAAATCCTTGAGTTAGTTGTTAGTCCTTCTCCATTAACTATTATAGGACCTCACTAAGAACACGTTACACTTGATGATAACCTTAATCTTCCACCTTGCAACTTGAATAACTTTCAATACACACAATATTATGATAAGTGACCTTAGCCTCATCATCCTCAACATGTCTTCTTCATGTTCTCAACCTTGATCCTCAAGATATTAAATATGCTAGGAGATATATCAATTTTACCAAAACATGCCTCTATAAACTCTATCTTAGAACAAACATCACCATAACTTACATAATTTCTTCTAGACTTCCCCTTTCTAATTCCAACATTAACTACATATACTAGATACTCCAAAGTATCTCCCATAACCTCAGGTGGTTATCATTCTCAACTAGCCATCCTTACCAACTTAATGTTTCCACTATTCTTCTATTAGATACTACAAAAGACATCAAACATGCTATGTTGACATCAATGACAAACTCAGTCATGAATATAACATATCATCAAACAAATCTTCTGACAATCTTTCCAATCTTCCAGTAGTATCCCTAAAATCCATAAAAGTACTACCAAGGGAAATTAGGCCTCTTAGTTTATTTGATGGTTGTAGAAGTTTGGGAGTCTAAACTATGGTGGAAATTTGATCTTTGTGTGTTCCTTGAAGTGTTCTAAGTCTTGGTTGAAATCAAGGAATTGTGGTGTGATAATTTCCAAGTTTGAACCCTAGGATTCAAAGTATGCTTTTAGAGTCACTTTGTGGAGTTTGTGGAAGTTTTCTTAGAATTTTTTGGAAAGCTGAAGTATGGAAAAAGGGAGTCTTAGAGATCGTTGGAAGGTATACATTTTCCTTGAAGAATTGAGATTGGACCCATTCACACTTTTGTTGAAAGTACTCTGCACCAAGTGGTATCAAAGCCACTAAGGTCTAGTGGAAATGGTAGAGGAAGATGTTTCATTGAGGGCCACTAATATAGAATTGGAAAAGACTGTCAAAGAGAAGATGGCTAAGAGTAGAGCCATGATAGAAGTGAATAGGACTATGAGAAGAGAGATTAAAAAATTGCAAGGGTAAGTGTGCAAATGAGACCAAGGAGAGTCTAAAGGAGAGGAAGAAGAGAAAGATGACTTTCCTCATGTGATTGAAGATCATATAATGGTTGTGGTAGCCTTGTAGAGGGTAGGGAAGAAAGATAAAGGAGATTTGTGCATATTTGATGGAAAGATGGAACCAAAATCATGCATGAAGCCCTTGAGAACTATTTTTAATATGAAGAGATCCCTGGAAGCTAGAAGGTGAAGACAACAAAGTCTAAAATGAAAGGACCAACATTGAGTTGGTGGAACTTCCTTCACAGTGAGAGGATGGAAGAGGAGAAGCAACCCATATATACTTGGACTAGATAATGAAAAATTTTTTCCTAATGACTATGAAGTTATGATCCATAAGAAATTGTAGAACCTTAAATAGAGGGACATGGATGTGAGCACCTATACCCAAGAGTTCCATACATTGACTCTTAGGGCTAAGGTATATGAGAATGAGAAAAAAAAACTTGGTAGATACATTGATAGCCTCAAGTATAACATACAAGATAAACTAACTCTAGCATCAGTAGAATCAATACACAAATTCTACTAACTTGCTCTTAAGATTGAGGATAAGATCAAGAGAAAGAATGATCAAAACAAGGGGAAAGGAACTAATTTTAGAGTTAAAGTAAGGTTCTAAGGGAGAGGGTCAGCACCAAGACCTCAAGGAGAATCAACCAATGAAGAGAATGATAAAGATACAAGTATTAAAGGAAACTTTAGAGGATGTAGAGGAAATAGTAGGGTGAGATTAGATGGAAGATGCAATGATGTGTTCATTAGTAGATTCTTTTCTTGTAACCAATTGGGCCACCAATCCTTCAAATGTGCAAGAAAAAGTAGAGTAGACCCAAGCCATCAAGGAAATAGAATAAGAGCGCAACATGCCCAAGAGGAGGACTATCAAAGTGTAACCTCATACCATTCAAGTGTCTCTAGACCTATTGAGCTAGAGCAAGGAGAATGCATCATGTTCAATAGAATAGTCTTGAAGATGCTAGTGTAGAAGGAGCCTCCCCGAACAAAATCTTTATGCAAAACACACTGCAAGGTAAATGGAAAGGTTTGTAAAGTGATTGTTGATTCTAGTTTAGTAGAGAACTTAGCATCTATAGAAAAGATCAACAAACTTGATTTGAAAAAAAATCCACACCCAAACCCTTATAAGGTGTCTAAGTTAAACAAAGACCAACAAACCATAGTAAATAATCAATGTTTGATAGAATTTCAAATAGGGGAATAGAAAGACAAGGTCTTGTGTGAAGTTATTAATATGGATGCATCCCATCTCATTTTAGGGAGACCATGGTAGTATGATGTTGATTCCCAACATGAAGGGAAAAAGAATGTGTACACTTTGATCAAAGATGGGGTAAATTATAGTATGACACCATTTCCTGAGGGTGAAGGGGGAAAAACCTTAAGTAATAGTGTGACTGTAGTTGGGGAAAATGAATTCTTGAAGGCACTAAAGGAGGAGAATGTCCCATGATTTTTAATAATAGTGAAGCCAAAAATAATAGAAAAACTAGTAAGGAGAGCAGGTCCAAAAGAAGTGGCAGACCTGTTAGACTATTACACAGTGATAATTGCTAATGAAAAGACAAATACCCTACCACCTGTGAGGGAAATTAATTACTATATTGATCTAATTCCTGGTTCCACATTTCCTAATAAAAAAAAATATAAACTAACACAAGAGAAAAATGTAGAAGTGGCCAAGAAGATACAAGGTCTCCTAGAGAAAGGTTTTATCAAAAAAGGTATTAGCCCTTGTGTTGTTCTAGTAGTGTTTTCTCCCAAGAAGAATGGTATGTGGAGATTGTGCACTAACTCCAAAGAAATCAATAGGATCATTATCAGATATAGGTTCTTAATGCCTAGAATGGATGATCTTATAGATTTCCTAGGGAATGCAAAGTAATTTTCTAAAATTGACTTGAAAAATGGCTACCACTAGATAAGGATCGAAGAGAGGGATGAATGAAAAATTGCCTTCAAGACCAATGAAGGATTGTTTGAATTGGTTGTAATGCACTTTGGATAGTCTAATGCTCCAAGCACCTTCATGAGGTTAATGAATGAAGTCCTCAAAGCTTTTATAAATCTTTTTATTGTTGTTTACTTGGATGATATATTAATTTTTAGTAAAGATAAAGAATAACATCTTAATCATCTTGATATGGTATTGAAAAGGTTATATGAGGATTAGTTAAATATAAATCTAGACAAGTGTGTGTTCTTCCAGGAGGAACTTGTATTTCTTAGGTTTGTAATCTCCAAGGGAAACATAAAGATGGATCCCTCAATAGTAGAATCCATATTGAATTGGCCTACTGTAAAAGCTTACATGGCCTTGCTAGTTTCTACAAAAAAAAGCACCTATCATTAATACTATTACTTGGGGGGAAGAAAATGTTAATTTGAATGGACTAAGGATGTAGATTAGCCATTTGAATATTTGAAAACAAGGGCAACACAACAAATAATACTAGTTTTGACTAATTTTAAAAAGATCTTCACCATAGAATGTGATGCTAGCAAGAGGGAAATTGGTGGTGTGTTCAGCCAAGAAGGTAGGTATGTGACTTGTTTCCATTAAAAACTAAATGAAGAAAAAAAAATACTCCACTTATGATCTAAAGATGTATGCAATGGTTCAATCCCTTAGGAAATTGAAGCATTATTTTCCACCTAACGAATTTACTATTTATACTAACACAATCAAATATTGAGTTTTTTGAATAGACAAGAGAAATTAAACCATTGGCACATCAAATGGATGGAGTACCTACAATCTCATACTTGTTCAATAAAACACAAGAAAGTAGTGGCTAATAAAGTTTTTGATGCTCTGAGTAGGAGAAACTTGGCTTTTAATGAAGTGAAACTAGAAAGTATTGGTATACTTGCTCTTAAAGTTATGTACATCAATAATGAAGATTTTAATGAAGCCTTTTAGGTTTGTTTGGAGTTAGGAGATAGGTATCACATTGATTTTGTAGAGTATCTCATCCAAGAAGAACTTTTGTTAAAAGGAATTCAATTATGCATACCTTAATGCACAATGAGGGAAAAAATAATCAATGAAAAACATTGTGGGAGTCTATCTATTCATTTTGGCCTTGATAAGACTTTGGAATTAGTAAGGTGATTCTACTTTTGGCCTAAAATGTAGAGTGACATTAGAAAATTTGTGGAGACTTTCCTGATATGTCAAAGGGCTAAAGGAACAAGTTTAAATTAAGGGTTGTATAGAGCACTACCAATACATACAAATCCTTGAGATTCATTCAATATGGACTTTGTCTTGGGTTTTCTTAGGACCAAATTAGGATATGATAATATATATATTGTTGTAGATAGATTCTCCAAAATGACACACTTCCTACCTTTCAAGAAAATGCACGATGCTTCTAACATTGCATGCTTATTCTTAAAAATAAATAGTGAGACTTCATGACCTACCTATAACCTTTATTTTAGATAGGGATCCTAAATTTGTAGGGTATTTTTGGCTTACCCTATGGAAAAGATTGGGAATCAATCTTACTATGTCATTTTCCTATCACCCATAGTTTTAATGTCCCCATTTTTGGTGAGTACATGTATTTGATGGAGTTAGCTCATCATAGTGACCCTTGTAAGATGATAGGGTGTTTTAGGGGGTCTGAGTTGTGAACTTACTATTTTTAGTAATTCTATTTTTGGCAATTTTTATTTTTGACAGTGTAGCGGGTGGCTCTAGTAGTTGGTTGTCACTTGCAATTGATTGGGTTAATAATTGCTTGAGCTCTTATTTAGTTATTTTTCTTTGAGTTGTGTTATTATAATAATGTTTATATTATTATAATGTACTAACTTTAAGTGTTATTTCTCAAAAGAAAGTTGCAAAGTTTCTAGTGTTGAGTTCTTTTGGGTAACTTCCACAATTTTTGAAGTGGAGTTTCATGGAAACTTTTGTCAATGAGAGCTTGTAAATAAAAGCTCAAAAAGTATGCTTGAATATATATTTTCTTTTGTTTCCTTTTTGGTTTTTTTCTGATTTTTGATTTATGTGCCCTTGCTAAAGTATAAGGGTCATCCTGAGAATTATCATAGAAAATTGTTTCTATTATATAACAATTTTCCTTATTCTCCTACCGTGTAGTTTGTGTCTAAGGAGATTGTTTTGCTAGAAGTGAGTTTAAGATTCTAAGAAGTGCATTGAACCACTACTGAGGTAAAGTGAGATGAATTGTCTACAATCTAATTTAAGAGGGCTTCCATTGGCTATATTTTTTGTGGTTGGAAAACTTTGTGATTGAAGAAGGTTGATAACATTAATATCTATAGATTAAAGGAGACTTTCACTTGTCAACCTGGAAATTGTTGAGTGTCTCCAACTAAATTATATGCTATTGATTACATTTTTCATTTTGAAGCTTCATTATAGAGGCTTGTGATGTCAGGTTTATAGGTTAGATGGTGCACATACAATGCATGTGATTTTTTGTATGAAGTCTACAATCCATTCTATTGAGTTCCATTACAAATCTTTGGTATGTGATACATCATTAAGGGTTTGCATTTAAATATTTGACCGATGATTCCCATGTTAGGATACACAAGTAGTAATATTGCCTACAATTGAAAATAGAGGGATGAATATGAGTAATCTAGCCTATGTGGAGTTTGTAGAGCCAACTAGAACCTTCACTCAATAGCTACAATTTGGGACAGATGCCTAGAACTAATGTCTAATGACCAGAAAACTTCATTAAGCTATTCATTGTAAGTATTTCAGGTAGTAGATGCTCTGGGAGAAGGCTGCATTTCAATTGGGTATTGCATTGGATCATTTTGGAAATGCATATTTCCATTTAGTACTCAAAGGATATGCAAATACTAACAAGGTTCATCATCATTGCAAATAAAATTTAGTTGTATACAAAACATGACAATAAAATTCTAGAAATTTAGTGAGCTGTAATATTTAATGAATTTCCTTTGAAGTGAGTACCTTGTTATTTCAAAACTATATTTTTGTCACAAATCTCAAAGTTTGGATTGTTCTCAAATCTTATAAATGACATAATCATTTGGTAAAATTTCAATTACATTATTTTCTTTTTAGAGTTGGACTCTTAACATTGTATGTTGCTACAGTAGCAGAGTGGAAAATATGATAAGTAATGTTGTAAATTTTGTGTGTGTTTTAAATTTAAATGTTTTCAATAATGTCCTACATGTGGTGGCATACATAGAGTAGCAGTTCGATAAGCTCTCCAGATATAGCCACCTAGGACCAAGTGTGTGGATCTTAAATTAGAATTGTTTTTTTTAGTTCGTAGGTGGAGTGTTTAATGATTTTTAGAATCCAATAATAGGTAGTAGGTAGTTTCGAATTCTTATCCTTTTCTTGGATAGAAGACAAAAAAAATGTTTCTCATCCTTTTATTAGAAAAGGAGAGTCAATTTTAAATAAGCTGGTTGGCTATGTAAGAAAACATTCGAATTTGAGTAAGATAGAAAGTTGCAGTTTTAGTGTGTTTTTTTTAAGTTTTGGAAGATTTGACTTTGGGGAGAAAAGAATGCGTTTTGGTTTTATTATGCAAGTTTTAGTGATTTGAGGGTTGGTATGGATTTTCATTGGAAACAAATTTTAGTTTTCTTGTGGTGTTCTTCTGTGTTCTGCAGCAGAGAATACGAAGATTCAAATTTTTATATATATCCTGGTGTCAACATGGCGTTTCTTGAAGAACCATTTTTTATGAATGTCTAGTGTTAAATCTTGTATCTATCAATTCATGCAATCAAATGATTAGAAAGGATATAGATAATCAACTATAAATTTTGGTGGCAGTTCGATCTTGGGTGATGTACGTGCCCCCTTGAAGTAACTCAGTTGAGTGAGTATTCCTCCTGAGCTTTCCAAGGTGTGGCTCTGCATCATTTTTGGTATCAGAGCCTTTGTGAAGGTTTCCAGATTGATAAGTTTGAGCCTTTGAAGCAACCCTTCGAGTTGAGTATATCCACGATAGGTTTCCAAAGTGTAGCTCTGCATCATAATGGAAGAAGAAGAAGCAAAAAGACAAAGCTATAGCCAAAGACATTCTATATTCCGAACAAAGTGCAAGTGCAAGAATAAGGTATGCAAAGTTATAGTTGACAGTGGTTCCTTTGAAAATATAATCTCAATAGAAATGGTTGAGAAACTAAATCTTCCAAGAGTACCTCATGATTTACCTTACAGAGCTTATGGGTTAGGAGATGAACAGTGGATTGATGTCTTTGAAAAGTCATATGTTTCTTTTAACATTGGACCATATTTTGATACAATTGAATGTGATATTATGCCTTTAAAAGATTGTCACTTGATTTTGGGAAGAGCATGGCAATATGACAGGTCAACCATATATGATTGTAGAGAGAACACATATACCGTCAATAAGAATGGGAAGAAGATAGTTTTGCTTCCATTGAAGGATGATACAACATGGAAGGAATCAAGAAGAATAGGTCTTATTGATAGGATAGCATTTCTAGTGCATTATGAAGTGAAAGAGGAAGCGAAAGAAGTTTTGGTAGAGGCAAATGAAACTACAGAGAAGGCAGCCATAAAGAGTGTAGATGTATGTGAAGTTGGTATATAAATCTCAACAATGATAGATGTGAGTTGTCCTTTGGAAGGGAAAGAACATGAAGAGCAAAAAGAAGATAAATTGCAGCAAGAAGCAGTGCAGCAAGTAAATGTTGATGAGAAGAATAAAGAGGAAAGTCCTATGGGATTTCAGTGTGATAAAGTTATGGTTGGAATAGTAATGTGTCCTTTGAAAATAGAGATGAGTACAATGCTGAAAGGTACTCCTATGAAAGAGAGTTTGGAGGAAAATAATGAAGCCTTCAAAATGCATGGTGTAGTGAAATGTCAAGAGCAATGGCATGAGGATGGAGATAAAGATTGTGTAGCAGAAAGTTCTAAAGAAGAATCTAATTTATGGGAACAGTTTACAGCCATCATGGGAGAATGGAAAAGGAATGGTGGTAGTATGGAGACTCGGCATGAAGAAGTTTCCAAAGAAGAGGTATCAGATGATGTTATGGACAAAGAAGATGAGGCTAAATATATTTATGACAGGGCAACAAATTACTTTTGGGACATAAAATTCAGAATAAAAATTCATGTGTATGCAGCAATAATAAAAATTCAGAATGTGATGAAGTTACAAGTCTATGTAGCAGCCATTCAAATTTAGAATATGATGAAGTGGATGCATAGTGAGAAGCAAATAATTTTTATCTTACCAATGGAAAACAAACCAAAGGTAAAGATGAAGGAGAAAGAAAAAATTCAAATGATACAAGTTCAAGAAATGCCAAGTTTTCTAATGGAGGAAAAGTACAAACCAAAACTCAAGATGAAGGGATCCATATGCTTTGTTTTACAGGTGTTTCCAAGGGACTTGGAAACTTTTGAAATTTGGGAGTATGCTGTGGTAACAGAGCAGAAAATATGATAAGTAATGTTTTACATTTTGTGTGTGTTTTAAATTTAAATGTTTTCAATAATTTCCTACATGTGGTGGCATACCTAGAGTAGCAGTTCGATAAGCTCTCCAGATATAGCCACCTAGGACCAAGTGTATGGATCTTAAATTAGAATAGTTTTTTTTTGTTCGTAGGTGGAGTGTTTAATGATTTTTAGAATCCAATAATAGGTAGTAGGCAGTTTCAGATTCTTATCCTTTTCTTGGATAGAAGATGAAAAAAATGTGGATATTTAAAATGTGGCCTACTACATGATTGTCAAATTCCAATAATAGGTAGTAGGCAGTTTCGGATTCTTATCCTTTTCTTGGATAGAAGACGAAAAAAATGTTTCTCATCCTTTTATTAGAAAAGGAGAGTCAGTTTTAAATAAGCCAGTTGGCTATGTTAGAAAACATTCGAATTTGAGTAAGATAGAAAGTTGCAGTTTTAGTGTGTTTTTTCTCAGTTTTGGAAGATTCGACTTTGGGGAGAAAAGAATGCATTTTGGTTTTATTATGCAAGTTTTAGTGGTTTGAGGGTTGGTACGGATTTTCATTGGAAACAAATTTCAGTTTTCTTGTGGTGTTCTTCTGTGTTTTGCAGCAGAGAATACGAAGATTCAAATTTTTATATATATCCTGGTGTCAACATGGCGTTTCTTGAAGAACCATTTTTTATGAATGTCTAGTGTTAAATCTTGTATCTATCAATTCATGCAATCAAATGATTAGAAAGGATATAGATAATTGACTATTGACTTTGGCGGCAGTTCGATCTTGGGTGATGTACGTGCCCCTTGAAGTAACTCAGTTGAGTGAGTATTCCTCCTGAGCTTTCCAAGGTGTGGCTCTACATCATATGTAAGCTTTACTTACCAAACATTGAACACAATGCCCAACACTCATGTAGTGTGAAGAATGGGTTTGTTTTTGCATAAATGAATAGGGTTATTATAGTAGTATCAGAGTGGTTTCCTACTAGCTTGTAGGAATTGGGCAGTATTTGATTTGATATTTCCATCATGACTGATGATAGGAGGTCTGTGCCAAGTATGCACTACACCAAAAGAGGATGTACTTCACCTAGGGAACACAAACATGAGATATAGTTTGGTTCTGTTGGTAGTCTATGTAGTTTGGGTGGGTCTAGAGTTAGAGATGTTGATGTTAATAGAGAGGCTATACAAACATTTAGGAAGCTGGAAACCAAAAAAATAATAGCTAATAAGTGTACTATAGAAGTTGTCTAATACTCTTCAGCAGATAGCACTTCCTCGAGGATAGAGTAGGAAGAGAGTGTCAGATGTTTCTATTGGTTCTCATAGATATCAAGTAGAGAATAGAACCTAAAATGGTGATAGGTATAGAGATGTAGATTGAGTTTGAGTTGAAAATCATGTTGGATTAATTGACAAAGATCACATACATACTGACACTCATTATAGGCCATAGAGGCCCACATTTCTAAGACCTGAGGTGGATGTAGTTAGTATTGATTTTGAGGCTACTCCTTTTGCTGATGATGTGGTCACACACTTTATGGAGTGGGATGCTTTACCACAAGCTATTAAAGATTTTTTTAATTTTGATAGGTTCCTGACAAAAAATGAGAGCATTCTAGAGTAAGGCTAGGACTTAAGAGATAGTGACCTCGACAAACTGGGTTATAACAAGTTGTCAGTATGATGACATTATAGGACTTTGATGCAATTGGAAGAGTGACAACTTGAGCTTGGATTAATAAGCTTGACACATATTTGGTTTTGCATCCTATGTCTAAGGAGGATGTTATCAAATCTGGAGTATTACATCTTGACATAGCTGCCCATGACTTGTGGTACCCTGGATTAGTTTCCTTGTGACATGATAAGACCACTTCCTATCAGGATTTCATGGATCACCTAATTGAGAGATTTGATAGGAAGGATCTAGAAATGTATTTTTTTGAGTTAGCTCAGTTGAAGTAGTCTCATGGATTGGAGAGTTACATTAGTGAGTTCTAGAGGTTTTTAGTTATTGTTTATGATATTTCAGAGCATAGATGAGTGATGTTATTCATGGAGGGATTGTCTAAGACAATCTATGGATGGGTTAAGTCCTTGGACCCATCTTCTCTTGAGGTAGCAATGATGAAAGTACAAGACTTAGTGTCCTCTTCTTGAAGAAAGGTTGCTTTGAAATCTTTTGCCCTTTCAACTGATGATGAGCCCTCATCAATTGTTGAGGACAAGGGTAAGTTAGTGGAGAGATCTAATGATACTCCTAGGGAGGATTTGAGGAGGTGTTAGCTTTGCTATTGGTGCAAAGGGCCTTTCTCTAAATACCATACTTGCACTTAAGGCCAAATGAAGCAGTGAATCATGGTGTGTGGGTTTACACTGATAAGATTGATGATGAGTCATCAAAACAACATGAGGATGCTAATGGAGATTATCATATTGATGATAGAGTTTGTACTGTGATGAGAATTTATAGTTTGGTATTTGATTCACATGTCCAAGATTTGCACTAGTTATAAAATTGTTCTTAGCCTACACTAGATTTTTTATAGAATGATTGGGTAGCCATAATGAAGGAGGGTGTGTTAAGATCTCCTATGGATTTGTCTGTTAGTTATGTTCTAACTTTTACATCACCAATACAAGTATTTGGTGCTATATTAAAGGTCATGTTATTGGGTCTAATTATGGTATTGGCATTCAATTGGTTCAGTTAGGACATGGACATCACTTACTTCTTGTCAGATCCTAGTTGAAGTTTTTGCACGATGCCAAATTGCTTAAGGACAAGTAATCTTAGGGAGGGAGGACTATAATGTCCACATTTTTGGTGAGTCTATGTAGTTGATGGACTTAGCTCATAGTGACCCTCATGACCTAATAGGGTGTTTTAGGGGTCCATGTTGTGAACTTACTATTTCTAGTAAGTCTATTTTTGGCAGTTGTTATTTTTGGTAGTGCAATGGCTGGCTTTGGTAGTTGGTTGTCACCTATAATTGATTGGGTTAATAATTACTTGAGCTCTTTGATGGGTGTGCAAACTTCTTTGTTTTTGTATATTTCTTATACATTTTTGCCTTGTCTTAAACCTATCCTAACCCCTATTATGCCAATAATTATTAATGAATATAATGCATTTGATAAAGTCTTAAGGTTTGAAATATTTTTTTGAAAGAGTGGATGGTTAATGCTTAAATTTATATATCTTGGTTCATTCTGCTACAGGAATCAAGGATGCAAGGGTATGGAGTTGGCTATCTATTTGAAAGAACAGTTTTGAAAGCTGTAGTTTTGTTATATTATTAGGCAAGTAGTTCTAAATGGCTAAACAGAGTAGTTTTTGGTTGTATGTTATTTTAGTTAGCTGTTTTTTAAACTATTATGTGTGGCTAGTGGCCAAAACAAATCATTATCTATGTTTAGGGAATATGCCATCAACCATTCTAGCCTAGTTATTAATCTAGTTAAATATTTTTGGTCTATATAAGAAAATGTTAAGCAAAAGACATGATATCACATATGAAACACAATATTTATATTTTATATAAAATTTGTGGTATTAAAAGTGTGGAGTTTTTGTAGTAGTCAACATTAAAGACATCTCTCACCTTGTGAACTAGAGGAGGGCCCCCTCTCGAGAAACTTGGTGAGATTATGTTGATTTTTTTTGTAAGTATTTTAATTGATTTTGTGTGTTCTTTATAGATTTAATCAATCATGTGCATTTATAAAGAGTTGATTGTATATGTATGTTTGTCAATCAAATCTAAATAGTTCTTTTTTAGGATTCAATTGTCTAATAAAGTAAATGGTTGCAACATTCTTGTGAAGTAATTGTTTTCTATATATCATTATTTTGGCACCTGCATAAGACTATCACAGAACACTATCTGATGCATTCTTCCTACCACATTCATCCATCTATTGAATGACTTCTTGTCGCTATTCATAATACTCTTTGTCTCCATTTATCATACTTCTTATCACACTCTGTATCAAGAGCTAGTTTGTTGTAAACAACCTCCTACCATAATCCAAGTAGATTTCAACTCTTAATTAAACCAACTTTTAATCAGACAAAACTTTGTAATAGCATTTGTCAAAAAAATTTGATTAACTAGAGGAGTGTTAAGAGTGATTAATTGTTTAGTGATGTGTTAATAATATTCATAGCATTTATAAAGACATTATATTCAATTGTTTAGAAGTGTGAACTTTAGATTAGAATCCATTTGCAAAGTAATCTTAGATGTGTGGTAATTTGAATAGTTTAATTTATTAGTAAGTATTAATTGCATTCATAAAACTCTTGATTTATTATCTTCGCCCCTTATGCAAATAGCCATTATATCTCTCATGAGTTTATGAATCCTAGATTGACATTTTTAGGGTATTGTTGATTTGATCATATACCATCAAGTTGAACCTTAGTTTTACCCAACAATTTTGGCATTGTTGCCAAGGAGAGATATTAAAGGTGTGAAACTATAATAAGTCAAGACAGGAATAGTGAGCCCTTGAGAAATCTTGAGCAATTGTCAACCATGCTTAGGATAGTACCTTTGGTTTCCACTATAGTAAATCATTTAGGTGCATGAATAGGCTTAGAGATAGTCAAGGTAGATTTGTTAAGAAGGAATCCATAGGAATCTCAAAGAATCAAAAACCACAAAAAGAGAAAAATTCATCAACTATTGAAATCAAACCAAGTGGTGAAGTTAAAATCCAACCATCTTCTCAATTCACATCTCCTACTACACCCTCTAAAATTGTTGAACAATTTGCAAACTCATACAAAATTAGGTGTAGTAAGTCTCCAAAACCTCAAGAACAACCCTTTAAAACATATTTTACACCTTGGGCAACCAAAGTATTGGAAAAAGTCATGGGTAAAAATGTCAAAAACAAAAATGTAGGAGGAAATAATGCTAGAAACAATAGGAATGAAATTTTTCAACACAATATGACCTTTGAGTTCCCTATTTGGCCTCCTACAAATGATGCCCCTACAAAAAATATCTCTCACTCTGCACTTCCCCTATTTAGAGGGTAAACCTTTGAAGATCTTGATATGTTCCTATTTTAATTTGATGTCCTTTGTAATAACTATTATTATCAAAGTGATGCACAAAAACTAAAGCTATTTCTAGCTACTTTGAAGGATGCTACATTATGATGGTTTATGAGTCTTAGGAACATTAGAACATGGAACGAAATGAAAGATTCTTTTCTATCCAAATATTAGGAGTATTATAAGACCAAGGAAGTATGCGATGAAATATTTCACATGACTCAATGAGAAGAAGAGTTAGTTGAAGATTTCTTGGAACATTTTTCCTTTAGTTTACAATTTTCAGGGCATCATAATTTAACTCTAGAAACCATCAAGATACTTTTGTTAAGAGGGATTCCCTATGAAACCATGGATTCCTTAAATTTGATTGGAAAATTTGATATCTCTAAAATGTTCTTTGAAGATATTTGTGATATATGTAGGAACTATATGCTGTCTCATCGATCTATTCATGGAATTTCAAGAAAGTTTTCCACTATGGATAATACATCAGGTATTTCTAAACATGAAATTGGTAATTTAATTGAAGATCTTAAAACTAATTTATTATATCATACGGGAAAACAAATTAACACATTTTATTCTTATAGGAAAGATGAGGAAGTTGAAAAGGCCTTGACAATATATTGTTCAAGGTGTCATAGGAAGCATGTGTATGCCTAAAATGTGAGCACACTTCTATGAGTCATTATATCCAAGATTGCTCAAGAATGAGGTCGTGAATGGCGGCTCATAGCTCTCTATTCATGGAGTGCAAGGGTTTGTAATGGAGGCCCTTAGTTTGACCTAGTTTTTGCCCATGCAAGTACACCATGAAACAAGAGATTCAAGGATCCAAAATGTGCATGCAAATGAAAATGCAAACTAATCTATATGGTAACAATGCAAAACAATGCAAGAAAGGAAACCTAATCTACAAAAGGAAATAAAAATGCAATATTAATCTAATAAAAAAAATATGGATCTAAGCTAATATGCAAATGCAAGGATGAAACCTTATGATGGAAGCCATGGATGCATGAGAGAAGAAGATAAGAAGATATAAGTTCTCCACAAAAAGCTTTAGTATTCAAACTCCTTCAAAAATTGCTCTTCCAAACTTGTAGCATAACAATAGAATAATAATAGATATCTAATTGTGGATATATCATGGATGTCCAAAATTAGGAGAGGGCTATCCCTTACAATGGAAAATATGGAGATGAGAGGCTTGTCACAACCAATATGGGATAATAGAGTTTGATCCATGTGAGACAAAATTCCACCAATGAGAAAAGAAGAGTGTTTGAGAAAAAAGTGGAAAGAGGAAAAAAGAGGACTCCCATGTAGAGATATGCACATTTAAGTATAGATAAAATTTTAAAAAAAGATTTATTTAATTTTATTTATTTATTTTATTTCCTTTTTAAGTGGGATTTATTTAATTAAAAGGGAGTAAGTTATTTTAATTAAACAAGACTTAGGATAAAATGATCAACCTTAGAAATGAAATAATTGAATTTGATCAAGGAAATTGATTTGAATTAATTTAATAAAATATTGCAAACCATTGATTTAGGAAATTTGGTAAATTGATAAATTGAATAATGGGGCCCATAGTCTAGGTGACCATTTTAGGGTGCATAAATTTGCCCCTCTTTGACTAATGTGTGATTGATTTGGGAACACATGTAGTCAAAGAAATAAATTGAACTGTGAGGTCCATTTGGGATCACAAAAAAATCCAAATGTGTGGTCAATTTGGGAACACATCCGAACAAAGAATACAAATAATTTTTGACTTAAAAAAAAAAAGTCGAGGATAAAATTGATAAAACTAAATCAAGGATAGAAGTTGATAAGTACTACCCTCTTGTGATCGAAATTGAAATGAGATAGAGGAGAAACAACGAATTGATAAATTTGATCAAATTGAACAAAAGATAAAGTTCTTGATGTAAGATGAAAGATATAAGAATCACAAAACCAAGGCAGATCATCAACCATGAAATGTTATGCCCCAAAGGTGAACTAGAAGAAAAGAAGTGGGGAAAAAGAAAATGGAATATAGAAATTTGGAAGAGATGAAAAGAAACAAAAAGAAGAAAATAATATTTTCATAAGAAATAGAATGCTCCAAAGTCAATCAACTATTTAAGATAGAAATTTTGATTAAGATCATGAAAGAAGATAAGGAAATGAAGAACAAAACATGACCATAGTTGATTAAAAGTCCACAAGAAAGATGAAGAGAAAACCCTCTTAAACTCATAATGCAGCCTAAAAATACAAACTAACATGAATTCTAACAATTCAAGCTACATGAAAATGCAATTGTGTACTTGCAAAAGAGAAACTATAATATAGTATTTTGTCCTCATCATTCACTAGAGAATGTAAAGGAACTTATTTTCATCATTGGACCATTATTAACAAACATCAGAAAATCACACAATCATCACTAGTCACAAACGCAACTATGAAAATATGAATGTGATTTATATCTGATCAAAATGTGGAAAGATTCTAACATAAGCATTAAAGACATAAAGATCAAGATGACTGCAATGTTAGCTTACCCAATTTAATTTAGTAAAACCATGCTCACATCAAGGCATAGATGCCAGGATGACTAGAAGAATGGTTGTGCAAAAATAGTCAAGGATGATGCCTCAAATCTCCTAAGTGTATCAAGGCAAAAACAAGAGACACTCTAGAGTTTAAGACCACACCCACGAGTAGAAAACAAATAAAAACATGTCCCATGCCCCAAGTCCTCTAGCTATGCATCCTAGAGAGACTTATCAGACAAGGACACTCAACAAAAATCAATAAAAATCAGCACACTAAGAAAAGGTCATGACATAAGTCGAGCATTAAGTGTTGCATTTAAAATTTAAGTGTGTTAACTGATACTGAGTTCTAAGGATAAGGATCAAATGCTTGCAAGAAGAGAAGATCACATGACAAAACTGGGTAAGGCCAAACTGATAAGTGTTGAAAAAAACTCAATGTGAATAGTTGTATTTAAAAATTCAGTTTGGGTGGTGTTGAAAAACACCATTTGTGAGGTGTCCTAAAGACTAATGCATCCAAGAGACCAAAGCTAACACAGTTATGCCCCCTAGACAAAGACCAATTCCAAACCAAGGCAACAAGGACAAGGCATGATAGAGAAAGGCTGAATGTTGAGGACACCTACTAAGAAATAGGGGTGCAAAGGCCTCAAGTAGTGCCCATTTCCAAGTTTTCACCACTTGGATTTTTTTCAAGACTTTTTATAATTTTTTTTTACTTTTGCTACCAAGGCGCCTATTTCCAGGTTTTTACCAAGGCACTTTTTTTTTTTTTTTGAATTTTTAGATTTTTGTATAT
This sequence comes from Cupressus sempervirens, assembly GCA_028749045.1. NCBI lineage: Eukaryota > Viridiplantae > Streptophyta > Pinopsida > Cupressales > Cupressaceae > Cupressus > Cupressus sempervirens. The sequence continues at coordinate 157,084,414 of CM053789.1, forward strand.
TTTTGAAATATATATATTTTTTGGAGATACATCAAAGTGCTTATTGCTAAGATGATCATTTTTTTAGGACATTTTCAAATTTTTATAATTTTCACAATATATCATTTTTTAATTTTTGAAATATATCATTTTTTTGTATTTTTTCAGGATCAATAAATATGTACAAAGATAATATACAATGCCTCTAGACAAAATGGGCATCAAACTCTCAAGCAACATCACATCATGTAGTCCTAATGTCTAGCAAGGTAGAGGACAAGAGTGATTAGCAAGCTGGTGGAAGAAATGAAAGACAAGAGAATGAAGGAGAATAAAGGGAAGAAATTCTCAAGGGAAAACTCCTCAACAGTACCCAAGCTAGGGGAAAATTTGTCATGTAAAGCACATTTGGATAAGAAATGAAAGGCCAACATAAGATAATTCACAAAAGCATAACGTAAAAGTGGGAAAGATGAAATCCAAAGGAGTAGACATGTCAAGAGGCTTTACAGAATCATATTTTACTCATTTTTATTAGATCAAGACCAAAGGGTTAAATGGGAAAAGGATAGAGAAGAATAGAATGAATGGAGGAAAATAGATATGAAGGCTAAACATGAAAGGAAATATCATCATAAGATAGCTCACAAGATAGCCAAATGTTTGTGTATACATTAACATTATCAAGATCAAAGAGAGAAGATTGAATGAATGAAAGATATAGAAGAACTACACATGATGCCTGATTGTCAGGTTTTCATCATGGTACTTATCCAAGGTGCCACAAGAGAGTGGTTTTCACCATAGGATGAATATATTTCTCATTACTTTTGCCACCAAGGTTCTTGATTACTAGGTTTTCACCAAGGCACATTTTCAAAAAAAATTATTTTTTCTTTCAATTTTTTTTAGGTTTTCTTTTTTTGGAAGAAGTCAAGCTTTTTAGATAATGCTCCTTGAAATTTTAAACCATGAAATGAAAATGAGTTGAAATTATATTCTCAAAGATGTTTATAGGGAAAGGAAGATGGAAGACAAAAATGGAGGATATGGCTTTATGCAAAGTGAGTAAGATTGGAAGATTGAAATAAAGGCAAGATCAATGTCAACAAACACCTTGAGGGGTGGCAAGAGGATGGAGAAAATGTGAATGAAGGAATATGTGAAGGAAAATGGTGAGTAGATAGAAAAGGTTGTAGTTTAGGTGCATGGAATGGAAGAATGCTTTTGGAAGAAGATGAAGTGGAATTCTTTGGAAGTTTCAATGTCAACTTCAATTGTTGTTCAACATTAGACTCTCTAGAGAGACTTTGGAATCCATATAGCTGTAGGCCTCTTTTCATTTCTTTTGGATGATTCAGAGATAATATCTTCAATGATGGATTTTTGAACCCATACTTATCTTATAATTTTTTTCTTAGATATCTCATTTGTCTTTATGCCCCCATGTCAATTAGAAGAGAAATGGTGGTTTATTTTAAATGGATTCTTGAATCGCTTCTTTTTCTTGTATTAAACATTTAGGTTACTTCCAAAAGACTTAGGACTTGTGGAAGAAGAAGGATGATATGACTGGTGTAGCTGATTAGGTGGATGAAAAGGATTCAAGGATATGCATCTATATTGATCTTGAGGAAAGATAGGAGAGGGAGGGATGTAAGTACCCAAGATGGATGATGAGTTAGGAGAGTTGGGAGGGAAAGTGAAGGGACATAAGGACCCAAGATGGAAGGAAGATGTGAATCATTTAGTATCAGTGGGGGAGGTCCAAGGATGGATGTGGAAGATGCAAAAGGGTAATCAATAAGTTTATCAACATTTATATGGAAATCAAGGACATCAGCATCTTTCAAGTAAGCATTAGGATTTTCAATAGGATCATGAACATCTTGAATAGGAGCAACTTATTTGATAGGAGTACTTGAAGCTTGAGAAGACTTAGGAAGAGGAGAAAGTGGAAGTGAACATGGAGTGATAGAACAAGAAGATGGAAGACTTTGATCTTGACAAGGATCTTTGGATATCATAATTGTAGATTTTTTCTCTTAATTTTTTATATGCTCAACATTGGAAGTAACAAAACTATTTTTAATAACATTAATGGAATTATCATCTTCAAAAGGAAAAACTATATTAAGGTCATTTTGATTGTCAATAAGCTTAGCAATGTAAGTAGTAGCTTGATATTGCTTAGGAGAAGATTTAAGACTTAGTGGAATGAATGAGAAAGGGCGTAGAGGATCAAAAGAACCATGAAATGTATCAAAGATATCATGAAAAGGATTGGATGAAATGGAAGGTTCTTGATCTTGATTTATATATATATATATATATATATATATATATATATATATATATTTATATACTCATTTTTAGAGTCCTCTTGACATGAAGCCACTTCTAAGGACAAGGAAGCTTGTTGGAATTGTATGGAAGACTTTGGAGGAGATCATGAAGGACCAGCTAAAGTAGGCATTATCATGCACCAAGGCTTAGGTTCTTTAGGTTTAGCATTATCAAAAGTATTTGCAGCCAAGTGAAGGTTATCTTGAGTTTCTTTAAGAGGTAGCCCTTGACAATAACTATAGGGGACTGCGTGAAAATCATCAAGATCTTTGTTGGATGAAGGATTTGTGGAAGACTTGAGAGACTTGAAAGCTTTAGGAGATGCATGATTATTGGAGCAAGTAGAATATGGAAGAGAACCATCACAAGACAAAGGCTCAACATTAACATGATCTTTCTTGGGAGTGTAATCTATATTTTCATTATGAGGATTCTTAGAAGAGGAACTCTTCTGGTATTGATGTCTAATCTCAGCATGGAAAAATGTTTTCTCTTCCTCAAAAAAGTGCAGATTTATCATTTAAATATTGTTCACAAAATTTATCAACATTGTTTTCTAAATTTGAGTCATATGGATTACCATCAATATCTATCTATGACTCATCTCCTTTAAGCACAAGCATAGGACTAGGAGGACTCTTAGGAATAGAGGTATCATATGTATCATTATATTGTCCATAATCATAGTCACCAAAGAAATCAAAGATAGGTGTATCACATGGCTTTGCATATTGCTCATTATGGTATGTCTTAATAAGAGGATTAAGAATCTCGGCAGAAGTAGAAGAAGAATTAGATTTGAAGAAGAGGTAGATGAAGACCTACACAAATGATATTTAGAAGAATCATGGTAAGACTTGAAATATGAAGAATGTGAATGATATTTAGAAGAATCGTCATAAGACTTAGAAGATGATGAGTGTGAATGATATTTAGAAGAATCATGATAAGACTTAGAAGATGAAGAATGTGAATGATATTTAGAAGAATCATGATAAGACTTGGAAGATGAAGAATGTGAATGATATTTAGAAGAATCATGATAAGACTTGGAAGATGAAGAATCTAAATGATATTTAGAAGAATCCTGATAAGACTTGGAAGATAACAAATATTTGGAAGAAGGATATTGTGATCTGATCTTGTATATCTTCTTAGCAAGAACATCTTATTTCTTCCCTTTTTCAATCATTTTTGCCATAAGGTTAGCATCCATATATCTATTGTAGTAACAACACTTTTCAGATTTAAGAAGGAGATTGAGTTCATCTAATATCAAATGAGGATCCCTAACAATATATTCAAGATCCATGGTTCTAGAAGAAGAAGAATCAAGCATGGAAGGAGAGAAAGGATGAATAGAAGAAGGTAGACTATATGATAACAAGAGGAAAAGAATCAAGAAGACATGAAGAAGAGGAATAATGGAAGTGGGAGATTAGAAAGACATGGAAGATGAAGAAGAAAGAAGACCAAGAGTCATATTGGAAAATTTGATACCATTTGAGTTCATTTGAATGTTGAGCAACTTATAATAGGACTTGTAACCAACATGAAATAAAAGGTACTAGTTGATAGGACAACCTTAAGAAATGTTGGTAACAAAGTAGGATAGTAAAAGCATTCACTTATCCAAGAAAGAGATGATAAGATAAAATATTGTAATAGGTGTAAACCAACACTACCATATAGGTGCCCACAACTTTGGGAAAATACTCGAGCACATATGGACCAGGAGGATGATTTACCCAAGTTATAAATAATTAAAATTAATTTTTTATGAAAATGGATGGACAAGAAATTACTAAAACTCTCCCAGCGTCACCAACTCCAAACAAAGTCTTGTGAAATCAATGATTACTAATTCAAGAGGTTAAGACACAATAACTCAAGGTGTAAACAAGCTTCTAACAATGGGTTATGTAACCTAATCTAAATTGGATCAACCTAGGCAAATTGAAAATAATAGGACAACGAAGCAATTTGATCATAAATTCTTAACTTAAGAACTTAGATTTTGTTCATTTTAAATGTCCAACTAGGTGTATCGATAGATTTTTAATCATGAACCAAGCACACAAGACAACAATTAGGGATTTCAAGAAAATGTCTTCAAAAAATGAGCAAGGGACAAAGCAATCTTGCACATAAACAAGAATAGAGTCATAGTATCAATCTAATCCCTATAACCACTATTGTGTATGTTCTCAAAATGTTTTCCAATCATGCACATAGTTCTAGAAAAAAAAAATTGGTAGCACTATGGTACTTAGTAATGTTCAACTCTATAGCTTTTGCAATCTAGAGCGGGCAAAATCCAATCCTGGTGCACCAAGGTTTTGACATATTCTAAGAATTTAATTAATCAGAGATACTGAAGAGATCTGATAGCCCAACAAAAGATTACACCCGTTAGGATTTTCCCAACAAGAACATTTATATAGTGGTTGCTACTAACTCATTCAAAATGGCTATTATTGCTTGAGGTACCATCCACGTGGTTGACCTAATAAATGGAATGTCCACTATGGTTTAACCCTCTCTAATGAAGGAAGACTCACAAAGTTGTATCACATGGGAACTTGGTTTGGATTCAAGGGTTCCAAGTTTCTTATTTGCCCAAAAGGGAATAGAGCATACTCCTCTAGCCTCTTCACCTTACCCAAACATAGCAAATAAGATTCTTTAACATGCTAATTTGAAATCACCTCACAAACTATTTGTAAAATCCAACAACAAACACCACCAATCTCAAAAGAGAAATTACTTATGGATGTTGAGGACAAATCCAAGTGGAATAGTGAGATAATAACAAATATCCTTCCCTACTTACAAGGGGATATATCATCAAGAGGAGCTTCACATGTAAAGAAAATGAATGAAGCTTAGTGTCTCAAGATCTCCCAAATAGTGTTCATAGGGCTGAATTACTATGTGAAACATAGATGTATCAAAACAAATCTAGATCCAATTTTAGAGCACCAAATGAAGTGTGAATCTATGAAAGCATGTAAAACTAGTCAAGCCAAACACATGAGATGTTGATTTTAGTTCCAAATCAAAATTTTATAGAGATCCAAAAAAGTTCCTAATAATCATTGCAATGCATCTTTTCTTTGTTGTACCTTTCGTTTATGCTTGAATGCTCGCTCACAATAAACAAAGCAATAAGTAAAACAAGAAAACACAATATATGAAATATATATACAACTTATACAAAATTAGGGTTAGATCTAAAAATATGATTTTTAATAATTCTAATAATCAGCAAATAGTAAAAATTAAAGCTCACACCATGCATGGATCCATTGTAAAAACTAAATGCAAGCTATTCAATAAATGTCCTTTTTTTTATTGATTTTTTATGACCTAGTCATAAAGATTGAACCTATATGATATGAATTTAGATCCAAAACCCTAAATGCAAAAAAGTGACCCCTATCAAAAATAAAAGAACTTTCCAAAAATGTTATAATTTTAAAAATATCATTTTATTTGTGCCCTAGGGAGCCATTTTGTCAAAATAGACCAAGTTTTGAAAATTGAATTATTGAGCCCTAATATGATCTCTAAATTCAAAATACAAAGAACCAACTCTATTTAGAATTTAGAGATCCTTCCAAAAATGAAAAATTTTTCTCCTTAAAATTATTTTTCATTAAAAATAAAGAAAAGATTATAAAAAATTGAAAATGCCTCAAAAAAATCTAAAAATTGGACTAAAGCTTGTTTGATATGTCACCACCTTGCCAAAAACAATTCAGATCAAAATACTCTGCTATTTGAGAGATATGATCAAATCTTTTAGATCTAGGAGTTTTTTTTGTCTCCAAGAAAATCTACACGAGGGAGTTAACTCCAAAAAAATCCAAAACTAGCAAGTAAAGGTGGGTAGCCCCATGGTGGGTGCCAAAAATGTATGCCTAAAATGTGAGCACACTTCTGTGAGTCATTATATCCAAGATTACTCAAGAATGAGGTCTTGAATGGTGGCTCATAGCTCTCTATTGATGGAGTGCAAGAGTTTGTAATGGAGGCCCTCAGTTTGACCTAGTTTGTGCCCATGCAAGTACACCATGAAACAAGAGATTCAAGGATCCAAAAAGTGCATGCAAATGAAAATGCAAACTAATCCATATGATAACAGTGCAATAAAGTAAACCTAATCTATGAAAGTAAATAACAATGCAATATTAATCTATGAAAAATAATATGGATCTAAGCTAATATGCAAATTCAAGGATGAAACCTCAAGATGGAAGCCATGGATGCATGAGAGAAGAAGACAAGAAGATAGAAGTTCTCCACAAAAAGCTTTAGTATTCAAATTCCTTCAAAATTTTCTCTTCTAAACCTGTAGCATAACAATAGCATAATAATGTGATGGGGACACAACCCGAGCACAAAATGGACACAACAGGAAAAGGGAAATTATATTAACTATGAAAATAAGCTAGTACATTTAGTAAAGAGAAAATAGACTTCATAACATGCCCTATGGGCTTACAATAAGATAAATCTGGAGATAATTTCTCCTTTTAGTACCTCCTCTCAAACTCCACTTCGAACTACCTTTTACAATGCCAGAAATGTCCTTAAATAGACCCCAGAGGATTAAGGACTAGGAATACATTCTAAAATGTCCTAGTAGGCATCCACCGACCAAGTAGAAGGCTCTAGAAGTCGCGTTAGAAGTTGGTGCAAATCTAGAAGAATCCAAAAATGGTAACCGAACTTTTGGGAGGCATAACTTTTGATGTGTGATGTGTGGAACTAAATTTCAAGTCTGTTCTCAACTTTTTCCACAATGTCCTCAAGAAATACCTCACAACTTTAGTATCTCTGTCAAAAACTATACTCCTTGGAAGACCATGTAGTACCACCTCTCTGAAAAAAAAGTCGTCAATATGGACAGCATCATGATTCTTGTGCCATGGAATGAAATATTCCATTTTGGAGAACCTATCAACCACCAAAAATACTGAGTCATTACCGTGTTGTGTCCTTGGCAATCCAAGAACAAAATCCATACGTATGTCCTCCCATGGCCTTGATGGAATAGGCAATGGCTGATATAGTCCATTATTGTGACTAAATCCCTTGGCAACTTGACAAACCTGGCAACTCTGTACAAACTTCTTCACATCTTGTGAAATCTGAGGCCAAAAATAATGTTCTCTAAGAATGGCAATGGTCTTATCTCAACCAAAATGTCCTGCCATTCCTCCGCTATGTTTCTCCTTAATCAGATTTTCCCTCATGGAACTCCTTGGAATGCACAATTGACTACCCTTGAACAACATGCCATCCTGAATCAAATAGTCTAACCACTTGGTTCTATCTATAGTAACAGGCTCTTTGCAAGCTTTCCATGCTTTAGCGAAATCGGGATCCTCAGGGTACAAATTCTTGAGTTCATCAAACCCAACTACTTCAACCTGCATTACTCTAAGCAACAACTGTCTCCTACTTAGTGCATCTAAAACCCTATTATATTTTCCACTTCTATGCTTCAACACAAATGTATAACTCTGTAAGAACTCTACCCACTTCATATGCCTCTGATTCAATTTACCTTGGCTATTTAGGTACTGTAATGCCTGATGATTAGTATACAAAAAAAATTACTTTGGTAGTAAATAATGCCTCCATTTCTTTAAGGCCTGAACTATTGCATAGAGCTCTTGATCATAAACAGAATACTTCTTCTTTGCATCATTCAATTTTTCACTAAAATATGCAATAGTCTTACCTTCTTGGCTCAATACAGCCCCAAAAGCACTACCACTAGCATCACAGTCCACCTGGAACACCTTTCTAAAATCTGGAAGTGCCAACATAGGTTGTTCTATCACCTTCTTCTTCAACTATTCAAAACTTCTTGCAACTACTGCAATCCATTTGAACTCTTTTCTATCCCTTCTTATTGTGTTAGTTAGGGGTGCACATATGCCACTAGAATTCTTAACAAACTTCCTGTAAAAACTAACCAGACCATGAAATGATCTTACCTTAGTAGCAGACCTTAGAGTAGGCCATTCCAAGATGGCTTTTACCTTCTCTAGATCCATATTGAGACCTTCAGGTGATATAACAAACCCCAAATAGACTAACTCCTTTTTTGCAAAGATACACTTCTTTAAATTAATTAATAGTTTCTCTTCCCTTAACCTTTCAAGGACACTATGAATATGCAATAAATGTTCTTCCATAGTCTTGCTGAAAATTAAAATATCATCCAAATAGACAATAACAAGTTTTCTTAAGAACTTCTTAAGTACCTCATTCATAAGCTGCATGAAGGTGCTTGGGGCATTTGTCAATCCAAAGGGCATGACTAACCACTCATACAGACCCTCCTTGGTCTTGAAGGCTATTTTCCACTCATCTCCTTCTCGTATCCATATCTGATGATAGCCACTCTTGAGATCTATATTTGTGAAGTACTGAGCTCCACTCAAGTAGTCCATAAGATCATCCATCCTCGGAAAAGGAAACTGGTATTTGATGGTTATCCTATTTACAACTCGAGAATCTATACACATCCTCCACTCTCCATCCTTCTTTGGTGCAAGTACTACAAGTACTGCACATGGACTTAGGCTCTCCCGAATCAAGCCCTTCCTCAACAGCTCCTGAACCTATCTGTTTAGCTCCTCTGTTTCAATAGGAGTCATCTTGTGAGTAGCCTTGTTAGGAAAAAAAGCTCCTGGAATTAGATCTATCTGATGACTGATTTTCCTTACTGGTGGCAATCCTTCTACAACATTATCAGAGATAATATCTCCAAACTCACCTAGTAAATTTGAGACTTCAAGTGGTATTTCATTGCTACCTTCCTTTTCTTTACTAGGAATCAAAGCATAGCACATACACTAATGTTTCATTCCATCTAAAAACTTCCTTTCATCAACAAGACAAATCCTAGCACTGCTACATACCTTTTCACCTTCCTTTTTCATGGGCTTTAGTTTGTGGTGAACTCCATCCTTTGTTAGAGAGTATGTGTTTGCATGACCATCATGTATTGCATGTCTATCAAACTACCATGGTCTACCCAACAATAGATGGCAAACATCCATTGGAATAACATCACAGAGAACTTCATCATGGTAACTCCTAATTTTGAATTTCATGTGACATTGTTCACTTACCAAGACCTTATGGTCATCTTTCACCCAAGCAATCCGATAGGTCTGAGGATGTCTCTCCCTCTTGAGCTTCAGCTTAGAGACCATCTCTTCTGATACCAAGTTATCAGTGCTACCACCATCAATGATCATGTCAACACATTTATCCTCACACTTGCATCTAGTACGAAACAAACTCCTCCTTTGTCCTAGTTCAATCTCATCACTTAATAGGACCCTTTCATTTACCAAGGTCTCTCCTCTTTTTTCATCCTCTGAATGTGATGACTGTGAATCCTCATCCACATTAGCAACCCTAGCTTGACCCTTAACTCTCCTATCTATCCTTCCTTGTCATTGAGGGCATTCAAAGGCGCGATGACCTTCTTCATTGCAATGGAAATAGGTACCACAGAAGCCTCCTCTTCCTTTTCCACATCCTCTACCTCTTCCTCTCTGATTTCCAAAGTCTTGATCATAGGAGCGGTTAAAACCCTCATTCCTCTGGTTCCTGCTAGTACCCACATCTTCATTTTTCTTTTGGGTTTCATTTCGAACTCGAGATGACCTACTGCTTCCCCTTCCTCCTTGACCATGCCCTCTTTGTCTCCCTTCAAACCTTTTATTCAACTTCTCTTCAACTCGTAGAGTAAACTGGTATGCCTCTTCAACTCTAGTCTTTCTTACAAGACTTAATTCCTCCTAGATGCTAGGTCGCAACCCACTAATATAATGAGCAACCTTCTCCTTATTTTCTTCTGCATGCCCTGCTCTAATCAAAAGTCAACAAAACTCATCTATATATTCTTGGATTGATCTTCTTGCTTGCTTTAGCCCATACATCTTCTTAAACAAATCAAGCTCATAGTCCATAGGAATGAATTGCTTCTTCAATTTGTCCACCATGCGATCTTCTCCTTCCCTCTTCTATTTCTTTCCAATTGAACCTCTTGCCACTAGATTTTGGCATGGCCTTTCAGTTTGGCCTTTGCAAAATTAACCCTATCTAGGTCCCTAATATCCTCATACTCAAAGTATTCTTCCAGTTCATTGATCCAGTCGATCAACTCATCTGGTTTCAGATTTCCTAAAAATACACCCACATCAATTGTAGGTCTTTTCCCAAATTTAGTAATGGCCCTAAAAAGCCTTTTGTCTACCTGATTTAGAACTTCCCCATCAAATTCCCCTTCTGGTCCAATTTCTTCTTTTTTATTGTCATCCTTACTGTCATCACCTGCGGCAACATTTTCTCCTCTACGGAGCTCCTCCTGCAATGCTTGTACCTTTCTTTCGAGGGCTCTAACCTCCTCAAGATTAATAGCTCCAGCCCTTCCACCATGCTCTCTTTTTGGAGGCATCTTCTTAACTCAAACCCACAACCACACAGTCTTGGTTCAAACTGCCTCACAGTCGACACTCTTTCTACACACTCAGGAAAACTAGCTCTGATACCACTTGATGGGGACACAACCCAAGCACAGGATGGACACAACAAGAAAAGGGAAATTTTATTAACTATCAAAATAAGCTAGTACATTCAATATAGAGTAAATAGACTTCATAACATTCCCTATGGGCTTACAATAACATAAATCTGGAGATAATTTCTCCTTTTAGTACCTCCTCTCAAACTCCACTTTGAACTGCCTTTTACAATGCCAGAAATGTCCTTAAATAGATCCCGAAGGGTTAAGGACTAGGAATACATTCTAGAAAGTTCTAGTAGGCATCCACCAACCAAGTAGAAGGCTCCAAAAGCTACGTTAGAAGTTGGTGCAAATTTAGAAGAATGTAAAAATGGTAACTGAACTGCCAAGAGGCATAACTTTTGAACTGTAGCTTTGATTGACAAACCGTTTAGATTTCTAGAAAGCTCTTGAAGTGCTCTATAGCCCTATGGATGAGCTTTTCTCATAACCCATTTTTGACCCTTTTTGAGATCATTTAATGCCCCTAACCTGACTTTGAAGCATTCTTAGGAGGTCTCCAAAACCCAAAAAATGATGATAACTTTCAAACCGTGGGGCCTTTTGACCTAATTCTTTTTCTGGAATGCTCTAAATTACAATTACACTCATCTAGCCAATTTACACCTCTTAGTTCACCAAAATGATGGCTCAATTACATACTCCTATTTTTTTTAGCTTTTACACGTATCCCAAGGTGTTCAAATACTCTATCCTAGAACACTAATAGTGGAATGATGAGAGTTGGAACCTTTATTTGACCCAAATGGGTATCCAGAAATGAAAACACATGAAACAAAAACTAAGTCTAAATACATTTTTTTGGGTGACATAAGATTTCCCTTATACATCTGGATGCTCCTACATCAGACACCTAGGGTAGATTGAAAAGTGACCCTGTCGCATTATGAATGGTAGAGGAAATCCCAAATGGGAAACCTCAGCTGTTGAAATCTAGGTTGAGTCCTCTATTAATCATCCTTTCCACTTGACCAAATGATCTTCATACTACCTATTTTTGGTACTTCTGCCCACATGATGATCTAGAATGTCTTCTATCTCCTCCTTCTTAGAAGCAGGAATTGGACATTGCTCTAACACCAACTCCTCATCTGCACCATCATCATGATACTTTGTTAAGTATACATTGTTGAAAATAGGAGAAATGTGAACACCATCTAGCAGCTCCACCTCATATGCATTTCCTGAGTCATGTTTCTTCAGGATTTTGTAGGGGCCAAATTTCTTCATTTTCAGCTTGTTGTAAGTACTGGCTAGAAATCTATCTTTTCATAAGTGCACCATGACTAGATCCCCTACTTGGAATTTCTTATGTCTTCTCCTTTGACCATCCCTAGCTTTATACTCTTGATTCATCTCGGTAATGTGTGCCTGAACCTCCTCATGTAGATGCTTGATATGTTTACCAAATTCTTCAACTTCAGCACTTGTCCTCTCCCCTTGCTCTATCTTCCTCAATTCTGGTGCAGTCCTTATGCTACTTCCATATACAATTTGGAATGGTGATTTTCTAGTACTCCTATTTATAGATTTATTGTAAGCAAACTCTGCTTGTGGTAGAATCAAATCCCATCCCTTGGGCTTATCCCCAACTAAACATCTCAGTAAATTGTCTAGACTTCTGTTTACCACTTCTATTTGGTCGTCAGTCTGTGGGTGATGTGTGGAACTGAATTTCAAGTATGTTCTCAACTTTTTCTACAATGTCCTCCAGAAATACCTCAAAAATTTAGTATCTCTGTTAGAAACTATACTCCTTAAAGACCATGTAGTCTTACCACCTCTCTGAAAAATAAGTCTGCAATATAGACAACATCATGAGTCTTGTGGCATGGAATGAAATGTGCCATTTTGGAGAACCTATCAACCACCACAAATATTGAGTCATTATTGTGTTATGTCCTTGGCAATCCAAAAACAAAATCCATACTTATGTCCTCCCATGGCCTTGATGGAATAGCCAATGGCTGATATAGTCCAGTATTGTACTAAATCCCTTGGCAACTTGACAAACCTAGCAACTCTGTAAAAAATTCTTCACATCCTATGAAATTTTAGGCCAAAAATAATGTTCTCTAAGAATGGCAATGGTCCTATCTCGACCAAAATGTCCTTCCATCCCTCCACTATGTTTCTCCTTAATCAAATTTTCCCTCATGGAACTCCTTGGAATGCACAATTGACTAACCTTGAACAACATGCCATCCTGAATCAAATAGTCTAACCACTTGGTTCTATTTACAACAACAGTCTCTTTACAAGCTTTCCATGCTTTAGCAAAATCGAGATCCTTAGGGTACAAATTCTTGAGTTCATCAAACCCAACTACTTCAACCTGCATTACTATAAGCAACAACTGTCTCCTACTTAGTGTATTTGCAACCCTATTAGATTTTCCACTTCTATGCTTCAACACAAATGTATAACTCTGCAAGAACTCTACCCACTTCATATGCCTCTGATTCAATTTACCTTGGCTATTTAGGTACTGTAATGCCTGATGATCAGTATACAAAAAAAATTCCTTTGGCAATAAATAATGCCTCCATTTCTTTAAGGCTTGAACTATTGCATAGAACTCTTGATCATAAACAGAATACTTCTCTGCATCATTCAAATTTTCACTAAAATATGCAATAGGCTTACCTTTTTGGCTCAATACAGCCCCAATAGCACTGCAACTAGCATCACAATCCACCTGGAACACCTTTCTAAAATTTGGAAGTGCCAACACAGGTTGTTCTGTCACCTTCTTCTTCAGCAATTCAAAACTTCTCGCAGTTGCTGTAGTCCATTTGAACCCTTTTCTATCCCTTCTTATTGTGTCAATTAGGGGTGCACATATGCCACTAAAATTCTTAATAAACTTCTTGTACAAACTAACCAGACCATGAAATAATCTTACCTTAGTAGTAGACCTTGGAGTAAGCCATTCCAAGATGGCTTTTACCTTCTCTGGATCCATTTTGAGACCTTCGGGTGATATAACAAACTCCAAATAGACTAACTCCTTTTTTACAAAGATACACTTCTTCAAATTAATTAACAGTCTCTCTTCCCTTAACCTTTCATAGACACTATGAATATGCAATAAATGTTCTTCCAAAGTCTTTCTGAAAATTAAAATATCATCCAAATAGACAATAAAAAATTTTCCCAAGAACTTCTTAAGTACCTCATTCATAAGCCGCATGAAGGTGCTTGGGGTGTTTTTCAATTCAAAGGGCATGACTAACCACTCATAAAGACCCTCCTTGGTCTTGAAGGCTATTTTCCACTCATCTCCTTCTCATATCTTTATCTGATGATAGCCACTCTTGAGATCTATCTTTGTGAAATATTGAGCTGGCTCAAGCAGTCCATAAGATCATCCATCCTTGGCAAAGGAAATCTGTATTTGATGGTTATCCTATTTATAGCTCGAGAATTTATACACATCCTCCACTCTCCATCCTTCTTTGGTGCAAGTACTGTAGGTACTACACATGGACTTAGGCTCTCCTAAATCAAGCCCTTCCTCAACAACTCCTAAACCTATCTATTTAGCTCCTCTGTTTCAGTAGGAGTCATCCTGGGAGTAGCCTTGTTAGGCAAACTAGCTCCTGGAATTAGATCTATCTAATGACTAGTTTGCTTTACTGGTGGCAATCCTTCTAGAACATTATCAAAGATAATATCTCCAAACTCACCTAGTAAATCTAATAATTCAAGTGGTATTTCACTACTAACTTATTTTTCTTTCGTAGGAATCAAAGAATAGCACATACGTTGATGTTTCATTCCATCTAAAAACTTCTTTCCATCAACAAGACAAATCCTAGCACTGCTGCATAACTTTTCACCTTCCTTTTTCATGGGCTTTAGTTTGTGGAAAACTCCATCCTTTGTTAAAGAGTATGTGTTTGCATGACCATCATGTACTGCATGTCTATCAAACTGCCATGGTCTGCCCAACAATAGATGGAAAACATCCATTGGAATAACATCACAAAGAACTTCATCATGGTAACTCCCAATTTTGAATTTCACGAGACATTTTTCACTTACTAGGACCTTATGATCATCTTTCACCCAAGCAATCCAATAGGGCTGAGGATGTCTCTCCCTCTTGAGCTTTAGCTTAGAGACCATCTCTTCTGATACCAAGTTATCAGTGCTACCACCATCAATGATCACGTCACAACATTTATCCTCACACTTGCATCTAGTATGAAACAAACTCCTCCTTTTTCCTAGTTCAATCTCACCACTTAATAGGACCCTTTCATTTACCAAGGTCTCTCCTCTTTTTGCATCCTCTAAATGTGATGGATGTGAATCCTCATCCACTTGAGAAACCCTAGCTTGAACCTCAACTCTCCTATATGTCCTTCCTTATCGTTGAGGGCATTCAAAGGCATGATGACCTTCTTCATTGCAATGGAAATAGGTACCAAAGAAGCCTCCTCTTCCTTTTCCATGTCCTCTACCTCTTCCTCTCTGATTTCCAAAGTCTTGATCATAGGAGTGGTTGAAACCCTCATTCCTCTAGTTCCTGCTAGTACCCACATCTTCATTTTTCTTTTGGGTTTCATTTCGACCTCTAGATGACCTACCACTTCCCCTTCCTCCTTGAACATGCCCTCTTTGTCTTCCTTCAAACCTCTTATTCAACTTCTCTTCAACTCGTAGAGCAAACTGGTATGCCTCTTCAATGCTAGTCATTCTTACCAAACTTAATTCCTCCTCGATGCTAGGTCACAACCCACTGATATAATGAGAAACCTTCTCCTTATTTGCTTCTGCATGCCCTGATTTAATCAAGAGTTGATAAAACTCCTCTGTATATTCTTGGACTTATCTTCCTACTTGCTTTAGCCCATGCATCTTCTTAAACAATTTAAGCTCATAGTCCATAAGAATGAACTGCCTCTTCAATTTGTCCACCATGCGATCCCACCTTGTGATCTTCTCCTTTCCTCTTCTGTTTCTTTCCAATTGAACCTCTTGCCACCAAATTTTGGCATGGCCATTCAATTTGGCCTTTGCAAACTTAACCCTATCTGGGTCCCTGATATCCTCATACTCAAAGTATTCTTCCAGTTCATTGATCCAGTTGATCAACTCATCTGGTTTCAGACTTCCTCAAAATACACCCACATCAATTGTAGGTCTTTTCCCAAATTTAGTAATGGCCCTAAAAAGCCTTTCGTTTGACTAATTGATAACTTCCCCATCAAATTCCCCTTCTAGTCCAATTTCTTCTTCTTCATTGTCATCCTCACTATTGTCACCTGCGGCAACATTTGTTCCTCTACGGAGCTCCTCCTGCAATGCTTGTACCTACCTTTGGAGGGCTCTAACCTCCTGAGGATTAATAGCTCCAGCCCTTCCACCACACTATCTTCATGGAGGCATCTTTTTAACTCAAACCCACAACCACATAGTCCTGGTGCAACCTACCTCACAGTCGGCGCTCTGTCTACACACTCAAGAAAACCAGCTCTGATACCACTTGATGAGGACACACAACCCAAGCATAGAATGGACACAATAGGAAAAAGGAAATTGTATTAACTATGAAAATAAGCTATTACATTTTATACAAAGTAAATAGACTTCATAACATCCCCTATGGGCTTACAATAACATAAATCTGGAGATAATTTCTCCTTTTAGTAGCTCCTCTCAAACTCCACTCCGAACTGCCTTTTACAATGCCAAAAATATCTTTAAATAGACTCCAGAGGGTTAAGGACTAGGAATACATTCTAGAAAGTTCTAATAGGCATCCACCAACCGAGTAGAAGGCTCCAGAAGCCACATTAGAAGTTGGTGCAAATTTAGAAGAATCCAAAAATGGTAACCAAACTTTCGGGAGGCATAACTTTTGAATCGTAGCTCCAATTGACAAACCATTTACATTTCTAGAAAGCTCTCAAAGTTCTCTATAGCCCTATAGAGGAGATTTTCTCGTCGCCTATTTTTTTGACCCTTTTTGAGGTCATTTAGTGCCCCTAACCTGACTTTGAAGCATTCTTAGGAGGTCTCCAAAATGCGAAAAACTGCGATAACTTTCAAACCGTGGGGCCTTTTGACCTGATTCTTTTTTTGGAATGCTCTATATTAAAATTACATTCATCTTGCCAATTTACACCTCCTAGTTCACCAAAATGATGGCTCAATTACATACTCCTTTTTTTTAGCATTTACACATATCCCAAGGTGTTCAAATACACTATCCTAGAACACTGATAGTGGAACTGTGAGAGTTGGAACCTTTATTTGACCGAAATGGGTATCCAAGAATAAAAACACATAAAATGAAAGCTAAGTCTAAGTACGTTTTTTTAGGTGACACAGGATTGCCCTTATACCTCTAGATGCTCCTACATTACAATGGATGTCTAATTGTGGATGTATCATGGATGTCCAAAATGAGGAGAGGGCTCTCCCTTATAAAGGAAAATATGGAGGTGAGAGGCTTCTCACAAGAAATCTGGGATAATAGAGTTTGATCCATGTGAGACAAAATTCCACCAATGAGAAAAGAGGAGTGTTTGAGAAGAAAGTGGAAAGAGGAAAAAAGAGGACTCCCACTTAGAGATATGTGCATTTAATTGTAGAGAAAAATTAAAAAAAAGATTTATTTAACTTTATTTATTTATTTTGTTTCCTTTTTAAGTGGGATTTATTTAATTAAAAGGGAGAAATTTCTTTTAATTAAACAAGACTTATGATAAAATGATCAACCTTAGAAATGAAATAATTGAGTTTGAACAAGGAAATTGATTTGAATTAATTTAATAAAATATTGCAAACCATTAATTCAAGAAATTTGATAAATTGATAAATTGAATAAGTGGGGCCCATAGTCTAGGTGACCATTTTAGGGTGCTTACAACATGGACCAGAAGATTGCCCTTATAATTGATGGGGACACAACCCAAGTACAAAATGGACACAACAGGAAAGGGAAAACTTTATTAACTATGAAAATATTCCAATACACTTAGTGCAAAGAGAACATACTCCAAAACATGCCTTATGGGCTTACAATAATATAAATCTGGAGATAATTTCTTCTCCCAGTACCTTCTCTCAAAGTCCACTCCGAACTGCTTTTTACAATGCTAGAACTGGCCTTAACTAGACCCCAAAGGGTTAAGGATTAGGAATACATTCTAGAAAGTGCTAGTTGGAATCCACCGCCAAAATTGAAGGCTCTAGAAGTCACTTTAGAAGTTGGTACAAAATTAGAAGAATCTAGAAATTGTAGCCAAACTTTCGGGAGGCATAATTTTTGAACCGTAGCTCTGATTGACGAATCATTTACATTTTCAAAAATCTCTCGAAGCACTCTATAGCCCTATGGATAGCCTTTGCTCATCCCTCATTTTTTAGGCCTATACAAGGTCCTTTAATGCCTCAATCCTAAGTTTGAAGCATTCTTAGTAGGTCTCCAGAAATTGAAAAATTGCAATAACTTTCAAACCGTGTAGCCTTTTGACCTAATTCTTTTTCTGGAAGGTTCTAATTACAATTTTAATTATCCCTCCAATTTACACCTTCTAACTTGCCATAATTATAGATCAATTACATAGTCCTACTTTTGTGTCATTTACATGTATCCCAAGGTGCTTAAATACTCTAACCTAGAATAGTGATAGTGCAACTATGAGAGTTGGAACCTTTATTTGACCTAAATGGGTATCTAGAAATGGAAACACATGAAACAGAAACTATGTCTAGGTACATTTTTTTTTTGGGTGACACAGGATTGCCCTTGTACCTCTGGATGCTCATGCATCAATAATCAAACTCATGTAGAATCACTTGAGGAAGGTAGTAAGACTTTAATGCTATGACCTCTTCCTAAAGGGATGATTCCTATGGAATATACCAAAGAACTAGTTTATTATATGGCTCCACAACACTAGTTTTTACCTAGAGGGTTCTCTAATGAATACTTTTTTGAACCACCTCAGTAATTCCCTAACCAATGTCCATGGTATGGAGGTTATCAACAACCTCAACCTTATCCATAATGGCCCCAAAATTTACAACCTCGTACTCAACCATGGCATCAAACATGGAGGTTGTAATATTCTTATCCACCCCCACAATCATCGTATCCACCTTCACAACCTTATATGCAACCCTATCTTCCACAATAGTCTTTTCTTCCACCAACAATAATAAGGCCCTATCAACAACCTCAACAATTTCTTCCTCCCATACCTCAATCTTCTTCAAATTTTCCTTCAAATCCACCATAACCATCTAAACCTACATCCATGCAAACTCAACCAAATCCAAATCCCAATAATAAACCTCCTCAACCAATCTATCATAGTGAAGTGAATAATTTTCCCACCTATCATATTAACTCAATTGAGGTGGATGGTGTACACCTTAGATCTAGAAAAGTTCTTAAAGGACCTACTATCATAGAGGTCCCAGATGAACCTGAAGAGGAGTCAGAAAAAGAACCACCCTTTCCTGATCAATTCATTCATAAGCTAGAGCCTAAACAACTAACACATTCTGAGTTTGATATTTTAAATGAATTGTGCAATGTTAATATATAAATTCTTGTTCTGTAGGCTCTTAAGGATGTGCTAGTATACAACAAGACAATATGGGAATTATGTACCCAATGCTAGAAAAAGAAGGATCCAAAAACTATTTAAGTTATTGGACAACTTGGAGAATTAATGTTGTGAAATAGCAATATTCTAAAATATGGAGATCCTAGTAGTCCTATCATCTAGGTAAGTATCAATATAATTTTTATTCCTAATACACTTGTAGATTTAGTTGCTACTATAAATGTAATGGCAAATGAAAGAAAAAAAAATTAATCCTTAGAGTGACTAAGACCTACTCCTATAGTGCTTCAAATGGCTGATCAATCCTTAGCCAGACCAAAAAGGGGTTATAGGAGATGTCATTCTTTCCATTGATAGTTGGGATTATCCAATCGATTTCATGATCCTTAAGCCTAAAGCTAAGTTGGGGGGATATCCTCTCATCTTTAGAAGACCTTGGTTAGCAGCAGCCAATGCCCACATTAATTGTTGTTCAGGTAACATGATTATTTCTAATGGTGATAAAAAAAAAGAGTTGACCTTACATCCTCCTGCTCAACCATTATTGGATATCAAGGACCAAACATGGGTCAGCATTGATTCAGATCATTATGTTCCAATCCTTACCATTGAGCAAGTACATCATTTTGAAGACCCAACTAATGAGGCCATCATAGTGATATTTCTTCAGAATAGGTATGAGTCTAATGATATCCTAGAAACTATGGTTTTCCCCTCTCATGTGACTATTGACTATCCTTTTGGGAATTTTCCTTTAGTTAGTAATCCTTGATCTATTCAATATTTCCTCACATTATATTAGCTCTTACCACATCAATATTTTTGTAGCTCATTATTGTCTTTAGACAAACTAGGAACATCATCAAGACCTACATCATTAGAACCTATGGAAATCCTACCTAGGCATACCCTCAATATTAATCCACGGTTAACACCATCCTAGGTTAAGCATGTAATAAGTATGCTTAAAGAACATAAAGATGCATTTTCAAGGAAGTATCAAGACATGTGAGTTATTCATCCTAACACTTGTACCCATCACATTTACATTGAAGAAGGAAGTCACCTAGTTCGAAAACTACAACATCTACTCAATCCTACCTTGTGTGATATTGTCAAAGAGGAACTCCAAAAACTCTTGAATGTTGGTTTCATTTATCCAGTTTCAGATAGCAAGTGGGTATCTCCTTTGGTTGTCATTCCAAAGAAAAATGGTCAGTGGCATATTTGTGTTGATTATCGAGCTTTAAATAAGGCTACTAAGAAAGATCATTTTCCATTACCCTTTATTGATGAAGTCTTGGATACTCTTGTAGGGAAGTGATTCTTTTCCTTCTTAGATGGATTTAGTAGGTACAATCAGATCCACATTGCGCCAAAATATCAGGACAAAACTACCTTTACTTGCCCATGGGGGACCTTTGCATACAATGTTCTTCCTTTTGGGTTATGTAATGCTCCTACAACATTCCAACATGTAGTATTAAGTATCTTTGCTGATCTAGTTAATGATTGTGTAGAAATTTATATGGATGACTTTACTATTAATGGAAATACCTTTGATGAAGCTAAAGACAACTTAGAGAAAGTGCTCAAGTGATGTATCGATACTAATTGGTCTCTAAGCCATGAGAAATGTCATGTAATGCCCTGCCCGGAGATCCTTGGAAACAAGGATGAAAACAAGCCAGAATAATTTTTTTTTAATGTTATTACCACCCAATGTTTATTTAATTATCACTTACTTAGAACTTCCTCTTCCAACCTTATGGGACTAAGGTCACCAGGCTGCGAGATAGAAGCCCCCTCCATATGCTACCCTACCCTACCCATGCTCATCCAACGATAAGAGCCCATAGGCATGCAAACTCCCAACCCAATCCCAATGATCACAACTTTCAAAAGTACCATGAAAGATCGGGCCTTGTAAGTCACTCAAAAAAATACATCTGTGTGGTGCACCACCATCACATAGATCATACACAAGGATAGGATGAGAATGCAAAAAAAATTCAATAAATCGAAAACATAATCGGGATGATGGATGCTACATGCATCCCAATGCAACAAAAGATGCAAAAGTGTTTCGACTGGTATCCAAACCGATCATCCAAGTCCACAAACCACAATGTGCTAAGCAAACCCAAGAAAATAGGGTGGCACACAAAATGAGATAAAAACCCCAAATTTTGGAAAAATTCCAAAATTAAAACCCATTCGGCCTTTGGGTTAAAAAACCTCAAAAATCCAAAGATAAATGAAAATGAACATCGTATGCAAAAATGGCCAGCATAACAGCCCAAAAACCCAAAATCCCATTTCAAAAATAGGGAAAACGTTCATACCCAACCAACTGAGTAGAACTAGAAACCATAAATGGAGGGGAACACTAGTTCTCAGCCTCCTAACATATTGCTACAAGAAATGGAAGCTAAAATAGAGTGAAAAACATAAAATGGGAAGGCCCTACCTGAAGGAGAAAGAGGCCAAAATAGAAACCCACAGAGTAAAATAACCAATCCGCCAAAACTGCTGAAACTGATGACAAAGTGAGAACTCCTTGAGCTAAATCTAACGAGACCAACCTCGCAAAGATCCCGTGCTCACAGCTCCCACAACGAGCAAAACAATAATCGTTTAGAAGAGGATTTCCAAACTTTCTCTCCAAATTTAATTCTCCAAAAATATGAGAAGTGAATAATGAATTCACTTTTCTAATATTTATTCATTTTTGAGTGAATAGTTCATTATGGAAATAGCTAGTTGGAGTAGTTAAACTTCGAATCAACCCAAACAAAAATAGGTTATTATCCGTAATAGAAATTCACCTAAGGCAAAGTTGTCAGAAATTAAATCCAAAAAAATTTAAAACCAGAAAACCCAAAATTATAGAAAATCACTTAACACATTTGTGATGAATGCGAACTTCTAAATGCATAGACATGCTCATTGGTCTAATCACATAATGCAATGAGTTTGGATTTACTAATCACTGAAACAACTAAATAAGGATGTGTTGACCATATAGGAGCGACATTGGCTAAATATGAATAGCTGGATCACTAAGTCCATAGGCCACTACCAGGGATATAATTCTTGCACACTAAAACACATGATCAAGTGCAATTGCATATAAAATAATAGTTAGAGCAATTAAAGCATTAAATAACTCATTAATCCATTTACAACACTCATGTTTGCATTAATCATAAAAGATGAGAATGAAGTAAATAACCAAAGCATAAGGTCCATCACATCATAAAAACCATAGATGTGACCAATAAATCATATAACTAGATAATCAAATATCATAGATCTATTGTCATCTCAAAATAGTATCAACATGCAAATATGATAAACTGAATAGCATAGCAACAAAGCATCTATGGTACGGAAATCAAAATATAACATTCGACCCTCGGGTCATCTCAAGGTACAAATATCAAAAGAGTATCAAGTATCTCTCGAATAAAAAATAGACAAGGTACAGACTGCAAAGATTAGAGGCACTACATGTCATATGTTGATGACAAAAGGAATTGTTTTAGGACATTTAATCTCATCAAAAGGTATAGAAGTTGATCCCAAAAAGATCCAAATAATTCAAGACCTCCCCACACCTTTGACACAAAAATATTTTTGGAGTTTCCTTGGTCATGCCAGATATTATAGCAAATTTATTCAAAATTTCAGTAAGATTGCTTCTCCTCTATTTGCCTTGTTAGCTAAAGATGTTGTTTTCACTTGGACCCTTGAATGTCAAGAGGCCTTTGAAACCATTAAGACCAAGTTGGTAACTACTCCTATTCTTAGAGGTCCTAATTGGGAATTACCATTCCATATTCACACTAATACTTTTGACTTCTCAATGGGAGTAGTAATTTGACAAAAGGAGGACAATCTCTTCTATTAAATCTACTACATCAGCAAGAACTTCACTAGTGCTGGAGTAAACTATATGGTAACTGAAAAAGAATTTTTAGCTGTTGTTTATGCTATTAATAAATTTTGGCACTACATTACTCATTATAAGGTGCTTTTTCATACTGATCATTCAACAATTTGATATTTGATGAATAAACCTATAGTAACTGGTAGGGTTATTAGATGGTTGCTTTTATTACAAGAATTTGATGTCACAATACTTCATAAGCCTAGTTGAGAAAATGTGGTTGCAAATTTCATGTCTCGGTTACCATAGTCTAATAATGAAATTGTTCTTGTTGATGACTCTTTCCTTGTGAATACCTCTTTGTGATCTCTACCAAAAGTCCATGGTATGCTGACATTGCCAACTATTTGGTTACATGCAAATTTCTACTGCACTTCTCTCCTAGTGAGCATCATAAGTTAGTGGGCTTTAGTGGACAATATACTTGGATCAATGGTCTTTTATTTTGTACCACCATTGATAACATCATGCACTATTGTATTCCTGAGGAAGATGTCTTTGATATTCTTTGTGCATATCATACTGCACCTTGGGGAGGACACTTTGCTTCTTAATGGACTACTCAAAAGATTCTAACTATAGGCTATTATTGGCCTACACTCCATAAGGATTGCAAATATTATGTTCAACATTGTGACCAGTGCCAATGCATGGGTCGTCCTTTTTGATCAGATGAGATGCCACTTCACCCTAAACTTTCTATTGAACCTTTTGAAAAACTTGGGCCTTGATTTTTTTGAACCCATCAACCCACCTTCCAAAAATAAGCAATATGTTCTTGTTTGTATAGATTATGTCACAAAGTGGGTCGAGGTGGTTGCACTTAAGCATGCTCGAGATACCAAAGTTACTAAATTCTTATATTCTGAGATTTTCACTTGCTTTGGTGTTCCATGTGAGATCACTACTAATCATGGACCTTAGTTCACGTCAGACCTCATTGTTGCATTAACTAAAGAATATGAGATTTTCCTCAAAAAATTGTCACCTTATCATCCTCAAGAAAATGGACAAGTCAAGGTAACAAATGAGGAACTGGAGAATATTCTCACTAAAACTGTTGCACTTCATAAGTGTGATTGGGTTGCACAACTTCCTAAAGCTTTGTGGGCCTATCATATTATGTTGAAGACCACCACTGGCCTGACCCCCTATGAATTGGTTTATGGAAAGAAGGTTGTACTTCCTATTGAGTTCAAGATTAAGACTTTTTGAACTACCCTCCAACTTGGATTGAGTCTCTCTGATGCTCAAAAGGAATGTCTAACACAACTCCACTCCCTTGATGAGTTATGTCAAGAAGCACTTCTTCATACTAAACTTGTTCAAAATCAACAAGCACTGTGGCATGACAAACACATTCATTCTTATTCTTTCTAGCCTAGTGATTGTGCACTTCTCTATGACTCCCACTTCCAAGATTTTAAAGGTAAATTTCAGAGAAGATGGCTCAGACCTTATGGAATTGAGCATGTAGATGACAATGGTGTAGTTCAACTCTGCATTATGGATTCTAAATGTCCCAAGCTCCTTGTTAATGGTCATCAATTGAAGCTATAAAAGAAGTCTCTCTCGAAGGAAGCTTTCTTTCTGGAGATTACGAAGGAACTCACCATGGTTCTCTTTGGTCTCCTTCAACATTGATAAAATATATCTATATCATTATATATATATGAAATAAATTTTTATTTTATTTTTAAAAAAGGGCAAAGATCTAAAAACGAAAAACTAGTTCTCTAGTGTAGTTGGCCAATGACTTGTTGAAAATTGGGTAATTTAGCAACTTGTAGTTGCCAGATCTCCCAGTAGTCAAAATTGGTTCACTAGTGCTTCCAGGCAACACTTGATTGAAAACCAATTTCTTGGTAAAAAAAAAGGAAAAAAAAAAGAGAAATGAAAGGGAGGAGCTTAGAAACAGACTTCCAACAATTCACTCTGATGGTTGTCACAAGAGGTCTCTTTGTTCCTGTTGCTATTTTCTTGGCATCCCTTCCTCCTGACCCTCTTGTCACTCGGAGCTTTTCAGTGTCCCATACTACCATGTGTCTCTCTACTTCGGTGACCATTTATTTGCAAATATTTTTATGATAGATTTTATTCACTCCTCACATGCCTCCTATCTCTTTCCTTGTGATTGGTGGCTCCTTACTTTCCCTGGTGCAATGATCTCCTTGGATTCGCTAACAACTTTAGATCTTCCTTCCTCACTATCACCACATCAAGAATTATTCTCTCACCTTATTCTTTATTTTATGTATTTTATTTCTTTGATGATTACTTGGCATGACCAGGATAGATCAACCACTTAAGTTGGGGGGGTTCTGTACCAGGTCATCATTTCTAGGTATGTCCTTTTGGGTCATAATTTCCATGACATTAATTACATGCTCCTTTCCATTATTTAGTGTTTGTGGGTTCTACATGAGGTCACCTCCTACATGACTTCTTTTTGTCCTAAAAATTAATTAAGCTTACCTTGCCATTATTACCGAATTTGATGGTATCGTCCTCTCTATAGCTAAAATTGTTTCATATTTCCTATCATTTTTTCCATTTCCTTTTGTTTGTTTCCTACTATGCTAAATTTTTCAAACTCTATCGCCTATTGTAATGGGGGGAAAACATCTTCACTTTGAACCAGAGTCCTTGGATAGGTTATATGCTGATGAGGAAGCCTTGAAAATTTTTGCTCATACTAGATGGATAAATTTATTTAAATGTTTGTGTGGATTTGATGTGACCATAGCCACAAAGTTTTCTTTGGGATTTTAGGGAACTCATGCTACTATTCAGGGACTCCAATTTCTTGTGAATTTATAGACAATTGCAAAGGTCACCAGTCTACCCCAAATTGGTGACCATTTATTTTCCTACTCCATCATCAAGGGTTACTAATTTAAAGCCTCATAAGAAGCAGTTTCTCTAGTGAGGTGAATCAATTGAGAATGTGTAAGAGAAAGGAGTAACATGGAAATATTTACCCGAGCTATGGGATGCTATTGTAAAATTTCTAATTCATTAATATCACTTGTGAAGGATGCTACAAGTATGTATTTTTCCACCATTTCTACCTCATGTTACATTTACGGTATGATGTTCTTGTTAATCTCCCGTATTACCTATTTTTCTCTCTGAAGTGGTCCTATGACCAGTATAAATGGGGTCATGTTGATTCCTTGGCTCACCATGGGTTAATTAAGATCATTATTGACCACAACCTTTGTTTGGCTCAACCAGTTCTATAATGGGATGCATTTGCGAACCAAACCTATATAAAAGACCCTCAACCTCCTGTCGTTCATAATAACCTTGAATCTAGCCCTTCTAAAAAGTAGCATTTGAAACCCTTAAGCCTACTAAAAGAAAAAGCCTTAAAGCCCAAAAGGAAAGTGGGAAATGAAACCCCAAAACTTATCCCTCATCCTATGGTTTCTTGGAAAAAGTAGCATACCCCTAATAGGCTATAGGGATTAGCTGACATAGTAGAATCTGTTTATGACATGGAAATCTTAGGTACCAAGGAACCTCACATAAAGAATTCCCAACTCTTAAGGAGGTTGAGAAGCTAGCACTATAGAAATAAAAAATAAAAACCAAAAAGAGAAGCCCTTACTACTAAGGATCCCATCCCAGAAGAAGAAGAAATCCTTGCACAAAGAGATGAGGAGGAAATAGAAAATCATGAAATTGCTCAATTGGGTGAGGAAATTGATGCAAAAATTGGTGCAAAAATTAATGTAAATTTTTTTGAGGAAACTTGTGAAGAAATTGGGGAAGAGAATCTACCATCTAACATAAATACTCAAACTAATGAAGAAGATGATGTTACATTAAACCAACAAGAGAATCTTGAAAACCCACAAATAGATGTTCATCAAATAACTAAAGAGGTATGCCCTCTTTCTCATGAGGGAGGTATTTGAAAAAATAAGGATGTAATAAAGAAACTACCAACCACCAGCACTAAAATGGTTCTTTACCATGATACACAAAGTAAGCACCTTCTTCATGGATCTACCCTTGCAATGGTTAATGTCAATAGTAGTACACCTCTTGTCACTCTTATAGTTAAAAGTGACTACAATCCAATTGCTATAGGAATCAACATATTTCATGAAGTTCCTACTATAGAATAAGGTATGCCACTTTTCTCTGATGCACAATTATGGTAGATTGTCACTCAACTCCAACAATCCAATCAGTAGCTCCAGTTGCAATTGCAAGCACTTTTTTCTCAAGAAAAGGAATTTACTGATGCAACTAGGATTGAAGAGAATACAGAAATACTAAATGTCAAACTTATTGAATCCAGCCAATCACCACATTTGCATGAGGACATGCAAAACCTTTAAGCTAGGGGAAATGATGGGTGTGCAGATTTCTTTTTTTTTTGTATATTCCTTTTATATTTTTGCCTTGTCTTAAGCCTGTCCTAACCCTTGTTATGCCATTAATTATTAAGGAATATAATACATTTGATAAATTCTTAAGCTTTGAAATATTTCTTGAAAGAGTGGATGGTTAATGCATAAACTTGATATATTTTGGCTCATTCTACTACAAGAATCAAGGATGCTAGGGTATGAAGTCAACTATCTAGTTGAAAGAGTAGTGTTGCAAGCTATAGTTTTGTTATATTATTAGGAAAATAGTTCTAAATGGCTAAACAGAGTAGTTTTTGGCCATATGTTATTTTAGTCAGGTTGTTTTGTAAACTGTTATTGTGGCTAGTGGCCAAAAAAAATCATTCTCTATGTTTAGGGAATAGGCCATTGGCCATTTTATCCTAGTTATTAATTTGGTTAAACATTTTATCTAAAATCTATGGTATTAAAAGTGTGGAGTTTTTCTAGCAGTCAGCTTTAAAAACATGTCTCACCTTGTGAACCAATGGAGGGCCCCCTCTTGGGAAACTTGGTGAGATTATCTTGGTTTGTTTTGTAAGTATTTCATTTGATTTTGTGTGTTCTTTATAGCTTTAATCGATATATATATATATATATATGTTTTTCAATCAAATTTGTATAGTGCTTTTTGAGGATTCAATTGTCTAATAAAGTAAATGGTTGCAACATTCTTATGAAGTAATTGTTCACTATATATCATTATTCTGTCACCTACATAAGTCTATCACATAACACTATCTACTACATTCCCCCTACCACATTCATCCATCTATTGAACCACTTCATGTCACTATTCATTATACTCTTTGTCCCCATTTATCATACTTCTTGTTACACTTATTAGACTTCCTGTGACACTCTGTATTAAGAGCCAATTTGTTGTAAATAACCTCCTTTCACCACTAAACCTCCTGTCACAATCCAAGTAGATTTCAACTCTTATTTAAACCAAGTTTTAATCAAAAAAAACTTTGTAATAGCATTCATAAAAGAATTTTTATTAATTTGAGGAGTGTTAATAGTATTTGTGATTAATTGTTTAGAGGTGTGTTAATAACATTCATAGCATTTATAGACATTGTGTTCAATTGTTTAGAAGTGTGAACTTTAGATTAGAATCCATTTGCAAAAGTAATCTTAGATGTGTGGTAATTTGAATAGTTCAATTTATTAGCAATTAGTAATTACATTCATAAACCTCTTGATTTATTATCTTCATCCCTTGTGCAAATAATCGTTATATCTCTCATGAGTTTAAGAATCTTGGATTGACATTTTTAGGGTATTGTTGATTCGAACATATACCATCAAGTTGAACCTAATTTTTACCCAACACTCTTATTTAGTTAACTTTCATTGAGTTGAATTATTATAATAATGACTTTAACTATTATTTCTAAAAATCAAGTTGGAAAGTTTCTAGTGTTGAGTTCTTTTGGGAAACTTCGATGATTTCTAAAGTGGATTTTTATGGAAACTTATGCCAATGAGAGCTTATAAATAAGAGCTCATTTTTTTGGGAAAGACTTTAAATTTTCAATATTGAAATTGTTGAGTGTCTCCTACTGAATTATTTGGTGATGATTATATTTTTCATTCTAAAGCTTCATTCTAGAGGCTTGTAATATCAAGTTTGTAGGTTGGATGGTGCACATACAATGCCTACAATTTTTTGTATGAAGTGTGTCAGCCATTCTATTGAGTTGCATGACACATCATTGGGCTGCAATCTCTCATTAAGCATCTACATATATATCTTTGACCTGTGATTCCTATATTAGGATCTACAAGTAGTAATATTGTCTACAATTAAAAATAGAGGGATGACTATGGTAATATGGCCTACATAGATTGTGTAGAGGCAGCTGGAACCTTTACTCAATAGCTACAATGTGGGATGGATGCCTAGAACTAACATCTAGTGACCTACAAACTTTGTTAAGCTATTCATAGGAGGTATTTGAGGTAGTAGATGCTCTAGGAGAAGGCTATGTTTCAATTGGACATTGCATTGGATCATTCTAGAAATGTATATTTCAATTTGGAACTCAAAGGATATGTAAATAACAACCAAGTTCATCATCATTACAAATAAAATTTAGTTGCATGCAAAAATTGACAAAACTAGTTATTTTTTCCATTAGTGAATAAAATTATAGAAATTCAGTGAGTTATAATATTTGATGAATTTCCTTCAAAAATATATTTTCGTCACAAATCTCAAAGTTTATAATTGTTTGAAAATCTTATAAATGACATAAATGTTTGGGAAAAGTTCAATTACATTATGTTCTTTTCTGAGTTGGACTCTTGACATTTTATACAAGTTTTACTTTCCAATCATTTAACAAAATGCCCAACACTTGGGTAGTGTGAAGAATAGGTTTTTTTTTGCATAACCAAGTAGGCATCATCCTATTCTAAATCATCTATGGTTATCATCTAAGGGGTGTTTTGAACTTAGATCTATAGAGAGCATTGGTTAGAGGAGTGCATTAGCAAATGGTTTTTTTGAAGTAATAAAAGAAATTCACCAACAAGTTAGAGAGAGATGACTATAGAGTTCTCAAAAATAAAAGCAAGCAGCAAACATGAAGAGGAGATAAATACATTTTAAGGTTGGGGACATGGTAATAGTCCACCTTAGGAAGGAAATACTTCCTAAAGGGAAGTCTACAAAACTGCATATGAAAAGGATAGGACCATTTCAAATTCTCAAACAATGTGATCCTAATGCCTACAAGATTGACTTATTGCCTGACATAGGCCTCTCACCAATTTTTAATGTATCTGATATTTATGCATATAAGACTTCTATTGACATTGACAATGTAGATTCTAAGGATATTCTTCAGGACCTACCAAGATAAAGTTATCCAAGCATTGAATTCATTTTAGAAAAGAGGATTAGTAAGAAGATAAGAAAACATACCTATTGTGATTATCTGATCAAATGGTATGATAAACCACTGGAGGAAGAAAATTGGATGTCTATGATAGATATTAAGAAGACTAGTGTAAAATTTGCAAACATTCCCAGTCAAGGCACTTGAGTGTTTCATTGGCCAAAGGAGTATGGTGTAAATCACTAAGGCACAATGTTGATCAAGGCATATGGTGACCTTGTGGAAAGATACTTAATGATCCACAACAAGATGTTTTAAATTTCATTTTGTATATAACAAGTAATGATCTTATGTTTGGTCAAGGAACTTTAGTTGTGCTTATAAACCTAAGTTCACTTAGTCCAAAAAGATCCAAAAATTGAGTATTTTGAGTAAATAGGAGTCTCTAATATGTTGTTATCTTCATTATACCTTAATAATCTTTGTAGAAAGGAAAATGAACAAGTAATCATGTCTTAAGTGAAAATTTGTAAAAGTTGCTGATTAGCATTTTTTGTTATTGACAAGTTTTTGTCAAAAAGAGAAGCTTTTCACCCAAAGGTCCTAACCATTCAAATATCAGTTGTAACCATTGTGGATGATGTATTTAGGCATCCACACTCTATATACAATTAGAGATGTGAAGTCCTATACAAACAAAACAATCTTAAGGAGAAATAAGCAATTTTTTTGAGCATTTATTGTGTGTAAAAAATTGTATGGATTGGCTAACTGGATTAGAAGGAAGAAATTGATATTTGAATCCTAACTCCATTTTTTTTTTTCATTCATTTTTGTTAATTTTGGTAGAGGATATCTCTATTTACTAAGATTGGGTCAGAAAACCCAAAAATTGAGGGTTTTCATGGCTTGTTGGTCCTAACTTGTAACCCTGTAGTTGGAATTCAATGGCCTCCTAGATTTTACAGAATTAGAACATGTACTTATAGATTCCTTAATTGTAGATTTTCATTAGGAGATCTAAAGGATCTATGAGTGAGCCCTAGGTTGAATATTCACATCTATTCAACCAATTTGATGAGGGTTTGTAGGGAAAACAAAGAGATGGAAGTCTAAAACTTAGTAGAGGGTCATTTCATGTTTAGATAAGTCAAAGGAAGGCATTCCACATTAGTTTCTAAACATATGAACCCTTCTTTCTATTTTCCAGGTGTTCCAAGATTCTTTTGGCCAATTAGGCCTATGTGAGTTCAAGGGTGTTGGAGTAGGTTAGGAAGTTGAAAGATGGAGGATATATAGAAGGTCCAAAGGTTGTGTCTAAAACTACAATTCATTTACCAAGTTCTTGTAGAAATTTCCAAGTTGTTTCCCTAAAACCCATAAAAGTACTACTAGGGGAAATCAGGCCTCTTAGTATATTTGTGGTTTTAGAATTTGGGGAGTCCAAACTATGGTGGAAATTTGATATTTGTGTGTTCCTTGAAGCATTCCAGGTCATGGTTGAAATCAAGGGCTTGTGATGTCATCATTTCTAAGTTTGAGCTCTAGGATTCAAAGCAGGCTTTTAGAGGCACTTTGTGGAGTTTTTGGAAGAGATTGTGGAAGTTGTCTTAGAAGTTTGTGGAAAGTTGAAGTGTGGGAAAAGGGATTCTTAGAGACCCTTGGAAGGTATAGAGTTTCCTTGAAGGATTGAGATTGGACTGATTCACTCTTTTGTTGAAATTACTTTGCACCAAGGATGGATAGTCATCCTTCTTGGATGACCTCTTAGAGGAGGTGAAAGGTCATGTTAGTTTAAAAATAATATATTGTCATGTAGAATATAGAGAGGAGGAGATGTGGAGAAGTAGAATGAAGGTTTTTATGTATGATTGTTTTGAAATAGAAATAAGTGATTTGTGAAATATTGCTGATATAATGGTGTTTGGATTACAATTATTATATCTTCTCTCATATCTCATGATTATAGTGGTTCTTAAGTTTATTACATGGTTAAATGAATCTTAGAACTAATGCAAATGTGCGTGATATCATTGATTTGTTACTAAGAGTTGACTGCTCTATATATTAATAGTAAATACTACACAATTTCATATTATAGTATGCATATTGTTTATATGTTTCATTGTGTGAAATCAAGGAGTTCGTAAAGATGTCTTTAAGTGTTTTAGATAACCATTTTAATTTTCCACAACATACCATGTTCCATACCATACAATTGACCATGAATCATCATATTAACTATTGTTATGAGTAGAATGTTGAATCAACATTCTTGAATAAAATGTGATAGAAGCTTGGTTAGTGTTGCATGTGTGTTTGAAGGTTGGTATGCATTCATGAGATGAATATTCTCTTGGAATGATGGAATAGATGATACAATGGAGTTTGTGAGATAGTTGCCATAATCAATAGTGAAACTCTCATAATGGAAAGGGTTTGGTGGATCTACCATCTACTCAATGACTAGGAACTTGAAAGTCAATAGTTTAGTAGGTGTTGGTAAGATAATGGTATATTCAAGTTCATTTTCTATTTTTATTTGAGAGTTTAGTGAGTTTGGACTTAGAAGGTGGTTTTTAGATCTCTTTATATAGACTCGGGCTTGCAAGTTTAATGTTTTATTAAAGAGTTGGGAATCCAAGATTTTGGAATTAAGTTAATCTTAGTATTGGGTGTTTGAATCTGCATTTAGTTTTGGTAGTTTTTTAGAAGATTTAATTTCTTACCTAAATCTCAAGGTAGGGCTACAAGAGAGAGTCTCATTAGGTTAGTTTGTGAGAATTGGTGTTTTAAGACCACCTAATCACGTAGAATCTATTGAATGGTTGAAATCACTTTATTAGCCTTACATTAAGCCTTTTGGAAGCATTTTAGCATATGGTATTGTGAAAGATCCTAGAGGGTGTAAGGTAGTGGAGCTGTTGGGTATTGTAAGAGGTAGTTGGTTGAGTTTATGAAGGCTTGGGTAGAGACATTTGGAATAGGTGAGAGTGGTATAAGGAATATTCCAACCACTTGGTCTCTAGCCTTGGAAGTTTTCTAAGGGATTGATGGTAATATGTTTGGTAAGCTTGGAAGTGGCCTAGTTATATAGTTTGGTAATAAGAATTATATTAACACCTCCTCCTTGCATCACTTTTTTGCCTTGATATGCATGCGACCAAGTTTTTCTCAAGTTTTCTTGGCATGGTGTTGGTTATGGATTTAGACTATTTGTAGGATGTTAATTAGAGCACTATTACATTTTATGTTTGCATTGGGATGTGTGTCACATCCATGCTATAGATATTGTATCTAGTTGAGTTTTGTTTTGCTTGTGATCTCATAAAGCCCTTGTTTGTGTGATCTTCATGTTGTTGGTGTACCACACATGAGAATGTGTGTGTGCATTTTTCAGGTGCTTGCAAGGCCCGATCTCATAATTGTCATTGGTGGAGCTATATTATTTGTGGTTGGGTTCAAATATGCATTACCTATTGGAAATCATTGTGTGATGAGGATAGGTATATAGGGTAGATAGTGGAGGGACATATCTCGTAACCTTGGTGCCCTTTTCTTAGTGGGTTGGCATGAAGAAGTTTCTAAATAAGTGATAACTAAAAAAATTATTGAGTAATAAATCTAAGATAATGAAAATGTGGGTACCTGGTGGTGATTCAAGGGTATGGGCTTGATAGTATATTTGAGGGCATGTGTCTATATGACATTTGTCCAAGGGCACAGTGTGATGTCCTTCTTAGAGAGTGTTTCTGTATATGAGAAATATGTTAGCAAGTAATACTAATCTATTCAAAAACAAAAGCATTAACTAGTATAACAACCATAACATATGAGATAGACAAAGTGAAATCTTCAAATAAGAATATGAGCCATGGAATGGCTCTCCCAATGAGGATTGTCACTTGATTTAGGGATGAGTCTATTTGATTCACTGACATACATCATCATGACACTATCATCTATCAATCCTTAACTTCCCATGAGCTAACTCAAAGCCTACCATCCGTACGTACTATATTTGTCTTTGTACTACTAAAAATTATCTAGCACTAAGAAAATTTTCTAAATTTGATTATATAATTAAATACCAAATATATGTTTCCATAAAAGACAACACTCAGACATGTATCTTTGTTGGTCTTAGATTGGTTTAGAAAATTAAGTTTCAACACACTTAACCAATTCTCAAGTTGATGCCAAGTATAATATAGATGTTGAGCTATAGAATCTATAGAGCCAAAAATTCAATAGGTGCCAAGTGAACTTTAGGTGACAAGAAAGATTCAAGTGTTGAGTGATAAGTGATGCCGAGTCATTATAGGTGCCAAGAAAAGTATAGATGTTGAGTGAAATAGAGTTACTATAGGAGCCGAGTGAGACTA
Source organism: Cupressus sempervirens (assembly GCA_028749045.1). Taxonomy (NCBI): domain Eukaryota; kingdom Viridiplantae; phylum Streptophyta; class Pinopsida; order Cupressales; family Cupressaceae; genus Cupressus; species Cupressus sempervirens. The sequence goes on from CM053789.1 coordinate 157,119,539, forward strand.
AATTCCTATATATGCCAAGTAACATAGAATCTATATATGAGTTTGTGTCTTCCCAAACTTAGATGTAAATGGTTTTTGAAGCTAACTTCAGATGAATCTCAAAGGATGTTGAAGATAAGATCAAATCTTTTGCATTTCCTATGAAATTTGCATGCAGCCAATAAGAAAAATGGAGAAGGCATGCAACCAATAGAAAAAGTGAATGAATTGAGTGGGAAAAGAAGAATGAATATTGATTGTAGATTCATACCTAGCCCCATGTCTTCAAAGCCTTTAAAAAGAGGATGAAACCCCATTGTGTGTGTGTGTGTGTGTGTGTGTGAAATGTATGGGTGAAAAATAGTGAAGTTTAGAGGGGTTTTTAAAGACTTAGAATGAAGAGAAGCATTGTAGAATTCAGTTGATTAGAATAGAGCAATCAAAATTTCCAGGAGAGATATATCAGATCAAGGAAGGATTAGAACAAACATAGCAAAACAACGATCTAGAATCAACAATTGAAGATTGCAACCCACTAGGTCAAGAATTTCTAATACTCCCTAGCCATTGTATTAGGAATGAAAATCCCATGATGATAGGTTGGTTTAATAGCCATGTTGTAAGCCTTAAAACAAGGTTTTGAATCCTTTAACAGGGTAACATTCCAAGTGAGTATTTGTAAATCCTTTAACTAGGTCACTTTTAACAAGGTGTAAAGTCTTTAATAGGATAGGCCTTTCATAGGGTAGACCATTGGAAGTGGTCAAACTTTATAACTTTAAACAGTTACATATTACTACAATGATACTTTGTGGGTGTCATCCCCACCCCAGTTTTACCTCCTCATTTTGGAAGGTTTCTAGGTTACCAAATCTTGTGTTATCTATTTTAATGCATGTCTTTACTTTCATATTAAATGAACTAGATGCATGTGAATGATTTTAGCTAAAAAAAATTCAAAGGTTAAAGTTAGTTACTTCTAATTTTTCCCCACCCCTTTCAAAAGTAAATCTTCCCACTTGTAAATTCCAACAATTGGTACCAAAGCTAAGTTCTCATGAGAAGGAGCCTTACAACTTGGAGAAAAGATCCAAAAATGGAAGTCTACAAATTTTGGAAGATCATAGAAAATTAGGTGATTGATGTACAACTTGCTCTACACACTTTGGAAGAAGCTAGAGAAGAACTGAGAAAATCCTTAAAGAGAAGAAGAGAGATTGCCATAGTTGAGAATGATACATAATAAAATGAGATTCCAAAGAGTTTGATGCAGCAATAGTAGACCTAATGGAGAAGAATAGAGATCAAGTAGAAGAAATCAGAACACTCAAGATCAAACAAGAATCTCAAGTTATGATGGTTTGTGAGGTGACTAAACAAAAGAAAAGAGGTAGGGCTATGTTAGAAGATGACTAGAGAAATCTTGCTAATTGACTAGAAGAAAAGTCAATTGAGCTTGAAAGAATTTCAAACATGCAACTTGACACCATAAGCTAGATGATGAATGTACATCATGAACTAGATATCAAGGACATTGAGATCTCTACACTGAAGATGCAAGATGAACAACTACAAAATGATCTAAAAAGAGAGAAGGAAATTGCAAAGAGTTTCAACAAACCAAATGAGGCCATCAAGTACTTTAAGTAGCTACTGAAATCACCAAGGGCTAGCAATGATCCTTTAGGACTAGGATACACTGACACTAAAAAAGGAGAACTATCCAAGACTGCAAAAGAATGAAGTAACAAAGGTAAGAACACTAAACCTACTTATCATTTCTATGGTAAGAAAGGACATACCTCTAATGTATGCAGGAGCAACAATGCCCATTAGCATGACAAACCAAAGAATGTGAGTCATAAGTGCAACAAGAAATAACATCAAGAACATGACTATAGGACTAGGACTATTAGAACACCAAGATTTGAAGGTTGCTACTAAAATTGAAAGAAGTATGGACATAGAGCTTTTGAGTGTAGATCAAAGCCTATGCAGACACCTAATCAGCTAAAAAGGGGAAATAACCATGGACATCACTACAATTGGGACTACAACACTAGGTATAGCTATCATTATTGTTAGGAATATGGATACATCCCTAAATATTGCATAAGAACACATTATAGTGGAAACTATAGTAGATGGTTAAGCCAAACTACATGCTTCAGTTGTTTGAAGACTGGTCACATTAGTAGGAATTTCCCAACAAGGTGAAAGGCACCCAAATCAAAGATCAAAAAAGGAAAAGAGAAGATGGATGTTGAACACATCAGAGGAGAAATAAATAAGACATGGAAGAAGAAAGATGGGAGCAACACATCAAATGAAGGGATCACTTCACCTAAAAGGTCAAGCTATCACACTTCATCAAACTAAGCACAAGAAGACACGTGGAACTAATTTACAAGGCTTTGTCATACATTAGTTCCTAAACAAGAAAGCACTAAAAGAAGAAATCATTATGAATAGAGATTTAAAGTTAAAACTTCAAGATTTCATTAGTTTTGTCGAGTTACCCTCAGATGCCAAGTAAAATTTCAATACGTGTCGAGTTGATTGCCAAAAATCAATAGAAGCCAAATGATTAGTTGCAGTCGAGTTGGTAGTGGAAGCTGAGTAAAAAGAAATTTTAGTTGAAGCTAAGTGAAGGATACTTCTGGGGGTTCCAAGTGGTGGAAAGACAATGGAAGCCAAGTAATGCAAGAATGCTTAAGAAGCTGAGTGGATAACTGTAAATGCACTAAGCATTAAATTCTACAAAAATAGGGTATATTATCGCATTTCGAATCATTTTTCTTCATCAAAAACAAAGAGCAAAGACAAAGAAGAGTGCAGAATGACTTCAAAGTAAAGAATCCAACATTTGAGCCAATTTTACCAGTGATTTAACATGGTTTCATCAAATTAAAGGTATTTACATTTGTGTTGAGCTACACAGTTTTAAATTTCTTTGTGTTAAAACCCTAGCTAGCACAAATGGCCTCTAGTTCTAGTTAACCATAGGAGAAAGAACCATTTGACGTCCAACTAGTGTCAAACAAAGTGAAACAACTAGATTTTCAGCCAATCCCTAAAATGGTAGACAAAAACAACCCAGTTGGAGCCCTATCTATTATACCCCCTAAAGTGCTTATGGTTTAGGATGTTAGAAGATGTTACAACTGCAAAATTGGAGCCATAGGAGATATGGAGATGAGGGAAACCTATGGTAAATAGTGTGAAAATGGAGTTTTGAAAGAGGAATACCAAATTGTTGAGAAGAAGGGTTTGACACATGCCCTAGAATTCCCCATAGTTTTCAAAACTTAATGAATCAGGATAGTGCTTAGCAAGATTCATGATGTAAGTTTATGGTTGGAGGATGGTCTAGTGAAAATAACAAAAGGATTGTATATATAGTGACAGGGTATCCAACCCTAGATCGGCCAAAGACCCTTAGATTTGATTCTAACGAAGTAATTGAAAAGAACACTAGTGCCAAGTGGAACAAGAGAGGAATGACAATAGACGCCATCCAAGACCCTTTTGTTGATTTTTTTGTTAGGGTTATTACACACAAATTTTACCAATCTAGCAAACTTAATAGTGTACCATGCATTGCAGTGGATGTGGGTTAAAAACTAGTGAAGAAGGATCATACCTATGATCTTCCAGAACTATAATTCTAACAAATCAATGAGAACCTAGTAGCAATAAGGAGAAAAAAGGGAGCACAGTGCAAGTTTGGAGCAATTTTGATTTGCATATTTTTCTATGTACAGAATAAATTTCCATCTTTTGGTAAAGTTGATTAGAAAGAAAAAAGGTCTATACTAGCTCAAGTAAATCAATATATAGAACAAATGGGAGCTAATTTCGAAACCCTTACGACTATCTATTTTGAAGAATTCAAGAAGACCATAAAGTTGAGGCTAAGAATACTAGTTTCATTGGTAGAAAATCATGTAAATGATGTCTGCTTTCTTGTAGATATTGACTACACCTATATTCAAGCTACTACACCAAGAGTTAGATGGTTAAGACTTCTGGCTATGAAATAGACATAAATGAGGCATCTAAAGGCATAACTACATTTTAGCTAAGGAAGTGGACAAGAATGCACCACATTTTGGTACTTATGATGTGGTGAGATCAAAGGTGAACATGGAGTTCAAGAATACCTCCACATTGAAGAAGAAGGACAAACTTGTAAAGAAACTTAAAACCAAATTTGCTGAGGGCATTACAGAAGAAGGAGAAGGTGAAGAAGTAGAAGAAGATGAAGACAAACAAGAAAAAGGGCCATCTACATTAACCCAAGGCATGGGTGAGGATATAGAAGAAGAAGAAGCTGCCAAGAAGGAAGCACCCAAGCCTAAACCTAAGAAGAGAAAGGCACCAAAACAACCAGCTACACAACCCAAAGGGAAGAAGAAAGCAACAAAGTTGAGCCCAACCAAGCCAACTAAAAGGGTAGACACTAGGGAAACAACAAAAGTGGCAAAGGAAGAGGGGAAGAAAAAATCCATAGAGAAAGGAGGGCCTATAGAACAAAAGAAAAGAAGTAAATATGTTGCACCCCTAGAGTCAGATGAAGAAAAGACAAAATCTAACAATGATCAATTCAGATTGGTAATACATTCTACCAAGTCTAATTTGGAAAATGTTTGTGATAACATTAGGGATAATGTATATTTAACTTGTTTAAAACCATTGATTTTAATAAATTGTCAAGAGAAGAATAGAATATAGTGGAAGATTCCATCTACACTATGATGGCCAAGTTCAAGACTACTCCACTTGAACTAGATAAGTCTATGCCTAAGAAGTTAACCTTAATAGTTGAAAATAAATGGCATTATTGTCTAAAGATGGAGAAGGAAATAAGGGATTGAACAAGGTAACTATGGAGGAGAAGACACAACAAGGTGAAGAGGCAACAACTGAGGAGCAACAACAAAAATAGAGTGTCCAAGCCAACCGATTGCCACCACCAAGTCCTCCACATACAACACCTGTAGACACTTTAATTGTAAAAGATGTTCCTAACACCTCAAGTTAGAACATCAATCCATTAACTATAAAGAATCTCAAAAAGATCCTTCACTAAACAACACTACAATCATAGTTGTACACAAATATTGTTTTGGTGAGTGTGGAAGAGTTGCAAAAAGATATGGCATACATTACCAAGGAGAAGGTGAATGCATAAGAACCACCTTCAACAACCTCCCACAACTATAGATAGTCAACGAAAAGAGAAAGTAGCACAAGACACAACTACTAAGGTTGAATAGCAACAACAATTACTAAGGAGTCAGCAAGGGAGCAAATAGGACAATATGTTCCTATAACACAAAGCCAAGGTGAAACTCCTCAAATAATTGTCATTGATCAAGGTAGAAGAGAAGAAGATAAGGAATAGGAGGAAATTCCCAAGGAGAAAGAGCAAGAGGCAATACAAACACTGGTAAACTTGCATACCTCAGGGACTCCTACCAACCAGTTGAGCGTTGATGTAGTACCACTACAATTTTCAGCACCAAGCTCAAGCTCCACCAAGGTAGAAAGGGTAATTCACTATGGAGACCCTACACTTGATGAGGAAATAGTCATACCAAGTTATGACTATAAGAAAATGAACCTAGCATAGATAAATGAAGTGCCAAAGACATTGGAGAGGAAGAAGAAGCAAGAGATACTCACAAATGAGTATAGAAAGAGGCAAGCATTAATAGAGATCAAAGACATCTTCCTTGATGCTAGTACCTAATGAAACAAAGCCTATCATGAAGCAATTTTCCAAGATAATGGACTAGGTACAAAATGAAGACCTTGATACTAATGTCAAATTATTAGAATAGTCCAAAAAAAAATTTCAAATGAAAGTTAATGAAAAGATATCTAGTGAGATAGCACTATCATAGGTTGAACTCGCTTAGAAAATAAAAAATCTAAAAATAGTACTTGAGAACATATTCTCATTGTACTCCAAATTGTGTGACTCATCATATTTCACACAAGAAACTAGCCAGAGAATAATGAGCTTGGAGAAGAATGTTTAGATATCTAGCACAAAGCTACATAAAGATCTATCTCAAAGTGAGAAGCATTTTTCCATAATGCTTCACACTCAGAAGGAGTTAGCTATATTAACAACAAAAGAGGCTAATGTTAAGTCCACACTGATACAAATTCATTCTGCTATCACCCCACATCTAGAAGTACAACATAAAGAAGTAGCCTATGCAAAACATGTTTTACAGAAAGATCCTAATCTTTCTACCTTAGAAGGTCTAGCACATCTTGTAGTAGAGATAGCCATCCAACAAAAAGCACTAGAAATTTCATTAGACAACTGGGATGCTTCTTTGAAGATAATAATTGAGGTAAATAAAACATTTTTGGCTAAATATTCTATTCATTTTTAGACCCTTTGACATAAGTGTCAAAAAGGGGGAGATAATGCACTATGTAAATAAAGGGGGAGATATAATAAAGATAGATGAGTAAATAAAAGGAGTAACACTCAAAGGGGGAGAGATTAAAATTTTTTGTAAATAAAATAAGTAATACTCAAAGGAGAAGAGATTCAAATTTTGAATTTTGAGAAGAAATAAGGAAATAAAGCCAAAAGGATAACAAAAACTACAAGAAGATGTGTAAAAAGGGGAGTACAAATAGATGGGGAGTACAAATAGACCAAAAATAGAGGTAAAGGAATGATAAGGCAAATTCAAATTAAGGAATTTTTGGTTTTAGAAATGGCACATCAGCTCAGGGGAGTTACAAGTTTTTGAGGTATATAGTCTTCTATAAAATTTTGAATAGGTTTTGTACATATGTCGAATAAAATGTGTAGTATACTCATAGAGATTAGATTCACAATGTTTAGTTAAGTGTTTTTGCTACTTATGTAAAAGGGGGAGATTGTTGGTCTCAAATTTATTTTGACAATTGAGTGTTAACACACTTAACCAATTCTCAAGTTGATGCCAAGTATAATATAGATGCTGAGCTATAGAATATGCTGAGCCAAAAATTTAATAGGTGTCGAGTGAACTTCAGGTGCTAAGAAAGATTCAAGTATCGAGTGATAAGTGATTCCAAGTCATTATAGGTGCTGAGAATAGTATAGATGTCGAGTGAAACAAAGTTACTATAGGGGCTAAGTGAGACAAAATTCCTATATGTGCTGAGCATCAGCCAGTAGTAAGTGCTGAGTAGCACAAAATTCACATATGATTTTGTGTCTTCACAAACTTAGATGTAAACCATTTTTAAAGCTGACTTAAGATGAATGTCAAAGGATATTGAAGATAAGATTGAATCTTTTTCATTTCCTATGAAATTTACATGTAGCCAATAAGAAAAATGGAGAAGGCATGCAACTGATAGGAAAAGTGAATGAATTGAGCAAGAAAAGAAGAATGAATACTGATCATAGATTCATACCTAACCCCAAGTCTTTGAAGCCTTTAAAAAGAGGATAAAACCCCATTTTTTATATAGGTGTGAGAAGTGTATGGGTGAAAAATAGTGAAGTTTAGAGGGGTGTTTAAAGACTTAGAAGGAAGAGAAGAATTGTAGAATTTAGTTGATCAGAACAAAGCAATCATAATTTTGATGAGAGATATATCGGATCAAGGAAGGATCAGAAAAGATAGAATAGAACAAGGGCAAGTCATTAGGTCAAGAATTTCTAATTCTCTCTAGCCATTGTATTAGGAATAAAAATCCTATGATGATAGGTTGGTTTAATAGCCATGTTGTAAGCCTTTAAACAAGGTGCTAAATCCATTAATAGGGTAAAATTCCAAGTGAGTATTTATAAATCCTTTAACTAGGTCACTTTTAACAGGGTGTAAATTCTTTAATAGAATAGGCCTTTCACAGGGTAGACCATTGGAAGTGGTCAAACTTTGTAACCTTAAATAGTTACATATTGTTGCAGTGATACTTTGTGGGTGTCATCCCCACCCCAGTTTTGCCTTCTCATTTTGGAGGGTTTCTAGGTTACAAAATTGTGTGTTATCTATTTTCATGCAATTCTTTACTTTCATATTAGATGAATTAGATGCATGTGAATGATTTCAGCTAAAAGTTTTTAAAAGGTTAAAGTTAGTTACTTCTAATTCACCCCCACCCCCCTCTCCCTCTTAGAAGTAAATCTTCCCACTTGTAAATTCCAACAATCTTTCCATATTGCCAACAATCTCCCCCTTTGGCATTGATGACAATATTTGTGAATATTTTTTGTGATGTGGATCCTAATTATTCTTAGAGGTTTATTTTTATGGGGATTCCAAGATGGGGTCAATGGGTAGTACCCCTATGGGACACCCTTAGAAGGAAAATTATTTGTTTACAGATAGTTAGAGTGCAATTCATCTTCCAAATAATTATGCTCTGCATTCAAAGACAAAACATATACAATTGTAGTACCATTTCATTCAGTTAGTTCTAGATCATATACAATTGCAGTACCATTTCATTTAGTTAGTTCTAGATGATGGATAGTTAAAGATGGACAAGATACATATAGAATATAATCTAGTAGATATGTTTACCAAGGTAGTAATGAGAGAGAATCTGAACTCCTCTTCAGCTTTGGTTGGTCTTCTAGACTAAACCAAAGAAAAGAACAATAGAGTGTAGGGTGGTTTGATATTGTAGTGGGAGCTATAGGTGGGTAAAAGCACAAACCCTTGTTGCCCTTTTGTAAAGGAAAATGCTAACAAAAGTATCACTATTCACATTCAATGACATAAAACTAATATTATTATTCATAATTTGAAAATGAAGTAAACTAATGAAATGTGTAGAAATGGATGGAGTTTAGAGTTATACTTTTTAATAATCATTTGGAATAAGAATTGATATATTTTTAAAAAAATTTATAGATAATTTTTGAGTTACTGAAAAATGCTGAAAATTATGGGTCTAGTTCCCACCACAAAACTATATGGAAATAGACTTATTTCCCTTTCATCTTAGACTATGTTATATATAATGTATATATCTGGAAAAATCAAAAAATAAAATTGTCTTTAGACCTCTATTTTCTCTTTTATAATGATTCAAATTATAACTCGCCTAAAATGGATAGTTTTCATCTCCCACCACATTTTTCAAAACAAATAAATTTTAACCAAAAGAAAAATTATGCATTCTAGAAGAGGACTTTCTCCTCTAGAACTTCATATCATATTAAAAATTTTGTATATGATTTAATATTTTTTCCTTTCTCAAAATTGAAATCTTTTCAAGTGTTAAAATGTGTGCTTGTAATTTTTTTAATTAAAATATACTATATATAATTAGAACACTATAAAATCTATATCAAAATATTCTTGAGTTTGAGCTCTATAAAATGGTGTTAATATGTTATTAAAAAATATCATATAGTAAGAGTTATTAAAGCATCAATTTTTTGAAATAATTTTATTTCTCTAGTAATTGGATACAAACTAGTGTAAAACATGCATTTAATAGATATTTCCAATTAAAAAAGCATTATAACATATATAACTTAGCTAGAATAAATTTATCTATATCATATGTTTGAACAAAATTGAATTTTAGATAGAAATACTCAAATTCACTTGTTCTTATAAGTCAACCTGAAAGGTGACACAGGTTTTTACTTTTAGCTAGGTTTAGTAGTGTTATGATCAATCTACAAGTGAGTGGTTATTGTTATGGAGTTTGATCAGTCTCCAAGTGGAAGATTGTTATGATGTGGAGCCTAATCAGACTCGAAGGTTTTTTCAACACATTTTTCTCCTCATATTATTTGTACAGGGGTTTGGGGGTAGTGCCCCCAAGATGGAATCAAGGGGTAGCACCCCTGTGGGGTCCAAGGAACACTCCCTGTCGCAATATAGGGTGGGTCTAGGGGCAATACCCTTGTAGGGGTTTTCAGGGTAGCATCATCAAAGCCAAAAATTCCCTTATATTGTAAAGGGCATCGACTATTATTTTTCCTGGGTGATCCCACAATAATGGGTTCCACTTTTTGACCAATTTTGACACTGAAATCAATATTTTTGCAACAAACATCACGTTCAAGTGACTATATCTCCAAAACTATAAATAATTTCAAGATGACATAAAGTAGTGATTTTGAATACTTTGTTCCTACTTTGTAACTCTATTTTTTAATCTAAAAAAAAAATTATTTATGTCAAATTTTTTTATCTCCTCTGAAAAGTGGTACACAATAAAATTCAATATTCTAAAGAGTGACAGTCCGTTTTTGACACACATAACTTTTTTTCTAGAAATGATAATGAAGTAATTCTTTCAGTGTTGGATTTGTAACATCAATATCCAGTGTCTACATTTGGTTTGATTTATTTTTGTTGAATATTGTATAGTTTATGAAGTTTTGAAGTGACATGAACCGTAATTCAGACATACGTTCCATTTGACACAGATAATTTGAAGTCAATTTATCATAAACCATTTTTTTTTTTGAATAGAAAGGTATCTCAATAAGCCAGTGCCTCCATATTTTTCAAAAAAAATTTGACCTAATTTACTAATTTTCCTGAGGTGTCAAAGTCAGTTGATATTCAATCGGTAATGAACCTATAATGAGTTAAACTCATATTTGAAAGTCTTAATGATTAAATTATGTATTAAAATTATAGTCATTGGAAAGCTTGCTCCAAGAAACACATTTTGAAATTATTTATTTTATAGTAGGAGATCATTCTCTTGCAATTATGGCAGTCAAAAGAGCAAAAAAAAAATGGAAAGAAAAAAAGGTTGATTTTTTTGTGATTTTGCATGTTCGCGCGAACATGGCGTTCACGTGAACACGTTTACCATGTTCGCGCAAACATATGTTCATGTGAACATGCAAATCATGTTTGTGCGAACATATTTATCACATATGTTCACGCGAACATACGAAAGATGTTCGCGTGAACATGATTTAAAAAAAAGTTCGCCGAACATATGGTAAACTCAATTTCTCATTTTGCAATTTTTTTCATTTTTTTTCGTCCCACTAAAGTGGAACCCCATTATTGTGGGTTCACCCTCCTATTGGAAAACTTATTCTAGCCCTAATTTTCTAAGAAAAAAATCTTATATAAAAAGGCTTAAGTTTAGGTATTTCATTATGTAATTGTGATATTGTAGCTTCTTGTAGTGGTATTGAGCTATAAGGAATTATGGATTGTAGTCACTAGATAATAATAATATTAGACTTTCTATTGGTGGACATATCCCAAGGATTGGGTGAACAATTTTAAATCTTGGTTCCTTGTGTTCTCTTCTATGCAATCTATTATTCTGTATTATTGGTTATATTTGCATGTTACTATTATTTCTATCTAAAGTTAATCCTAAAAAAATTGGCTAATTCTAAAAATGATGTCATACAAAAACAATAATAAATACCAAAAAGTAACTACACAAAATTTCCTTCAAAACATGAAAATTTTACTCATGTCTCGATGGATCATTACATACCTTATTTCTCCTTTACAATAATTTATTATATAGCTAATCTTCTCCTTATATGTACATACTTCTCTTTTTCATATACACACATATACATATACAATTTTTCTTACATACGTGTGTTGTCTTTTGCTAATCAACTTGAGATTCTGGATATACAATCTATAAAATCAAGTTGTATCCTTTCAAGATCCTTCTTCTAGGTTTTTTTTACTATATAAGATATATTGATGAGTGCAAAAAGTGCATAGGATGTCACTTCAACTACGCTCAAGTCAGTATATGAAAATTTGTCATAGGATGCCTTTCTTGCTTAACATTGCTCCAATTGCCTCTACCAAATGATGACTTTGGATGAAAAATATTCTTGAAGGATAGAGAATCTTTTGATTAATATTTTCTTTTCAGATTCAATTCCTCTGATTCCATTGTGAGTCTTCTCCATTTCAATTCTAATATGTTCAATATTTTCCTCTAGTTGTTGTAATCTCGTATTGAGTATTTGAAGCTCACTCATTTGTCCTTTTATCAAACTATCAAACTTAGATAGGGAATTGTATGACAATGCACATTGTCTATACAATATCTTTCCTTCATCAACACTCTTACTCAATTCTTTGATGTACACATCCAATGTTTTCAAATAATTTTTGAAATTAGTGCATATTGCATCAAATAGTGATGCATAATTCTTTTTTTCTACTTATACTGAAGCAACATCAGATAATGTGGTGAATTCTACATCAAAATATCTTACTAATTCCTTTTCCTTTTTTCTACAAGTTTGGATCTATGATAGTTATTTGAACTATCCTCTGCATTCTCTCCAAAACATTTTTCAACATTCTTTCCAATGTCTTCACTGATTTATTTCTTTCAAGTAACTTTCTCAAGGAGCTCATTAATCATTTTTTTATCATCATCTTCATCAGATGCTATTGCTGCTACTATTACTACTGGAGTTGTTGATTCTATACTTTTCTCTTCATTTCTCTTCTTTGCTTTATCTTCTACATCTGAGCTAGAATAGGAAGTAACTTTTCCAAAAATGCTTGTTCCATAAGTTATAAAAGGGTTTTCTTTAGCATCAATAGTTATATGTGTACTATCCACTTGAATGGATTCAGTACTAATAAATATATGAAGAGGTGAATAAGTTTTCTAAATTTCCTCAACCTCTTCTTCATCATCACTAGGAGTACTAGCCTCTACATACACATGATATATTGTCTCAAGATGCATACTCTCCTTAGTGGTCTTGGGTATGGAAGTTATATACTTTACTATGGGTTCTTTTGTTTTCTTCCTAACATCTTCATAGTTACCTCTCATAAGAAGAATTACTATTCACTTTTTTCTCAAGAAAGGCTCAATGCATTGATAAATTCTTTTAATGTCCTCCTTATTGCTGACCTCACACAATTTATGGATCATATTTTCTCTTAATCTTTTATCTTGCTCCACTACTCTTCTCTTCTTGTTTAACAGTCTATTACATAGATCTTTTGATATTTTGTTCTGAATACTATGTATCTATAGGATCATGGTCAACCAAACTATACCCTTAAGTGGCAATGAAAAATTAAAAAAATAGGGCTATGTCAACTTGATGTGAAATTTTCAACTTGTTATGAACTTTCTATCAAAAAGTTGAGAAAAATTAATCTCTAGGAAATTCAATTTAGTTTCTAAACTAGTAGGCCTTATCTTAAAAAAGTAAAAATTGATTGCTCAAAATTTTTAATTTTAATGCAATAGTACAAAATGTTCAAGACAAAAATAAGTAGACATATGTCTGACCACCTTAATTAAAATCAAATGATAATATCTCTAAAAAAATTCTAGATATAAGAATTAGACTCATGCCTAGATGTGACACATCTTTTTGGATATTTTTATTTTGAATAAATAATTAATTATGAATTTTTTGCTATAGTATTTTTGGAATAAAAACCTTTTGTGTTGACCACCTTAACTAATTTAAAACTCCATAAAATTTATTTTTTTCTTATAGTAGAAGAAGCATAGAATGTGATACATCTTTAGGATTTGAAAAATGTTGTACCATTTGAAAGTTATAGTTGTTTTTCAATTAGTGTGTTAATCAGCACTATAGATAACTCCATTAGAAAAATAAGTAATAACTCCATTATTTTATAATTTTTTTTAAAATTTTTTTTTTCTTGTAGTAGAAGTTGCATACAATGTGATACATCTTTAGGATTTGAAAAATGTTGTACCTTTTGAAAGTTATAGTTATTTTTCAATCAGTGTGTCAATCATCACTATACATAACTCCATTAGAAAAATAAGTAATAACTACTTACTAATCTTGTAATTTGAGAGAAACTACATTTATGGAAAGCTAAGGCCATTCCTAAGAAACCCTTTTAATTTCATGAAATTTAGGTGGAATTTTTTTGGTCAAATATATGTTTAAAGTAAAAAAATACACATGAATAGGCCAAAAACACATTTTTTGGGATGTTTTTAAAGTTGACCACATACAGTTGGTATGCAAAGATATACTAGGCCTTATAAAAATATTAATTTTTTGGTTTGGTATCGAGATGGGTGGGAAAAAAGTTGTTATAGATTTTGAAATGCTTTGAGTTATTTCAAAACTATATATTTTTTAGATCAACACTTTTTGGCACATCATGATCCTGCATAGACCCTACTATCAGATCTCTTATTCCTCAAAATCATGTTTCTCACTATAGCATTTTCTAACTGTCTCCTATCTATGTTACTATATAAGCTATAATACCTATTCAACTAAACAAAAATATCATTACTTATAACCTGCATGTTTATATTTTCTACTATAGACTTCTAGGATTTCTTACCAATTGGTGTCCTTTCTTCTTCAACAACCTTTTCTTTAGCCTCTTCATCAAATTCTTTAGATGCACTAATTTTGAGTGTCTATCTTTTCTTTTTGGGTCCACTGGTGGTTTGCTTGATGCTTTTCTTGGGAGTTGATGTTGGTTCTTTCTTTACCTTTACCAATCTCTCAGATTTCCTCTATCCAACTATTATATCATCTTCTAGCTTCCTCTTTTACTGACCAAGTTGTACCTTGACTAGTTAAAATTGTGCAACTATTGCATAAGGTGCAATAGGTAATTTTGACATAGGGCCTACTACTATCATTTCGACAAATGGTGCTACAATTATAGTAGGTATGGCTACCAACACTTTAGTTTGTCCACTAGCCTTCATTTACAAGGTTATACCTTTGATTTCACTAAAATTCTCTCTTGTCATGCCTCACTCCTTAAGGATGGATTCAATCTTTTTCTCTACATTATTTTTTATCTCTTTACTATGAATTTTAGAATGAACTTCCCTTATCTTCTCTTTATAAGTACCCCATCTTGGACATTCAGTGTCCCTTTTAGACTACAATATAATCTTTGTGTAACCTTCAATGAGTTCTTCATTCATTTCACATTTCATGGGTTCAATAAACTTTATTGTAGCTTCTACTTTTTCCATACATGTACTGTCAATACCATAAGACATATATCATCTTTATATTTCTCTACCATAGAGGGAGGGATTTTGTATCTCTTCTTCATCTCTGATTTGAAATTCTTCATCATTCTATCAATATCTTTGTCTCTAATATCTTCAAGTCTTTCCTAGTAGCATTGTGTGACCATCTCCATGGAACAATCATTACCATCTGAGTTTTTCATTCTAGGAAATGTCTTTATTTCATAGAAAAATAGATGTGTTAATAAAGATTTGAATCTGAGAACTACATTCTTAGATTTCTTCAGTTCTACAATGTTATCCAACAATTGCATTCTTATAATTTCACATATGTTCACTTTCTTCTTCTCAACTATCATTACATATGCTGCATGCATGAATCCTACTTGCATTGAGTTAACTCTAGAGTTGTGGTTTGACTTGTACCCTATAATTTTTCTTAATGTCCTAACTCAAATATTCTAAATCAAGTCAACTCTCATGTTCTTTCCATCAAACTGAGCTTTCAATTTTTTTTCAATAGTCTTCCTCACATTCTTGTCATTTACTAGATTACAACCATCATTACTCAAACTTGTGACCTTATGAATCAAGTCATTATCAATTGTAAATGCTAAATCACCTACCTAGAACATTTCTTCATGAACTCTACCTAAAATAGTTCTTCTTCATTTATGATTATCAAATTCCATGTAGAACATATATTTAATCAGGTTCAGTTCATTCAGATATGTGTACTCAGATTTTAGGGTTAGGTCTCTATTGCACACAACTCCTAAATCTTTATGGATGTCCTCATCTCCAATATTCTCAAATTTTTAGTGAATGTAACTTCTAACATCTTCTACATGAAGTACATTTGGTAGGATTTCATAAAATGATCCCAATAGATCATCTATGAGAGAAATAAATTAGTGCTTCTTGAACTGCTACCTAGTCCTCTCACTTACATCACACACTAATTGGTTTTCCATCATGATAACTGATTTTGTTGAAAATTCTAATTTAAAGCTTCATAAAATACCTTTAATATCATGTTTTAGGGCTTCTACAACTTTTCACTTCAAACCCTTCACTTCTCACTTCAATTCACTATTAAATCACTCACAAATTTCTCTCGACTCTTTACAAAATCAAATGGTATTGAATATCTTACTTGCAATCCTTAAATCATTTTAAATCTAACTTTACATTGAATGGACATCTACTTCATCTTCAAAAAATTGTGATTCATTAATAGTAAACTTGTTTTCTTCCATATGACTTACTTTTATCATAAAAATTCTTGCGTACTTGACCATATCTTCCTCTCTATGTCTTCTATCTACTTTTGATTGTGCAAATTCTAATTCTCTCTTTGACATCAGTTGTGACTCACTGACACTTTTTCTCTACTAGAAATACTTAATTCAAATAGGATGAGTTACCAATAATTATTGATTTCATTCTTCCATAAAGTGTATCAAAATAATGTTCTTTCAAAACTATATCATAACTTTTGGATTACTAGCTTTCACAAATACCTCTTTGAATTCATCAATATGCTCTTTGATTGCTTCTTTCTAACTACTATCAGTCCTTCTATTTTTATGTTATTTTTTCTTCTATAATTAGGGCTCCTATTGGAATTCCTTCTATCCATTCTCCAAAATCTTTTTATGTCCAAAGTTATTGCATAATTGACATATAGATGCATTCCTTCTTTGATTGGTTCTATTCTAATTTTCTAGTGTTCTACAATTCCTTGCAATATGTCCAGGATTGTTACACTTGTGACAAAAAATCTAGTTCCTTCCATCATTAGGCCTTTCTCCATCATTGAATCTTCTTAGTGATCTTCATGTTTCATTACTTGCAAGTTTATTATGCCTAAACATTCTACTATTTTTATTACTACTGTCAAACTTAGGTTTCAATTGTGTGTGATTTTTTACCATCAACATTTCATATCTCTACTGTCATGCTCTTCTCATCCTAATGATGGATCATGTAGTACGATCCAAGACATTGATGGTAAAAAATCACAAACAATCAAATTCAAAAAACCTCTTATTTATAAATGGATTGTGGAAATCTAATGATGTAAACTTAGGTTTCTTACAATCTACTACTCTATGTCTATAACCATGACAATTATACCAATGTAAATTATTAATAGGTCTAAAAGACTTACCTATGCAATCTCTCTTCATATGATCAACTTTATTGCATATGAAACATCTACCTTTGAATTCATGTCTAACTTCCTTAGATGATTCAACTTTTAGGTTTATCATCTTTCTCTTTTTTCTTTGGTTCAATATGTTTCTCAAATAAATCAACTACTTCAACTTCTTTAGATACTTCTATAGATATGCTTGATTCAATCTTGCTTTGATCACTTTCTTTAGACTTAGGGGTTTCAACAATTGGATTTGATTCTTTTCTAACTTCAACTTTTTTGGTTGAATTTTCTCCAATAAGATATCCCAGACCTATCTTATCATATGAGGGTCTCTAGTAAAATATTTGTTCATCAATTTTCTCACTACTAGAATAAAGCTTCTATAACTATGGTTTAGTTTGTTTCAACTCTCCTTTCACAATGATATTGTACTTTTCTAGTTTTGCATGTTCCTTTTTCATACAATCTAATTTAGATGTTAGTTGGATCAACTAGGATCTAAGATCTATATTCTCAAATTTTAGATATGGTTCATTCTTACTATTATCTTTCTTAAGACTTAATTTAAGCTCAACAATTTTCAGCTCATGTTTCAAGATCTCATTTTCTTTCTTGACATTTCCTACTTCATCATTGTCACTAATCTATTCACTAGGTTTCTGATCATCAATCTTATCTTTCAATTTACCAATATAGACTTTTTCATCTTCATACCTATATTTTAGGTTATCTCTTTCTTCTATAATAAAATCAATTTTGTCAAGAGATTCTTCAAGATTTCTTTTCAACTATTCCATATTCATAGGGATCCTACTCATGTTATTAAGCCTCTTTTGTTTAACTATGGTTTGATACCAATTGTTAGAAATATATAATAATAAGTGGGTTGGGGGGGGAGGTGAATCAACATTCTACAAACTTTTTCCCATAACTGAATATTGTTAATTAATTTATAACTTGCATATGAAAGTAAACCAACAATGTTGAATAGTATATAAAACCATACACATAGAAAACTCATAACACCATTCTTTGTTAAGTAGGGAAACCTAGCCAAGGAAAACCCTAGTGGGAATGATACCCACAAGATGATCCACTAAACAAAAGAATCATGTTAAGGATATTAACCCTATTAGGAGTCTATCAATTACATATAGTGTCTCAAGTACATGTTAGAGGATTAAGCCCTGTTAAAATCCTCAACCCTGTTAGGAGTGAATAGATCAATTACAATGTATGCAAGAAGAGCCCACTACACTAATATATAATCTACAATTTAGTTTCTTAACATATAATACTTTTTCTTATTGTTGCATCTCATACTTGCTTCGATCATAAATGAGATCTTGCATCACATAAGGCTTGCATATCACTTATACTTCCTTCATAATAGTTTGCATCACATACACTACTTCACACTATTGAAAGCAATTATTCAATTGTACATTGTATTTGATGTTACACAAAATGTTTAGCCTTACTAAGCAAGTCAATGTTTGTTGAGCTCACACAAGTGTTGAAGATAGTTTCTAATGTATGCTAAGCATTCTAGTAACAACCAAGTTTAGAGTTAGTATCTACCAAGATCACCCAGGCATGAAAGGAAATCTAATGTTAACTGAGCTCACTCAGTTACCAAAGGAAAGTTGACATGGAACCAATGTTAACCAAGTTCACTTGGCTAACAAAGAAAAGTTGGCAAAATCTAGTGTTAATCGAGTTCACTCAGTTACCAAAGAAAATTCTTTTCTAAGTTACTTTTGACTGAGTTGGGTTGGCTAACAAAGGATTTTTCTATAACAACATATTGAATCTGATGTATTTATTTTTTAGTTCTAGTTGACTCAAGGATTGATTATTGATTGTTTAAAATTTTATTCAAGCTACTTGACAAGCTAATTCATTTAAGTATAAAGTCAAGTTGAGGATTGAAAGAGAGAATGTATGGAATAGAAGAATATGAATAAAGGAAGTGAATTAGAAGGATAGCATAGTATCCATGTTAACTAAGCTACAAAGAACATTCTAATCAAGGAGGATCAATTAATCAAGCCAGAACATAGATCTAAAATTAGCAAGACAGTTGCATCAGCAATGAGGTCATGTCATTATTACTCTCTAATAATTGTAGTAGTGAATCAAATCTCCTAATAGAATTATCTTAACAACTATTTGCCAAATCCTCTAGCAAGGTACCATTTCTAGATCAAAGTGTCTAAAGACATCTAAGAAGGCCACTCCTAACAGGGTGGTCTAAATCTTTTGATAGGATCACACCTAATAGTGTATTTTTTAACCTTTTACATGGTTGGATCCTAATAGGGCTGACTTTAGAAGAGTGAAAAATAGTAACTAGTTGCAATCAGTGCTTTTCCCAAATTGGGCTTCCAAATTTAATCTTGGTATCTCATGTGTTAATGTTATTTTCTTTATGTTTATGCAACTAAGTTAATTAAGGTTGATAACACTTAATATCTTAAGTTTTGAATTTTTACTATTAATCAAGTGTTTACCGAGTAATAATAATTCTTAGTGTAACCAAGCTATACTGTGTTAACCAAGTGATTCTATGGTTACCTAGTTACAATAGTTTTAGTAGATTTTTGGCTTTTTATTATTGAAATATTAAGGGACTTGGATTTTTTTTTGTGGTAACTAATTCATCCCTCCCCTCTTAGTTACTCCTCTTATATTTCCAAAAATTGGTATCAGAACATTTGGTGCTTGCAGATAAGGTTGCAAGGACCTAAGCTAAAGATAAAATGTCTTACAGAAGGGAAATTCCTAAGTTGAACACAAATAACCTCAAAGCATGGTGAGAACTCATGAGACTACATTTAGAAACCATTGGAGACTTAGGCCTAAAATACCTAGACAACAAGCATGTGGCACCTACTAGAACTTTGACTATGGTACATGTTACAAAAAAGAAGAATCATAACATAATGATGCTTAACATTTCCTCTACTCTCAACTCTTATGAATTTGATGAAGTCAAAGATTGTCCAACTATTCATGAGATTTGGATCAAGTAGAAAGATATATGTAGAGGAGATGACAGTGTGAGGAGAGCTAAGGCAGAAAGTCTAAGAGGTCAATTTGATCAAAGAAAGATGAGAGAAGATGAAAACATTATAAAATATAGTGAAAGAATCAAAGCTAGTCTGAGTGAAATCACATCCTCAAGAGGAAAGATAGATGATGTGATAGTGGTAAGCAAGGTATTCAGAACTCTTCTTCCTATTTATGCAATTAGAGTTTTAGCAATTCAAGAGATGAGATGTGATCCAAAAAATGATATAAATTTTGATTCAATAGTGGGAAGATTGACAACCTATGAGTTAGATAACTTTAATAACTATGTTCCTAACTATGGTAACATTGACTCTGCATTTTAGTTAAACAATCACTCAAAAATAAAGGTAAAAAATATAAAAGCAAGTAGTTAGATAGTGAAGATGAATAAGATTTTGATGATGATCTTGAAACCCTGAAGCACTACTTGCAAGAATATTCCCTAAAGGAAAAGTAAAGTACAAAGGAAAACTACTTCTAATCTATTTTTCTTGTGAAGAAGTTGGTCACATTCCTGCAAAGTGTCCAAACATGTAAGATAAAGAAGAAAAGAGGTACAATAAGTGCAAAGGCAAGAAATCATGTTACATGGATAAAGATTCCAATAGTAGTGATGATGATGAAATTGTTTACATTTCTATTAAAGATAAATTAGATGATGAAAATGATAAGATGACCCTCATTTCTCATATTAGCAATAATGACACATGGATCATAGATATTGGTTGTTTTCACCACATCACAAGTAATAAATCAAAGTTTGAGAACGTGGTACACTATATGATGGTTGAAGTGTCAAATTTGAAAATGATGAACCCATTATGTAAAATGAAAAGGATACATTACATTGACTAATGAACTCAGATGTGATAATGCTTATTGGGTTGAAGGACTAAAACATAATCTACTTAGTATGGCATAGTTGAACAAGATTGGATTCATGGTAGAATTCATGAATGGTAAGGCCAAGTTGTTGGATGGGAAAGAAAATCTGGTTGGGACTGACAATCAAACAAAAGGTAATCTATTCTATCTTGATCTAACTGAAATTTCAATTTTCCTTGATCAAATAGAAGAAAGTTGATTATGGCATAAAAGGTTGTGTCATGTTAATTTTGATAACGTTGTCAACATAAGCAAGAACACAAGGGTGAGAGGCATTCCAAGCCTCAAGTAACCTAACATGAGTATGTGCAAGAATTTTCAAATTGGGAAGATGGGAAGGATAAGCTTAAAAAACAAGAATTATCATTCTAAAGAAGTTCTAGAGCTGGTTCATACAAACCTTTGTGGAACTATTGGCATAGAAAGCTACTGTGGAGTTAAGTACTTTATTTTATTTGTTGATGGCTATTCTAGGATGATGACAGTGATGTATTTGAAAGATAAATCTAAAGAATTTCAAAAATTTAAGTGGTATCTAGCTAGAGTATGAGTCAAAGCCTCACCTTGGAAAACATAGGAGGAAACAAATCACTCAGCTAAGTCTGCATCAAGGGGTTCATACACCTTCAGGATTAATTATTCCACTCAACTCATATTGCTATCCAACTAATTCTTTTAATACTAACAAAAGTGCAGATATGTGACATGAACTAATTTGACTTCCTATAGCCATATAGACTATCTTGAACTAATTTAACTTATATTATTTTTTCAGGTCTACAATATCATGGTTCTATCTAAAAATTATAGGAATTTTCTGTAGCAAATCTATTATTTGTCTAGATAATTCAAACTTGAATCTAAATCATATAATTCCCTTGTAAAAAACTTTTTCACAAGGATGACACCAAGCAATAGAACAACAAAACTGAAACTAACTATGAAAATATCTATTGTAAACAAAACAAAACTACATAAACAAAATGGCTATCTATAGCAAAAGAAAGCTAATATGACTAAATCTTTAATCATTTTATTCATTTTCTTCTTTTCAACAACTCCATCCCATTATATATTGTTCATTAGTGGTTACAAATGAACGACTCTTCATACTCCATTAGTTACAATGAAAAGTGGGAATTGTTTAAATCTTATAAAAAAAAAATTCATTTTAATTGTTGGCATTATATTGTATTTTTCATTAGTGACAACACTTATTTGGCTCTAAATGATTACTAAGATCATCATTTAGTCTACATTGTATACTAAGCATTCAATGGTTACCTTGTAGGTTCATCACTTAAGTAGTTCACACCGAGCATTCTTGAAGCTACCGAGTGAGTGTGCAATCCAGTATTATCTACCAAGCCTACAATGTTCACCAAGCTTCATAGTGACTACCAAGTCATCAGTTTGAGTGATGGAAGCTAGTGTTTACCAAGTGATGGAATTGTTACGTTTACCGAGTGAAAGTAAGGTAAATGAAGGATTCAATTTTTACTGAGTGACATTATATCTACTGAGTCTCCAATGGTTACCATGTTCCAAGCTACATTGTGTGATTAGTATGGATCAAGCTTCTACTTCTACTGAGTGCATGACAATACCGAGTAATGTAGTGGATGTCGTGTATCAGAAGGTTACCAAGTTAGCTTGAAGAACTCGAGTTTTCTACTATTTGGCTGACTCAATAATATTTTGTTCACTTGTGTTTTGGCCGACCTTGTAATTGTAATTATTGGAATGGTATATATGTAATGTATTATATCATTTGCAATATGTGTGAATGAATATGTTTTTAAAGAATGGACATGTAATGCTTTAAGAAGAATAAATGCAAATCAGTAGCGGAGCAGAGTATTCAGCAAGGTATACAAGGAGTAGTAAAGATTCATCAGTCACAAGAGGTGATCTGTACTTCAAGGATCTAATCAACAATCAAGTTGTAAGTAGATCCATTGTTTTGTCCCAATAGGTGAATCAGTTTTGTAAATCCTTTAACAAGGTAAACTTAATAGTCTCTATATAAATCTCCTAACAGAGTTCATACTTCATTGTATGTTTGTAAATCCTCTAACAAGGTGGATCTAGCAGTCCAAATTGCTCTTAATAGGGCAGATCATCAGAAGTGATCAATGTAAGCTCTAATAGGCTAACTTCATACTATAGTAAAAAAATTTTGTGGGTATCATCCCCACCCCAATTTTACTTTCTATTTGGAAGGTTTTTAGGTCACCAAAATTATGTGTTCATATGTTATAAATGTTTATCTTTCTCATTCATATAATAGATTAGATGAATGAATGATGAACAAATCAAGTATTGAATTGATTTAAATTTTTTGAGGTTACCGATTCACCCCTCCCCTCTTAGTAACCTAGCTAGTCTTGATTATTTCCAACATTAATATGTTGTATGGAATCTTCATGTTGATGTTAGACTTCCAATTTTCACTAGAATTCTTGTCATAGAAGTGCTCCTGCACCATACTACCAAACTTAAAAAATTTCCATGTCCCATGGAAATGTGCATGATTGAAACCTACAAAAAAACTAAAACTTTACTTCTTCCTCTTCACTGTCTTTGATGTCTCTATTGGACCATTTCTTGAAACTAAGATTCTCATCACTAAAATTTATAATGGCTACCTCCAAAAGTCAACTCCTCCAATGCTTCAGACACAAACAACTTATGTGCCTCACTTGGGAGTTTCTTCCATGCCTCTCTCCCCAAGACTCTTGGCAAACAATGTGTCCTCCTTCTAAGGCTATCATGGTAGACCTCCATACCAACCTTTTGCAGCAAGTGAACAAACAAATACAACCACAAAAACTTCACTAACAAAAATCAATTCATAACTATTCCATTTCCCAAAACTTTTACTGATCTTTGATACCAAAATTGATGCAGAGCCCAATCTCTAAAAACTTAGGAGGAAATAAATCACTTGACTAAGTTTGCATCAAGGGGTTCATACACATTCAGGATTGAGTATTCCACTTAACTCAAATTCCTATCCAACTAATTTTCTTAATACTAACAAAAGTACAGATATCTAAGTTAAACTCATTTGACTTCCTATAGCAATATAGACTTTCTTGCACTAATTTAACTTATATTATTTCTATAGATCTAAAGTAACATGGTTTTGTCTGAAAATGATAGGAAGATGAAAAATTTATGTAGTAAATATGTTATTATTTATCAAGAGAATTCAAACTTGAATCCAAATCGTATAATTCCTACACACAACTTTTTCACAAGGATGACACCAAGAAATAGAACAAAAAAAATGAAACTAACTATAAGAATCAAAACTAAACAAAACTACATAAATTAAATGGTTTTCTATAGCTAAAGAAAGCTAATAAGACTACATTTTTAACTATTCTATTCATTATTCTCCTTTTTGACAACTCCAGCCCATTATATATTTTTCATGGGTAGTTACAAATGACTGAATCTTCATATTCCATCAGTTACAATAACAAGTGGAAATCATTTAAATCTTATAATACAAAATTTCATTTTAATATGTTGTACGCCATCTTCTTATTGATGTCAAACTTCTTGTTGCGACCAAACTTCCTATCGTAGATGTGCTTCTGCACTAGAGTAGAGAAAGAAATAAGAAAGAAACTAAAATGTCTAATTTTAAACAAAGGAGGTGAATTCATCTAAAATAAATTCAATGAATTTTACAATGAAAGAGGAATCAAAAGATAGGTATCAACACGTGGTACTATTAGATAAAATTGTCCACCAAGATAACTAGGGGGGGTTTGAATCAGTTATCTAATAATTAAAACACTTATCTTCTTTAAAAAAATTAATTATTCAACCAAATTAAACATCAACCATACAAAGATGGACATAGATGATTACACCAGATATGTTGACTAGGGAAACCCTTGAACAAAGGAAAAACCCTAGTGGGAATGATGCCCACAAGATGATGGGTATGTGTAGGATTATGGTGTGCGAAAAAGTGCTGATGTGAAAAAAATAGAGTTTGAAGACGTCTAAAAGCGCTTCAAAATCCGCTCTAACTTTTTTTCACCTATCTAGATACCAAACCTAGAAAGTAAGGCCAAGCCTTATCAGATGTCTGATTTGATATCGGATATCCGATAATTAACATAATAATATTATCATAATATAATAATTATAATTATTATAATATAAGATAATATTATTATTATATTAAAATGATATAAATTTTTATTATTATAATAGTATAATATATTATGTAATATTATATAATATAATATCATTATAATAATAATAATTATACTATAATAATAATATAATATTATAATAATATAATACAATATATTATGTTATAATATATAGTAATGTAATATAGTATATATAATATAATATAATATAATGTAATATAATGTAATATTATATAATATAATGTAATATTATATATATATTATATAATATAATAATAATAATGTAATATATTATAATATAATATATAATAAAAAGTATAATATATTATAAATTATAATAATATAATATAATACATTATAATAATATTATATTATAATAATATAATAATATAATATAATATTTTATATTATAATATATAGTAACATAATATAATATATAAAAATATATAATATAATATAATGTAATATAGTATATATAATAAAATATAATAATAAAAATGTAATCTATTATAATATAATATATAATAAAAAAGTAGTATATTATATAATATATGCAGTGAATATTGGATATCTGATACCTGTGACATTACATAAAAAAAATCATAGACCCACAGGCCCTTATTTCACATATTTAGGGGCCAATATTTGCACCATGATCGGATATCAGATATACGATCAGATATTGGATATCAAGGCATGTTTTTCTTTATTTTTTAACTCATTTTAAACCTAAATTCAATAGATTTTAGCATGATTTTGTTTTTTTCAGTTGAATCTAGGATTTTTTTGAAAAAAAATGTTAAAATTAAGGTTTTTTTAAAATATATATTATGTTTTGCAATTGAATAGGAGTGGCTAATCAAAATAATGACACTGAGGCTGGGAATAATATTCCTCGTAACCCCCCACTAAATGATCCAATACGCACCTCAAAACCATCCACCAAATGATCCTCTAGCCCCTCAAAAACCTACTCAAATCAAGGATTTGATAAATGAAAATCTCACCGAATTGAGAGGTTTGCATAGAACATATAATAATGTACCTACATTGGCTCCTATGTTATCCATGTTAAACACCATACTGGATAACATTGAAACCCTTATGAACCAACCAAATGTTGCTCTTCGTTGGCATGATGAAATGCAAGAGATGTTTAATGATGGTTTGGACTATGATGAGGTTGTGGCCCTCAATATAACCAAAAAGGATTTGGCTAGCCTTTTTGAGAACCTGAAAATGAGTTTACTAGTTGACCAAAAAGAATCCAAACTATCGATTAAATAGTGCACAAATGATGCCATACATGCAAACGTTTGGGATCATTGGTGGATGGTCTTTGATATCCCTCCACATGGAAATTTAGGCATACCATTTTATTTCCTTAGAAAATTATATGCAAAATTTTTGTTGAAACTTAAATTGAACTATTGGAGCATGAAGCCCAACATGGGCTTAGGACTAGGAGCTCCTGAAGATAAACCCTCTTCCTAGTGGAAGAAAGTTAGCACTTTTGTCCCCCCCACTAATATCTCCCCCCCTCCTCGAGTGCAACATCCATATATTATGGCAGAGGCTAGCTTTTAGATCATCAAAGCCATTCATAGGCTAAGTAGCCTAATGATATCTTAGGCTAGGTTAGTCTTGCCTCCTTGTGTTGATGATGATGGTGCCAGTTCATCATTGGCTAGCTCATCACACATTTGTGTGCCTCACACTTGCATTACATGCAAGAATATTTGCATGGGTCCCATAGGTGATCTTCTTGAGTATCATTTTGTATTAGACGAGGATACACCAGAGACATGTGCAGAGGCTATAGACCCTGATGCGAGAAATGAGGGCAATGCAAAGGCATGGAATCCTTCAGTGTTGGTATGTGTATACATTTTTTTTTTATAAAATATGTGATTTAAAACTAATTTTTATAATAGAGTAATTTTAATTTTTAAACCATACTGACTTTTACATGTATGTGATCTTCATTCATGTTTAGTTGATGACCGAGGAGGAGCTCAGATAGATTGATGATGCCATGCTCTCGACCATTTCATTTGGACTTGAGACATCTACAGTACATTATGTTGTGTTCATATTTTTTTTTCTATTTGATATTGTAACATATATTGTTGCTAATATTTATTTTATCTTGTAGGTACAACCTGTCCTGAGGGGACAAAGTGCGAGGGGTAAGCCAGCACACATTGACAAAGGAAAGTTAATTAGGTGCTTTCCATTTGATTAAATATTGATGCATTCTTGTAAAATATTTGTGGTAATCCCATTTAATTACAATTTTTATTGTATATAGGGCATGGCTACTAGTGATGAGCCTATACAGATTATGTGTCGTAGATCATCAGGGATTTCCATTCACAGTGAGAGAACCATTGTATCTATAAGTATCATTTATTTTTTATTTTCCTTATCTTCATAAATAAATTCAAAACTGATTTCTATAATATTAACAATTACTATTTTGTATCTCATAGGAGACTCCTAGTGCACATGAGGTCTGACGAGAGAGTTATGTAGATTTGATGATGTGGCCACTCTCTCCTAAGAAGGAGCCTATAATAGTAAGTTGTAGTTTAAATTCATGATTAAATATGTTATAAGTTTATCATGCTATGAATTATAATGTTATTGTTTAAATTGTAGATTCATCTGACAAATGTATTTGAACATATACAACCCACAATTAGTGAGATACAAGCATTGTTGAGGGCATACGAGAGAACTCTTGACTGGTATAGGACATTGATGAGAGAGGTATTTATTATAAAATGTTGATAGTATAAATCTTAATTACAAAAAATATCATTATGCATTTGAGTAATTCAATGTTAGATACAAAGAATCATATAAATTTAGTAGTCTAACTTTGGGTTTTCCTTTTAGTTTATTTAGGAGGTATCTAATCCACCTTGTGCAGCAAAAAGGTTGCATTTTGATCATCTTCCAACACCCTAGGATAGTATAGTTGTCATAGGATGCATCATGAGATATTTTGAGATGGCATATGCCACATTGTATACAAAAATATTGATATTATACACATTCTAATGGCATGATCAACCACATTTTGTAAATGGATCTATGTATTTTGATATATATTTGAGTACTTTGTCTTATGGATCTATGTATTTTGATATATATTTGAGTACTTTGTCTATGGATACATGATGTTTGATATATATTTGTGTAAAATTTTGTCTATAGATACATGTATTTTGATATCTATTTTTGTCATTTATGTGCACCATGATATACATATTAATTTAGTATCTAGTATTGTTCAATTTATCATGGATCATGTGTATTGTTCATGTTTATGGAATATCATTAATTTTGATTATGTTTGTTATATTTTATTCAAATGCAATAATTTTTGAATAACATTTTAACAACCTTTATTATCAAATTTGGATGCAATGTATAACTTGAAGTGCTATCATGACATAAACACACTTGTTAACCTCCTATACAAGGTTCAGATAACCCCAAATCTGATTTTAACCTCCACCTTTAACCTTGAAACTAACTATTGGCTTCAAATCTAATCTCAACATAGTTAAGGACTCCACTCCTCAACCATGGATTCTATTCTCAACCACCAAGTCATTCATGGATTGATAATCTTTGATAACTAGCACTTCACTTTATTATTATCCTCATACTACAACTTTTCAATTTCAACATAACCTCAAAATATCTCAACTTAAGAGACTTGATTAGATAGTTCATCAATAGCCCTCACAAGCTCCAAGTTATTTTAGGCCTCAACATCACTGTCCTATAGCATTCAAAGGTTCATCGATAGCCCTCATGAGCTCCAAGTTATGACCCTCAGAAGATTGACCTTGAAATGCACTTAGAGCACCTTGGACACTCCTCGATGCGGGGTGGCTATGGATGATGGATGGTATTTGTGGCTGGAACAAGGGTGTCACTAAAGTTCACCCACCCACCTAGAGCTGATGGCACTGACAATTCGATGCCAAGATCAACAGTTTCAAAGTTACACTGTGGTGCACCTATGAACTAAGGTACACTGCAAGTTTTAATATTGAGCGAGATCGTTGTGCTGAACCCAAATAGAATGTGATCTCTCAAAAATGAGATAGGTTATTTTAGGTCTTAGTATCATCATCTTGTAGCATTTGATAGTTCATCGATAGCCCTCATGAGCTTCAAGTTATGACTCTCAAAAGATTGACCTCGAAGCGCACTTAGAGCACCTTGGAGACTCCTCAGTACATGGTGGCCATGGATGATGGATGGTCTCTATGGCTAAAAAAAGGGTGTGACAAGGGTTCACCCACCCAACCAAAGATAATGGCACTGAAGATTTGATGCCAAGATCAGCAGTTTCAAAGTTACACTGTGGTGCACCTATGAACTAAGGTACACTATGAGTTTTGGCATCAAGTGAGATCGTTGTTCAGAATCCAAATGGAATGTGATCTCTCAAAAATGAGATAGATCATTTTAGGACTTAGCATCACCATCTTGTACCATTTGACTGTTCATCGATAGCCCTCACAAGCTCTGAGTTATGACCCTTGAAAGATTGACCTCAAAACACACTTAGAGCACCTTGGAGACTCCTTGGTACGGGATGGCCGTAGATGATAGATGGTCTCCATGGCTAGAACAAGGGTGTTACTAGGGTTCATCCATCCACCCAAAGTTAATGGTGTTGATGATTCAATGCCAAGATTAGCGGTTTCAAAGTTATGTTGTGGTGCAACTATGAACTCAGGCACACTGTGAGTTTTGGCATCGAGCAAGATCATTGTACCAAATCCAAATAGAATGTGATCTCTCAAAAATGAGATAGGTTATTTTAGGCTTTAGTATCACCATCCTATAGCATTTGACATTTCATCAATAGCCCTCACAAGCTCTGAGTTATGACCCTCAGAATACAAACTTTGAAATGCACTTAGAGCACCTTGGAGACTCCTCGATAAGGGGTGGCTATGAATGATGGATGGTCTTCATGGCTAGAATAAGAGTGTCACTAGGGTTCACTCACCCACCCAGAACTAATGGCACTAACGATTCAATGCCAAGCTTAGTAGTTTCAAAGTTATGCTCTGGTGCACCTATGAATTAAGGCACACTATGAGTTTTGGTATCGAGCGAGATTATTGTGCCGAATCCAAATAGAATTTGATCTCTCAAAAATGAGATAGGTTATTTTAGGCCTCAACATCATTGTCCTATATCACTCAATAGTTCATTGATAACCCTAATGAGCTCCAAGTTATGACCCTCAAAAGATCAACCTCGAAACACACTTAGAACACCTTGGAGACTCCTTGGTATGGGGTGGCTGCAGATGATGGATGGTCTCCATGGCTAGAACAAGAGTGTGACTAGGGTTCACCCACCCACTCAGAGCTAATGGAATTGATGATTTGATGCCAAGATCAGTGATTTCAAATTTATGCTATGGTGCACCTATGAACTAAGGCACATTGCAAGTTTTGGCATCAAGCAAGATCATTGTGCCAAATCCAAATGAAATGTGATTTGTCAAAAATGAGATAGGTTATTTTAGACCTTAGCATCAATGTCTTGTAGCATTTGATAGATCATTGATATCCCTCACAAGCTCTAAGTTATGACCCTCGGAAGATCAACCTTGAAACACACTTAGAGCACCTTGGAGACTCCTCGGTATGGGGTGGCTATTGACAATGGATGGTCTTTGTACCCAAAACAAGAGCATCACTAGGGTTCACCACCCACATGGAGCTAAGGGCATTGACAATTTGATGCCAAGATTAGTAGTTTCAAAGTTACATTGTGGTGCACCTATGAATTGAGGCACATTGCAAGTTTTGGCATCAAGCGAGATTGTTGTGTTGAATCTAAACAAAATGTGATCTCTTGAAAATGAGATAGGTTATTTAGACCTCAGCATTATTGTCTTGTAGCATTTGATAGTTCATTGGTAGCCCTCACAAGCTCTAAGTTATGACCCTCAAAAGATTGACTTTAAAAGACACTTAGAGCACCTTGGAGACTCCTTGGTATGGGGTGGCCATGAATGATGGATGGTTTGCATGGCTAAAAAAATGGTGTCACTAGGGTTCACCCACCTACCTAGAGCTAATTGAACTAATGATTCAATGCCAAGATCAATGGTTTCAAAGTCACGATTTGGTGCACCTATGAACTGAGGCACACTACGAGTTTTGGCATTGAGTGAGATCATTGTGCAGAATCCAAATGGAATGTGATCTCTCAAAAATGAGATAGGTTATTTTAGATCTCAACATCACTATCTTATAGAATTTTATAGTTCATTGATAGCCCTCATGAACTCTGATTTATGACCCTTGGAAGATCAACCTCGAAATGCACTTAAAGCACCTTGGAGACTCCTCGGTACAGGGCGGCCACAAACGATGGATGGTCTCCATGGCTAGAACAAGGGTGTCACTAGGGTTCACCTACCCAACCAAAGCTAATAGCATTGATGATTCAAATAGTTTTAGCTATTACGAGTTAGATTTTAAAAAGTTGTTAAGAAAATTGCAAAAGTTGCTAAGCAACTTTTTGTAATTTTTGCAATTTTTGCACTAAGACAAGTTTAATTGTAAATTTGTTTGCAAATGGACTCTACAAACTTTTAGGGACCCTAATAATGTTCTAAACATCTATACTTACCTAAAAGACATCGAATTTACCAAAAATTCACTTTATTGGACCAATTTATGGCCAAGGCTCATAGTTTCACCATGGGGTCTTGTGTCCATTAAAAATGTGGATGGTCACAGGGAGATCATTAGATCTATCCCTAGACCTTATTACATCAAGAAAAGAAAAAAGATTAGGTGCTTTGCACTAGTGTTCCATGTATTGATATGATAAAAAAGTACATAGAATGGTTAGTCATTGTGCATACCTCATGTATGCGTTACTTGATTTTATTTTTTGATGAGATGTGGTTGGTATGTGATCGATTAACAAGCTTTCTTAGTATGAGAATTGTTAGATAACCAATCCATTTTTCTACTAATTCAAATGGGTGTGCCAAAGGGCTCAACATGTATGGGTGATATTGAATCCACATGGAAATCACTTGCTCTTCTAGAGATGCTAAAGGGTGTATGCAAGGGGATTGGCATTCTTTAATATTTTAGAATTTCATTTTTTTGCATTTTTATGGATATGCATTTGGAAACATGTCATGAATTCTTGAAGATTATTTTTATTAGATGTAGTAGGTATGTGGATGATCAACAACCTTGTATTTCATTAATGTTATCAGACTAAGAGCTAGTTTTCCTCTCACTTGGAAGGGTGGGCCTAAGGGTTCAACACTAATGGGTGATGTTGAACTACCTTGGTAATGACTAGTTCATTTAGGGAGGCTTGAGACTGCATGCAAAGGGATTCTTGTCAATTTTACTCTTGTTTCAAGGGGTGAGCCTAAGAGCTCAACATGTTTTGGTGATGTTAAATCACCATATTAATGAATAGCTTATCTAGAGATGGTAGCAAACCAAAGCTTAGAAGATTATTCTTATAGTATTGTAAAATATTTTTGTGAGAACCTTGCTACTAAAAATTTAGAGTATATGCATTTTTTCCTAATGATTCTAAGCATGAATGCAAGATGGATCCATTTCTCAAGAGCATTCAGTAGGTTGATAGTTGTTATGAACTTTGAGCTACCTTAATAAAAGGAGGGGACTCCTTGACCATGGATGATGCAAAGATAGCACAATGCAAGAAAGTATCAAGCCAACTCCTACACAACCTTCAAGGTTTTCACAAGGATTTAACAAAAGACTTGGTCTACTTCCTTGAATGGATACTCCTCCTAACAAACACTAAAAAAGGTTTCTAGACTTACCTTCCACAAGTACAACCCAAAACCACATGCACCCAATTCAATGCAAATATGATAACCTCCCTCAAAATGGGCATAATAAGGATTTTGCTATTAGGAGTTACATTTTGAAAAGTTGTCAAGAAAATTGCAAAAGTTGCTAAGAAAATTTTTGCAATTTTTGATCTAAGACAATTTTTATTGCAAATTTGCTTGTAAATGGATTCCACAAACTGCTAGGGACCCTACTACTATTATAAACACCTAGACCACCTATGAAACATAGAGATAACCAAAAATCCACTTTATTGGACCAATTTATGCCCAAGGCTTATAGTTGCACCATGGGATCTTGTATCCATTACAAAAGTGGATGGTCATAGGGAGATCATTAGATCTATCCCTAGACCTTATAGGAGGCAAGTTAATATCAGGGGGCAAATCAATTTGGTAAGAATTGTTGCCACACTTTTTACCAATGGAGGAAGAGTTGGCATGGTTGTAATAATGCAAGGTAACCATGATGAACCAACAAAAAAGAGAAACACTATGAACCATGATTCACTTGAACATGAAGATGATTATAGAGAGGATCAAATGCAACATGTTGCTTCAGTCCCAAATGTTGACAATATACAAGGGTTTGACTTTGACAATATACACGATCACATTATTAGGATAAAATAATAAGTAAAATATAAAATGGAAACCTCACACCATAAAACATAATGAAATGCATTGGTAAGACTTGTAGTAAAAGGCTTACACAATATTAGCATCATAAAATCACTTTTTGTTTCAATGCCTCATTGTGAATGAGTATTCAAACTTATTGACACCTTCCCCAAATTGTTTTTTAAGAAATCAAGTATTCTAATTGTTCATCCATACTTTGTAGATTTTTCTTATTCGATTAGTTTGATAAAAATAGTTTTAATAATCATAATGTTAGCTCTATATGAAATAAGAAAAAAGCCGAACTTGTAATAAGATATCCTTAAGCAATTATCTTTCATATAGTTATAAATGCTCTTAAAATTGTCCTTATAGCCTTGTATAACATGGAAATATGATTTGCAAGAACTTGTCCAATATCTTCCTCTTATAATTCCTTACAAAGAACCTACCAAAATACAAATTAGAATGTGCAACTAATTTAACCTGTCTTTTTCATTATTACAAAAATGATATACAAAAAACAGTTCACATTTTACATCATAATACATGATAAATCTTAGGAATTCATGATGTACATACATTCCAATATAATAAAAAAATTAGTAACTTATTGTATTAAACAAGATAATCATCATTTCATTGAATATGAAGAAAATAACATAATAAGTAAATATACCTAGTCAAGTGTTCCAATAGTGTCCTCTCTCTATTTTAGGGTCTCCAACAGGGCTGCATGATCAACATTAGTAATAGTAAAAAGTTCTTTTACTTTTGGTCTTCCTTGATGCTTCAACAGCTTTACATTTGTTGCTATAATAAAATGTGAATATATGAGAATTATTTTGTGCTTCAGATAGTCTTCGAATGCATGAATTTTGTTCCTTCTAAGCATGCATGTCCACAACCATGGTCCAATGACAACCATTGAACCAATAGGATATGTGAATCAATCATCATCTAGGATCAGTTGTACAATTTTTTTTTTCCTCTTACACAACATGCTAACCAATAATTAGATTTCTCATCATTCCCCTATAGTGCAACCAATGCAAAGACATGTCCTAGCTGAAGAAAATCTGATAGATGGTTATGCTCAGGTGAACTTTCCATTTCATCATTTCTGATAGAGGGTATGATAGACAATGGAGTAAGATAATGTGTATCCATATGTCCACCCACTCACTTGACTCACAGTGATCCCAATCACACTGAAATAACTAGGACAAAAGCAAGCTAGTTGTCATGTCCAAATGGTCCATGTACTAGAATCAGAGCTCTAGAATAAATGCATTTTTCTCTCACTATAGCACAATCTAATCTATCAGCTATGGACCCTTTCTCAACCAATAAAAAGAACTTGCATACCACTGAATCAAGAGTCTCCCCCTATGATAATGCTAAACTACATCAATCAACAATGCTACAAGCATCAAGAAGCTCTGCTACTAAAATCTTTAGTTGCTCCTTAACTAGAGCTCTCTTCACACATGCCCCTACTCCATCATGTTCCCCTTTCCCATGGCTAGACTCAAAAAAACTCCAAATATGAGGCACCCCTCTCTCTACATGCATCCTACACAACCAATAAAATATGCGAGCATTCTTGAATTGACCTATATAGTTATCTAACCAAATGATATGTCTATCCATAGAAATTGCATGCTAATGTAAGAAATCAAAATAATTCTCGAAACAATGTTGCACAAAGTGAGATCTATCATCACTCATATAAAAATGATACTCTCTAATAATCTTTCAATTATCTTTTGCACTATCAGGGTCATGTCTATATGTTATGTGAACAAAAATTGCAATCTGAATGGAGTTTTAATACTGAGATTGTGTCTCATTTTGAGGTTGCAATGTGTAGTTCTTAGAAAAATCAAAAACTAATATAATAGTGCCAATGGGAAAAGTCTCCTTACACATTCTAAATTGTTGATCCAACCACTGAGAACTATGACTATGTCTTGCATACTTGTAGAAAAGATTTTAATTGAAATATGAAATAAAACTAGCCACACTGATATCATTTCTAACCAATTCACATCTAGAGCTCTCACCCCCACTCTTCAATGTGTATTTCACCATTTCATATACTTTTTTTTTTCACTATTGTCTTTCCAAGATCTTATTTGCACCCCTAATGAAAACATGTGTCAAACTTGGATAAGCCACCACATTCTTAACACTTCTCATTTAAGCAAGCATTTCTATAAAAGAAAGAACCATCAACTCCATGATATAAAAGTTGATCTAGCAAGTCTCTTGATGATTTTGGAAGCCCACTAGCACCAAAATCCTCCAAAATTTCTTTACTATGCAAAGTAGAATAGATGGAGCGTAATAGTTCATGTTGTATAGAAAACTCAACATGATATTTGCAACAACATATATTTCAAATTTTGAGTGGCACACAATAAAATGGCTTTGAAGATTCAAAAGCCCTTTGTGATATATGAAAACTTGGATGACTCTCTCTAAATTGTTTGAACAACATAGTTTTACTTACCTCCAAATAGTGTTTAGGATGTGGCATGCAGTCTCTAATGCTAATTCATAACTTTAACAAGTCTTTAGCATTGGGTGATACTTGTGAGCTAGAGTGCCAACATTTTGTAATTTCTTCCTTCACATCATTGGATAGCTTCTTATCAAAATGTGGAAGTCTCCAACCAAATGCCCATGTTTCATTTTGAAGAAGATCATCAATTTTTTGTTGTCGACTAAGTGCTCTTCTCAAAGTAGTACAATTTAGATTCAAATCAATACAAGTTTCTCTCATATATCTACCCTTTCTCAAATGATGACTTACCAAAGAGGTTGTAATAACCCTTCGAGTAGCTCTATTATCCTTCTCCCTATTATTTTTTCCAATGCTATTGAGAGCAATGAAAAGACTCTTCACAATAATGGCATTTCTTTCCAAATTTTTATTGACACTAACCTTCAATTTAGAAAGCATAGGTCTCATCTTTTGCATCTTTAATAAGTGCATGAAAAGCTGACATTGCTCCACCACTATCTTGTTGCTGAAAAACATCTTATATAGTCTTGAAGCTCATAACCAAATGGTTCTTTTTAATTTTTTCCCTTCAAAACTCATAATAATAATTTCATCAATTTCAATTATCCATTTTGGTGTTCTAGAACCTTCATTTCAATTATAATTAGGAGATATGTAAGGTTCTTGTGCATTAGGTTTATGTGCATTGTCATGTTCAACATGGTTAGTTATGCAATTTGCATTATGACTTGGTAGAATTTCATCCTCAAAATTTTCATTCTCTAAATTTTCAATTTCGGCATTATCATTTTCAATTGCTATAATTTCATTCTCCAACTGTACATATTCATTATCTAACTCTATGATTTCACCTTTGACTAATTCATCATCAACTTGATTGATATTTAACATACCTTATCTTTTTCTTTGGTGTTCCCATTTTTCCCTTTCCCTATATGCCACAATGTCTTCATTGGATACCTTCCTTTTGTGTTTAGCCTTTTGATGACTGCTACTCCCCATTTAGATGACAATATCGAACACCTAGGGTTATATTTTTTTAAAAAATTCAATTGGTTGGGCCCCAAAAACATGACTTTTTGTAAAATTCGTGAAAAAACCCCTCAAAAATTGATGTTGTTGGGTTTGCAAGGATAGGGAATATGTTGTAAAATGATGCTAGTTATATCAGATATCTGATTTGAAATCAGATATGTGATATCAAATTGGATATCTGATATGCTCCAAGAAGATTTTGGAGGGAAAAATGAATATGGGTTATAGTTTGTGAGTTATCAATTATTTCAGTTATATTACTATGTAAAGATATATTATAATACATTACGTATATATAATAACATAACGTAAATAATAACATATAATCTATTGATATATCATAATATATTATGTTATTCTTATTATAATCTATAAATACAATCTATATTATTATATTATATTATTATTATTTTTACTATATTTTTATTAAATATAATAACATAATATATATATATGTTATTAATAAATAATAATATATTATGTTTGTAGACACCTAAATTTGATTACACTATTTTAGTAATCCTATTTAGTTATCTAAAAAGGCATTATTAATTAAATTTCTATTTAATTAATCCTTTTTCATCCCCTAGTTGATTAATTTAATTAATCATCTATAGTCCTAATTGATAAATCAAATAATCTATTATTTATCAATTAAATCCTATTCTTCTATCTAATTCCAAAAATCCCCATTTATTAAATAAATCTATTTGATAAATGAAATCCTCAAATTCAAAAACCCCTAACCTATCTCTAATCCTCCATTTAGCCTAATCCACCCCATCCACCCATACTAACCAAGCTTAGCCACTAACTCACCCACCCTCATTAATGCCATCCACTTGCACATCTCTAACATCCCTAATCTAATCCTAAACCCAAGCCTAATCCACCCCCTAATGTTGTCACATTCCTTAAACAAGTTTAAGACTTTCCTAATCCAAACCAAAGTCTCCCCTCAAAAAACCCAACCACTAAGTCATGAGTGCTCTTACAAAACATAAAAGACTCTTAGAAGCCCACTCATGACTCTTACACCCATCTTCCACACTCTTCCCTCTTCCACACTCATTCCTCTTACATCCCTCTTACATACTCAACCCCACTCATCATGACTTTAACCAACCCTTTACCCTACCCTCTCACACTCATTCTCCTTGTGACAAGTGTCGCCTTCTCATTGGTGCTAAAAAAGCACAATCCATGTGCTCTCCTTTGAGTGCATCCTAGCCCTCCTTAAGCCTTCATCCATCCTTACATCTAAGCCCTCCATCCCTCTACCCCTTAGCCTATAAATTGAATCCCATCCCAAGCCATTTCATCAACAATCTTTGAGCTAAAGTTACCATGCTATTTTGAGAACCAAAGCCATCAACCATACCCTTATAATGCCAAATTGAGAGCTCAAAAAGCTACCAATTTGCCATTACCCATCTCCATTGAAGCAGCTTTTGAGTATCTTGATCATACATCCACAGCAAAAGGACACATCTACAGAATCAAGAAAGCATGGAGTGCTTTTTCTTGTAAGGTTTGCACTTCTTGTTTTCTTCCTTTGTCTAAGCATATATGTGAATTTAGTTTTTGGTTTGTGAATGTTTACTTTATTTGTTAATGTTCTTTGCATACTGATTCTGGTTCTACATTTTGGCACGCCCGGTGGGACCCCACTATGGGTCATTTAATCATCTATTTTGATCTATATGTCATTTTTCTAACCATCTAATGTTTATTGTTGTTTGAGTGTGTTGTGAGGGTGTTTTGCTTGTTTTTGCAGGTTAAAGAATGCACTTAAGAAGAAGAAATACCATCTAAAAAAAAAAATCGCATTTTTCAGCTTTTTTGGCGCAGTTTTGGCGTCTGCAACCTGTTCTGTCTGCAAAAATTGACGTTTGCAAAAATACGCGTCTGCGCAAATCAACATTTGCGAAAATCTGCGTCTGCGCAAATCGACATCTACGAAAATCCATGTCTGCAAAAATCAACGTTTGCGAATATCCGCGTCTACAAAAATCGTCGTCTGCGAAAATCCGCATCTGCGCAAATCGGCGTCTCTGCTTATCACCTGTGTTCTGTGCTGCAAATCTATTTTTGTCCTCTTCGTATTTTGACAGACTGTCTTCTCTGCTTGCTTATGTTCCATTTTTGCTTTATTATTTCCATAAGATTTAGACCATTTTAAGCATTTTTACGCGTAGAAAAAACAACAAAAAAAGTTAAAAAATTTTTTCCCATAGTTAAGCTCTCATTTTTGAAGATTTTGGCTAACTAACTAAATTGCTTTTTTTTTGTCTCATTGCAGGTTGGAGCACATATGGAACCACTAACCATGTTTCTTGCAGGTTTTCATGTTGCTAAAAAATGAACTTGAATGTTTAACCATTTGTCTTTGAATGCATGTTGCTAAAAAAAAAAAATTAACTTGAATGGTTAAACACATTTTTCATTGAATGAATGTTGCTCAAAAACAAACTCTTCAATGTCATGGATTAAAATCAACTTTCTTTGGAATGCATGCTTAAAACAAAAAAATCCAATCTTGAATGCCAAGGATCAATTAACCATTACAAATCTCTTTTTCACATGCAATCTAGGTAAAGTTTGATTTTTGGACATTTAAGAAACTTTGTTAAGTTAAAATAAAAATTTACAAAAATCAATTTGAGTAGTTCCTTGGACTCACCTCTTTTCTAATCACCCATCAAATATTAACCATTGGTTGCAATCTCAGCGCCATTTATGGGGATGGGTCTACTTGAAAAAGGTGTTAAATGTTCCACAATCTAACTCACTCACTTGGTCTTTGAACATTTGCTTTAACTTTATCAAAATTCTTAAATGGCCAAAACTCTAGATTAAATCAATCACACTTCAAGTTTGGGCACTAAAATTGAACAACAACTGACGTGGAGAGCCTTCGGGCGCGCGCTTGAAATCAAATCTCACACACTTTTGTTTTGGGCTTAAAACAAACTCATAATCAATCTTGAATGCCTTAAAGAAAATTAATCGATACTTGACGTGGAGGGCCTCCGGGCGCGCAAGTTTGCTTTTGTTGACCCTAACTCTTCTTATTGTTTGCATTCTTCGATTGATTTACTTTTTTTGGTGCTTCAAGTTGGAATTGAACATTGTCTCTTAAACATGAGTGCTTGCAAAGTCTAGATTAGCACACATAAGAGTCAGTTGGTAAAAGAACAAGCGTGTTTTTTAGCCCAAGGTCATCCAAGTCTTCTCTCCCCTTGTCGTCTTTCGAGGCCATCTTGGGTGCATAAGATTAGGATCCAAAACCTTATTTCTTTTTAGGAGGCCTACTTGGGGATTTCATCACCCCTTGGACGACCTCAACTCCAGCGCTCCGGCGGAGTATAAGAATCGGGAGGTGAATCGAAAGACACCTCTCTTGGGATCAAGATTTTGTCATTCGGGCTAAGCCTCAAGGAACTTTATACCCTTGAGAAGTGAAAGAGGAGAAGTGGGTTACCGCTCCTCTCGGCTGTGTGACATCCTTTTGGTCTCATCTACGGATTTGGGCCTCACGTACCTTGCATATATCGAGGACTCCCTAGCTAAACCAATTGTCAGCCTTGCAGAAAACCATCTACGATGTTAATGTGTTTGGAGTGACTGATCGAAACATTTGTAGAACATACACACTCCTTGGCGCAAGTATCACATTCTGAGAACCACAAACTTCTATCTAGGTGTTCCTATCTATTGCTTGTTTTTATTTTACTTGTTGACTGAATGTTTTCCAAACTTGGTCAATCCTTAGCATAGTCACTGCCTATTTTGGAAGTTGAACAAGTTGAAGCAAAACAACTGAGTTTTTTCTCAAAGCCAAGCAAATTCAGGAATTTATGTCGAAACAACCTAAACCCAAACAGAAGTTTCACAAAGTCAAACTCAAGCCATCTCTAGCATACCAAGAACTTTCAGCCAAGAGAAAAGAAATAACACCAAGGCCACGAATTTCCAAACTCCACAAAGTAGAGGAAAAAGCTATCGACGAAGCACTTCAAGAGGCCTGGTTAGAGCGCACCATCAAATTTAGCCAACATCCAGGAGTTAATCCTGCTTATGCCTTACCAACTAGGTATGATTTCTATGATTAGACACCCTTGTTTCTCCACATCTTCTTGGATAAGCTTCACTCTAGAGTCATCTTTGTAGAAAAGCCAGCCATCTTAGGTTATCCCCTTAAGCATTATTAGCTCATCCATCTCATTTAGAATCATACCATCTAGCCAGTAATCAAAAATTTGCACATCTAAGCTTTCAAAATTGTTGTCACCTTGCTAAAAGTTTGCCATTCCTAAAATCTTCCAAATCCACCAATCTCACCAAGGTTATCCCTTTGATAGAGCTTTGTCACTTGTTATCCCTCATCACCTTGAGCTAAAGGTTGGGATCCACAAGTGATCAATCTTGTGTTCTTCCTAAAGGATCATCAGTCTATCCTTAAGTTGACACAATCACCACCAAGGTTGCACATAGGAAATCAGACCTTTTGTGCTTTGACAACATATCTTTGAAGTTAGAATCCCCAACCCAATCCTCCTTAGGTTTTGTCATATAGCTTTGCCTCAACCTAGGAAATCATTTGCATAGAAAAGCCTTCCCCCTTTTGCATCCATCAGCATTATTGCATCTCATCCCTAGGAGCATTTTTCATGCCACCCGTCACTCGCTTAGCCAAGAAGAAAGAAACAATGGAGCCCTATCATTTGGATCGAACAACCTCACCCCCCTTGAGCACTCAGCCATCCTTTAGCCCAGAGCAAGCTATGCCATCACCTACTGACATTGAAGCTTTCATGAACCAACCAGGAAATGCAGTATTGGTAAACGCCATTATAGACAAAAACAAAGAGACAATCATGGCTAATTTTTGAAGGGACAATGTAGGAACCTTTGACTTTGGAAGACCCCCTCCATTATCAGATCCATCTCACCCATTGTTTGGGCAGCTGCCACCACCC
The DNA here is from genome assembly GCA_028749045.1 of Cupressus sempervirens. NCBI lineage: Eukaryota > Viridiplantae > Streptophyta > Pinopsida > Cupressales > Cupressaceae > Cupressus > Cupressus sempervirens. Next base: position 157,161,852 of record CM053789.1, read on the forward strand.
ATAGGCTCTTATGATCCAAATTATCCTCAATATATTCCAAAAGAAGAGCCTCCAGCCAATCCATATGACCCAACAGACCCAAACATACCATCATCCACCCAAGTTGAAATCTCCATGCTGCAAGCCAACCCAGCCACCACCACTCCATCCTTGGTTCATACCTCTCCGCTCCAAACCCCCTTTACTCAAAATACCTCATTGTTCACCCCCTTCACTATTGCTGCTGCTCCCCAACCCAGCCTTCCAAATCCACCCATCTCCCAAATCAGTGTTAGCATCTTTGGCCAACCTCAACAATATACAACAGGGATGTCACCCATGGGGCTAAGTAATCAACCTTTCATCACCCCCAGCTTGTTCATTGCAGCCCAGAACACAATCCCATCATTTCCATTAGGTCTTGGGAGCTCAATACCATTAGCCAAAAATCTACAAGCTACTACCCTCACTCCACAAAGCTATCAAAACCCACAAGCTACTGCCAATCTTCTACCAAGCTCCCAAGTGACCCCAGCTCCCACCACCACTCTACCAAGCTTCCAAATCAAGCCACAAAGCTATCAAACCCCATCAGTTCCATTCCCAAGCTTTCAATTCCCACCACCAACTAATCCATTACCTCCAATTACCAACTACTTTTCAATGCCACTTCTAGGAGGTAATCCACCACCCCAGCCAACCACCAATTATTTGCAGATACCATCCCAAATGGGGGCACAACCCACATACATTGGTCAAACCCCACAAGCCCTCCGATCCTTTCCCCAAGCCTCACAACCACCTTATACCTTACCTCCACAAAGCAATCCATTTACCCCACAACCAGCTTATGTTCCTCAATCCCAACCTCAAATCCCATATCAACAGCAAGCCTCGCAGCACATGCAACAATATGCGCCACCTCCCCCTCAACAACCCGTCATCCACCATGCAGCTGCCCAAAAAATGTACAATCCCTATTAGCAAATCCCTCATAACCATCCATATTCAATGGCCCCATCCAGCACATACCTACCTCAAGGCACTCCTACATTGGGGGCACCCCAACCATCACCTATCAATTCAGAGTGGGAGCAAATGAAGACAGCTCTGAAAGCCATCCAAGAAGGGAATGATCCAAAGACATTCAAGTTTGAGAATGTGTGTCCTTACCCATTTGACAGAGCCATTACCACGACACCATTTCCCAAACACTTTGAGGTACCTAAATTTGACAAATTCAGAGGAAAAGGAGACCCTGTCACACATATCAAAGAATTTTACATGCATTGCTAGGACGTGGCATACAATGATGTCTTCCTCTTGCGCCTTTTTCCCAAAAGCTTGGCTGGACCAGCTCTTGAATGGTTTTATAGAATCCCCTATGGCATAATTAAAAACTTTGCTGAATTATCTGAGGCATTTGTAGCCCAATATGCCCATCTTGTTGAAACAGAGCTATCAATAGTTGATCTTGTCCACACCAAGCAAAAAGGTGGAGAAAGCCTTGCCGAATACCTGCAAAGATGGCAAACCCTTACCACTCGCATATCCTGCTCCTTGCCAGAACGCCATGTGGTGAAAATGTTTATTGATAATGCACATCCCAGCTTGGCTCACCACATGACCATGAACTGTTTGCAGACCTATAAGGATATCAAAGAGAAAGGAATGATCCTTGAGCAAGGACTCATCAAAGATGGTGTGGTAAAGATTTACAAAGAGGCCAACCAAAATCAATCACATTCCAATGACAAGTCTAGGTATTGGAACAAAAACAAGCATGTTGCAACAGATGGGGTTACTAACACCAGACATGTGAATATCGTTGGTCCTTCTCAAAACCAGTCTAACCCACCCTATCAGACAAACAACCAACAAGCTACCAATTACCAACAACAAAATAACCAAAGCTATCAAAACCACAATACAAGACCCAACTTTCAAGGGTCTAACAATCAAGCTAATGCCATCAATATAGCTGCAGGGAAAAAGCCCAGATTCCAACCTGCACCTAGAAACTATACACCCCTTGGTGAGCCATTGGATGTTATTTTTGAGAAATTGGCTAAGGAAAACCTCATCAAATTTCTTCCTACCCAGCAAATTGATCCAAGCCAATCCAAAGCTGCATGGTACAAGGACAATGAGTATTGCAAGTTCCATAGGGTAAACGGTCACACCACCCTCAGATGCATGAAACTGAAAGACTATGTGCAAGATCTCATTGATTGGAAGGAAATCACTATTGGTGCCCAAACCTCTCCCAATGCAGGCTTATAGATTTATCAAAATGCTTTTCCTCCACACAACAAGCAAAATCCTAGAAAAGCACCTATCCAAAACAACACCAACAACCACTAGCCAAACCAACAGCATGGGAAGAACAATGACCACACTTCATCCTATATAGACTATGGTAGCCTTATAGGTTGTATATTTGAGAAAGAGCCTTCTGTCAATGTTATCAATATCCAAGGACCAGACAATGAGTGTGCGGTCACCACTCGAAGAGCGCGATTTAACATCGTAGGCCCACCAGTTTCATCAACACCATCAGCTCCATCAAAAAGCTGGTACAATATCTTGGAACACCTTGGGAACATGCCAGCCCAAATATCCATTTTAGACCTTCTCCACAGTAGTCCTTTGTACAAAGACATCCTTGATAGTGCTCTCATAGAATCCTGTGTCCCTTCTGATATCAATGCTACTGATTTTTGTAATCTTGTTGGACACCTTTCATCCTCATGTGCCCTATCTTTCAAACCCACCGACATACCCGCAGTTGAGCCAGATCACACCCTTCCGCTTCGCATAGCCATCATGGTATCCAATTTTGCCATGAAAAGAGTAATGATAGATAATGGATCAGCCTTGAACATTTGCACCCTAAAATTCATAAAACAAGCTGGGTATACTAAGGCAGATATGATCAGTGAGGTTATCACCATCAAAGCTTATGACAACTTGGAAAGGACCACAGAAGGGACTATTTTGCTACCAATCAAGGTTGGGCCAGTCATTCAAGAGACAGTTTGCCATGTTTTTGATCTAAACCTACCATTTAACATCCTCCTCGATCACCCATGGATTCATGCTATGAAGGCCGTTCCATCCACCTACCATCAGTGCATCAAATTTCCGCATCAGGGCACTGAGGTAACCATCCATGCCGATCCAGAACCCTTTGCTTACTACAATGCGGTTGAAGCTTCATATACAAACCATTGCCCTGGAATAGATATTGGCACAGCCATCGCCAGCTCATCCCACACTTGTAATGACACAGAAACCATCCTTGCCTCCACCCTATCTACTGTAAAGATCAACAACAAAGGTTGTGGAGAATATAGCCTATCAAATGCATTTGCTATCGGAGTAATCCCACTTGATCCACATACCCATGGACGGCCAACATATCACAAAGCTAAGGAGATTCCACCTCCTCGATACAAACAGTTTGGCCCAACCACCTTTGTGTCCTCAAAAACCCCCCTTCATGAGGAGCTCACTCCAGATATCAACAATTGGCTACATAAGGATGCACCTCCAAGAAATCAAGCACGCCTTGATCACTTCAGCCAGAATTATCCCCAACAACATAAGCTCGTCACTAAAAAATGGAACTATCAAGGAGGTGGACTAGGACCAGAAGAAAGGGGCATGCAATGTCCCATCGAAGCACATAATTGGGAAATAAAGTCAGGTCTTGGCTTTGGCATACCCACAACTGGGGGCACCAATGAGAATGGTCATGCTTTTTCGAACATCCATCGTGACCTTGTCGAAATCGAAGACATTCCTAAGGAAGTTGAAAAGAGAGCCTACGACGATATCCCAGACCAAATCTTCCTAGGAGACTCTGTTCTCTGAGAACTATCCATCCATCTCATTGACCTACCACTTGCTCATCCACAACTCATAGATTGGGACCAACCAAGTGTCATACATATTGATGAGTTCGCATCAGAGGAAGCGCTTCTAAGATTTATGGGAGCTGAAACTCCTCATAAGAAGACAAAGCCAGATTCTGCCTACATCTACAAGCTAGATCCCAAGGGGTATTTTGGAGAAAATCCCCAACCTAGTTTCGATACACCCAAAACTGGAATTAAGGTAAATCTGGGACTAGCTAAGGCAGCGAAGAGAACCCCTCAGTAAGAAAATCCAGAGCCACAAGCAGAACATGAGGATTTAGTATTGCCTCCTCAAGATAATCGACTAGAGGTGTCTTCTATTCTAATAGAGGATACTAGAGAAGTCAACATTGGTTCTTCAGAGATCCCTAAAATTGTTCACATTGCTGCATCCCTATCACAAGACCAAGCTGACCTCCTCTTTGAGGTTTTATGAGAGAACATTGGCTGATTTGCATGGTCATATCAGGACATACCAGGACTTGATCCAAAGCTTGTAGTTCATCATCTTGCAGTCGATCCAAAGATCAAGCCCGTCAGACAAAAGCTTAGAAAAATGCACCCCAAGGTGGCATTACTAGTCAAAGCTGAACTAGAAAGAATGTTAGCTGCTAAGGTTATCTGACCTATCGACTACTCAGAATGGATCTACAACATGGTCCCTGTCACTAAGCCTTCCGGTGACATCAGAATCTGCACTGATTTTAGAGATCTTAACAAAGCTTGTCCAAAGGATGATTTTCCCTTGCCCAACATAGATATGATTGTAGATCTTATAGCTGGACATGAAATTCTATCCCTTATGGATGGATTTTTCAGGTATAATCAGATCAAGATTACAAAAGAGGACCAGCATAAGACAACATTCACTACCCCTTGGGGAACCTTTTGCTACACCATGATGCCTTTTGGCCTAAAGAATGCTGGGGCTACCTATCAAAGAGCTATGACAGCCATTTTCCATGATCTTATCCATAGCATTTTGGAAGATTATGTGGATGATATCCTAGTCAAATCTCACACCTTCATGGATCATCTTGCTGACCTGGAAAAAGTCTTTGATAGGTTGGCCCAATATCATCTCATGCTAAATCCCAAGAAGTGTGTCTTTGGGGTCACATCTGGCAAGCTTCTAGGCTTCATAGTTTCTAAACGAGGTATAGAGATCGACCCCAAAAAGGTCAAGGCTATCTTAGACATGCCTCCTCCCCAGACACTGCGACAGCTTCGCTCTCTTCAGGGAAAACTGCAATCTGTCCAGCTCTTCATCTCCCAACTTGCAGATAAGTGTACATCATTTTCACACTTGCTAAAGAAGAATGAGAACTTCAAGTGGGATCTTTTATGTCAGTGCAGCTTCGATTAGCTCAAGCAATATCTCACCAATCCCCCTATCTTGGTTCCACCAGTTCCTGGTCGTCCCTTGATATTGTATATATCAGCAACACCTACTTCTCTAGGGGCACTTCTAGCACAACATGATGATTATAGCAGAGAGAAAGCCATCTACTATATCAGTAGAACCCTAGTTGGTTATGAACTCAATTACACTCCTATGGAAAAAGCTTGTTTGGCAGTTGTTTTCTCACCTCAAAAGCTTCACCACTACATGCTAAGTCATACCATCCAACTAGTCTCTAAGATTGATCCTCTCAAGTATATGCTCTCTAGAATAGCACTCACAGGCTGGCTAGCGAAATGGGTTATGCTACTAAGTGAGTTTGACATCCAGTATGTGGACAGAAAGGCAATCAAAGGGCAAGCTATAGCAGATCACCTAGCTGATGCACCTCTAGTAGATGCATATCCTTTGCTCACAGAATTCCCAGACAAGCATATCTGCCTAATTGAAGAACAGTCCCCATGGAAGCTTTATTTTGATGGCTCATACACCTCTCATGGATCAGGGGCAGGAATATTATTAGTTACACCTCAAGGAGATTACATTCCAAAAGCCTTCAAGCTACAATTCCCTAGCACCAACAATATAGCAGAATATGAAGCTCTTGTAGTAGGACTAAAGATAGCTGTAGAATGGAATATCACTGAGTTACAAGTCTTTGGTGATTCCCAGCTCATCATCAAACAAGTCTTCAATGAATATCAAACCAAAGATGAAAAGCTATTACCCTACAAAGAGCTAGTTGATCAGCTGACCCAGCATTTTACAAAGCTTCAGTTTACACAAGTGCCTCGAATGTAGAACAAGGCAGCAGATGCCATGGCCACTATCGGCTCGCTCTTGGAAATTCCCCAAGATGCTATGCAGTATGAATTTTTAGTTGAGCAGCTCCTCATACCCACTTATGCGAATGAGGATTCAAACCGTGTTTGTATCTTGGTTGGTCCCCAATCCCCTTGGTACCATGAAATTCACGCTTACCTTAACGATGGTATCATATCCCCTCACCTCACATGTACCCAATGCCAGAACCTCATCCAAAAATCATCCCGCTATGTTATCATAGCCAATACTCTATATCGTCGAGGTTATCATGATACTCTCTCTCGATGTTTAGATGAAAATGAGGCTGCGATGGCATTAAAAGAAGTACATTCTGAACTTTGCGGTGCCCACACGAGTGGTATTGTCCTAGCACAAAAAATCCTTAGAGTAGGCTACTATTGGCCTACCATTGAAGAAGACTCTTGTGACTTTGTCAGAAAGTGTCTCCCATGTCAGCAGCATGCAAATCTTGTGCATGCTCTAGCACAGGATCTACAGCCTATTGCACCACCATGGCCTTTCGCTTGTTGGGGCCTTGATCTAGTTGGAACTATCACCCCTCTCTCATCTGATGGACATAAATGGATAATAACAGCTATAGACTATTTCACTAAGTGGGTGGAAGAAGTCCCCCTAGTCTCAGCTACAGGAGTTCAAGTCTCCAAGTTCATCTTGTACCACATTGTTTGCCACTTCGGCATCCCATCCACCATCTTCACTGACCACGGAGGTAACTTTGAAAATCTCAACATGGAAGAATTATGCACTTCCCTCCGCATCCATCATCGCTTTTCTAGCCCATATTTCCCACAAGGTAACGGCCAGGCAGAGGCAACTAATAAAACCCTCCTCAAAATCCTAAAGAAAGTTGTCAATGATTCCGGCCATGATTGGCACCTTCAAATAAATCCGACTCTATGGGCCTATCGAACTTCCTTCCGTACATCCACAGGCACAACTCCATACTCCCTAGTCTATGGTGCCGAAGCGGTATTACCTATAGAAGTTGAACTTCCCTCACTACACATATCTTTGCGAGGGCAAATCTTAGATGAAGAATACAGAGTAGCTCGACTCACCCAGCTAGATCTCTTAGACGAGAAGAGACAACAAGCCTATGACCATCTCACAGTCTATCAAACTCGTCTCAAAAGGAATTTCAACAAGAAGGTGCTCCCACGACACTTTCAGCCAGGTGACATGGTCCTTAAAGAAAATATGAAAGTCCAAGCAGATCGAGAAAAGAAAGGCAAGTTTGAACCTACATGGCTTGGTCCCTATGTGGTTACTGCCTCCTTTGGCTCCGGAGCCTATCAATTATCTACACCAAAAGGAGAACTCTTGAATGATCCCACTAACATCATTCATCTCAAAAATTTCTATGCTTGAAGATCCTTGGTATACCCAGCTTTTGAAAAAATACAAAAAAAGAAAAAAAAATAGTAAAGAGAAATAAGCGTCCAATGGTGAAAACTTGGCAATTCAAGCGCCTTGGATAGGTACCTTGGTGAAAACTTGGTAATTTAGGCACCTTGTGTGCTAAAGACTAATCCATTATCTATCACTATCCTATCCCTCATCCATCCACCCACCATCCCATAAAACACCTGCTTGTTCCCTTGGTGTTCCAATCAAATATCCAAAATCTGATGGAGCTTGTCAATACCTCCTGTACAGCTTGTAAATCTTGTACCAAAGCTTGTATTATACCTTGTAAATCTTGTACCATACCTTGTATATATTCGAATCTTGTCCAAATCTTGTACCATATTCCAGCTTGTAAATAATCTTGTATCCTAGCCTGTATCCTATCACATGCACACACATAATCCCATTTTCCTTAAGCTTTTCACAAACCATCTACCTATCCACCTATCAACTATTATAGACATCCCATCCTTCACAAAAATTTCCATCTCACAAAAAAACCAAAACATGAACAAACTTGTACATTTGTAACATATCTTGGTCTGTCATCTTATACATCCTCTTTAGCTTAGTATCATTGTATCTATCCGGCTTTCATGTTAGTTCATCCTTGGTCAACATCTTGCACACATCGCACACCTTGGTTAGATATTCCAATGCATCCTTTAGCTAGATCTCCTATCACCAAAGTGTTATCCTTCTTAGTTCAGCTTGCCAGATGCATCACTCATCCAGATCCATCAGCTTAGGTGCTCTCTGATAGATTTTTGCAGGATATAGCTTTCCTCATGTCTGATCTTGGTCCGTTAGTACCTCGTCCTACTCATCTCGTTGGCAAATAGTTCTCTTTTGGATTTTCACTTTCTTTTGATTTGGGATCTTCCCTTTTGGGTCTTGAAATATCTTTTCCAAGCAATCTCCTTGTTCCCTCCTCAAGGTTGCCATGATCTTCCATATCATGGTATGCTGCGAATGGGGCAGTTAGAGCGTAAGGTCTTGATCAGGTCTTTTGCTTGTTTTCTTTTTTCTGCTTGTGGGTTACCTAGTGTCATTTCCACGCTGCTTCCTCTGGGATTCATGTGTGATACTGGGGCAATCCTTGTGTTTTTTTTTTGAGTTAGTTCGTCAGTCCTCTGGACAGTTGATGAAAAGGCCTTGATGTTCTTGGCAACCTTGGCAATTAACCAACAGTCCTATAGCAAATCTAGTGCTCAACTACATGGTGGTACTTCTCTTTGAAGTATCCCCCCGCTCAAAAAGCTTCAATGGATTCCTTTTATAGCGCTCCACTCCTCCATCTCCCCCCCCCCCCCCCCCCCCCCCCGAATCTTGGAAAGTCTTAAGCTTGCTTTACTATTGTGCCTCTGATTTCCCTTTATCATTCTCCTGTAGTGAGAGTTTGAGCTAATTCAGCCCCTTCTCTTCACCAACCTGTGTCTCAGCTCATCTCAATTTCTTGTACTTTTCAAGAAGTCGTCAAGCCTCATTTCTCTCCCCGCTGCCTTCTTGAGGGGGCATCATCTAAGTCTAGTCTCTCCTCTTCTTATCCGAGACTAGGGCAACCTTGTTGCTAAAACATCTTCTTCGTGTCGTCTTCATTCAAACTTCTTTGAAATAGTGTTGTCTCAACACTATGTCAAAGAGGGGCAAAATGTAGACACCTAAATTTGATTACACTATTTTAGTAATCCTTTTTAGTTATCTAAAAAGGCATTATTAATTAAATTTCTATTTAATTAATCCTTTGTCATCCCCTAGTTGATTAATTTAATTAATCATCTATAGTCCTAATTGATAAATCAAATAATCTATTATTTATCAATTAAATCCTATTCTTCTATCTAATTCCAAAAATCCCCATTTATTAAATAAATCTATTTGATAAATGAAATCCTCAAATTCAAAAACCCCTAACCTATCTCTAATCCTCCATTTAGCCTAATCCACCCCATCCACCCATACTAACCAAGCTTAGCCACTAACTCACCCACCCTCATTAATGCCATCCACTTGCACATCTCTAACATCCCTAATCTAATCCGAAACCCAAGCCTAATCCACCCCCTAATGTTGTCACATTCCTTAAACAAGTTTAAGACTTTCCTAATCCAAACCAAAGTCTCCCCTCAAGAAACCCAACCACTAAGTCATGAGTGCTCTTACAAAACATAAAAGACTCTTACAAGCCCACTCATGACTCTTACACCCATCTTCCACACTCTTCCCTCTTCCACACTCATTCCTCTTACATCCCTCTTACATACTCAACCCCACTCATCATGACTTTAACCAACCCTTTACCCTACCCTCTCACACTCATTCTCCTTGTGACAAGTGTCACCTTCTCATTGGTGCTAAACAAGCACAATCCATGTGCTCTCCTTTGATTGCATCCTAGCCCTCCTTAAGCCTTCATCCATCCTTACATCTAAGCCCTCCATCCCTCTACCCCTTAGCCTATAAATTGAATCCCATCCCAAGCCATTTCATCAACAATCTTTGAGATAAAGTTACCATGCTATTTTGAGAACCAAAGCCATCAACCATACCCTTATAATGCCAAATTGAGAGCTCACAAAGCTACCAATTTTCCATTACCCATCTCCATTGAAGCAGCTTTTGAGTATCTTGAGCATACATCCACAGCAAAAGGACACATCTACAGAATCAAGAAAGCATGGAGTGCTTTTTCTTGTAAGGTTTGCACTTCTTGTTTTCTTCCTTTGTCTAAGCATATATGTGAATTTAGTTTTTGGTTTGTGAATGTTTACTTTATTTGTTAATGTTCTTTGCATACTGATTCTAGTTCTACAATGTTATTAGTATTATAATCTATAAATACAATATATATTTTAATATATATGTCCCTAGGGGTCCTAGGACCCCTAGAGACATATTATAATCATTCATATGTGTCAAAGGGGGTCATGAAATGACCTATGACCCCCTTCGACCCATTACATGATGACATATGTCCCTAGGGGTCCTAGGACCCCTAAGGACATATCATAATCATTCATATGAGTCAAAAGGGGTCATAGGGTGACCTATCACCCCCTTCAACCCATTACATAATGAAATATGTCCCTAGGGGTCCTAGAACTCCTAGGGGCATATCACAATTGTTCATATGGGTTGTAGGGGGTCATAGGTTAGGTCATAGGGTGACCTATGACCCCCTTTGACCCATTACATGATGACATATTTCCCTAGGGGTCTACAACCCCTAAGGACATATCACAATCATTCACATAGGTCGAAGGGGGTCATAGGGTGACCTACGACCCCCTTCAACCCTTTACATGACAACATATGTCCTTAGGGGTCCTAGGAATCCTAGGGACATATCAAATCATTCATATGGGTTGAAAGGGGTCATAGGGTGACCTATGATCCCCTTTGATCCATTACATGATGACATATGTCGATTCATATGGGTCGAAGGGGTTCATAGGGTGACCTATGACCACCTTTGACCCATTACATGATGACATATGTCCCTAGGAGACCTAGGACCCCTAGCAACATATCACAATCATTCATATGGGTCAAAGAGGGTCATAGGGTGACCTATGACATCCTTTGACCCATTACATGATGACATATGTCCCTAGGGGTCCTAGGACCCCTAGGGACATATCACAATCTTTCATATGAGTCGAAGGGGGTCATAGGGTGACCTATGAACCCCTTTGACCCATTACATGATGACATATGTCCCTAGGGGTCCTAGGACCCCTAGGGATATAACACACTCATTCATATGGGTTCCCCTTCAACCCATTACATGACAACATATTTTCCTAGGGGTCTACGACCCCTAAGGACATATCACAATCGTTCACATAGGTTGAAGTGGGTCATAGGGTGACCTACGACCCCCTTCAACCTTTTACATGACAACATATGTCCTTAGGGGTCCTAGGAACCCTAGGGACATATTACAATCATTCATATGGGTTTAAAGGGGTCATAGGGTGACCTATGATCTCTTTTGATCCATTACATGATGACATATGTCAATTTTTATGGGTTGAAGGGGTTCATAGGGTGATCTATGACCACCTTTGACACATTACATGATGACATATGTCCGTAGGAAACCTAGGACCCCTAGCAACATATCACAATAATTCATATGGGTCAAAGGGGGTCATAGGGTGACCTATGACTGCCTTCGACCTATTACATGATGACATATGTCCCTAGCGGTCCTAGGAACCCTAGGGACATATCACAATCTTTCATATGAGTCAAAGGGGGTCATAGGGTGACCTATGAACCCCTTCGACCATTACATGATGACATATGTCCCTAGGGGTCCTAGGACCCCTAGGGACATATCATAGTCATTCATATGGGTCGAATGGGGTCATTGGTCAGGGGTCATAGGGTGACCTATGACCCCCTTCGACCTATTACATGACAACATATGTCTCTAGGAGTCCAAAGACCCCTAGGGACATATCACAATTATTCATATGGGTTGAAGGGTCAACCCATTACATGACGACATATGTCCCTAGGGGTCCTAGGACCCATAGGGACATATCACAATCATTCATATGCATCGAAGGGGTTCATAGGTCACGCTATGACCCTCTTTGACCCATTACATGACAACATATGTCCCTAGGGCTCCTAGGACCCCTAGGGACATATCACAATCATTCATATGGGTCAAAATGACCCATTACATGATGATATATGTCCCTATGGGTCCTAGGACCCCTAGGGACATATCACAATCCTACATATCAAAATCATTCATATGGGTCAAAGGGAATCATAGGGTGACCTATGACCCTATGAACCTCTTTAACCCATTGCATGATGACATATGTACCTAAGGGTCCTAGGATCCCTAAGGACATATCACAGTAGTTTATATGGGTCAAAGGTGATCATAGGGTGACCTATGACCCCCTTCGAGCCATTACATGATGACATATGTCCTTAGGGTTCTTAGGACCCCTAGAGACATATGACAATCCTTCATATGGGTCGAAGAGGGTCATAGGATGACTTATGACCCCCTTCGACCCATTATGAATGACATATGTCCCTAGGGGTCCTAGGACCCAAAGGGACATATCACAATCCTTCATATGGATCAAAGGGAGTCATAGGGTGACCTATGACCCCCATCGACCCATTACATGACACGATATGTCCCTAGTGGTCCTAGGACCCCTAGGGACATATCACAATCATTCATATGAGTCAAATGGGTTCATAGGGTGGCCTATGACCCCCTTTGACCCATTACATGACAACATATGTCCTTAGGGGTCCTAGGACGCCTAGGGACATATCACAATCCATCATATGGGTTGAAGGGGTTCATAGGGTTACCTATGACCCACTTCAATCCATTACATGACGACATATGTGCTTAGGGTTCCTAGGTCCCCTAGAGACATATCACAATCCCTCATATGGGTCGAAGGGCCCTTCAACCTGTTACATGATGACATATGTCCCTAAGGGTCCTAGGGGGTCATAGGGTGACCTATGGCCCCCTTCAACCCATTGCATGATGACATATGTCCCTAGTAGTCCTAAGACCCCTACGAACATATCACAATCCCTCATATGAGTTAAACAGGGTCATAGGTCACCCTATGACCCCCTTCAACCTATTACATGATGACATATGTCCCTAGGGGTCCTAGGAACCCTAGGGACATATCAAAATCTGTCATATGGGTCTATGGGGGTCATAGGGTGACCTATGAAACCCTTGGATCCATTACATGATGACATATGTCCCTAGGGGTCCTAGGACACCTAGGGACATATGACAATCCCTCATATGGGTCGAAGAGGGTCATAGGGTGACCTATGACCCTCTTCGATTGATTAAATGATGACATATGTCCCTAGGGGTCCTAGGACACCTAGGAACATATCAAAATCGCTCATATGGGTCGAAGGGGGTCATAGGGTGACCTATGGTCCCCTTTGATCCATTACATGATGACATATGTTGCTAGGAGTCCTAGGACCCCTAGGGACATATCAGAATCCTTCATCTGGGTTGAAGGGGTTCATAGGGTGACCTATGACCCCCTTCAACCCATTACATGACAACATATGTCCCTAGGGGTCCTAGGACCCCTAAAGACATATTATAATCATTTATATGGGTCAAAAGTGGTCATAGGGTGACCTATGTCCCCCTTCGACCCATTACATAATGACATATGTCCCTATAGGTCCTAGCACCCTAAGGGACATATTAGAATCATTCATATGGGTTGACCTTCAACCCAATACATGATGACATATGTCCCTAGGGGTCCTAGGACCCTTAAGGTCATATTAGAATTGTTCATATAGGTCGAGGGGGGTCATAGGTCACTTTGACCCTTTACATGATGACATATGTCCCTAGGGGTCCTAGGACCCCTAGGGACATATTACAGTCATTCATATGGGTCGAAGGGGGTCATAGCATGACCTATGACCCCGTTTAAAAGCATAGATCTATGTCACCATTTGTGATACAAAAACCTGTTTTGGTCAAATCTCATTTCTCTATCAAAACTCAATTTAAAAAAAAAAACTAAAGATACCCTTTTATAGATTTCAGATTCAATATCATCATTATATAATTTTTTGAGCATTTTGATTAGTTATAATATGTTATAATCTCAAAATATTATAAGTCGATATTTCAACATTTTAGAAGATGCTCTCTCAAAAAATGATAAAAAATAGTAAATCATATCAAAAAAATAAAAAATATATATTTATCACTAGAGGAGAGAATCCTCTTCACGAATATATAATTTATTTTCAAAAAGGTATATATTTGATAGGGAAATTTTGACAGGAGGAAAAAACTATTGGATTCTAACAAGGTCAAACTTGAGTACTTATAACAAAGAAAATATACATCAAAAATAATTATTTCTTTTTTTGTGCACTAGCTATACATGTCATCTATAAAATATTTTCAAATTAGAACAAAAAAAGGTGATTTTCACATACTTGTTTGACGGGAACTACATCCTATATTTTTTACAGTTAAAAAAGGGACTTCAAAATAAAATAAAATGAATAAATTCTTAGTCAAAAAAATAATAAAAAGTATAGGCATAAAATTCATACAATTCTACACATTTCATTAGTTTACATCATCTTCATATTTTAAACACAAATACAATTTTTTTTGTCATTAATGTTGAACTGTCATATTCTGATATCACATTTCTTTATAAAAGATGACACAAGTTTGTTCTATTACCCCCCCTTTGACCTATTACATGATGACATGTGTCCTTAGGCATCCTAGGACCCCTAGGGACATATTAGAATCCTTCATATGGGTCGTAGGGGGTCATAGGGTGACCTATGACCCCCTTCGACACATTACATGATGAAATATGTCCCTAGGAACATATTAGAATCCTTCATGTAAGTCGAAGGGACAATATTATATTTAATAATTATATTACATTTTATATTTTAATATACAATGTAAGGGGGTCCCTAGGGGTCTTAGGACCCCTAGGGACATATTACAGTCATTCATAGGGGTCGAAGGGGTTCATAGCATGACCTATGACCCCCTTTGACCTATTACATGATGACATATGTCCCTAGGCATCCTAGGACCCCTAGGGACATATTAGAATCCTTCATATGGGTTGTAGGGGGTCATAGGGTGACCTATGACCCCCTTCGACCCATTACATGGTGATATATGTCCCTAGGGGTCCTAGGACCCCTAGGAACATATTAAAATCCTTCATGCAAGTCGAAGGGACAATATTATATTTAATAATTATATTAATAGATTATATAACAATAATAATCATATGATTTACTAAATTATAGATTTAATAATAATAATAACCATATATATTATTATATAGAATAATTTTGTCATATAATACTACTATATATATTTAATAATAATATATATCATATATATCACTATATTATATTTAGAACTATATTATATTTAATAATACTAATCATACATATTATTATAATGTAATATTATTATTATTATTATTAACGTCCACACTTTCACAAAATAAATTTCCTCTAAAACTATCTAAAATTGCCCTCTAAAGTTTATTTCCTTTTAAATTTGTCTTCCTCCAAATTTAAAATTTAAAGAATATCCCTTTTCAAATTTCCCTCCAAATATGAGTGTAATTTTGTCGGTTCTAATTGGATATCCAATTAGGCCATGTATTTACCAAGCCTATTTGGTCAACCCAAACAAAGTGTTTGAGAAGGGTTTCAGTGACACTTAGACTTCGAGTAGCCATCTAATAATGTTATTTTGATCGAAATTGAATGAAACAAAAAAGGGTTTTTAATATCACTCTCAAGATTCCATCGATATAATTGCTTTCAAATTCTAAGTTTGATAAGTATTTATTAGTTAATTTTTAATGAAGTTTGTTGTAAAGTGCTGATTGACATATTGATTGAGAAATAGCTATAACTTTCAAACGATATAACATTTTTTAAATCTAAAAGTTGCGTCACATTCTATGCTTCACCTAGTATAAGAAAAATAAAAAATTAAATTAAATTTGGTAAAATTTTCTATTAGTTAAGGTGGTCAGACACAGGAGTTATTTTTTCTAAAAAAGTTTTGTTAGAAAATTTAGGTTTAATTATTTATTTGAAATAAAAATACCCAAAAATATGTGTCACATCTGGGCATGAATCTACTTTTTATATCTATAATTATATTAAAAAAATATTATCATTTGATTTTCATTAAGGTGGTCAGACATACACCTACTTTTAGTTTTCACCCTAAAATTTTCATAGTACTACATTGAAATCCAAAGTTTTGACCAATCAATTTTTTTTTCTATAGATAGGGCCTAGTAGTTTAAAAACTACATTCAATTTCCTACACGTTATTTTCTTACAAATTTTTGATATAAATTCCATAACCACTTTAAAATTATGTGTCAAGTTGACATAACCTTGATCTTCTCATTTTTCACTGCCACATAAGACCATAGTTTGGTACACCATGATCCTATACGTACCTTGATGCACTAATACAAGTATTCCTTGTTAGAGGATAGACCTTGTTAGGAGTCTATCACAAAATTTAGTAAAATGAGTCCCTATTAGGAGACTTTGAATCTCCATTAGGAGATTGAAACCCTATTAGGAGTTGTGGTATAATGTATGCAAGAAGAGCCCACTACCCAAACATGCAATTTCAACTATAAGACGAGCTCACTGCTCAAACAAGTAATTTACTAGTATCTTTTTCTTTCCTCTATACTTTTTTCTATCCTATCAATTGGACCAATCACTATTAGACCTTTTAGACTAAGTCACAAACCTTAGATCCATATACCAAATCTTGGATCACTCAACAAAACCTTGACAATGAAGTTTCCTTCACTTCTGCATTGGTTTGCTCAACTTTGCATTCTACACTCTCCTACTTTTTGAACATTCAAAATTTGCATTCATCCATTACCACATATGTCATGATGAAGGAAAATTTCCTTCCTTTATACTGAGTCCATAAAAAAATTTCCTTGAGTTGGCTGTTAGTCCTTCTCAATTAATTATTATAGGACCTCACTAAGAACATGTTACACTTAGTGATAACCTTAATCTTTTGACTTGTAACTTGAACAAATTTGCATACATACAATATTATGATGAGAAAGCTTAGGCATGTCATCCTCAACCTCAATCATTAGGATATCAAAACTGCTAAGAGATATAACAAGTTTATCAAGACATGCCTTTGTAAACACTATCTCAGAACAAATGTCACCAAAACTTACATAACTTCTTCTAGACTTATCCTTTCTACTTCTGAGGTTAACTGCATATGCTACATACTCCAAAGTATCTCCCATAACCTTGGTTGGTTATCATGCTCAACTAGCCATCCATACAACCTTAATTTTTCCATTGTTCTTTTGTCAAATACCATAGAAGACATCAAACATGCTATATTGACATCAATGAAAAACTTAGTCATGAATGTAACATATCATCAAACCAATCTTCCAATAATCTTGCTAGTGTTCCAATAGGTACACCTCAGTAGAATGACATAGTAAACAAAAGAAATAGATCCATTATGGATTATGCAAGGACACTAATGATAGAGAAAAATATTGCAATCGAATACTAGAAGGAAGTAATCATCACAATAGGTCATCTTGTGAACTAAGTTCAGCTGAAGAAAGATTTAGATAAAACACCTAGTGAATTATGGTATGGCTATAAACCTAATGTTTTTTGTTTCAATGTATTTGGAAGAAAAATCTATATCTTAAAAGAGACAAGGAAACAAAAATTTGATGTGAAAAGTTATGAAAGCATATTTCTAAGATACTCCAACAAAAGAAAATCATATAAATATTTTATAGAAAGTGCACATGTAAAGATTGATGAGTTTGTAGAAATGAGTGATGAAAAAAGTGGCAAAGAACCTAAAACTATAGAAACTTTATCTACTATGAACCTAAGACTTTACCTAAAGTTCAAACAAATTATACAATTGGGAATCAACAGTATTCTCTAGCCCAATCCCCTAAATCTCTAGTTCAACCCAAGTTGCAGCCAGTGCAACCAAAGTCACTGTCAGAAGGACCCAAGTCTCTATCAGAAGGACCCAATTTTATGATAGTAGAAATTGAGTCATAGTTTGAAGGACTTGACTCACAAACAATGAGACACAAGATTGATTTTGAAGAACACGGTGAATTGAGTCATTCAAGCCCAAAATTTAAAGAGAAGATACTTGTAATTGATAGATATTTCAAAAGGCATCATGCACCTAAGAAAATCATTATAGGAGAAAATAATGCACAATGACAGGGAACAAACTAAAAGGTATTTGTTTGCTTACTAATTTGAACCTAGAACTATTAAAGATTCATTATACAATGAGAGTTGGATTGAGGCTCCCATTAATGAAGAGAAAGAAAAAAGTGAAAGAAAAAAACTTGTTCCCTTGTTCATAGACCCAAGGGAAAAAATGTAATTGGCACAAAATTTTTATTAAGTTGAATGAAAATGGAGAAGTATCAAGGAAAAAAGAAATGCTAGTATGCAAAGGTTATGCTCAAGAAGATGGTATTGATTATGGAAAAACTTTTTCTCTTATTTATAGACTATAATGTGTTATAACATTAATTACTTATGATGTGGATAAAGGATTCAAATTATAGTAGATGGATATAAAATCTACTTTCTTGAATGGAATCCTAGAAGAAGTCTACATTGAGAAACCTAAAGTTTTCATATATCCCAACAAAAGGAATATTATTTGCAGATTACACAAAGCTTTATATGGTCTCAAACATCCCTAGAGCCTAGTATGAGATATTGCATAGTTATTTGGTAAAGATTAGTTTTCAAATAACAAATGACAACAATAGCCTATAATCAAGGAAGGATCAAAGATGAAGATATTTCTCGCACAAATTTTTGTAGATGATATATTATTAATTGGACATGATGATTTGTGCAAATCTTTTTATGAGGAAATTAGTAAGGAATTTGAAATGTCAATGTTTGGAGAGATCAAATTTTTTGTTGGCTTGTAGATTCAATAGAAGAAGGATGGTATCTACATCACTTAATCAAAGTACATCAAGGAGATATTGAAGAAGTTTGGAATGGAGCATTTTAGAATAGTTGGAATACCTATGTCTACTAGACATAAGCTTTCCAAAAATGATGAGTCCAAAGTGGTAGATCATACTACATATAGATCAATGATTGGGAAACTTTAGTATGTAGTGCATACAAGACCTAATATTACACTAGCAATTGGTATGGTGGCAAGATTTTCTCCTAATCCAAAAAAAAACCATATGTGGAAATTAAAAGAATCATGAGGTACCTAAATGATAATGAAGATTATGGTTTGTGGTATAAGGAAGGAGGCAACTTTGAATTGAAAGCCTTTACTGATGCTGATTGGGTAGGAGGTATTGATGACAGGAAAATAAAAAGTGGTGGGGCATTCTTTCTTGGAAAGAGGCTAGTATATTGAATAAGAAAGAAGAAAAATTGTATCTCTTAGTCTACATCAAAAGTAAAATATGTTCTAGTAGTAGTCAATTGTTCAAACATTGTTTGGTTCAAATAATTATTGTTAGGTATGAAGGAAGAAATAAAGGATCTAATAGTTGTCTTCTATGATAACACTAGAGAAATCAATAGTTCTAAGGATCCTATGATGTATACCAAAACAAAACACATTGTAATAAAATATCACTTTCTGTGAGCATTGGTGCAAGACAAAGAGGTGAGATTGGAATATGTGAATACAAAAGAAAAAATTGTAGACATATTCACCAAACCATTACCTAAGGATGAATTTTTGTATCTATTAGGTGAGCTAAGGGTAAAACTCCTAAGTGTCTCAATAAAAAACTACTGTGCAATGTGTTATCCTAAGTAATCTTAAGTAAGTGTAATTAGTGAATATTTAATTACACCATCAATTTTGCTATCTGAAGCTCACTAAATAGAGTTTATTGATGCATAAACTAAGCATTTGAAGATCAATTAGGGTTGATGTAGTAATGTTAGAGAAGATTGCATATGAATTAGTTCATTAGGTACATGGAAGTCCACTAAATATTATTTTTGATATGAGATGCCAAAGAGGGAGAGTTTATGTTGTCATGTTAGAGAAATTTTGTGAATAATTGAGATGTTAAAGAGAGAGAGTTTGTTGTCATATTAGGGGAAATGTAGTAAGAGAAATAAAAGAATTATTCTAGAGTGAGAGATTGATGTCAGAGGGAGCTCACATAGATAGAGGGGGTTCTCATGGATGAGAATCAAAATCAAACTAAGGATATTATCCTTACTTTTACTTTTCTCTAAAATTTCATTGTATTATGACATGTTGTGTTGCCATCAATGCCAAAGATATAGATTGTTGAAAAAAATATTCAATTGTATGTTATCTTTGGTGTTGCAAAACATGTCAAGCCTTATTGAGCAAGCAGGTGTTTACCAACCTCACTTAGGCATTGAAGACAATTTCTAGTGATTGCCAAGCTCACTTAAGCATTGAATATAGTTTCCAATGTATGTCAAGCATTCCAATGAAAACCAAGTTTAGAGTTAGTACCTACCAAGATCACTCAAGAATCAAAGGAAATCTAGTTTTAACTAAGCTCACTCAGTTACCAAAGGAAGTTGGCATGGATCTAGTATCAATAGAGTTCACTTAGTTACCAAAGAAAAATTCACAAAATCTAGTGTAACAACATATCAAGTCTTTTCTACGTTATTATTGACTAAGTTGAGTAGGCTAACGAAGGATTTTTACGTAACAACATATCAAGTCTAATGGATTTATTTGTTAGTTCTAGCCAACTCAAGGATTGATTATTGACTGTTTAAAAGTGTACTAAAATTGAGTTGACAAGGTAATTCATATAAGTATAAGATTAGTTGAGCATTGAAAGAGAGAATGTGTGGAAGAGAAGAAGATGAATAAAGGAAGTGAATTAGAAGGATAATAGAGTATCCAAGTTAACTAAGCTAGAAAGAACATTTTATGAAGGAGGATCAAGTAATTAAGTCAGAAAAAATATCTAAAATGAGTAAGATAGTTATATCAACAATCAAGTCAAGTCAAAATGTGATGGGAGCGGATAGCGATGGGAGCGGAGAGAGTGGGTGTTTTCAAAATTCGAATTTATGCAAGAGCAGGAATTCCTTGGATGGTCAATTTCGGGCCCCTGGTTTGGAGCATGGACAGTAAGATGGAGGCTATCTGGCTGCTCCTGGCATAGGGGAAAAGTTGGAAAGCGTGGTTGGGGGTCCAGCTGTCCTAATCAAGGAAGCAGCCAAGTCTCCTTTGGTCTCCAAAACAAATGTTCAAGGACCTACAAAATGTTCCTCACTCTTCAGGGTTAAACCCTCTGGTAAGTCCTCTTTCTTGCCTGTTAAAACTATTTAGAATTCGATGATTGGTTCTTGTGCGATAGCCATCCTGGATGAGATTGTGGATCACAATATTCAGACTATGGCTTCTAATTTGGTTGTGAAATTTCTAGGGCCTAGACTGAGCATTGATGAAGTCTCTAAAGTTTTTAGATATGAATCAAATCTCCTAATAGAGTTAGCTTAATAGCTATTTGCCAAAACCTCTAACAAGGTGGCATTTCTTGATTCAAGTGTCTGAAGACCTCTAACAAGCCCACTCCTAATAGTGTGATCTAAATCCTTTAACTAGGTCACACCTAATAGTGTGTTTTTTAACCTTTATCAAGGTTGGCTCCTAATAGGTCTCACTTCATAAGAGTGAAATATAGTAATTAGTTATAACTAGTAGTTTTCTTGAATTGGGTTTCCACATTAAATATTGGTGTCTCATGTGTTCATGTTATTTTCTTTATGTTTCTACAACTAGGTTAATTAATCACACTTAATATCTTAATTTCTTCATTTTCAATATTAACTAAGTGTTTACAAAGTAATAGTAATTATTAGTTTAAATTGAGCTATACCATGTTAACTTAGTGATTCTTTGCTAACTAAGTTACAATAGTTTCGACAAAGGTTTGTTTTGTATTATTGACATCTTAAGGAACTTGGATTTGTTTTTATTGCAACAAATTCACCCCTCCTCTTTCATTTACTCCTCTTATGTTTCCACCACACACTTATTGCACAAGATATGATCTTTACTTATATCTTACAAATTAACAAAACTATGCTTAGTCATCTTTGGTGTTTTCACACACTTGACATTTATAACTTAGGATGTCATCTCATCATGACTAAGTAATTAATTTTCTACCAAAATAATTCCTTAAGCTATATGATTCAATTTACTAATATTCTTTGTTATGCTCTATTAGTTACTTGCATTGGTAATTCTTCTATAACTTACATCATATGGTCCATACAGATCTATACACTGACATACATCATCATGACACTATCATTTATTGATCTTTAACTACACATGACATAACTTAAATTTTTTCATCTATGCATACCATACATGTCTATGTACTACTACAAATTGTCCAAGACTCAGACAAATTTTAAATTCTGACTACATAATTTAAATACGAAATATATGTTTCCATAAATGACAACACTCAGACATGTATCTAGCCATATTCCCAATAGAACATTCTTATTGCTTCCATTCTAGCAATATGGGCAAGTGTTTCCTCATAATTTATACCTTCTTGCTTTGAATATCCTTTGTGGTGTAGGGGAACCTATTCATTTGATGTCTCATAGATTACTCATATTTTATATTATCATTAATATTGATTCAATGTTATGTAAGGACCTAAATACTATTGTTATTTCATTCAAAATATTATGTGAGGCCGTAAAAATAATCAAAAAGAATAGTTACTTACAAGGTTATGAAAAATTTCAAGTGTGATAGAAACACTCAAATTACCAGAATAGAGTGGAAATAGTTTAATTTGAATCTTAAAGTCATTTTTATAAAATTTTAAGGATTTATGGAAAGTTATAGGTTAGCTGCATTATAATTGTAAAATTTTGTCACTAAAGTCTGACTAACAACTCTAATGTTTCAACATTTTGGTATTCTGGTCAAAACTAGTTATTTGACATTGAATCGTTACACATTGTAATAAATGATGGTTTCAATACTGGCTTCCATTAAAGTAGGAATAACTTTAAGGAACCTCCCCTCCCAAAATTTATAAAATTGTGGCGAATCACATGTCATTTGGGTGAAAAAAAATTAATAGTGTTGGCGAATTACGTGTCAATTGATGGATATTAGGTGGCAAAATTTTTAATAGTTTAGACAATTTTTATAAAATAATGGCGATTATAATTTTTTTTTAAAATAAAATTATTAATATTGATGGAAAATTATGTTTTGAAATGTAATTATGTTAAATCTATTATTTGAGAACTCAAACCATCTGATGATCCAAGATCAATGGCTGAGGTTTAGTTTCGGCCAACATTTCTTGAAGGAAGAAGAATTGTCGAGGTAGTCACCAGAATGTTGAAATGTATCAAGGTAAGTTGTACTTGTTTGTGGAGTATAGTGTCACTCATAAAAAAAAATTCACATAGGAAAATGGGAATTTAGCGAATGATGATCATCGAAAGAGACACTCAATTAATTCTGTGGCAAATAAGAGTAAACATTAAAGAGAAATATCTGTGAAGAACCCAACTACCAAACTGAAATTATGTAATAATAGTGGCGAACATTCCGACCACTATATGAGTATTTAATAAAATCTGGGCAAACTAGTCAACTAGTATACAGTGTTTTTTTTAGCCAATTTCTATAGCCCAATCGGGACATATTAGCCAATTGGCGAATAATAGCCACTAAAAAAATCCCTGCATTAAAGAGACAAGCAATGGAGAGATGAAAACAAAAGAAACAAACTACTTTAGATATTTCTTTCATTGGTATATGTTGGCTTTCAACCTATCAACAAGTAATTTCAAATTTCTTGCATAAATTCCATCTCTACTGAGCTCTATAAATCTATACATTGCTTCTCTTAATCTCATGCTCTCTCATGCCAAAATTTTAAATGGTTTAGGGGCACATATTCATTTGATGTATCATGGATAAATTCATATTTTAAATTATGATTAATATGGATTCAATGTCTTTTAAGGACCTAAATACCATTTGGAGTTCATTCAAATCATTTTGTAAGGCTATAAAAGCCATAAAAAAAGCATAGTTACTTAGAAGGTTTTGAAAAATGTCAAGTGTGATAAAACTACTCAAATATATCACAATAGAGTGGAAATCATTTAATTGGGGTCTTAAATTCATTTTTATCATATTTTAAGGGTTTATGGAAAGTTTTAGGCCATTTGAATAATAATTGTAAAAGTTGTTCAGAGGTTACCAAAATTGTAGTGGCAAGTTTTACAACTTGGTGACAACTTTTTAAAAGTTGGTTTAAATATGTTAATGGGTAGTTGTAGATTGGCTATAGAGTTTAATGTGATTCCAAATTATATATGTTTTGTATCCAAAGCACTAAAATTTAAGTCGGAGAAGTTGGAGGAAGGATTTAGAATGGAAGAAAACTTATTTTGATGTTGTATATTTTAGTTTTTGGATATTGGTTTTGGGTTAAGCCTATCTCTAGTTTAACTACTCAACCTATCATTTCTATACACTATCCTTTCCCATAAAATAGTAGGGCATCTTCTAACATATATAAAAAGTAGGGAATAATCAATTTTAGATTGGGGGGGGAAGGGGTTGTGGGGTGGGGTTGAAGTCTAAATGTTCTTTGATTCGTCCAATTTCTCTAATGTTTTAGTTTCTAGACCTAAAAATTATATTTTAATAAAATTTATATGAGTTATCTTCAGTTTGGTTTTGGTTTGAGTGAGTTTTATAACTTTTTGAAGAAGTTATGGCAGTTTTGATGAAGTTTGGTTAGATTTTGTCATAATATGAGTAGTTTTGAGAAAAAATGTATTAACTTTTATTTCTTTGATTGGATTTGCAATCAACTTGGGGAAAATGTTGGTAATTCACTATTATTGAATATTATAAAAGAAATTGGATTAGTTAGTTCTCTTGTGAAATTTATAAATGACTCATTAAAGTTTTTTTTAATTCTACCCTCATTGACGAATTGTTTTTTAAAATTGCAACATTCTTGCATTCATTTGAATGACTAGAAAAGAATATACATGTAAATACATACCTAATAATTAAGTGGAATAATATATTTGAATTTTTTATTGATTCTATGTACACATTCCTTATCACTTTATTTTCTATCCAAGCCTAATTAGGCCTAATAGTTCTATGAACATAGTAAGGGTTAAGGAATACTAGAGTAGATTTAGTTCTACAACTTTGAAATTTTGTGCAAGGCTCATAAATAATACATTTTTTGTACACTCTGCATCAAGTGGTATCAAATCCCAAAATGACTAGGCAAACCCATATTGTTTGTTTGTTTGTTTGTGTGTTTGTCTTTTATAGGTTGAAGAGGGATTCTAGATATTGAGAGACTAGGCAAAGAGAGCAAAGAGGAGAAAGACGTAAAGAGAGGTATCAAAGATAAGAGGAAGAAAGGTAAAAGATTCTTTCTTGAAAGTATATTTATTCATGAAATTTATGCATGGTAATTTTTTGGGCATGGATTCACAAAATAATATGAAAGAAGAAAAAAAAGACAACAAAAGATGGAAACATTAGAAAAAGAAGTAAAGGAGAATACAAAGAAGTTGGAGGCACTTCTTAAAATCCTAGAGCAAAAAATTGAAAATGGTGAAGGAGAGTAAGAATTTATTTTTTCATACATTCAAAAATATGAAAACTATGTGGAATAAGATAATGAACTTAAGGAAGAATAAGGAAAAAAGGATAGAAGAAACAAAAATTGAATAGTTAATTGAAACTAATGAGAAAGTTGAACCAACTAAAGACTCCATGAAGATGGACATAGTTGAAAATGATGATGTCAAATTATTTTTGGAGATAAAGGATCATGATAATAAAATAATAGAGATTGATCAGATTTATGATGGGAATGATGGTAAAAAGGAAGAGTTTCCAAGAAGATTTGAAGAAAAAGATGTAAATATTGGAATTCATTTTACTACTAATCAATTTATTTTTTTCAATGATTTTATTATTATTTTCATTTCAATATAGGTAGTAAAGAAAGAATATTGGAGAGAACATAAATTTATCCTTAACAAGCTCATATTCTCAAGAAAAGGGATTGAAAGACCAAAAGTAAAGATGAAGAGATCTTTGAAACCCCATTTCTAAGAGGAGTTGGAAGAATTTCAAAGTTGGGGAGTATAGCATAGACTTGAACATATTCATTTGATGTCTTGTTGGAGTTTAAAAACATTACCCATTTCCAATTACCCTGATGAGAACAAAATGCATCTAGGGGCAGCTAACTCCCATTATCAACACATCCATTCAGACACCAGGCCAACTATAAGGCTATACTCCTTCTGCACTTTAGGCTCTGCAAAACCTAGGTGGGTGAACCTCTTTAGATCTAACTATGTGACCAGTGCAATAACCATATTCAGGATCTATAAAAGCAGATAAAACCCCTAATCCTTCTATGCTTAACCAGGAGATCACAAGCATGAAATAGCTAAGGACATGACTCATAAAACTGGAAAGCTAAGTACGGGTTATACTTTGAATACCTTTCAACAATAAAATGAAAATGATTTAATAGATTGATATCAGCAAGACCCAAGTATGAGCAATAGAACTTAATGATCCTATCTATGACCAGTGCCTTATCTATTGGGAAATTAAATGAATCATAACCATACATCTCTTGGAAACCTCAAACGTATCTCTACATTAAGATCCCTGATCTATCTTTCACCTTGTGAATAGACATCTGCTACAGAATGAATCTCATACTCAGAACATCCTATCATGAAATCTGCAAACCCTATGACAAAATATCAAGCAATTACATGGTTCTTTGTTCCATAAGCAAGACATTTTAACCACATACATTTCAAAATGTAATGCAACCTAATTCATGCTCTTTGATCACAAATTAGAAGAAATAACAAAGCCATAATTAGGAGACAAGATTCAAACTAAACTTCAAACTTTTGCTGCACTTTATTTGTTTTCCTTGAAATCAAATACATGAAATGTATAGAGAGTAACTCATAGATCACCTAACAGAATAGAACTATCTCCATAAAATTAAAATGATGTTCAATACAAGAAGAAATGCTGAAGAATGGTTTCTCAGTGCAAAAACTAGGACCCTTACAATGATAGCAAGTAAGAATGATATAGCCTAGAGATGAATTCTCGGATTGAAACTAAAGACGACAAGTGTCCACTTGGAATCCCATCTTGTGCAACTGAAAACCTCTTTCTTCTTTCATCCCTTCTGATCTGATTTTGTTTCATCATTAATCTGTAACAAACTTGCAAAATATCCTTGCCTAATGATGAAAACCCTTTACTTGCCAAAATATCTGATTGCCCCGTGAAAATGCCAGTGAAAATGAGTTTTTACTGAGTAAATAAGAACAAATTCGACCCTAATTGCATTTCCATTGCCTTCTACTGATATCCAGGTCATTATCTTGACAAAAAACAAATCTGAACTTCCTAGTATGAATATGGTTGCACTTTAGGTACCTGATAGAAAACCTCATGTAGCTCAAACTGACTGATACCTGTGCAAAAGCCGACTCCAGAAATGGAAAGTTCATCTTCTCCCGATTTTGGTGATATATAACATCATGTATTTTTCTTTTTGGAAACGCCCTGAATCACATTTTGAAAATCACTCCTCTACTAAGAGTGTTCTGGTCTGTAACTTTGATTTTTCAAAAAAAAATAAAAAATCTAAATTAATCCAAAGTTCAGACTTCTATTAAAACCCCTTTGATTTTAAAACTCATTCACGTGCAAACCTCTTTTTTAGAAAATAAATAAAAACTATTTTTGCATTCTTCAAATTCTCTCCTATCCTTTGAATCTAGGGTTAAATCTCTGTTAACCGGGTGACACATGTCACTCCTTGATTGGTTCGAGCTTCTACAACCAGGCACCACATCATCAGTCACTGGTCCTGCCACCTCAGCATCGCTACCTCACCATGGTAACCTCCTTGCATCTTCTCCATGGCGACACAGCGATGATCATCAGATTGATCCACGTGTTGACATCCTGAGCTTCATCACCACATCAGCGTGCTAGCATCTTTAATTAAAATTTTGCTACTCGTCTCACGCTGACATCATGCAAGTCAGCTTCATGGGTCCCACTTACAAACTGCAACCTTTCCAAGAGCTCTCACTCGAATTCATATTGAGATATGTGTTGATTTGTATTTAAACATATCATGATTTCACCCACGGGGCATGTGGGATAAAACATCAGAATCATTTTCCTGCGCTTCCCTCTTTCTATATCGCATGGGAGCCTTGTGCCTACAGATATGTTTTTGGTGGTATTGTGTCTCTATATTTGCCGCTTCTATGCGTGGGGTCTCTCATGCTCTTAATGCCTTGGCCATTCCCAGCGCTAGATTTTTATTGCGTGGGCTAATATTTATTGCATGACGTCTTTTCTATCTACAGCTTGTGTCTATATTATAGCGTGGAATTGCTTAATCTACCTGCGTGATGGCTCTTTTATGGTGCAGGTATGTGGGTCTTCTTTCAACGTCCCCTGCGGCTTTTCATGTCCATCTTACCTCTTGGTCGGGCTGCTCTTTTCTCAGCATTGGCATGGTATTTTGCCTTTCCATGCAACATCTTTCTTGACCAGCGGCTTGACTAATCTATTTTAAAGCGTTAAGAATCTTCTTTCTTTTGTTCAATGGGGTGGGCAACTTTACAACTCTCCTTGCCCTATAGTTGGATATCTTCATTCTTTTAATAAAAATCAAATTGCAGAGGTCAGACTTTGACTCTCAGGAACAATAATGATCTTGGCGTGTTGAGCGTCTTTCACTCAAAGAAAATTAGACTCGAGGGTCTAAAACAATGGAGTCTTAAAAATAAAATCATTTATAGTTTAAACTAGCATATTCTAAAGATATTCTATGTTGCCCTCTTAGTCAACTCCCTCTTTCTCACATACACGGCTTTTCAATTTGAGGAAAATATCAATTTGGCACATGAACTTTGAACCTCCTTCAATTATCACTTTCATAAGTGTTGTCCCTTTATCAATGAACTTAAATGGATCTGTTAAATTACCAAAGCAATCTCTATCTTTATCTTGATCACCATTTACCATAAAGCCCGATCATTTTGACAAGATTAGTCAGACCCTTAAGTTGGTCCAGCTAAAAAAATTTTCACTTTCGGACAACTGAAAAATCCAAACTAATTCACTGACCTTTTGATATCCAGTAAAATTTATTTCAATCATCAATTGATCATTAAAATCTCATCTTATCATTTTATGCAACTGGTCAAACTGGTGCCAGCAGGTCTGTTGACTGCCTTTGAGAACTGATTCGAACAACTGACCCGGCTCTGGAAACTAGCACACTGAATTCTCTATTCTGCACATCCTCAGCCTTTCGAATCTCATCTCATGACAAATTCAGGGTCAAAAGATATTCATTGTCAAAGTTGCCTACTCAGAATTACCTGCAAATAAACATGTCAGAAAACAAAAAATTGGGCTTGGATTTGGTTCGAAAAACTAGGCAAATGAGCACATGGGAAAATGAAAACAGGGACACTGACTCTATGTCATGAGGTGAATATGAATATGTGATTTGGGCTCATGATGAATAACATGGCACAAATGGTGATCAGTCAAAGTGGGCTACTCAAAAATTTGCGTATTGGACACTGACAGAAAGCATTTTTTACGAATGGAATTGACTTGGAAAAGTGTGCAAATGGATTCGTCATGACTTGCAAACGGACACACCTGGAGTATTTTCAGAGGACAACACAATGGTAGAATCCATTTGATCTCACCAATCATGGATTAGGAATTACAACGCCACGAACAGGGGTACTGATAAATCTGTAAATGCTAACACCAGTAAAAAGTCATAAATTGTGTTTGGAATCGCATTTGAAAACTGATCAAACGGACTTTTCAAGACTTAAAAATTTAAACATAGGAAGTCTCTGACGTCTACCATGCAATGCAACAAGAAATTTAGCATTTTAGTCAACTGGGTCAAAGTTATAGCACATCAAACAGGGCTTCCTAGAAATGTGTGCAAAGTGCAAAAGCATGAAAATAGTAACTGACCAACTTCGAGGGATTCAAAACATATTCAAACGGACTCAAAACAACTCAAAATCTGAAACATAGATTCTTGGGTATGGACACTAGATAATCTCAAAGTGGAAAGTCACAAAACCTTTCTGCGTGCGAGATATTCAGATGCAAACACATCCTCCTATTGCTGTTTGACACTTCGGTAAAAAAGCAAGATTGATACTAGCTCAAAAAAGAACTTTGCCAAATGACTCAGAAAGTCAATCTAACTTTACGAAATGCTTAGGCATGCTGAATGGAAGGTGTGAGAAGCGTTAAACACCTTAGGGGTCTCAACTGGACAACCGGGTACAACCAAGCACATGCATTTTAAAAGTGTTTAAGGGCTTGATTTTTCAATGGTGCTAAAAAATCAGGAGGGCAATTATGAGCGCCAATAGTGGCTCTTTCTGGGGATGCATGTCCCTTGTGGGCATGGCAAGGATTCAGATATCTGGAGGAAGCAGACCATTCCCAAAAACTTCAAAACTCTTCTCGAACAGCTTATTGAAAGCAAGGAAACAACTACAACTACAAAGACTATGTGCACACGATGGCCCCGGGCCACCGAACTTCAACAAAATTGTTTACCTCTATCATAAACATGATTCTCATCTGAACTTTCATGAGGTAAACTGAATTTTCTTCTCCTATTAGTTTCACCAATTATATTATCATCGTATAACAAATCACTTGGCAAAACAAAATCAGTACTATTACTTCCATAATGCATATAAAAACTTGCTTCATTCTCTTGCTCACTATGAAAGTTCTAATCAGCATGCTTGAACATATCAAACTGTAATTGAAAACCTTCTCTAACAAATGACTCGTGCATGCTATCAATTTCGAATATGAATGCATCATATTCAACTTGGGGAAAAGGATCACCCATACCTTGAAAATATGTTTCCTTATGCATAATCGGAGGATATTCAAATGAACATTCTGACTTGTACTCACATATATCATCAATGTTAGAATCTGAAGCTAATCCACAACCTTCAAATGGTTCTTCACAACCAGCGAAAAGATTAGTCTTTACATCAGAGAGTTCATCATAAAAATCATAACAAGGTATAGGTAGATTTTCAATAACCGTCTCATCAAACACTTTGTCATTTACCTCCTCAGATGCAACATAATCATTAGTTTTACTATCAAACTTGGAAGAAGAACATTCTGATCTCTCATAGCAGTAAGACAAATTATCATCATTAAACTTATTCTCTGCTAAATCTAAAACTTCCATGTGTTCTTCAAAAAGAGGATTGATAACTCCATGCAAAGCACCTTTGTAGACATTAGGACAAGTAATGTGCTGATCAACATCAAACTCCTCACCATATAACGGGTTAGTGAAAACTTTAAAACCATTTCCAACATCACTGTCATGGATGCTTTCAGCATATGAAGAAGAAAAATCAGAATTATATGAAGACTCAACATCAACTCCATCAACGAAGCATGTAGAATATAGATCAAAGTTACTTTCATTGTCTCCATATAGGTGATTCAAATGTCTTGCAAGAAAATCATCATTTATCTTACCAATAGGTGTTGATGCATTAATCTTAGGACCAATCATGTACTGATCATCGCTGCACTCATCCTCAAGACACTCTTCTACACAATTAGGTAATACGTCTCTATGGATAACCTCTTTGTCTTCATATTGTGTAGACACATTTTCTTCATAACTTTCAATCTCAAACTGGTTTACACAATTTTGATATGGAAACTCACTTTCAGATTTAGAAATAGTATTCGTACCTTTACTAGCAAGAGAACACTCACTTCCATCATTGCTCTCTTCTTCCCAATCAGCATCTGATTCACATGAAGATGGACACACACTAGCACTATCCTCTTCTTGACTTGAGTGATAACTCTCATCATCAGCTTCATATGACACCTCTTGATAATATATTGGATCAGCAATTTCATTATCACTTGAAAAATGACTCTCAGCTTTATCATACTCACATTGATATGATTGTCTTTCAACTTCAGATTTAATAACGTTCTCAACATGATGCAATCTCTCAATGAGATAATTCATTTCTTGCCTATCCTGTTGGTCAAGAGAATGCATCTCTACCGCTGAAATATTATCAACATATGAGTTTAGTTCTTCTGACTGTGACTGAGATACAGATGATTTACATTCTTTATCTTGTGTCATCTCTCCATGGCATGTCGGATCAGCAATTTTACCTTTATCACTTGATAAATCACTTCTAGTTTCTTCCTCCTCATATTGAGATGAATACCTTTCCTCTTTCTGATTCATTATTTTTTCAACATAATGCAAATTATCAATGGGAAAATGAATGGCCGGATTTATATCTTGCATGGATGACTCATCAAGTGAATTAATTCTATCATTCGTTGTTGTAATACCATAAACATGTGCATTCACTTCAACATGAATGGAATCATTTCTTTTTTGCAATAGAGAGATTTCATGTTCACATGTTTTTATTTCTTAGGCTTCAACAACACTATTTACAACAATAGGAGTGCTTATTTGCTGATCTGAAATTAAACTTTCCTTATGACATTGACTTGTGCTTTGCACCTCATATTGCCAACGAATATTTCTAGAGAAGTGACTCTGAGTTAAGCCATATTTTATGTTATTCTCAATCTCTATAGCTATCATGAATTCTTGATGCAAAGTTCTAGGTTCCTTATCTCTCAACAGATAGTTCATCTTTTTATCAAATGCACCAAGATAAACCACTAAACACATTTTATCATCTGGCTTGTAACTTTCAGGAATTTCATTTAAAATCTTTGCAAATCTGATATTAAATTCAGGAGCTAACTCACCATTCTTGATTTGAATTTTCAAAAACTTATCAAAATATTCAGAGATGCTTATTCTTTCCCCGAATTGCATCATGAAAGCTGACATTAATTCATCACAAGATGAAATTGAACATGCTGGTAAAAATGAAAACTAGTCCCTAGCATCATCCTCTAAAGTCTGAACAAACAATTTCATTTGAATGTCTTCATGAGCAATTTCAAAATCACCAACCAAGTCACTAAACAACTAAACATGATGACTGGCTGAATTTTCATGGTTTCCACCAAACTTAGGCAAATACTATCTGAGGTTACAAGGCATAGTATTTGGGAAACCATGGATATCATTAAAATTCAATGGCATATACCTCCTGGTAGATATGGATCTAGGAACTTCACTAAAAGGCTGCATATTAGATGAGATGAAACTCGACATTCTTCAAATTCAAGACTCATTCATCATTAAATACTTTCAGAATTCATAACTTGCAGCAGATCTTCACAACCCTCTACCAAATGAATGTTTCAAATACACTTCACAATTTTAAAACAACAATTGAAACCAAATCTAGTGAAATGTATAAAACACAAAACTAATCTCCTCTTCTTAGTGCTCAAACTTCACTTGATGGAGAATACATATGTAGAACTAACTTTCATGGGAAAGAAAATTGCATGAAAGTGTAAAATACCTCAAGTGTTGCTGTATGGAACCATTGATCTGCTGATTGGCCTGGTGCTAACATGAATTCCTCACACCACTGATCATAACCTTATGGAGTTGCCATCTCCTTCAAGAGAGAAATGAAATCACGGCTGTGATTCATCTTTATCATTACAAATTCTTACGACAATAGATCAAACAACACTTCCAGACTTATTTGTCAAAAACTTATAATAGGTTTCTCTTCTTGCTTGTAAATTCATCTAACTTTTAGATCTGCTTGATTCCACTAAAAACTCTTGAAAACAATTTATACATCACTGATCTACAATGATTTAGAGATCCTTTAGATAGAGTCGCCACTCACTATTGTGAGGAAGATTTGAAACAATGATTTATAACATGGCAGATCTGAATTGCAATTCCAACTTGTAGAATTTGCACATCTTTAAAACACTTAGAAAGGAGAACCTTTATTCAAAAATTCTGACTCTGATCTTACAACAGCATTTTGAAAGCAACAACCAGCTGACTTGACTGAATATGAACACTCTTAGCAACACCATCTATATTCAACCTTGAAAAATACTAGGGTAATTGATAAAATTTAACTGGGGTGCATGATTTAGAGCAAGAAAACTGGAAAGAACATAAGAGAACTTACTGCTGAAACTTTTTAATGCACCTCTCTTGCTGTATTGAATCTCTTGTTTTTCAAATTCTCAAGGTTTGTCTTAAATCTGATTCAATACAGTCCCCAGCAGAGTCACCATCTTGTTGGAGTTTGAAAACGTTACCCATTTCCAATTACCCTGATGAGAACAAAATGCATCTAGGGGCAGCTAACTCCCATTATCAACACATCCATTCAGACACCAGGCCAACTATAAGGCTATACTCCTTCTGCACTTTAGGCTCTGCAAAACCTAGGTGGGTGAACCTCTTTAGATCTAACTATGTGACCAGTGCAATAACCATATTCAGGATCTATAAAAGCAGATAAAACCCCTAATCCTTCTATGCTTAACCAGGAGAACACAAGCATGAAATAGCTAAGGACATGACTCATAAAACTGGAAAGCTAAGTACGGGTTATACTTTGAATACCTTTCAACAATAAAATGAAAATGATTTAATAGATTGATATCAGCAAGACCCAAGTATGAGCAATAGAACTTAATGATCCTATCTATGACCAGTGCCTTATCTATTGGGAAATTAAATGAATCATAACCATACATCTCTTGGAAACCTCAAACGTATCTCTACATTAAGATCCCTGATCTATCTTTCACCTTGTGAATAGACATCTGCTACAGAATGAATCTCATACTCAGAACATCCTATCATGAAATCTGCAAACCCTATGACAAAATATCAAGCAATTACATGGTTCTTTGTTCCATAAGCAAGACATTTTAACCACATACATTTCAAAATGTAATGCAACCTAATTCATGCTCTTTGATCACAAATTAGAAGAAATAATAGAGCCATAATCAGGAGACAAGATTCAAACTAAACTTCAAACTTTTGCTGCACTTTATTTGTTTTCCTTGAAATCAAATAAATGAAATGCACAGAAAGTAACTCACAGATCACCTAACAGAATAGAACTATCTCCATAAAATTAAAATGTTGTTCAATACAAGAAGAAATGCTGAAGAATGGTTTCTCAGTGCAAAAAATGGGACCCTTACAATGATAGCAAGAAAGAATGATATAGCCTAGAGATGAATTCCCGAATTGAAACTGAAGATGACAAGTGTCCACTTGGAATCCCATCTTGTGCAATTGAAAACCTCTTTCTTCTTTCATCCCTTCTGATCTGGTTTTGTTTCATCATTAATCTGTAACAAACTTGCAAAATATCCTTGCCTAATGATGAAAACCCTTTACTTGCCAAAATATCTGATTGCCCCATGAAAATGCCATTGAAAATGAGTTTTTACTGAGTAAATTAGAACAAATTCGACCCTAACTACATTTCCATTGCCTTCTACTGATATCCAGGTCATTATCTTGACAAAAAAAAAATCTGAACTTCCTGGTATGAATATGGTTGCACTTTAGGTACCTGATAGAAAACCTCATGTAGCTCAAACTGACTGATACCTGTGCAAAAGCCAACTCCAGAAATGAAAATTTTGTCTTCTCCCGATTCCAGCGATATATAACATCATGTATTTTTCTTTTTGGAAACGCCTTGAATCACATTTTGAAAATCACTCCTCTGCTAAGAGTGTTCAGGTCTATAACTTTGATTTTTCAAAAAAAAATCAAAAATCTAAATTAATCCAAAGTTTAGACTTCTATTAAAACCCCTTTGATTTTAAAACTCATTCACGTGCAAACCTCTTTTTTAGAAAATAAATAAAAACTATTTTTGCATTCTTCAAATTCTCTCCTATCCTTTGAATCTTGGGTTAAATCTCTGTTAACTGGGTGACACATGTCACTCCTTGATTGGTTTGAGCTTCTACAACCAGGCACCACATCATCGATCACTGGTCCTGCCACCTCAGCATCGCTACCTCACCATGGTAACCTCCTTGCATCTTCTCCATGGTGACACAACGATGATCGTCAGATTGATCCATGTGTTGACATCCTGAGCTTCATCGCCACATCAGCGTGCTAGCATCTTTAATTAAAATTTTTCTGCTCGTCTCACGCTGACATCATGCAAGTTAGCTTCATGGGTCCCACTTACAAACTACAACCTTTCCAAGAGCTCTCACTCGAATTCATATTGAGATATGTGTTGATTTGTATTTAAACATATCATGATTTCACCCACGAGGCATGTGGGATAAAACATCAGAATCATTTTCCTGCGCTTCCCTCTTTCTATATCGCATGGGAGCCTTGTGCCTGCAGATATGTTTTTGGTGGTATTGTGTCTCTGTATTTGCTGCTTCTATGCGTGGGGTCTCTCATGCTCTTAATGCCTTGGCCATTCCCAGCGCTAGATTTTTATTGCGTGGGTTGATATTTATTGCATGACGTCTTTTCTATCTGCAGCTTGTGTCTATATTATAGCGTGGAATTGCTTAATCTACCTGCGTGATGGCTCTTTTATGGTGCAAGTATGTGGGCCTTCTTTCAACGTCCCCTGCGGCTTTTCATGTCCATCTTACCTCTTGGTCAGGCTACTCTTTTCTCAGCATTGGCATGGTATTTTTCCTTTCCATGCAACGTCTTTCTTGACCAGCGGCTTGACTAATCTATTTTAAAGCGTTAAGAATCCATAGCATAAAACAAATTTAACACATGACAGAGGAAATTTGATTACCTAGATACCCTCTAGGGAGAAGGTAAAAATGGGGTGGAGATGAGACCCACAAATCTTTACTACTATAGTTGTAAAGTGTGACCAATTATGGTTATAATGAGTTTGACCATAAACTATGATCTACCTTGTCAGGGGTCTACCCTGTCAAAGGCTTACAAAGACTATTAGGTCTCACCATGGTAGATGATTTACACTCAAAATTAAGTAAGAACTTGGTTAAGATATTTACAAGAGCCTATTAATACTAAAAATCCTATTAATACTAATTTGTTAGGAGATTTACTCTATATCACCTATTAAAATGATTTAGCACCATGATCCTTTGGTTAGCACATTATTGCTAGATGTCAGATATTTTCTTTACAGATAAATCCTTGATCCTTCTGATCAGATATGTCTCCTTTATCATTTCTCTTCTTTTCTCTATTCTCTCTAACTTATTATGTAATTCATAATACTTTCACAACCTCTGTAGCCACCATTAATTCTCTTTTTTCACTTATCACTCATCTCTCACGCATGTTACAAACACTTTAGGGTTTGACTTCTTAAATAAACATAGGTGGAATAGGTTAGGTAAGAATCAATGGATGTGGTTGATCCATATTGTCTCCTAATTTATTCCTTAATTTGATTCACAATATGAATCAATCCTTATCTTCTACAATCAGAAAATAATGTTTATATTGGCCCAAAAATAGTCTACATAGTAGTTTGTGCAAATACAACAACTATGTCTTTTAATAATCACTTGACATCTAAAGAATCTAATGCTCAGCCTTCACTATGCTCTTAATACTATATCTAATCTTATGAACACTCAATGCATATTGTTTACTTGACACCTGTATCACTTGACACATACTATTTTGCAAGGATCCTTCTATTGGCTTAACACCTGAGTGACTCAATACACATAGACTACTCAAAATTTACTAGTTGTTAGCACTAATTTTCATATTGCTTGACATGTACTATCTAGAGCCTTATGCTCGACATACACTATGCATGTGGCTTGTACTAAGTTTCTACTAGATAATGACTTAAGTGTTTTGTCATTGTCTTGTCGAAACCAAAATGAGAAGAACAATCTCTCCCTTTGAAATGAGTGGTAAAAACAATTTTTCATGCATATAAAACCTTATTGTGAGCATAACTTAGACAATATATGTTCTTGACTTGGCGTTCATACAAAATTTTTAAAACCTCAAAATTTGTAGAGTTCTACTAATCAGTCATACCTTATGACTCCATTACTCTCTCTAAGAAAATTCTTATTTTTTGGTTCAGCTTTTAGTACTCCCCTTCAGTAGATATGTCTTGTTGGGACTCAAAATTGCCTTCTCGATTTTGAGTACCATTAAGGATTCAATCCCCATTAGCATTCATAAATGCATATGTACCTAGTTGTACTAGAGAAGCCCAAGAGGTGTTTAATGTTACTAACACCACACATTCAACTTATCCATATGTTCCATGAAGTCAAATTTTCATTTCAAGCCATTTCGTGAAGTCTTATTTTGAGCAAATTCCAAATCTGCATTTTTACTTGTGTCAAACAGTGACAAGAGGTTGTGCTTGGAAGTGAATATCTCACACCTAGAAATGTTTCATGATTCACCACTTTGGGAGTGTCTATTTTCCATACTCAAGAACCTATGTTTCAAGTTTTAGCTTATGAAGAATCAGTTTGATCAATTTTCAAATGCAATTCCAAATGCAATTTCTAACTTTTTACTTGTGTCAGCAAATGCAAATTTGTCAGAGCCCTATTCGTGATGTTATATCTCCTCATCTATGATAAGTGAGATCAAATGTATTGTACCACTATTTTTTCCTCTAAAAATACTCCAAGTTTGTTAGTTTGGAAGTCATGATGACTCAATCTACACACTTTTCCAGGTGAATTCCATTTGCAAACATTATTTTCTGCCATTGTTCCCAATCTGCAAATTCTGAGTAGCCTACTTTGACCACTTGCCATTTGCGCCCAATTTTTTTTCATGAGCCCAAATAACATATCTATATTCTCCTCATGACAGTGAACCAATTTTCCAATTTTTGTCCTCCCAAGTGTCAGTTAGCCCTAGTTCTAAAAGCCAAATTTGAATGAGATTTAGTATTTTTTGACATGTTTTCTTGCAAGTAGTTTTGAAAGGTCAACTTCAACAAAAAATATCTTTTGACCCCTAAGTTGTCATAGGAAAAGATTCAACAAGGTAAGAGTGTGTGGAACAAAGAGTCAATGTGCTAGTTTTCAAAGCTTGATCAAGTGTTTTGGTCAATTTTTAAGGCCAATCAAAGGACCCTCTAGTATTAAATTGGCAGTTTGCAAATAAGTGATAAAGTGAGTTTCAATTGATGGTTTGGTGATTGAACTTGTGGTTAATTAGTATGATGGGTTTTATAGATCTATTTAAGGTTTTAGTTGTCTAGAAATGAAATTTTTTCTTAGTCAGACCCACTTGGGGGGCTCAACTAATTTGACCAGTATCCAATTTCAATGGATAGAAAAACTCAAGGAAGCAAGTTAGATACATAGTTTCAATTATCTCAAGAGTGCTTTGATGAGAGAAAATTTGAAATCATGTCATGCATAGATAATAGAATTAAACATTATTGTTCTAGTGTAGCTCTGTTAGTCATCTTTCCTATGGGGATGCTTCATGACTCCCAAAGATGAGGACACACTGGCATGTTTTAAAGACAAGGCATTGAAAAAGTTCAAATCTTAGTGGACCAATATCATCAACCAGCTTCTTTGAAATAATACCATGAAAGTAGTGGTGGTCCAATGCTTGGTTACAATGAAAATTTAATTGACAGTCATGGATATAGCAGTAGTGTTGGAGGTGGTCATTAGGGTTACCTAGGATGGTATGATGCACACATGGATGAAGTAAAGTATTATGGTAATAAGCTAAGAAGTGCCATGTCAAACAAAAAGAATTAGTCAATGGAAAGGAATAACTACTAGAAAATTGAAGCACCCCATGTTAGAGGTTCCACATTTAGCAAAGGGCCGACTTATGTAAGACAACCCATGCAGTAGTTGAAGGTTGTGTTAATCTTAAGAAGCTGCTATGTAAAGAAAGAGTGGGAGATGATTATGTTGTGAAATGAGTTTTTTTTTTTAAAACCCATGTTGAGGGCAGCAAGAAACATAAAGCATGCCAGTCCAAGGAAATGGAGGCACCATTCTAAAGAAAGAAATGAGCCTCATGCCATCAGCAACAAAAGCTCCATACAATGAATAAAAAGGGGATTAGTTTTGTAGTTAAAAGGATAGAGGCCCACAATTTTAAGAAGGGGAGCATAGAGGAACCCCATGTGGAAGCTTGAACATGGGCATCCATGATAAAAAAAGATATTATGAATAATTTTCCAAGGAGGATAGTGACATATGTAAAAGCCCACACCAAAAGAAGAACCCATACGTTAACAAGGAGAATACAATTACCAAGCAAAGGATGTAGAGGTTGCACTAGCCATATGGCAAGCCTCGATGAGATATAAGAAAAGATTGTGTGCAAGGGTAGAAGAGGCATCTTCAAACCTTTATCCTACATCATTTGGGATATAGAGATTCTCAAACTTTAAATACTATCTTACACACAACCTATTGTGTCTTAAGGAAACATGACTTTTGGAAGCTGCTTTCTATGTGGGGCTCCATGGCCAAGGCCAAGCTGGACGTAAAGGATAGTTGGTGGCATCAAGGAGAATATTTTGATGCAGCATGCAAATAGAGGTTAACGAAAAGGTCACTGATTTCTAGTGGTCACTATGTTGCCACTAGGAAATCTTGAGATTTTTCAGCATGCAACATAGCGAATTGTTGGAAAACCTCTAAAATCTAGCCAAGGTAAAATGCAATGTGGGTCCAGCTTCCAATAGAGTCAATGAATCGGGTAGTGCCAAGTGGTATCTAGCAGGATGTTGAGATGATGATGTGGAGTTCTAGACCAACCGCAAGGTGCCATGTGGCATGAATTCCAAGGCAGGTTGTGATGTGGTGGGTAAATGTAGATACACACCACATTGTGCTATGTGGTAGATTAGAGGTTGTCACTATACCACAAAGAGGAAGTTGGTCACCTATTAATATAGTGACATAGCGAGTATGTCATGGAAAGATGAGGTGGCATGATAACGTGGTAGTGACAAGGATGAATCAAGTGATACCATGTGGTGCTAGTTATGTAGGTTTGAGCTAATCACATCTTGACAAGTGTCATTAGGCTAGTCAATAGGTTTGGCCTAGATAGAGAATGGTGGGGAATTTTGGAAATGTCAAATTTTAATATTTTATTGATTTTCCCTCAAGCTCACATGCATCTCATTTTAAATAAAGTTTGAGACTTTTAATAAAGTTCAAACTATGTAAAAGGTTTTAATTTTTGCAAAAATGTTATGCAAACCTACAAATGGCCATAACTAGGGCTATTTTAATAAAAAATGGGACACTTCAATATACCACCAAAATTGGGAAGATCTAAATTTTCTATTTCTGAGGTCAAATTGTGCATAGGTATTCACTAGTTCATGCTATAAGTCAATTTGTAAATTTTGGGGCGTTCTTAGTAGAACAAGAGGATTTCAACATTGATCATCATAATTGGTTAAAGGACAAATGTAAAGGCTTGTTACAGTCTAAAAGTGAAGAAAAATGACTTTAATTTGTTTTGTTATCTTCTGAAGATCATGTTCAAGTAATTTTTACCTTTACCGGGAGTTCACGTTAGCATCAAAAATTAGTTATGATGTTGAATCAAAATATCTAAGATTCTTTGTGCCTTGTAGAGGCCAAATGATGGGGATTTGATATGCAGTTAAAGAGAGAAGGTAGAGAGAGGCTTTTTTAGTTTCTTGGGAAGAAATTCTAAGTGGACATATGTCATCTTTACAATAGATCAAGGAATTCCTTCTTCCTATATCTTTCTCATTCTTTCTCATTGTAAAGGTTCTAGTTCTTCACTGTGAGACCATTGGTTCCAATTTTTTGGAGAAAAATTTCTCATTACTATGATACCAGGTTTTGGTTCCAGTCTTGAAGTATCCCCAATATTGTGACACCATTCTTTCAACATAATTCTCTTTGTATGAATTAACAACATTATGAAGGATAATGTAGATAGTTAAGATCTATTAGGTTTTTTTGTGTTTTGATTTCCTGCATATGAATGTATTGTTTCAAGGAGATAAATACAAAGAACAATAGATGATTGAGTTTCATTTTAAGTCTTGTCTTCTTTCCCAATAAGCTTCAATGTTTTATAATCTTTGAACAAAGAGCTTAGGTTATAGCTACAATCCCTTAAGGCTGTATGTTTTTTCATTGTTGCTTGTAACTCAAGGGGTTATGTAAATACTTTAGGGAATCAATAGAGTTTCCAATTTATTGAGAAGGATATCATGTAAGAATGAGGTTTAGATTGAGCATAGATGTCTATTTACAAGATAAATAGATAGATTATATATCTAAATATATAAATAAGTATGAGATATCCATATATATGCATTTGATTGATGGATTTTCCCAATAGATTAGGCACTAGTCAGCTACAAGGTCATTAGTTCTTATTGTTGCATATTTGAGGATTTGCTAAATTCAACATTATTAATCAAACATTCTTTCCCTTTCATGTTGAAGAACCTAAATGTGATTCCCTCACTCAGTTTGTGAATTTCCTAGATTTTTAATTTGCTACTATAGATCTATGTTATTACATTAATTAATAGGAGAAATAAGGGCTTTTATATGCTTAACAGATTCAAGGATATGTTTTTGCACTGGTACCATAATGATTGAATCTGAGGTCCACTCACCTAGGTTTTGTAGAGCCTAAAGTGTAGAAGGGTCAAGCCTTATAGTTGGCCTGATGCTTGAATTGATATGTTAAAGATGGGAGTTAGCTGCCCCTAGATGTACCATATTCACATCAGGGTGGTTGGAAACCTACAACATTTTCAAACACCAAAAAAATGGTGACTCTGTTGGGGAATTGTGTTGAGATTCATGTTAGATAGACCTATAGAATTTAAAGGGAGTCAACACAATAGAAGGAATGACATGGAGAAAGTTTTTATATATAGCAATAAGTGATGTGTTTAGTCGATTTTCTCACTATATTTTCATGTTCCCCATAATGCTTTATTCTCTTATAGTATTAGTTCTTGATTTGGTTGTAATTTGTGTTGAGAAATGAGTATACCTTCAATCAATTCAGTTTTGTGAGTTGCTGTTGTAAAAATTAGAGTCAAGAATCTGAAAAATGAAGTGTATCCTCTTTCCAAGGTGTTAGTGATCTACAAGTTTGCCATATTGAAAGTCTAGTTTAGAATGTACGAATGGTAAAATTGTTTCAAATCTTTTCTTACTAAGTGTGAGTGGGGACTTTGAAGTTAATCTTTGTACCAGTACATGTTTTTTCTTAATATGAGAGGCTTTCAATATTTGTGGGTAGATCTAGTTTTTTGGGAAAGAGAAACTATAAGTTTCTTGATTAATGATTTATGTGGTTATTTATATCTACTA
The DNA here is from genome assembly GCA_028749045.1 of Cupressus sempervirens. Lineage (NCBI taxonomy): Eukaryota > Viridiplantae > Streptophyta > Pinopsida > Cupressales > Cupressaceae > Cupressus > Cupressus sempervirens. The sequence continues at coordinate 157,205,455 of CM053789.1, forward strand.
AATTAATCAATTTCAAAGGGTGAATCACTATTTTGATTTCATTTTCCTCTTCAAGGATGTGGTAGTTCTACAAAGGATTCTATCTATGGTCTGAAGGATTTCATATTTGCACCTGTGCCAATCAGTAGATCTAAGGTTTCAGATAGCAACACATAAAGGTCTTTTCAGTTTTCATGTCTTTGTCATGCATGAAAGTTGAATGGTAGAAATGGTTGCCTCCATCTAGTGGTTTCAGCACTACGACAATAGAGGTAGAAATTTAAAATTTCAAGAGATGGATTCCGTGTCTAGATCTAAAAACGAGGTACCAACTCTTGAAAGTGTTCATGCAAATATTGCTTGGCTAAAAAGAGAAATTCATAATAAGACTATCATTGGCATAAGAAATACAATTGGTAATATTACGGGTCTTAATGGATTTCAAGCTTACATGAAGTTTAAATCAGTAATCATGAATCTTGATGAGTCCTTTAACTAGGAGAAATCTTCATGGACAATGGTGCTCTTAGATGTTTTTATGCTGCATTCATTTGATTGGTCAGCCAAGTCAAGGTTAGAAAAGATTATTGAATTCCAAGATTTTATCATAGAAATTGAAAGTGCTTTGAATAGTAATGAATCTGATGATAGTAGAAATGAATATGCTTCAAATGATAGTGAATGTAATGATTCCATTGAAAGTGATATTGAATATGAAGAGTCTCAGCTTTATGAATCAAAGGATAGTAATCAGTAGATTGATAACATGCATAATGTGGGTCCAAATTTTTATAATGATGATTGTCAAAAAGAGGAAAAGTGTAACAGTAGTAATAGTTTTTCTTCTAGTGATGAATGTGATTGTGTTATGATGCCAGTTGTTGAGATATTGTCTAAAGAAGAAGATATATGGAATGATCACAATTTTGATTTTTTAGAATATATTACTAACAAGTCTTTTGTTACAAATGTATCAAGCTATCTAGATAATGACCACAGCTAAGGGGAAGAAACTAGTACTGAAATCTTGTTAAGTGTTGATGAGATTTCTTACTTGTTGGCTCATGATTTTGAAATGTATTCTAATCTATCTAAGGATTCTTTTATTTTTCCATGTTTTGCATTTCCATATGATGAAGTCATTTCCCCTAAATTTGATGTTGTAGAGGATATAGATTCAAAATATGCTTTGTTGAGTTTGGAAGGTGTATGTGATGGTAGTTCATACATTAATGCATATGACGACTTCTATGTTGAGAATGAAAATGTAGAGATAAGGTATGTTGCTGCTTCATGGTTTTCTTGTTTTAATAATGATGAGATACATTCAAATTTCTCATGTGATGAGGAAAGTAATACTAATGAAGTGATTTATTCTAGTGAGTTATTCGAGGGAAACATTGATATGGATCAGCATATTGAGAATAGGCAATTTCATGATGATTCTTGTAATTTGATATCTAATCATTTGTTGGAGTATGAAGAAAATGCAGCATATGTTCAATCTGATTTATGGAGTACTAATATTGCAAGGGAGGAGAAATCAAACTTTACATTTTCTTCATATTTGGATGCACAAGGTGAGTTACCATCTAATTCATGTAACTCATTGAATGAAGTAAAATACTAAGCTTTTGTGTTTTTGGTTGAAGGAGTCCATAGTTTAGTTAGTGGTGATCCCTTTCAGTTTGATGTTAGTTGTTATGATCACACTGATTCATTTTTTCATAGTGAGCAAGATGAAGAAAGCATCTCTAATTTTTATACGCACTATGAAGATAATGATAGTAGTTTTGTTTTGCCTAACAAAGTGATTGAAAGTACTGATGTGTTGGGTGAAGCAAATATAAATGCAATTTTTAGTTTACCTCATGATGAAAGGAATGAAAATTAGGTATATGATAGAGGTAAGAAGTTTTGAAAAAGTTTCAGTGGCCTGAGGCCATCACTTGTACATAGTAGTGATAGTTGTTGTTTTCTTTCAATAAAGTTGTTTAAGGGACATTTTTGAAGTTTTTGGGAATGGTTTGCTTCTTCTAGAGATCTAAATATTTCCATTTCCACAAGGGACATGCATCCCCAGATAGAGCCACTATTGGGACTCAAAATTGCCTTCCCAATTTTGACTACCATTAAGAATTCAAGCCCCATAAGTGCTCATAAATTCATATGTACTTGACTATACTTGAGAAGCCAAGGAGGTGTTTAATGTTTCTAACACCATGCATTAAGCCTATACACATATTTGATGAAGTCAAATTGTCATTCCAAGCCATTTCGTGAAGTCTTGTTTTGAGAAAATTCCAAATCTGCATTTTTACTTAAGTGTCAAACAGTGACAAGAGGTTGTGTTTGCAAGTTAATATCTCGCACCCAAAAATGTTTCATGATTCATCACTTTGGCAGTGTTTAGAACCCATACCTGAGAACCTATGTTTCAAATTTCAACTTATGAAAAATTCTTTTGATTAGTTTTCAAACTCGATTCCAAATGCAATTTCTAACTTTTTATTGGTGTCAGCATATGCAAATTTGTCGGAAGCCCTATTCGTGTTGTTATCTCTCCTCATCCATGATAGGTGAGATTGAATGGAATGTACCACTTTTTTTTCCTCCAAAAATACTCCAAGTGTGTCAGTTTGCAAGTCATGATGAATCCGTCTACACACTTTTCCAGGTCAACTCCATTTGCAAAAATTGCTTTCTTTGATTGTTCCCAATTTGCAAATTCTAAGTAGCCTATTTTGACCGCTCATCATTTGCACCCAATTATTCATCATGAGCCCAAATCACATATCTATACTCTCCTCATGACAATGAACTAATGTCCCAATTTTTCAAGCTAAATCTAAACGAGATTTAGTGTTTTTTGACATGTTTTCTTGTAGGTAGTTCTGAAAGGTCAATTTTGACAACTAATATCTTTTGACCCAAAATTTGTCATAGGACGAGATTCAACAAGGTAGGAGTGTGTGGAACAGAGATTCAATGTGTTAGTTTTCAAAGCTCGATGAGGTGTTCTAGTCAATTTTTAAGGCCATTCAAAGGACCCTTTGGTATTAATTTAGTAGTTTGCAAATAAGTGATAAAGTGAGTTTCAATTGATGGTTCGATGATCGAACTTGTGTCTAATCAGTATGATGGGTCGAATAGATCAATTTGAGGTTTTAGTTGTCTGAAAATGAAATTTTTTTTAGTCAAACCAACTTGGGGCACCCAACCAATTCCACCAATATCCAATTCCAATGGATAGAAAAATTCAAGCAAGTTAGATACAGAGTTTACATTATCTCGAGAGTGCTTTGATGAGAGCAAGTTTGAACTCATGTCATGAATAGGTAATAGAATTCAACATTATTATTCTAGTGTAGCTCTATTAGTCATATTTCCTATGGGGATACTTCATGACTCCCAAAGATGAGGAGACACTGGCATGTTTTAAAGATAGGACATTTAAAAAGTTCAAATCTTAGTGGACCAGTATCGTCAACTAGGTTCTTCGAAACAATACCAGGAAAGTAGTCATGGTCCAATGCTTGGTTACAATGAAAATTTAACTAAAAATCATGGATATAGCCGTAGTGTTGGAGGTGGTCATCAGGGTTACCCAAGAGTGTATGATGCATGCAGGGATGAAGTAAAGTATTATGGTAATAAGCTAAGAAGTGCCACGTCAAAGCATAAGAAGCAGTCAATAGCAAGGAATAGTTGCTAGAAAATTGAAGCACCCCATGTTAGATGTTTCACATTGAGCAAAGGGGAGGCTTTTCTAAGACATCACATGCAGTAGTTCAAGGCTATGTTAATCTTAAGAAGCTTCTACGTAAAGAAAGAGCGAGAGATGATTATGTTGTGAAATGAGTTTTTTTTTTAAAAACCCATGTTGAGTGCAGCAAGAAACATAAAGCACGCTAGTCCAAGCCAATGGAGGCACCATTTTAAAGAAATAAATGAGCCTCATGCCATTAGTAATAGTAGCTCCAAGCAGTGCATAAAAAGGGGATTAGTGTTGCAGTTAAAAGTATAGAGGCCCACGATATTAAGAAGGGGAGCACAGAGGAGCCCTTCATGGAAGCTTGAATAGGGGCATCCATGATTAAATAAAGATGATGAATAATCTGCCAAGGAGGATAGTGACATATGTAAAAGCCCACACCAAAAGAAGAACCCACACAATAACAAGGAGAATGCAGTTATCAAGCAAAGGATGCAGAGGTTGCACTAGGCATATGGCAAGCCTAGATGAGATATAAGAAAATACTAAATGCAAGGGCAAAAGATGTTTCTTCAAACCTTTATCCCACATCATTTAGGATATAGAGATTCTCAAATCTTAAATACTATCTTACACACAACTTATTGTGTCTTAAGGACACATAACTTTTGGAAGCCACTTACTATGTGGGGCCCTGTGGCTGAGGCCAAGTTGGATGTAAAGGACAGTTGGTGGCATCAAGGAGTAAATTTTGATGTAGCATGCAAATAGAGGTTCACAAAAAGGTTACCAATTTCTAGTGGTCGCTATGTTGCCACAGAGAAATCATGAGATTTTTTGGCATGCGACATAGCAAATTGCAAGAAAACCTCTAAAATCTAGCCAAGGTAAAATGCGATGTGGGTCCTACTTCCAATACAGTCAACGAATTGGGTAGCACCAAGTGGCAGTTGATAGGATGATGAGATGATGATGTGTAGTTCTAGACCAATCACAAGGTGCCACACAACACAAATTCTAAGGTAGGCTATGACATGGTGGGTAAATCTTAGATATACACCCGATTGTGCCATGTGGTAGATCAGAGGGTTGTCACTATTTTGTGAAACGAAAGTTGCTCACCCATTAATACAGTGACATAGCAAGTATGACATGGCAAGATGAGGTGGCATGATGATGTGGTGGTGATAAGGATGAATTAGGTGATGCCATGTGGCATTAGCTATGTAGGTTTGAGCCAATCATGTCTTGACACATGCCATTGGGCTAGTCAACAGGTTTGACCCAGATAGAGAATGGTGGGGAATTTTGGAAATTTCAAATTTTAATATTTTATTAATTTTCCCTCAAGCTCATGTGCATATTTTTTTAAGTAAATTTTGAGACTTTTAATATAGTTGAAACTATGTAAAAGGTTTTAATTTTTGCAAAAATGTTATGCAAACCTACAAATGGGGGACTAATCTTCAAATGGCCATAACTAGGGCTATTTTTATCAAAAATGGGTACTTCAATATACCACTAAAATTGGAAAGATCTAAATTTTCCATTTCAGAGGTTAGATTATGCATAGGTATTCACTGGTTCATGCTATAAGTCAATTTGTAAATTTTGGGGCATTCTTAGTAGAACAGGAAATTTCAACATTGATCATCATAATTGGTTAAAGGACAAATGTAAAGGCTTGTTCTAGTCTCAAGGTGAAGAACATCAACTTTAAGTTGTTTTCTTATCTTTTGAAGTTCAAGTTCAACTAATTTTTACCTTTATGGGGAGTTCACTTTAGCATCAAAAATTAGTTATGATGTTGAATCAAAATATCTGAGATTCTTTGTGCCTTGTAGAGGCCAAATGATGAGGATTTGATATGCAGTTATAGAGAGAAGATAGAGAGAGAGGCTTTTCTAGTTTCTTGGGAAGAAATTCTGAGTGGACACATGTCATCTTTACAATAGATTTGGAAATTCCTTCTTCCTATATCTTTCTCATTGTAAGGGTTCTAGTTTTTCACTATGAGACCACTGGTTCTAGTTTTTTGGAGAAAAATTGCTCATTACTATGATACCAAGTTTTGATTCCAGTCTTGAAGTATTCCCAATACTGTGACACCATTCTTTTATCATAATTCTCTTTATATGAATAGCAATAGTAAGGATAATATAGATAGTTCAGATCTATTAGGTTTTTCTGTGTTTTCATTTCATGCATATGAATGTATTGTTTCAAGGACATAAATAAAAACAAGAATAGATGATTGAGTTTCATTTTAAGTATTTGCTCCTCTCTCAATAAGCTTCAATGTTTTATGATATTTGAATAAAGAGCTTAGGTTATAGTTGTAGTCCCTTAATGTTGTATGTTGTTTCATTTTTACTTGTAACTCAAGGGGTTATGTAAATGCTTCAAGGAATCAACAAGGTTGCTAGTTTATTGAGCAGGATATCATGTAAGAATGAGGTTTAGATTGAGCACAGATGTCTATTTACAAGATAAATAGATAGATTGTATATCTGAATATATAAATAAGTATCAGATATCCATATGTATGCATTTGATTCATGGATTTTCCCAATGGATTAGGCACTGGTCAGTTCCAAGATCATTAGTTCTTACTGCTGCATATTTTAGGTTTTGCTAAATTTAACATTATTAATCAAACATTCTTTCCCTTTCATGTTGAAGAGCCTAAATGTGATGCCCTCACCTAGCTTGTGAATTTCCTAGATTTGCAATTTTCTACTATAGATTTATGTTATTACATGAGTTAGTAGGATAAATAAGGGCTTTTATCTACTAAATAGATTCAAGTATATGTCTTTGCATTGATACCATATTGATTGAATCTAAGGTCCACCCACCTAGGTTTTGCAAAGCTTGAAGTGTAGAAGGGTCAAGCCTTATAGTTGGCTTGGTATCTGAATTGATATGTTTAATATGGGAGTTAGCTACCCCTAGATGTACCATATTCACATTGGGGTAGTTGGATTCCTACAACATTTTCAAACACCAACATGTCTAATTCCTTGTCAAAGCTTCAAAACTTTGTATTCCCCCTTTTTGACACTTATGTCAGCTAGTCACTACACTTAGAGTGTGTTTATCCAAAAATTATTTATGGATCTCCACGATAATCTTTATTGATACATCTTGATTCTTTTTTACTACCTCTAGAGACTGATACTAAATGTGTAGCTAGGAAACAAGGTAAACTAACCCATCATGAGTTGAAAGATGAGAATCTTTCTTCATCAATGTCTCTAGATAGGCTATTTCCTTGTGCAACACTTCCATGTGTAGATTCAACATGGATTGGATACTAGTCAAGGTAGATATAATGTTAGCATCATGTGCTTGCATCTCAGAAAGCCTAACTCGTGTGAACAATAACGGCTGAAAATGTGCCTGACTTTGACCATGAGATAATTTTAATGTGGTAATTGTAAGTGGTAGATATCCTTGTAGTTGTTCAATAGCTCATTAAACCTACTATGTGAAAATATTAACATCACATAGCTTAGTGTATAGAGAGAAAATATTCTCTAACACCTTATTCACACTTTCCACTTTGGTCACTAATTCAACCTATCTGAGTGCATTTGCACTAGATATCTTCTCAAATACCTTTGTATGAAATTTCTTTTGAGACCATTCTAAGAGTTTAACATTTGAATCCAAGTCTTCATCCTTTATCTTTCCAACAATATTGACAAGTTTCTCAATGATAGGCTTATTTCATTCATATTAGGGAGAGTGAAAGCATCATAGAATATATCTTTAATGTCATGAAAATTTTTCTTTTTCTTGTACTCCCTTCTTTGCATTTCTTGCCTATTCTTCCTTTGTAGAGATTCTTATAGAATACTCATCTTTTCAATAGTGATTGTGTTAAGATCAAACTTTTGCATCTCAATCATTTCATCTAAATTGACATCACCACATACTACATCATCTACACTCTTTGATGTACTTGGAATAGGCCTTGATATTTGTAGAGGTGTAGCATCTGTGCTCAGTGTTGAAAAATTTGACTAGTAAGAGGAGATGTAGAAACTAGCAGTGAGACTAGTGTCTATATAGAAATTATTTCCTCTGACTTAGTAATCAATTCTAACTCTCCAGTCTTTTTATCCTCCTTCTAAGCTTCACCTTGAGATGGTGGATTAGGTACATGACTTACCTTCTAACTTTTATTCTCTTTAGTACCATCTTTGTCAATAATAACAAGTACTGGAAAACGTAAAATGTTTAGGTCAGACACTGATGAATTTGTTTGTTGTGCCTCTATCTTTTTCATTTAAAATAAAACTATGGGAATTGTAGATGGTGTATCAATGGTAGTAATTATCTATATTAGCCTTTCAATTTGATCTACATGAAGATCCTTTGTGTCTATCTCTTTAACCTCTATAGATTAAGGGGGTACATTTAATATTTCTTTTGGTTTCTCCTCTGCAGATGCAAGTTCTTCCTTCTATATCTCATCAACTATCACTAATATTGGATTAGTGCATATCTATGTCGTTGTGGTAGAGTCTATAAATATTCTCTTTAGATCCTCCTTAGTCAAAGGATAGACATTTTCTATAGATGTGTCAGGAACATCCTTGATAAGAACTGAATCATGTTGAATCACTTGGTCTATCTATGGAGGACTGACACTTGACACTTGTATATCTTGTACATCTTACTACCCTTCTTGAGTTGTAGCCTCTTGTGATTTCTCTTGAGTACCATCCACATTACCATCTTTGTCTTGAATTTCTATTGTTTGTGTACCTTTTTCCTTATGACCCTTTTTAGCTTCCTACTCCTTATCATATCCTTTCTTCTCAACATCCTTTGTAGATAGCCCATGCTTTGAGTCATGGCTTCTTCTATCTAATTTCTCAAAAATTTAAAAGCTCTATACTTGGGAAAAATTTCCCCTTATATTTATTTGTGTCTTTAGCCATCATCTTCTTGTCCATAGAAGGGATAACTTAGGGTAATTAAGCCTCTCTTATTTGCCTCTTAGTGGTCAAAGTACATTGCCACTTTTTCTCAACTCAATCATATAAATTTTTAGTTAAGGAGTCAAAAATCTCTAGTGGAGTATATTTAAATGTAGCCATTATCTCATAAATGGACTCTTCAACCTTATTCTTATTTACACTTCCTAGCTTATCAAAATATACATGTGTGAAACTAGATAAATCTACATTTGTAATGATATTTTTACACAAATTATCTATATCAAAAGAGGGATTGTGGCTTACCACCTTGAATTTTATCAATTCAATTGAATCTATCCTCTCCTCATCTAAATCTTCCTTTTTTTGCTTCTTTCTCAACATCCTATAGCTTTTCTTTGCAGTGGTTCAACTCTACAGTAGCAATTGTCCCTTTTCCCTTAGTCTTTGTAACATCAGTAGCTTGTATAGTAGCTACCTTCATGCTTGACCTAGTTTTAGGTAATACGAGCCTCTATTGTGGCTTCTTCATAGACTTTTTTTTCTTCTTCATTTTTTGTTCCTTTGTTTTTCTCTTTTTGGCATTTGTTTCCTTAGATGCTTCCTCAGCTTCTTCTCCCTCAACACCTTCTCCATCTTCTTTCCTATCTTCATCTAGGCCTTATCATAACTCTAATGGGGATTGGACTTGGTCTTCCTCTTCATCATCATCATCTTCTTCTTCTTATTCTCCACCAAATATCTCCTGCAGCTTCTTAATCAGATTTGTTCTTCTTCCTAAGAACTATAGTTGTCTTGAAGTCAAATACAAGTCTTGATTTGGCTTCCTCATAAGTTCCAAATGAGGTGACACTCTTTTCATTTTCTTCTACTAATAGTGTTTTTATTTTTGTAGAGGAATTATCTACATTGATCTTATATGACAAGGATTTTAGCCATTTAACTTTAGGTATTGTTTCTTGCACATATGTGTGGTCTACATCCACTAAGAAACAAACATCATTGTAATGTTGCTCCACTAGTGATACATTTATCCTCAACCTTTGTTTCATGGATTTCTTAAAATCCTCAAAGTAGGTAGTCATTAAAAACTCAAAATTCTCTCCAAGCTATTCAATAAAATCTCTTATCTGATGTGTGATAGGACTAATTGTCTTCGACGCCACTTTACCAAAAGTGGGAAATGTTTTTTGTGTATAAAATAATATGCAAACTAGTAAAGAACCAAATATGCATGATACACTCTTTTCTTTCTTGATGGCCTCCAAGTTTTCTAATAATTGATGTAGTTGCAACTTGGCAAGGTCATACGAATAGTCTCTCTTTACTATCTTGTAACCCAAATCAACAACCATACATGAAACACTATTCAGTTGGCTGGACTGAAAGAATTTGTGAGCTTTGGTGAAGGAGAATAAGAAGAAGAAGAACAAATCCCTCTTTTGTTCCACACAACACCTATATTCCTTTGAATCATTTCCTTTACATTACTGCATATACTTTTAGGTCTATCTAAGGTAGGGTACCCTAATACTCTTTTTACAATCCTCTTAGTGATGGTAGTTGGTCCATTCTCCAACCAAATATAGTCGTTATGTAAGTGACTTAGTACTATTATGATCCATTTAGTCTTGAATACTTGGGGAAAATCTATGGCACAGGTTAGCCCTTTCTTCTCTATAATTTTATTTGCTTCCCTCAAGACTCCATTATCACAAAGTGGGCTATATATATCCCTTATCCCCATATCTTTTGCCTCTCCAATTTTACATGTGTAACAACAACTCTCATCCTAAATCCTGAGAACCTTTGGTGGTATCATCGATAGTGCATCACACAGGTCTCCTTTATGTGCAATTTTAGGAATAACTTAGAAATTAGGATGCCTAACATCATTACTTATCAATTGAACATTGAAAACTTCCTTCCCCTCTTTCCTAACACTTGAAAAAGAGTTGGCTATCATTTTGACTTCTTACAGTTTTCAAAAAATCAAACAATGTAACTCAACAATAGCTAAATACCTTTCAAAGTTGATGAATGATGTCGAGTAGCAATCAAATCTAGTTCATAGACACTTGAATATCCTTTTGAAATTCTCCTTCACTCTCTTAATGCTTACACAGCTCTAAGCTCAACTATCATAGGACTTTGCAACTCGATTGGCTAACACATTATTTTGAATATGATCAGCTAACATAGTGAGCATGGCCAATACTAACACAACTCCATCACTTGGCCACAACTAAAATTCATTTGATGCTAGGTACCAACTATGAAACTTTCCATGCTCCACAACAACATAGAAAATATCAAAACTATGGAATTTTCTCTATGTTCTAATCACTCCATTTCATCTTTAATTCATGCATATATAATCTTTTCAGATCTTACATTCTTGAAACTAATGCATAATATAGCTTTTGAAATATTAATCCCATACATATCTTTGGTTGCCTAGTGGGGGGTGATGTGATCACCTAGTCCATTGGATGAAGTGATCTCATCTTCACTTGATGTATTGAAATATTCCTTCTTCTTCCATGTCTTTCTCATCTACATCTTTACCTTTTCAACATCAAACTTCTATTTTCCCTTGTTGAATTAATTTCTTAGTCTAGGTGACCTTGTTGGATAGTTTATGCTAACATGACTAGTCTTCAAACAACTAAAGCATATAATCCCATTCAACCATTTGTTGTAGTTACCTTTGAAATCTATTCTAATATAGTTTTCAGGAATGTGACCATACTCTTTACAATAGTGACACTTTTATCTTGTGTTGTAATCCCAATCATATGAATTTCCATAATGGTTTCCCTTTGTTTGGTTGTTTGATGTCTGCTTGGATTTGGATCTACATTCATATGCCTTGTATCCATATTTGTGATAGTTGTAACAATAGCCTTCAAATATTTGTGTGTTGGTAGTCTTGGTCCTACATTCATGTCCTTGATGTCCTTGTTTCTTCCATTTCTAACAAAGACCCTTGAATTTATAATTAGGGTTATGATTTCTAGTTTTTCTTCTACAAACATTTGTTGCATGACCCAATTTTCCATAGTTATGACAAGTGGGTTTGTTGTTCTGTTAGTGAACAAATTGTCCTTTTAAATAGTTTATCAAATTTACTCTATACCCAATATTATACAAGAAAATAATCGCTCACTACAGTTGAGAAAGCATTATTTTTACTTTACACTTCCTCTCTAAATTTTTTGAAGATACAGCTCCCTTACCAAATTTACAATAAATTGAAAATTACCTTCACACTTTTTCCCGAAAGTGCATAAGGGTCTCTCAACTACTCCTGGGTAGTGAGGTAATTATCAAAAGACTACTTAAAGATGGACAAATTCAATTGATATGAAAAAGAAAACCCACTTCAAAGAATGATTTTTTGCTAAAATCTCAACATGCATCACTAACAAAGAACAGAAACTAAAAGAACTTACAACCAAGTAACAACAATCTAGAACTTTCGAATTGCCAAATTACATCCACAAAGTAATAATGATTCAACACTCTAAACACAAATTTTCAAAGCATAATTCAAAATTCTTCATATATGTATATTCAAATTTCAATGCAACAAGTCTTTGAAAGCCAAAACATTCATATGCTATCACTAATCACTGTTATCCATAAAAAATCTATATCGAAATGCTACTATCCAACTTCTATCTTTTATCCCTTATTTGCTAAAAAAAAACTAGTTCAATGCCCCAGCATTTATAGTTTTTCAAATCCAAAGGGCCTCAATCAAAACCAAACCCTATCGAATTAATACAAGAAAACGTTATTAAACTAGAAAGCAGTTATCAAAAAGAAAGAGTGCCAACAGGCGATGGTTTAGTTTCTGATATCTTCATCGATTTTCTCCTCCTCTCCGATAGTTTGGAACACTAACTTTCAACTCCAAAACATGGACATGAATTCATGCATGGCATGGGAGTATGGGTTTTTCAAGCTCATCAACCAGGCTCTACATGCATCTTTCTACCACCTATACTCCTTCGCTTTCAGATTTTGACGTGGCATTAGGTTCTCATTAAGGTGCAACATGGATTCGATGCTTTCCAATGAGGTGAAATCATTGGCCTTTAGCAATTCTTTGTCTCTGATCTATTCTACTACTCTAGTGAAACTCCTAGTTAATAATTCAGTGTCCATATTCCCTTCATCAAGTTGTAAGATGCTTATAGGATTGACAATTTTCATGTCCTTTACCAGTTCCTCGTGCATTTTTGTGATCTTATTTTCGGTGCCTTGTATTTCTTTGATGGTTTCTTTGTAGATGGACTCCTTCAAGTTCATATTATTTTTCAAAATAAAAAGCATGTAGGCTTCCATGATCTTCATAGGATTTTCATTTAGGAATTTGAGAACCCTGAATTTTTCAACCTCTGATACTTGGAGAACCATAGCTTGACAACGTGCTAATTCTATTTCCCATACTGGGATCAAGGTTTGAATCTCCCCTAGCAGCACTTCACCTTCGAACTAGACACTAGTAACTTCATAAATAAATTTATTTCCTTGGTCTACTATGTTATTCACCCAGTTTGTCATGGCATCAGTTAGCAATTTTCCCCTCTACATTTGTTTCATCAGCTATGGGCTCTCAATAGAGTTTGGGTTGAAAGGCTATGGTATCTAGATTATGGAAGTAGCCCCTAGGTTGATCAACGAATTGATGTATGCAGCCATTGTCATCACCATTGCTTTCAATTCTTTCTTTTCTCTAGAATCTTTCTCCAATTGTGTGAGCATGTGGTCAGTAGAAAACATAAAGAAATTGTTGCCAGTATTCCTATTAATTGCACCTAGTTCAAAAGAAGTAACTTTGAACCCTTCATCATCGATCCCCCTAAACTCTTTCTTTTGTTTATAAGTGGCCACCTCTGCTATGATTTTTCCGATTACCAGGTCTTTGGTGAGACAAGCATCCATTTTCACTTTCTTTGTTTTAGAACCTCTGGCCGCGTATCTAGTGACTATGTCCTTTACCAGTGTGGATACTGGCTGTAGACTCTGCTTCTTGTTGATTGAATTTGACAACCATAAAGGAATAGTAAGAGTAGTTGACATCACTTGAGTGTCTCTAGTTGGAGTTAAGAACTTGGGTTGATCTACTTTCAGGGCTTCAATGAATTGAACCTCGTCGTCTGCCCCATTAGGGGAAACAAATTTATCGTCTGAATCCTGCCCCCGAGATGTCATTTTCTACTTCTGAATACTAGGTTGCTTTGAGGCTTTGGACTTGGACTGGCATCTTGTCCTAGGAGCCATAGCTTGCGAATGGGGAGGGGATCTCACTTTCTTATCTGGAATTAGTGCATCACTTGCAATATGAGAAAATGGAATGTCAGATTGAAGTGGCCCTGGGGAAGAAATCACCTTAGGAGAAGGCTCATTGATATTTCCTCTTCTTTTCCTCTATAACCAATCATCTGTATAGGTTAATATAGATCTAGCCCTCAAATTAATATCATCTTCTTCCTCTTTTCTCTAGTCTACTGCAAGGAACATTGCCTCATTTGACTCCTCCCAATCGAGTTCAATTAGGTATGAACCATCTTCAATAATTCCTTGTGTTTTGAACTTCAATCTAAAAGAACTATTTTGCTATAAGGTTAATCTAGAATGGTCTTTCTTCAAGACTTCTTCTTCATTTTCACAATCTCTCCATAGATCTTCTAGATGAGGAGCAACTGAAGGGTTGATTTCAAGGCCAAGGGTTAGAGCTACATATCCCTTACTATCAAATTTTCTCTTGCTGTGATAGAAACCAAGATTGAATCCCCGCAAATTATTTTTGATGATGGAAGCATTATTCATATTAGTACAGACTAAGGAGCCCAATTTGGTAGGGAAAGCCATTTCCCAATTCTCCTGAGGAAGATTATCTTTGATGACAGAGAAAAGTTGTCTACATAACTCAGCTAAAATGAAACAATCAAGGGTATATCGAGGTAACTTCATAGGTTCATCCTCAAACCCTCCAACTCTCAAATATGTGAACCTAGGAAATTGAATGAAGTGACTCCCATACTATTGAACTAGCCTCTGCGATTTAGGAGAAAGTCACGACATCTGAATAGTTTTAAGAGTCAGATAAACACTTGCATACAATAGATCATGCACCTTATGAAAATCCTCTAAAAATCTATCTTTCTATAATAAAGGACAATATTGGAAGACAGTTATCTCTTCATTCCATACCCCATGTGGAAGGGTAGTGAGATCACATGTACAGGCAATGCAATAAGTTAAATACGAGGCTAGATAGAAATCCTCGTGAGATTCTTTGGCGCATTTGAGTTGAATCCTCAAGGAATTGGTAATGATCTCCACCCAATCCATCCATTGCTCACCCTTTAAGATAATCTCAATGTACCTATACATCCACTCTTCAAACAAATAAACATCGGCTGAACCCTTCATTCTATGCAACAATACAACTAGGTCATGTATATGGGGTTTCATGTGATCCTTAGTGATGACCATGGGCAGCCTAGACCCACCTCCATAGTTAACTTTGGTCCATTTCCTGGCAAGGGTGTTTCGGAATATGCAAGGGGTTTCTTGATATTCAGCTAGAGCTTGAGTGGGTGAGAATGCAGCAAAGGTATTTGGTGTTAATTGTAAAATAGATGAAATTGTTTCTCTTGAGATGGAAAGTATGGTGTTACCATTCTCACTTACTATGCTTCTACTTCTTACATCATAATGGTCAATTCAAAGTTGTAGAAGCTCAAGGTTTATGAAAGCAAAAGGAAAGGCAACGGCTTCAATTAACCCACTTGTTAACACTTCCATGAATCCCTTAATCTCCTTAGTATTCTCAAGAAAATTTGTTTGCAGCTTCTCTACATTTATCCCTTGTAAGTTTGTATCACAAATCACTGGTCTCTTACATTCAAGGCTAGAAGCATTGCCAAAAAAGTGCAAGACTAACTTCATTCTCAACAAAACAAGCAAAACCTCTGGTAGAAAATCCTTTGAAAATAACAGATTTTCAGAACAAAACAAAGATTTCTAAACTCTCACCTTCTTTCTGCTGAAAACCAAATAACTTCTTATGTCTTCCTTAATAGCTCCTTCTCTTCGAAATCATCTTTTTGCAAAGTAATTTACAAAGCTACTGAATGGGTTTTATTAAAGGAGAGGTTTACACGTGGAAGTACTAGATAATTAATAGGCATGATGACACATCACCTCACATCAAGCTTGGCCCATTTGAAGCATCACTGTATGAGTTTTTCATTTAATGATTTCTCTTCTCACATGAATTAACAATGATTGATTTTGTACAATATCTGATCATTCCTTGAATCAAATATCTATTCTCCCACTTCTAATGATGACGACTTCCTCCTCAAAAAAAGGGAAAAATATTTTAATTCTTGATATTCTAACAAGACCATCAATTGATTGTGAAAAGGCAACGCACCGTACTTCAGAAATAAATCACCACCGATCATTCCAATCAAGAATTGCTTTGAACTACTTTGAACTAAGATTCAAAGTGCTTCAAAGTGCTTCAAAGTAAGCTGCCACATGAAGAATATTTCCTGACAAAGAAAAAGCATTAGTATGAAAATCTTAGGTTGAACTACTTTGAACTACTTTGAACCAAGGTTCAAAGTGGTTCAAAGGAAGGAATCACAATCGTGGAAGCTTGCAACTTTGACCAGCTACTTCAAGGGATGGCAAACACATAAATGGTGAGGAAAAAGCTTCGAACAAAGATAGGTAAGGATTTGAAGGAGGTCCTCAGAAAAAGAAAAGGCGGCTCTACACTCAACTAACAAGGGCTCTAACTGGGGACTGTGTATGTGAAATATACATAGTACTCAGAAAAAGGGGACAAAAACTAAACTAAGCAAACATGAAGGAAAATGACAAGAACAAAAAAGGCTAAACATGACAAAATTGTTATGTACATGGTAGGGGACATCAAAACTCAGAACTTGACCAACTTCAAATCCTGCCCATTATATGTAAAGGGAAAATTTGTTCCATCTGGATATCTCAATTGAAAAGTGTTAGGACCAACAATTTTTGAAATAAAGAATGGACCTTTCCAAAGAGACTCAAATTTTCCATGTGCCCCTTTTGGTTATTTCCTCTTATCCCATAGGAGTACTTCATCATTTTTAAGGAAATTTCTTGGTCGAGCTCTTCTATCAAAGATACATTTCACATTCATCTAGTGTTCTGTGACATGATCAACTAGTTTGCATCTCTCATTTTCTAATTTGTGCAGATACATGACTCTTTTTTCCAATGAACTCTTAAAGAATTGATCCTCAATGACCGATTGCAATTTTGCAGTTGATAACTCCAAAGCTAAAGATACCTGGGCCCCAATCCCATATACTAATTCAAAGGGAGCCATCCCAATAGCTCTTTTTGGTGTAATCCAGTCTACCCATAATGCTTCATAGAGTCTTTTGTGCCAATCTCGAGAATTATCAGACAACAATTTTTTTATGATGGCTACTAGATTTTTATTGCTAGACTCTGCCTGCCCGTTCCCCTATGGGAAGTAATCTGATGAATGATCCAATGATACACCATGCTCATAATAAAAAAGGGATATCTCTTCCAATGAAAAATAAGTGGCATTATCTGAAACTACTTTCTGAGGTACACCAAATTTGACAAAAATATGCTCCATCAGGAACTCGCACACCACTTGAGAATTAGATTTCTTCGTTGGTATCGCCTCCACCCATTTAGTGAAATAATCTGTTACTGTTAAAATGTAGATATGTTTGGCACTTGATGGAGGATTTATAGGTCCAATAAAATCAATACCCCATTGTCGAAAAGGTTCATCAAATACCACAGGCCTGAGTGGCAATGCTATTAATTGAGGGCGTCCAATAAAAAGCTAACATTTTTCACAGTTTTTCACAAATTTATAAGCATCTTTGAACATGATTGACTAGTAGAAACAATTCTTGAGAAATTTAAAAGTAGTAATAGTGGATGAAAAGTGTCCTCCAAAAGCCTCTGAATGATATGCTTTTAACAATTTTCCTTCCTATTATGTGTCCACACATCTTAAAAAGGTCCCATCAATTCCTCTCTTATATAGAACATCATTTGAAATTACATACTTTGCTGCTTTCAACCTCAAATTCCATCTTGCTTTATGGTTCATATTCAGTGGACATTCACCATATGATAGAAAATATGCAATGTTTGAGAACTAAGAATTTGTTAGGCTAACCAATAGGACTGTAGGGGCTTCCTCAGATTTATCAAGGGATGCGTCTTTACTTTCAGCTATCAATTTCCACAAACCACACCCTCTTACCAAAGAAGTAGGTTTGATAGTCAGATCATATTCTTGGACTTTAGTCACCCAGACTACCCGCTTATTCATTCCTACTTCTTGTTTAGTTAAAATACTTTTGACTGTGTTTCAAGTACACACACGATAGAATGAGAATGTAGTATATAATACCTAAATTGTTTCAATGCCTTTACTACAATGAATGCATGTTTTTCCATTGGAGTATAATTTAACTCATGTTTCTTCAGAGGAACACTCATAAAGGCAATTGGAGCCTCACTTCCTTCATCATTCTGCTAAGTAAGAATACTGGATAGAGAGTGTTCAGAAGCATAACAATAAATAATGAAATCTTTTTCAAAGTTAGGACTCGTTAGCATTGGGGCACTTGCAATGGCCATTTTGATGTCTTCGAAAGCCTTGTTACCCTCCTCTTTGTTAGAATTATTTACAATAACTGAGAGGGGGGGTGAATTAGTTATTCAAGGTCCAAATGCCCTATTAATACCCTTTTCAAATGATCAAACTTAAATCAGTCATATAAGAAAATTATTGTAAATCAACATGCAAAGATAAAACATTTAAGATCAACACATGACACAATGATTTACGTGGAAACTCAATTTGGGAAAAACTACCAGTGACATGCTGCTTGATTCTCACTCTTCTGAAGTGATGCCCTGTTAAAAGCCTGCCCTGTTAAAGGCTTACAACACACTGTTAAATGTGGCCTTGTTAGAGGATTTCACCAAACTGTTAGGAATGGGCATGGTTAAAGGTCTTTAGAACATCGACTTGGAATGTCACCCTGTTAAAGAATTTATCTAATGGCTGTTAAACCAACCTAAGTCCATAGGATTTATCTTACCGTTACAATTGCTAGAAAGTAACGATAATGGAATTTTGATCTGACATAACTTACAACATACTTTACAAATTTTAGATCACTCTTTCTGTTCAATCCTTATGCTTGGCTTTAATCACTTCAGCTCTAACTACTTGTCTCCCTCTCAAGCTTCATCTCCTTGAGTCTTCCTACTCATTCTGCCAATGCAATCATCCTTGTGGTCATCTATCTAAATATAGTTCCTATGTTATCTTCTCCTTAGCTCATTCTTTAGCATTTCATGCTTTCATGCTTGATCACAGCTCTCTCTTT
This sequence comes from Cupressus sempervirens, assembly GCA_028749045.1. Lineage (NCBI taxonomy): Eukaryota > Viridiplantae > Streptophyta > Pinopsida > Cupressales > Cupressaceae > Cupressus > Cupressus sempervirens. Next base: position 157,224,567 of record CM053789.1, read on the forward strand.
CACTATCCCCTCTATTCCACTCTCTTCCACACTATTTTCATTAATTTATGTCTTCTTATATACAAGTCTAATTTGCCTTTGCCACTCAATTCTCCCTCTCTTATTTTAGGGTTTTTAAAATGGATTAGGTAGGATACAATGTATCTACCCCATATCTTGTTTTCTTCGCCAACTGTATCTTAAAAACATTCTACATGGTGTTTTGTGACACCAACTCATCATTCTTATCTTCATTTTAATTCAAAAATTTCTAGATAACAACTTTGTCAGCTTAGATCTGATGAATCTTCTATTTTTTAAATAATGCAGCAACTCAGCATTATTGAGTTACTGGTGCTCGGCACCTCTGTGTTACTCAGCATCATTGAGTTGTTGGTGCTCAGCACCTCTGTGTTGCTCGGCACCTATACTTGCTCGGCACATGAACTTTCTCGGCACTTAACTAGGAATTTTCTCGGCTCTTACTAGCTTGCTCGGCACCTTCTCTCTAATAAACTTAGTTTGAGCTTGACAAAAGACTTAACTAAAACCTTAGATCTTTGATATGTTTCAGTGTGCTCATTCTTTGTATCTTTTAGTATGTCATCCAATACATTGTTTCATTAATGGCTTGACTGATCCTTGTACTTCATTACAACATCATAACTTCAACCTTTCTCTGGGTGTTCTAGTTACATCTTATTATTTCCTCCACCTTGAAAATAAACTAATTGATAGTATTTGGATCACTAAAGCAATTGTCATCCCTACAAGCATCAAGTTTAACATCAATGACAAAACAATGATTGAGGACATTCTTTACCAATTCCATATATTATTCCAACAATTGTTCTTATGATCATTTCAACCATTTCCAACAATCTCCCTCCTTGGCATTGATGGCAAACCAAACTAATCAAGTAATCAATTCAGTTACCACCAAGATTGTATTGATTTGCTATATTTTCACTACTAATCACATATATCTCCCTCTTTCAATAATATCTCCCTCTTTCTTTGCATTGATTAGTTCACTGCATATGTCTCCCTCTTTGACATAAATACCAAAGATGTAGCATCTTTATCCTGCAAAATATAAGCTTTGGCTTCTTGTTGTCTTTCTCCCTCTGTCACCATGCTTGTGACTGATTTGGAGTTTTTGTTCCTGCTGTCATCCTTTGTATCAACCTATTAATATTTCAATCATTTATTCCTGTTGATGCAAGGCAGCTTCCTTGTTGTCTTAAACTGCTTGAGTTAGGGGTATAACACCCAACTTGTCTCTAAGATATTCATAGGCTTCCTTGGGAAATGGTTTGGTGAAGATATCTGTAGTTTTTTCCTTTGTGTGAATGTATTCCAACTTCACTTGTTTTTCTTCTACCAATTCTCTGACATAATGATACTTGATTGCAATGTCCTTGGTTTTTGCATGCATCACTAGATTTTTGGATATGTTTATAGCACTTTTATTATCACAATACAATATCACCAGTTTTGTTACTTCTTCTTTCATTCCATTCAATAGATGTGTGAGCCATAAAATGTTTGTACAATTGACTGCAACTGCCACATATTCTGATTCTACAGTGGACTAGGATATACATGTTTGTTTCTTGCTAGTCTAGGTAACCAACCTTTTGCCTAAAAATAATGCACCTCCACTTGTGCTTTTTCTGTCATCAATGTTTCCTCCCTAGTCTGCATCTGTATATGCATTGAGTTCAAATTTTCCATTCTTTTTGTAGTATAGACCAAAATCATCAGTCCCTTTGAGATATCTCATTATTCTTTTTACTACTATTAGATGATTTTCTTTAGGATTAGCAGAGAACCTAGCCACTATTCCAACTGCTAATGCTATGTCTGGTCTACTATGTACAACATATTATAGTTTTCCATTCATGGATCTGTACATTGTTTGATTGACTTCAGCTGACTCATCATTTTTGGATAGCTTATTCCTTGTGGCCATTGGTGTGCTGACTGGTTTGGATTCCTCCAATCCAAATGTTTTAAGAATTTCTTTAATGTATTTTGATTGTGTAATAAATATTCCATGTTTGAGTTGATGAACTTGCAATCCAACAAAAAAATTGATTTCTCCAAACATAGACATTTCAAATTCATGTTTCATTTTTTCAGCAAAGCCTTTGCAAAGTACTTCCTTACCACCAAATACTATGTCATCCACAAAAATTTCAGATACAATAATGTCTTTACCTTCTTCAGCTTTGATGTACATGTTGTTGTTATCATCAGTTCTTTCAAATCCAATTTGCACTAGATACTTGTGAAGTCTCTCATACCATGCTCTAGGTGCTTGTTTCAAACCATAGAGTGCTTTATGTAACTTACACACCATATCTCTATTGTTTTCATCAACAAATCCTTCTGGTTGTTCAATGTAGACTTCTTCTTCTAGTATGCCATTTAAGAAGGCAGATTTTACATCCATCTGATAGACTTTGAAATCTTTGTAGGCAGCATATGCAAGTAAAGTTCTTACTCCTTCCATTCTAGCAACAGGAGTGAATGTTTCTCCATAATCTATTCCTTCTTCTTGAGCATAACCCTTGCATACTAATCTGGCTTTATTTCTTGTAATCTCTCCATTTTCATCTAGTTTGTTTTTGAATACCCATTTGGTGCCAATCAAATTCTTGTCAGTTGGTCTGGGGACCAAACTCCAGGTTTTATTTTTTCTTATTTGATCAATTTCTTCTTCCATAGCTTTATACCAGTCATCATCTTGTAATGCATCATATACTGTCTTGGGTTTAGATTTGCTAATCAGACATGATTCATGTCTTAGTCTGTTCCTTGTTATTGGTCTTGCATCTTTGTCACCAATTATCTGTTCAGCAGGGTGATGTCTTTTTACATATTTGGATAACCTTGGCTCTGTCCTTGTTTCCATGTTTGATCTTTCGGATTCAGGATCATTATGCTCTTCATTGTCAGGTTGTTCTTCATCATGTATGCTATCTTCTGAATCAGATTGTGCATTTTCTTCATTCTGTAACTCAGCTTCTGAATGCAACTCAGCATTCACTGGTTGTGAATCGACTAAAACTGACACTTGTTGTTGACTTTCAATTTGATTGAAATCATCCTCATCAATAGTCATTCCTTCATAAGAATATAAAAAGGTTCTGTATTCTTCCATTTTCTTTGGTTCTTCAACTTTGACTTCTGTATGCTCATCAAAATTTACATTTGCACTTTCCACAATTTTGTTAGTGTTAACATTCAAACACTTATATGCCTTACTTCTTGTGGAGTAACAAAGCAATATACCTTCATCACTTTTTGCATCAAATTTTCCATTTCTAACATTTTTAAAGATAAAAAATTTGCAACCAAATACTTTGAAATGTTTTACATTTGGTAAGTAACCATACCATAATTAGAAAGGTGTTGTATTTGTACCTTTCTTGACTTGTACTCAGTTCAATGTATGAAAAGCTACACTTATAGCTTATCTCCAGTATTTTAGAGCAACATTCTTTTCCATCATTAATTTTCTAGCACAATCAATTACAGATCTATTTCTTCTTTCAGCAATTCCATTCTGTGGGGGAGTTATAGGAGCTGACGTCTATCTTTTGATTCCATTGTCATTACAGAATATCTTGAATTCATTTGATGTAAATTCACCACCTCTATCTGATCTTAGACATTTCAAGCTTTTTCTAGTTTCCTTTTCAACTTTGGCCACATACCACTTAAACATTTGAAAAGCATCAGATTTTTGTTTTAAAAACATAATAGTCATCATCCTAGAATAGTCATCAACAAATAACATTATGTATTTATCTCCTCTATAGCTTTGTATTTCCATTGGACCACATAAGTCAGTGTGAACTAACTCAAGTATCTCTTTAGATGTATAGTTTTTGCTTTTGAAACTTGACTTTGTCATCTTTCCTAGCTGACATTGTTTACACATGATATTATTAGGCTTCTTCAATTTTGGTAGACCTCTAACTTTCTTCATTTTACTGATTTTGACCAGATTGTCAAAGTTGACATGACATAATCTTCTATGCCATAACCATTCATCATCAAATTTTGCAAATAAACAAGAAGCATCATCCATATCAAGGTAAAACAAGTTACTCTTTGTTTGATCACCTTTTCCTATTAGTTTACCATCATTGTCATAGATTTTTGCAATTTTGTTTTCAAATTCCACTTTGCAACCTATATTGCCTAATTGTGAGACACTCAGTAAATTTTAGTTTAATCCTTCAACATAGTATGCATTGTTAGATGAAATTTGGTTTGTGAGCTTAATGGAACATTTTCCTCTAATTTGATATAGAGCATCATTACCAAATCTAACACTATTTCCATCATACTAAGTAAAGTTAACAAACTTACTTTTGTCTCCTATCACGTGATGTGAACATCCACTATCTATGATCCATCTATCATTCTTGTTTATACATGTCACCAGTGTTGTGACTTCTTCTTCATCAAATTGATCCTTCATGGCTACATGAACAACTTCATCATCATTGTCATCAGAATTTTCTTCAACAATATAACACTTCTTACCTTTTTCTTTGTACTCTCTCTTGTCATCATCTCTTTTGTTCTTGTATTTGTTGCCTTCCTTGGAATCCTTTTTCTGTGGACATCTTGCAGCAATATGACCTACTTCATTGCAATTGAAACAAATGATAGGCATCTTACCTTTGAATTTTCCTTTGCCCCTATGAAACCTTCTAGTGAGCAGTGCTTCCAATTGTTCCACATCTTCCTCATCAATGCTACTGTCACTAGATACATACTTCATTTTTCTTCTTTTCCTTGATTTCACCTATTCGGCATCTTTTAGTGATAACTTGGCTTTAAAAGTAGATTCAACATTTTTCAGGTTTGTAGTTGTAAAAGTTAGATGACTCAAATGCAGTGAGTCTACCTATTATACCTTCAAAGCTTAGATTATTTCCTGGTATACATCTTAGCTCTTGTATTGCTGATACTCTAATAGCATAGATAGGGAGCATGGTTCTTAAGAACTTACTATTAACAGTATCTTCATCCAGTTGACCATTCAAGCATCTTATTGCACTTACCAATTCCTTTATTCTTGCACCATACTGAGCAACATTCTCATTTTCTTCCATTTTCATGTCATCAAATTTTCCTCTGAGACTTTCTCTTTTTTCTCTTTGTACATTTTGATCTCCTCCATAGATGTCTGATAGGGCTTTCCACATTTTGAATGTAGTGTCACATCCTTTGATATCATCAAATTCAACATAGCTGACTACAGAGGCAATTTCCAGCATTGTCTAGTTGTGTTCTTGTTTATTTTTCATGTCTTTGGTAGTAGGAGCACCTGTTGGATCTACATGTTTAGTGACAATTGAATTTTGGGCATAATCTTCTATGGATCCAAGATGTACCTTCATCAAACTTTTCCATGCAACACAGTTGTCTTTGTTGAGCTTGAGAACTTCTCTCTTTGGCATTTTGATCTTTTCTGCTAGTAGTCCCTTTAAACTGAATCAGTAGTCTGCTCTGATACCAATTGTTAGAATTCTTTAGAATAATTGAGAGGGGGGGTGAATCAGTTATTCAAGGTCCAAATGCCCTATTAATACCCTTTTCAAATGATCAAACTTAAATCAGTCATATAAGAAAATTACTATAAATCAACATGCAAAGATAAAACATTTAAGATCAACACATGACACAATGATTTACGTGGAAATCCAATTTGGGAAAAACCACCAATAACATGCTACTTAATTCTCACTCTTCTAAAGTGATGCCCTATTAAAGGTTTACAACACATTGTTAAATGTGACCTTGTTAGAGGATTTCACCAAACTGTTAAGAATGGGCCTGGTTAAAGGTCTTTAGAACATCCACTTGGAATGTCACCCTGTTAAAGAATTTATCTAATGGTTGTTAAACCAACCTAAGTCCATAGGATTTATCTTATTGTTACAATTGATAGAAAGTAATGATAATGGTCTTTTGATCTGACATAACTTACAACATACTTTGTAGATTTTAGATCACTCTTTTTGTTCAATCCTTATGCTTGGCTTTAATCACTTCAGCTCTGACTGCTTGTCTCCCTCTCAAGCTTTGTCTCCTTGAGTCTTCCTACTCATTCTTCCAATGCAATCATCCTTGTGGTCATCTATCTAAATAGAGTTCCTTTGTTATCTTCTCCTTAGCTCATTCTTCAGCATTTCATGCTTTCATGCTTGATCACATCTCTCTCTTTCACTATCCCCTCTATTCCACTCTCTTCCACACCATTTTCATTAATTTATGTCTTCTTAAATACAAGTCTAATTTGCCTTTGCCGCTTAATTCTCCCTCTCTTATTTTAGGGTTTCAAAATGGATTAGGTAGGATATAATGTATCTACCCCATATCTTGTTTTCTTCGCCAACTATATCTTAAAAATGTTCTACATGGTGTTTTGTGCCACCAACTCATCATTCTTATCTTCCTTTTAATTCACAGATTTCTTGATAACAACTTTGTTGGCTTAGATCTGAGGAATCTTTGATTTTCTAAATAATGCAGCAAATCAACATTATTGAGTTACTGGTGCTCGACACCTCTATGTTACTCGACATCATTGAGTTACTGGTGCTCGACACCTCTGTGTTGCTCGGCACCTATACCTACTTGGTACTAGGTTCTGCTCGGCACTTGAACTTGCTCGGCACATGAACTTGCTCGGCACTTGAACTTGCTTAGCACTTGAACTTGCTTGACACTTAACTAGGAATTTGCTCGGCTCTTACTAGCTTTCTCTGCACCTTCTCTCTAATAAACTTAGTTTGAGCTTTACAAAAGACTTAGCTAAAACCTTAGATCTTTGATATGTTTTAGTGCGCTCATTCTTTGTATCTTTTAGTATGTCATCCAATACACCGTTTCATTAATGGCTTGACTGATATTTGTACTTCATTACAACATCATAACTTCAACCTTTCTCTAGTTGTTCTAGTTACATCTTATTGGTTGCCTCCACCTTGACAATCAACTAATTGATAGTATTTGGATCACTAAAGCAATTGTCATCCCTGCAAGTAGCAAGTTTGACATCAATGACAAAACAATGATTGAGGACATTCTTTACTAGTTCCATATATTATTCCAACAATTGTTCTTATGATCATTTCACTCATTTCGAACACTCTTGCCATTTGAAAGGAGATTTCTTGCTCATCATATCCAGCATGTATCTCACTTTCTCAAAGAATTCGGGTACAAAACTTCTCAAGAAGTTGATGTGACCGAAGAAAGATTTCAAATCACTTCTATTGGTAGGCAAAACTAGCTTCTGTATTGCTCTCACCCTCTCTAGATCAATTTTTATACCCTCTTTGGAAACAATATGCCCAAGCAATTTAGTTTCTTCCATATAGAACACAGACTTTTTAGGATTCAAAGATATACCATGTTGTCTGCATCTTCCTAGCATCTTTTCCAAATCCCTCAAATGATGTTTCCTTCTTTTAGAATAGATAGTCAAATCATCAAGATATATAACAATTTTCTTATCTTGCAGGTCCTTGAGAGAGGAGTTCATAGCCTGCTAAAAAGTGGCCCCAACATTAATCAAACCAAAAGGCATTCGACTACAAGTGAAGGTGCCCAAAGGAGTAATGAAGGCTATCTTGTGTTGATCCTCTGGTGTGACACTGATCTAATTATATCCTAAATAGCCATCAAGCATAGATATTACTTCAGATCTGGCAACTAACTACAAGACATGGTCCATAGTAGGAAGTGCATAGTTATCTTTAAGGCTTGCTTGGTTCAGATTCCTAAAATCCGTGCAAATCCTTATCTCACCATTCTTTTTCCTTACAGGAACGATATTTTGCACCCATGTTGAATGATGTATCAGATAAATTATATGATCCTTTAACATATTTTCCACTTCTCTAAAAATAGCTTCCAAAACTTTGGGGTTGTAATTCTTGAGCTTCTATCTGAAGGTGGTAGCCCCTAGTTTCAATGGTATATGATGTACAAATTCACCATTTCTAAATTTTTTTAAATCACTATAACCTCATGCAAAAATATCTTGATATCAAATTAAAATCTTAGACAATTTCTCCTTTTCCCTTGCAGAACAAGTTTGTCCTATAGAAATCAATTCAGGGTTTTCTACACTTCCAATGTTGATATTGTCATTTTCTTCCTCCTTTTTATTAGAACCAACATCTTTCTTTAGAGCAGTATCATCCTTCCTACCAAAAAGATGTTCTAAGGAAACCAAACCTTTAGGAATCCTATTTCCTGGGAGTTGGATCACTTCTCCTATTTCCATTGATTCTTCCCCAATTGGTTTACCACAATGTCCAGATCCTTCGAAGAAGATTTCAGCAAAATCACCAGTGCATTCTATGAATTCTTTTAATTGTGCATCATCATTAAAAACCTACCAATGATTAACATTGTCTGGAACCCTGGGTCTATAAATCATCTCAATCCTATAAGTATCATTTTTGAATTCAAGATGTGGTAGAAATAATGATGCTGAGACAGCTAAAGAGTCAGCTTTTATATTTTGAGCATGAGGAATGAACTCAATAGAAAATGCTTCAAATGACTCGATTTCATCCCACACTAAATTTCTATAATGCCTCAATCTATCATTTTTTACTAAAAATTGCTTTCTCACCTGCTTCACAATGAGTTCAGCATCACCCTTCACTTTTAGCCACTTTATTCCTTTAGCTTTAGCTTCTTGCAAACCTAGAAGCAACGCTTCATATTTTTTGGTGTTATTGGTATTATGGAAGTCTAGTTTAAAAGAAAAAGGAAAAACTTCCCCAGAAGGTGAAATGAGAACTACACCTACACCTGAGCCCGAATTCAAACAACTTCCATCAAATTCTAGGGTCCATAAAGCTTCTTCAGAACTTACCACCTCTTCTCTGCATGGCTGCTCGGGCAAAATAATATAATTCCCAAACTAACACTCTTCATACAATATCTATGCTTTGGGGTTATCAGAAGGTACTACAGTATATTTATGCTTGGGCTCAGGTTCTAGCTTTATTTTCTTCTTTCCCATAGGAATATATGCTTCTGACCAATCCATTTTAATTTCCCCACCCATATCTTTGCAGAAAGTTCTGTTGAGTAGCATTCCATAGCTAGCTGGAATATCAGCTACTAGAATAGTAAGCTTTACTCTTTTTTTAGGACAAGCATAAAGAATAGCCTGCACATCTTTCACCTAACCAACTAGGGGTACTTGCTTCCCCTCCATAGCATAGCAACATCCAAAGTTTTTTGTGAGCTCCAAACCAAGGGCTTTTGAGACAGGTTGGGACATAATATTATTTGATGCTCTAGAATCAATGATGCAATTAGTAAGCTTCTAACCATTTAATAAAAATGATATATAATATGGATTGGGCTTTTTCTCCTCTATTTCCTTTTGAAAAAAATTAGTAGTGGCTTTAGTGCTTTTTGTGTATCTCTCAGATACAAAATTGGGTTCGTCGACAGCTTTTGAATTCTCAAAAACCTCATCTGTAACATGTGCATTAGTGGCAGAACCTCCCTTCACATATTGAACCAACTTTTCCAATTCCTTTGGATTATGTTTTAGATATGCCGCTAGAGAAATTGATATGGAAGAAGTTTTGCAAAATTCAATAATATTAAAAGCTGAGGTACTAGCTTTCATTTCTGTCCTAGACAATATCCTTGGTTCTATAGTTTTTGTTGTATCAGCATGTATATGTTCTTTACCTTTAGAATTTGATACATTTGGGGTAGTTCCTGGGTAGGGTTTCTAAATTTTTTGGCCTCTAGTCATTATTGTGCAAGAAGGGTCTTGAAGTGTTGTATAAACATCGCCCCCTCTTTCTGAATCAGAATCATATTCAAGGAAATAAGTACCAGACTCTCCCCTTTCTACATTTTCATTTTCGGTCATTTTCTCTACTATAATGGCATTTTTTGCTAGTTGAATACAATTTAGCCAATCAGGAGATTCTCGTTCATCATGGTCTGAAGTCATATGAAAAGAACACATTGTTTCCTTAGGAACTTCTTCAATTTGTAGTCTTGTTTGAGGAGTAGTTAACAGGGGTGTTTTACCAAAATTTTGAGGTTGTTTCCATCTATGAATATCTTGGTAAGGGGTATGATATGAGTTATGGATTTTGTTCTGCTATCTCTTCATCATTGATATATCATTCATCAACTTCTATAAAACTGGGTCTATGGGAGTTGAAGATGAAGCAGTCTCGGGGGTATGTACATCTCTTTTCCACTTACCAGCATTAATGAATGCATCTTCCAATTGAATAGCCAACCTTTAAGTGGCATCTAAATCAGCATAGGCATCTTTAATGAGATGAAAATTTATATCTGCTAGGACAACATTAATAAAGAATTATTTTTGATCTTCTGCACTGGGCCTAGATGTTGTAGGAATTCTTTAGACCAATCTATTAAATTTAGCCACAAACTCTCTCATGGGTTCATGCATATCTTTCTTCATATGACTAAGTTGAGAGAATAGAGAACATTTATTTTTAGGGGTTTTGAATCTACTTTCAAAGGCATTTTTCATATCATCCCAAATAGTAATGGAATGATGAGGCAAATGATTGAACTAGTCAGTAGCAGCATCAATCAAGGTTTGCAGAAATAATCTTAGAACAACTTCCTGCTTGGGGACACTTACAACAGCACAAGCAGAATGAAAAGCACTCAAATGATCATCTGTTGAAACCTTTCCATCTCCACTAAACTTGGGTAAAACCTCAATAGCTCCTTTAGGAAGTGTTGCAGGATTCACACCCAAATTTAATGGACCTATGTTCTGCCCCCAAGGTTGATTAGTAGCCATGTTAGGTGGTATAACTTGCAAGGGTTGGATTGATATGTAGGCTAGAACAAGAGTATTCAATGGAAGCAAAGACTGTACCAAATGTGAGAAAGGAAATGGTTTGGGTGGTGAGCTAGGCCTACTTTGAGATTTGATCTGCTTCTTTTTAGGATCGCTAAAGTCTGGCAAGAATTTTAGGTTCTTCAATGGCTCAAAGTTTTCATTAAGAATTCCTTTTTCTCTTTCTCTTCTTGTGTATCTATGGGTAGCCAATTCTAGCTTACTTATAAGTTCAAGGCCTTGTAGGTGCCTGGGCCAATCTATCTGCAATGGCTACCTCTTGAATTTTTGGCACTCCTCTCAACAACTCAGCTCTTTCTTCTTCTCTTTCAAGAACTGCTAATACTTGTTGGTATTGTTGACCACTCCTGCACACTTGCCAAGCAGTTGTAGCTAAGTCTAATATAATGTCTTCTTGATTATCTTCAAATCGAAGGTTAGGTTGTAGTACATGGAAGACCTCGTTATGTGGAAGAACCATTGTTATACATTACATCTAAGGGTTAAGGATCTTTCAAAAGGGACTCTCCCTAGTAGAGTCACCAAAAATCTGTTAGTGAACAGGTTGTCCTTTTAAATAGTTTATCAAATTTACTCTATACCCAATATTATAAAAGAACAGAATCACTCACTATAGTTGAGAAATCATTATTTTTACTTTACACTTCCTCTTTGAATTTTTTGAAGGCACAACTCCCTTACCAAATTTACAATAAATTGAAAATTACTTTCACACTTTTTCTCAAAAGTGCATAAGGGTCTCTCAACTACTCTTGGGTAGTGAGGTAATTATCAAAAGACTACTTAAAGATGGACATATTCAACTAATATGAAAAAGAAAACCCACTTCAAAGAATGAATTTTTGCTAAAATCTAAACATGCATCACTAACAAAGAACAGAAACTAAAAGAACTTACAACCAAGTAACAACAATCTGGAACTTTCGAATTGCCAAATCACATCCACAAAGTAATAGTGATTCAACACTCTAAACACAAATTTTCAAAGCATGATTCAAAATTCTTCATATATGTATATTCAAATTTCAATGCACCAAGTCTTTGAAAGCCAAAACATTCATATACTATCAGTAATCACTGTTATCCAAAAAAAATCTATATCGAAATGCTACTATCTAACTTCTATCTTCTATCCCCTATTTGCTAAACAAGACACAGTTCAATGCCTCAAAATTTATAGTTTTTCAAATCCAAAGGGCCTCCATCAAAACCCAACCTTATCAAATTAATACAAGAAACCGTTATTAAACTAGAAAGCAATTATAAAAAAGAAAGAGTGCCAACAAGCAATAGTTCTATTTTAGGTATCTTTGTTAGTTTTCTCCTCCTCTCTGACAGTTTGGCGCACTAGCTTCCAACTCTAAAATGTGGACATGAATTCCTACATGGCATGGGAGTATGGGTTTTTCAAGCTCATCAACCGGGCTTTGCATGCATCTTTCTGCCACCTATACTCCTTCACTTTCAGATTCTGAAGCAGCATCAGGTTCTCATTAAGGCACAATATGGATTTGATGCTTGCCAATGAGGTGAAATCGTTGGACTTCAGCAATTCTTTGTCTCTGATATGTTCTACTTCTCCAGTGAGACTCCTAGTTAATACTTCAATATCCATATTCCCTTCATCAAGTTGTAAGATGCCTATAGGATTGACACTCTTCATGTCCTTTACCAGTTCCTCGTGCATTTCTGTGATCTTATTTTTGATGCCTTGTATTTCTTTGATGGTTTCTTTGTAGATGGACTCTTTCCAGTTCATATTATTTTTCAAAATAAAAAGCATGCAGGGGTCCACAGTCTTCATAAGATTTTCATTCAGGAATTTGAGAACCCCAAATTTTTCAACCTCTGATACTTGGAGAACCATAGCTTGGTAACGTGCTAATTCTATTTCCCATACTGGGATCAAGGTTTGAATCTCCCCTAGCAGCGCTTCACCTTGGGAGTAGACACTAGTAACTTTAGAAATAAATTTATTTCCTTGGTCTACTATGTTATTCACCTAGTTTTTCATGGCACTAGTTAGCAATTTTCCCCTCTGCATCTGTTTCATCAACTGCTAGCTCTCAATAGAGTTTAGGTCAAAAGGCTGTGCTATCTGGATTATGGGAGCAACCTCTAGGTTGATTAGTGAATTGATGTATGCAGCCATTGTCACCACCATTTCTTTCAATTCTTTCCTTTCTCTGATTGTGTGAGCATGTGGTCAACAGAAAACTTAAAGAAATTCTTTCTAGTATTCCTATTAATAGCACCTAGTTCAAAAGAAGTAACTTTGAACCCTTCACCATCGATCTCCCCAGACTCTTTCTTTTTTTTATAAGTGGCCACCTCTGCTATGATTTTTCCTGTTACTAGGTCTTTGTTGAGACAAGCATCCATTTTCACTTTCTTTGTTTTAGAACCTCTAGCCACGTATCTAGTGACTATATCCTTTACCGGTGTGGATACTGGCTGTAGACTCCACTTCTTGTTGATTGAATTCAACAACCACGAAGGAACAAAAGGAGTAGTTGACATCACTCGAGTGTCTCTAGTTGGAGTTAAGAACTTGGGTTGATCTACTTTCGAGGCTTCAATGAATTGAACCTCGTCATCTGCCCCATTAGGGGAAACAAATTTATCATCTGAATCCTACCCCTGAGATGTCATTTTCTTCTTCTAAATACTAGGTTGCTTCGAGGCTTTGGACTTGGATTGGGATCTCATCCTAGGAGCAGTAGCTTGCGAATGGGGAGGGGATCTCACTTTCTTATCTGGAATCAGTGCATCACCTGCAATATGAGAAAATGGAATGTCAGATTGAAGTGACCCTGGGGAAGAAATCACCTTAGGAGAAGACTCATTGATATTTCCTCTTCTTTTCCTCTATAACCAATCATCTATATAGGTTAATATAGATCTATCCCTCAAATTAATATCATCTTCTTCCTGTTTGCTCCAATCTATTGCTAGGAACTTTGCCTCATTTGACTCCTCCCAACCAGGTTCAATTAGGTATGAACCATCTTCAATAATTCCTTGTGTTTTGAACTTCAATATGAAAGAATTGATTTGCTGTAAGTTTAATCTAGAATGGTCTTTCTTCAAGACTTCTTCTTCATTTCCACAATCTCTCCATAGATCTTCTAGATGAGGAGCAGCTGAAGGGTTGATTTCAAGGCCAAGGGTTAGAGCTGCATATCCCTTACTATCAAAGTTTCTCCTAATGTGATAGCAACCAAGATTGAATCCTAGCAAATTGTTTCCATTGATGGAAGCATTATTCATATTAGTACAGACTAAGGAGCCCAATTCGATAGGGAAAGCCATTTCCCAATTCTCCTGAGGAAGATTATCTTTGATGATAGAGAAAAGTTGTCTGCATAACTCAGCTAAAATGAAACAATCAAGGGCATATCAGGGTAACTTCATAGGTTCATCTTCAAACCCTCCAACTCTCAAATATGTGAACCTAGTAAATTGAATGAAGTGACTCCCATACTATTGAACTAGCCTCTGTAATTCAGGAGAAAGTTGCGACATTTGAATGCTTTTCAGAGTTGGATAAACATCTCCATACAATACACCATGCACCTTATGGAAATCCTCTAAAACTCTGTCTTTCTGCAACAAAGGACAATATTGGAAGATAGTTATCTCTTCATTCCATACCCCATGTGGAAGAGTAGTGAGATCACATGTATAGGCAATACAATAAGTTAAATACAAGGCCATATAGAAATCCTTCCAAGATTCTTTGGCACATTTGAGTTGTTTCCTCAAGGAATTGGCAATGATCTCCGCCCAATCCATCTATTGCTCACCCTTTAAGATAATCTCAATGTACCTATACATCCACTCTTCAAATAAATATACATTGGTTGAACCCTTCACTCTATGAAACAATACAACTAGGTCATGTATATGGGGTTTCATGTGATCCTTAGTAATGACCTTGGGTAGCCTAGACCCACCTCCATAGTTAACTTCAGTTCATTTCCTAGCAAGGGTGTTTTGAAGTATGCTAGGGGTTTCTTGGCATTCGGCTAAAGCCTGAGTGGGTGAGAATGCGCCAAAGGTATTTGCTTTTAATTGTAAAATAGATGAAATTATTTCTCTTGAGATGGAAAGAATGGTGTTACCATTCTCACTTACAATGCTTCTACTCCTTACATCATAATGGTCAATGAAAAGTTGCAAAAGCTCAAGGTTTACGAAAGCAGGAGGAAAGGCAGCAACTTCAATTAACCCACTTGTTAACACTTCCATGCATCCCTTAATATCCTTAGTATTCTCAAGAAAATTCATTTGCAGCTTCTCTACATTTACCCCTTCTAAGTTTGTATCACAAATCACTGGTCTCTTACATTCAAGGCTAGAAGCATTACCGAAAAAGTGCAAGACTGACTTCATTCTCAACAAAACAAGCAAAACCTCTAGCAGACAATCCTTTGAAAATAATAGATTTGCAGAACAAAACAAAGATTTCTAAACTCTCACCTGCTTTCTACTAAAAACCGAATAACTTCTTCTATCTTCCTTAATAGCTCCTTCTTTTCAAAATCAGCTTTTTGTAAAGTAATTTACAAAGCTACTGAATGGGTTTTATTAAAGGAGAGGTTTTCATGCGGAAGTACTAGTTAATAATAGGCATGATGACACATCACCTCACCTCAAGCTTGGCCCATTCGAAGCTTTGCCACATGAGATTTTCATTTAATGATTTATCTTCTCACATGAATTAACAATGATTGATTTTGTACAATATCTGATCATTCCTCGAATCGAAGAGCTATTCTCCCACATCTAATGATGATTACTTCCTCCTCGAAAAAAGGGGAAAATCATTTGATTCTTGATATTCTGACAAGACCATCAATTTTATTGTGAAAAAGGTAGTGCACCGTACTTCAAAAATAAATTACCACTGATAATTCCAATCAAGAACTACTTTGAACTGCTTTGAACTGAGATTCAAAGTGCTTCAAAGTGCTTCAAAGAAAGCCGTTGCATGAATAATATTTCCTGTCAAAGAAAAACCATTAGTATGAAAATCTTAGTTTGAACTACTTAGAATTACTTTGAACAAAGGTTCAAAGTGGTTCAAAGGAAGGGATCACAATTGTAGAAGCTTGCAACTTTGACCAGCTACTTCAAGGGACGGTGAACACATAAATGGTGATAAAAAGGCTTCGAACAAAGATAGGTAAGGATTTGAAGGAGGTCCTCAGAAAAAGAAAAGGTTACTCTACACACAACTAGCATGTTCTTATCTTATCTTGGTTTCTCCTTTTTTCAACACTTATAGATGATTCTCCTTCTTTAGTAGTAGTGTATCCCAATTCAATAGTATCATTGTTATGGCTTGTCGATTCCATCAATTTGTTAAAATACTTTATGGCTTCACTTGGCTTATTAATATTTTCTCTCTTTACTCTCAACTTATTTTGCAATAGGGAATTTTTAGTTTCTAAAGTAGTAATTCCAATTTCTTTCCTATTTGGTTCTTGATTTGCAAGCATCAATTGATTCATTGTATCTAATTGCATGTTTGCAAGCTTTTGTAAATATGATGTCTTCTCTTTAAGTCTATAAGCCAGAAGTATGCTGTCTTCTTCAATAATGGCTCTATCTTCTTCAACTTTCTTTTTCAATTTAGTTGTCTCATACAATAGTATTGATTGTGCTTCTTGTTTCCTTTTGAGATTTCTGACTTCTTCATTTTGGGCATCATTATTTTCCATCAAATTTACAATTTCTTCATCAAAATCTCTAGAGCTCCCACCCTCAAATAGTCCAGTAGTATCTACTTCTTAATATTGAGTGTCATCTTGTTGAATAACTATCTCTTTCCTTCTTGTCAATGAATGTAGTAGTTCATCTCTTACCTCCAAGAGTTGATGCAGGACAAGTTGCATTTTAGTCTTTTGGTTATCAAAAGTCTTTCCCAATTTGTAGACTTTCATCTTCAAGATCTTATCTATAAAGCTATCAATATATCCTTCAAGAGAACCAATGCTTTGATACCAATTTTTGAAAATAACAATGGGAAACTAAACTCTGGTGGGGGTGGAGGGGTGAATCAACACTTCAAAACTTTAACCATAAAACATTCACCACACATCTATATCATAATTTACCATATAAACTGAAATAGCTAACTACACAATGCATCCACAACATAAAACAAATTTAGCACATGGCACAAGAAAATTTGGTTACCCAAAAATCTTCCAAGGAGAAGGTAAAATAACATTGGGGATGACACCCACAAATCTTCACTATTGATGTTGTAAAATGTGACCAATTATGGCTATAATGATTTTGATCATAAACTATGATCTACCCTATGAGGGTTCTTCCCTATCAAAGGATTACAAAGACTATTATATCTCACCTTGCTATAGGATTTACACTCACAATTAAGTAAGAACTTAGTTAAGACATTTACAAGAGCATGCTAAGACTTAAAAACCTATTAAGACTACTCTATTAGGAGATTTTCTTAGTATCACCTATTAAAATGATTCAGCACCGTGATCCTTCAATTAGCACATGACTACTAGATGTTAGATCTTCTCTTTACTAATAAATCCTTGATCCTTTTGATCATATATGTCTCCTCTATCCTTTCTCTTCTTTTCTATGTACTCTCTAACTAATTTTGCAATTCAAAACACTATCATAACCTCTGTATCTACCATGAATGCTCTCTCTACAATTACCATTTGTCTCTCACACATGTCACAAACTCTTTAGGGTTTTCCTTCTTAAATAAATATAGGTGGAATATGTTAGGTCAGAATCAACAACTATGGTTGATACATATTTCCACCTAATTCATCCCTTAATCTAATTGACTCAACACATAGATTTCTCGACACATATTAACGCTCAACACTAACTGTCATATTGCTCGACATGTATTATTTGAAGCCTTATGCTTGACATACACTATGCACTCAGCTTCCACAAATTTTATACTAGATAATGACTTAAGTGTTTTGTCATTGCCTTGTCAAAACCAAAATGAGATCAACATGGAGAAGATTATAAATGTGAACCCCTACCTAAGCATTAATTGGAATAATATATTTGAAATTTTGGATTGGTTCTATGTACCCATTCCTTAGTATTTTGTTTATAATCTAAGCCTAATTAGGCCTAATAGGTATAAAAACAAGTAAGGATTAAGGAATGTTGGAGTAGTGTTGGTTCTACTAATTTCAAATTTTGTGGAAGGCCCATATGGCACACATTTTTGGTGCACTTTGCATCACTTTGCATACCCATCTTTCTTCATTCCTCACAACTTCACCTTGTTTATTCATCTTATTTCCAAATACCCATTTAGTTCCTATAAGATTCTTGTCTATAGGATTAGGAACCAATTCCCATATCTCATTCTACACAATCTAATTTATTTCTTCCTTCATTGCTTAAATCCAATGATCATACTTGCATGCCTCATCTAGATTCATTGTTTTAACTTGAGAAGTCAAACATAATTACTCATGTACTCTATTTATTGCCATCAATCCTTTGTGTTTTCGTCTAATGATCTATTTTGTAGAGTGATTCTTCACCAAATTCCTATTTAGTGTATGAGTTTCTATGTTAGCTCTTAACTCTTCTCTTGGTTCTGATATTTTTTCATCTCTTTATTCAACAGTTTGAACACCATTATGGAAATCATTTTTAGTCTCAAACAAAACTTCAATATTTTCTTTAATAGATTTAGGATCATCTTCTTCTTCATCATAAATATAATCTAGAATTCTCTCTTTAACTCCAAAATTTCAACCCACTTTCACATTTGCACACTCAACAATTATCTCGGTTCTTTGATTGAAATATCTATAAGATTTTCTTCTCGATGAATAACCAAGGAACATACCTTCATCACTTCTTGGATCAAACTTACCAATATAATCATATATCTTTATGTAACACTGACTTCCAAATATTCTAAAATACTTTACTGATGGTGCATGTTCAAACTGTAATTCATAAGGATACATATTTGTAACTTTTATGATATGCAATATGTTCATGGTGTATACTATTGTGTTGACTTCTTCTCTTGAAAAGGTCTTGGACACATCATTCTCAAAAATTAGTGCTCTTACTACTTCCAATATAGATATGTTCCTTCTTTTTGCAATCCCATTTTTCTCAAGAGTCTTAGGTGATGATAATTGTCTCTACATTCTATTTCTTCACAAATGATGTTAAACTCTCTAGAAGTAAACTCTCCACCTCTATTTGATCTCAAACATTTAATCTACACACAAGACTCACTCTCAACTCTATCCTTAAACACCTTAAATTTTTCAAATGCCTTAGAATTTTATTTAAGAAATATTACGAACATCATTCTAGTGAAATCATCAAAAAAAACCATAAAGTACCCTTTTCCTTAGAATTCACTTGTTCTAGTAGGACCAGTCAAGTCGATATGAACCATATCTAGGATGGAAATAACTTATAGTGAAAGAACCAATGGAGACTATGCTAGCAACAATATGTTGATGAGATCATAATTTTGATGAAGATTGATATGACCACTAAGATCATAAGTTCTCTAGGTGTTGTACCTTAGCATGTAGGTATTGAAGATAGTTATGAGGAAGTTACTGAAGAATTTGAAGTTTCTAGATCAAGTGGTGAGGACAAAACTGATCGTGTGGAGAGACCTATGGGAAATAAGGCAGGTCATTTTGTTAGACTTGGATCTCAATTGACATTGAAGAATAAGATGGAGGTTTCTAATTTCTTGGGTACTTTGAATCCTGAAGACCTAATTGATTAGACTGGTGAATTGGAAGACTACTTTGAGCTTAAGGATATTAAAGATCCTCTTAGAGTGAGGTTGGCACAAACTAAGTTGGAAAGGACATGTTGCTCTTTGGTGGAAAGAATTATAGTGAAATAGAGAAGAGGAAGGTGAATTAAATATTACTAGATGGTGATTGATGGTGACTAAATTCAAGGCTAAGTTTATTCCTGTGTATTATGAACTTGATTTATTTAAGAAATTGAAAAATATAAACCATGAGGATATGACTATGAAATATTTCATAGAGGAGTTCTACAAGTTGAATATTCAGTTTGGGGATTGATAATTGTCTAAAGGGAAGTTGGCTAGATATATTAATGGTTTGAGATTTGCGATTCAATATTCAGGATGAGGTTGGCATGCTAAATATTTCTTTTCTTGAGGATGCTTATCAGTATGCTTTGAGAGTAGAATAAAAGTTTAAGAGGAAGAATCAAGGTAGTTCTCGAGGGTAGAAGAAGTAGGACTACTTGGAAAAGGTTAAATTGAGTGTAGAAGATGAATCAAAACCTATTGATGATTAGAAGAGAAGGACAAGTAGAAGTGAGTTTAAGGATACTTTTTAAAGATATCATGAAGAAGGAAATGGAGCTTATGAATCTACTAAGGCTAGTGATAGAAGAACTATTGTTTTGAATGAGGCTAAAGATCATATCAACAAACTTGAGAAAGGGGAGAATTTACTAGCTCAACAAGTACTATTTGGTCAGAGGATATTAGAATCATGTTAGAGGAGTAATTTATTTAGGATTCATTGCAAGTATGGCTGTAAATTTTGTAATTTGATTGTGGATGGTGTTAATACTAACAAATTTGTTGCTGAGGAGATAGTTCAAAAAATGAGTGTGAGAAAAGTAAGGCATCATTGTCCTCATATGATTGGATAGTTACAAGATGAGCATGCTTTGGAAGTCAAGGAGTACTATCTTGTTTATTTCTAGATTTGGTAGTATAAGGATCAAGTGTTGTGTGATATTGTGGACATGAGTAGTTGTCACATATTACTTGGTAGACCTTGGTAGTATGATTGCAGAGTGGTGCATGAATGTGTCAAGAATGTTTTCATTGTTAAGAAAGCTAGTAGGAAGCATTCCCTGATTCCTTTGTAAAATGAAGAACTTAGTAGGAGGAGCATAAGTATTTGTAGCCAAGTTGAGTTCAAGGATTTTAAAGGTTTAGAGATTAGTGTGGACAAAAAGATGTATGAAATACTAAGTATGGATGTGAAGAAGCAAAAGTGGAACATGAGAAAGAGTGTACAAGTTGATGACTTGGAGGACATGTATGTGAAGAACCATTTTGGTATTTATGTGTTTAATCCTAGAAGATGATCTTCCATCTATTGACAACATATTTTCACACCTAGGGTGTCTGATGTAGGAGTGCCATAGGATATTTTGCAATCCTACATGCTGGGGGGATTTTGGCCTATGGGATGGAGTTCTGAAGGAATTATTAAGATGATTTGGAGTATTTATTACATGAGCATTGAGATCATGATGTGTGTTGATTATTGGAGTTTGTGTGAGCCTATGTTGGTCTTGGTTAATTGTTCTTAAATGTATTTAATTAGTTTTGTAACCCTTTTAAGGTATTTGGTATTTAATTTCTTTTGGAGACTGACTTGTGCCTCAAAATGTATTTAAAGTAAGAGTTTAATTTACTTGTATCTTACTAGGCCACTTTGTGGCTTAGTTGGGTATATGTAAGAGGTCTTGTGAATTTTTTAGTCATTATTCATCCATCTTTGAGAAGAGGATGTGGTAGAGGAGAAAACTTTGAGAAGAGCTACTAGCTAAGGATTAAAAAACAAGGAGATTTCATGGTAGGCTTGTGAGCACATGGTTAGATCTTCCCTAGAGGTTTCTAAGAGATTGCAGATTTTTACTAGCTAGGGTTTGGATTGGATCTTGAGGGATTTTCTAGAACTATTACTTTCTTTATATTTTTTCATAACTAGGAAGGCCTTACATCTTGACACATTGTATGTAATCAGTTATTTTATGAATAAAGAATTGTGATTTTCTATTAGATCTTTCATTGTTGTTATTTTTCTATTGTGTGGTTATTTTTTGTGGGCTAGGACATCTCTTTTATAGATTTTCCTACCTTGCACTACATCATAAGGTCTCTTTGGTAAAATTCTTAGTGCAAGGTATCACTTTCTCAATCATCTATGTTATTTTTCTAAATGGTTTATGAGATGTTTCTAAATATTTTACCTAATTGTATTCATTCTTGAGAAGAGCTAACAATAATTCTTCTCTAGCAAGAATATTACACATAAATAGTTCTCGTTCAACTTCACCGCATTCCTTAATTTTTATGTCTTCCAAAATGTTCTTCTTAGCCTATGCTATCAACCAATATCCTAGACCCTGTTGGTAAAAATATTTGTCCTCTCTTATTTCTTATGAAAATGTGACTCTTGAATGCATGAATGATGTACAATATCTATTTACAATAGTTGAAAAGCCATTCTCTAATTATTGACTTTTCTCTAAATTGTTAGGTACAACTCCCTATGTGAATGGTGTTCAAGGAATTATGTTTTATTCCTAAAACTAATGTAGGGTATGATCTTAACCAGAGAGCAGAAGAGGCAAACCAAATTAAGCCTAACTAGAACTTAATCTCAGGCAAGGAAAACTTCTTGATACTGAAACAGATTCATGTACCCACACATCTTATGAATCCATAAATCCATTCCTAGTATCAACTGATACTAAACTAAGTCAAACTTAAATCTGAATTATATCTAATGAATCAAGAAAACCTAATAGAATCCTTTGGTTGAATGAATTATAATAGTACTTATTACATTCATTGATATTGTGGAAAATAGGGGAAATGAAACTCTGTTCTTCCTTAGTTCTCTGTCATACAGAAAGGAAATACTAACTAATCACAATACTAACTGGAATAGAAAATGATTGAAACAAAATACCATTCAATTTTCTCTACAGAAAATAGTACTTCACACCAAAATTTTTTTGACCTTTGATTAATCATTGAATTTCATACATAAAGGATTTGAGAGATGACCATTACAATAGGAATATTAATTGGTTCATCTTCTCTAGATGACAAATGGCAAGATGCCAAATTATCATATCAAAATATTAACAAAGATTTCAAAATTTACAACAGAAAATGAAAAGGGGTTAATATGAATCACTTGGACTTCTTCCCCTTTTAAATTTTTTTCCTATATGTTTTAGCAACCACCATGATGGGAATCAATTCTTCATGATTGGGTACTTGCACGTTGGTGAATCTCAAAGCCACCTTGAATGTTCTAGAGCTAGCTCTTTTACTTCATTCAGCTGACTTGTCACTTCTTCAATAGCCACGTGCATGCATCCACAAAGTGTTTGTAGTTTTGTCACTCTATTTTTACTGCTTGAAGCTATCCCAAATAAATTACTAAAATATTTAGAGAAATTATTCTTCATCACTTCTACATTAATAAAGGATTTCCCTTGTCCACTAGTTTTTGACTCGATGTGCAATCCTTGCATAAGCTCAAATGCTCTATCCTGGGTCTTCTTCACTTCATCCCCTATTTCTCTGAGTCCCTTCTTAGCTTCTTGAATCATTTCTAGCTTCAATTTCATACTCCAGAGCCATTCATTCAGGGGTTTATTTCCTTTCTTAAAAATCATTACCTCAACTACATCCTTTGCTTTCATCTGAATAACCATCTTCAGGAGAGAAATGCAATCTATACACCTCACACTTTCTCTAGCCAAGGAATTATTGTTAGACATAATATTATCCTTTTCATTTTCTAGTTGAAGGACAATATTTCCAATTTGATCGATTAGGGAAACTCCATCTACATTGAGTTTCTCGATCCATTCCTTTCCAATCTAACCAAAATGCCTATCTTTCTGGAGCTGTGATATGAAAGCTTGTACCTCTTCTACTGAAGGATTTTTAGTAGTAGGCACACCAGTAATAGTTACCAATGGAACAAACAATTTCCTGATAAACCTTCTTAACTCTTCTATTTTAGCTTTCATTCTGGTCTTTGATAGCTTTAGGTTCTCTAGTTTCTCTTCTATCACCTCATTACCCAATTTTCATAGGCCTACTTTTGTATCATGTCTGGCCTCTCCAAGATCAATTGAATGTAGAGTGAAGTGCTCTGGCATCATATCTTCAATTCTCCCTACCTTGTTTGGTTTTGCTACCTCCATAGTTAAGTGCCCTATTTCTGGATCTTGTCCCAAAATTGACAAGGTCTTTTTCTTTTTAGCTTTCCCTATGGCAGATCCTGAGCGAACCACTTGAGATACAACATCCTTTGAAGGAACACTTTCATCTTTTCTTTTCCCCTTCTTTTTCAAAGTATCCTCTATCCAAGACTCTATACTAATCACTTTGGAGGTTGTTCCAAGTGATTCAATGTTGAACATTTTCTTCTTTATTGGAGTCATTGCTACTGTAGTTACAGAAAAGAGGTTCTTCAAATCTTGAGAAAGAAGCCGAGATGAACCTAGAGCTTTCTCTTCTTCTTGAGTTTTCTTTGCAACTTCATCAAACTTAGTGGATTCACTACTACTACTTTTATCATTTCCAATCTCTACTATTTGAATAGGAGAACCAACAGACCTTAGAACAAGAGCACGTACAGATGGAGTAGGGCTATGATGAGGGGATAAGATAGGGGTGACATGAGGAGAAGGAGTTGGAGAAGGCTAAGGGGACAAGGGTAGAGTGGCATGTTGAGATGAGACTGGAGTAGGAGCTCCATCTTTTTGCTCTTCCATTCCTTTTTCAGCTTTAGGTTGAGCTCCAATGACTCGTAGTGACCCACCTTGATAGGTTGGGGCTATTGGAACATTCTTCTCCAGGGGTTGATCACCTCCTCCTACAGATTGGGCTGGTCCTTGAGCAGTTGTGGTAGTAGCACTGGGTGTGGCACTTTGAGATGAAGAAGGAGTAGCTGAAGGTGGAGAAGCTTGAGTAGTTTTCATCTTGCTCCAGCCTTTCTTAGCTGTCCACTCAACTCACTTCCAAGTCCTTTGATAATTTTTGCCATCTTGAGATCGAAGTCTTCTTCTATGTCAACATATGGTTTGAAACTAATGGGAGTATTCCTCAACTTAGTCAAATATGTATTACTGTACATATTTTGACCATCATCTTCCGACCCTTCCACATCTAAATTTATACCTTATGTCTTTACCTAATCAATTGTAAATTTGGCAAAGGCACGATTGTGACTCTCGAGTTCATTCTTACAATCTACCCAATAATCCTCCATGGTTGTCACATTCTTGATTACACTTCCAATTTGAAGCATGTCTCTAGCATATCCATTTGGATCAAACATGGGCCTTACTACTTCATACTCTTCCAATTTGTATTTTCTCTCGAATGCTTTGAGTATATTCTTTGCATCCAATTTGGTCTCACAACTATATGCTCCAAGTTTTATAGGGAATTCATACCCTTTCTTCTTCAACCTAGCACTCAACACATTCACTTGGATTTCTTGTCTCACGATCTCCACAAGCGTGATCATATCATTTGGATACCTAGGCAACTTTAGTGGAAAATCCATCAAACACTGCAAGACACAAATAAGAAAATGATGAGAACTGAATGAAATAACTGCCAAATTGGCTGATGGCTGCCACAGCTTCTGGACTGAATCTCCACTCTGAACACCCTTGGAGCTATCTACAAATCCTCATGGTGAATGCACCATTTACCTAGATATATTCTGCATAACTATTTTGTAATTTCAAGCATGGATAAAACTCATAACTTTTTACATTATTAGGAAAATTCTCAATTCTAGGGAGTTCTGGCCACAATTGAAGAGAAGCCAACATGTATGTCAAGAAAGAGGACATATAAAATGAATTATAAAACTTAGTTGCACTAAGAGTGCTAGAAAGATGTTCACTAACCTCATACGCCTAGTCAATATACTATGTGTCTAAGCAAATAACTTTCACCAAAAAGAAGTAGTACTCTACAAAATTAAAGGCTTCTACCTCACCTTTGAGTTGATGCAACAGAACCAAAATGTAAACAACTTTTGGTTTGAGATCTATGCCAAAAAGAGTTTTAGGGACTTTAATCTTAGCTCCCCTTGGCCTTTGAAACCAAGACTGCATGATCTGCTTCCTCCAGACCATCTTCTTCAGAGAGAATTCAAACATAGCTCCTCCCATCATTTAATAAAAGAACTCCTCCCATTCTAGAATTTGCAAGCAATTCACTACTTCTTAGTGATCAATTGAAATCAACACCGTTTGGTTGGGAAATAGAATCTTCTTTTTATCTAGGTTGTAATGATTGATGCATTCCAAAATCAACTCCAGGGCTTGTACTACTACAAGAAATCCAGCTACTTCCACTAATCTACTTCCTTGAAGTTTCTCCATTATGGGATGAATTGGCTCTACTCTTAATCTCCTTTGAAAATCTTGCATATCATAGAAATAGAGTGACGTGTCTGTGATAGTCGACCATGTCGACTTAATTCCACCCAATCCATCGAAACCTGCAAATCTTGTTGCCATCTTGTTTGATGTATGTTAACAAAAATTCAAACAATTGCAAATGATATAAGAATAAAACTCTATAACTTTGAAAATTATTGAAGGAACTATTCAATACAATAGTATAACAGTAAAATGGTAGTTTGAAAATCTATTACATTCCTCTTTATAGAATAACACTAGATTTGCCTGTTGAATTTCATAAACCATGCCACATGAGAAAATTTAAGGGTGAATCCATTGGATTGGTGAATGTAAGGGTTCTAATGAATTTATCTTTGTCTTTTCACTATTTTTTTTGGCTCAAAGGTAACTTTCATTAATTACTGGTTTACTTTCCATTTTCACCCATCTTTCAAAAAAACAAGAACGGAGTACTTCCTAGGGAAAAATCCGCTTAACTCAATTTTTCTTGCAAAAACCCTATCAATTCACTGATTTTCTTCTATTTCCTTTCCCAAAACAATCTACAATAAATTCATGTACTTACCATGCTTGCAGGAATGATTTTTCCTCAAATGCAAAAAATGGCCTTCGAGGGTAGAAAAGCCATAGCGGAGAAGCCAATTTCTGATTTTTCGCTTCTGTCTTTCTTTTATTTTCTTTGCCTTAACCCCTTTTATATAAAGCCTTTGGAAAAATTAGCTTTCCAATGAAGAGTGGGACCCACTATGTCATTTTACCCTTTAATAAATGCCTTTGCAAAAAACTAACTTCTAACTTCGAAACCCACCATGGAGAAGCTCTTTTCTGATTTTGTGCCGATCACTATTCTGGTCATTTTTTGGACTTTAAAATGATTCTTGCTATGAAATCATGACATCATTTGAATGATCCTTCCATAGCATGATTCACTTTACTTCAATAAAGCTTACAAATAGCATTTTCCAGTCTTTGCAAAATTTCACCTTCGGTGTGCGAAAACCCACCGAGGAGAAGCTGAAACTTGATTTTCTGCCAATTCAATTTTCTCTATCTCCAGATCAAATGAGTTGCAAGAAAATCAAATGATATAGTACAATTCGAGAATCTCCATCGAGTATGGCTCTAAACTACCCCTAATATTAATGGCAATCAGGAAATACCCACCCAGGCTATATGTGACACAAGAGAGGGGAAAAGATGAAAACCCAATGGAGAAACTCAACACCTAAAGTGGAAAGACCTATTGACCTAACTTTGACAAAACATGACATTAGTTTAATTTCCACTTTGCAAAATTTTTATATGGTGAAAAGTGGGGCAACAGTTGGCTCTAACTGGGGACTTGGGTATATTATGCCCAAGCAAAGGGACTTAGAATCTCTGGTTTCATAGAAGAAAATAAAAAGCAACAACACAACAAAAACTAAGCAAAACAAGAAAACAAGGAAAAGATAGCGGAAAGGGAAGGCTAACTAAGACACACACAACACTAAGTCTAACCATGGTACATTATAGGGGTTACCTATTTTTAGTTTGTAACTTAGTAGAGCTTGAGATCCTGACCATTATAAGTTAGGGGTAGTACTTAATGTCATGTCCCTTTTCAAATAATTAAAAATAATAATTTTTGCCAAGGCAGGCAAGCCCAAGAAGGTGAAGTTTTGGAAAAAGGGGTTAATCTTTGGAAAAATTTGGACTAATAAATAAAAATTATTATTAAAATATGTTTTATTAACCCCTTTTAGACGTGAGTTAGGGTTATGCCCTCTTTTAAGGGGTTTGGAGGCATTCTGGGCTCATTCCAGTACTTGATTTTTGCTCATTCCTTTGTTGTTCTTCAAAGGCTGCCAAACCTGTGGAGAAGGAGACCCAAGAATGGGAGTTTTCAGGTTTCTAGGAAGGCTAAGAAATTTATTTTGAAGCCATTCCATGTGCATGCTCATGCAGAGTTTGCCTTTGTGCTGAACAGTGCAGATTTGTGGGTTTTCGGGTGTGTTTTTTGTAAGAGTTTGGTGTTTTCAATTGAGTATTTCATATCAGTTTGGGTTGCTACTGTATTTTAGACTTTAAGATGTTAAAATAGAGTTGAATATATGTATTTTTTCATGATTATACTTTTATGATAGATTATTAGTGTTTTTGTGGAGTTTTCGAGCTATTCCATGTTGTTTTCAGGAGCCCGATGAGCATTGTTTTTATCCTCCATTTGGGAGTGGTTGTAAATGTTATAAAGATCTAGAAATGTAATTTTTTAGGCTGTTATTCTGCTGAAATTTCTATAAAAATGTCCACTTTCAGATTTATTATTAATATGTGAAGCTGTGAAGTTTTTGGCACTATTTTCGGCATACTTGATTTGGGGTTTATTGAGAAATTGGTGGATCTTTGAAATATTGGTTGTTTGATCTTAAAGATCTGATTAGAGGCTTGAAATATCATATAAAATTACAAAAGGGATATTTCAGTGGTATCAGAGCTATGATCTTTCCAGCTTGAGGGTTTGTAGAAGTTTGCATGTCATTTTTTACAACTATCCAAATCTTGCATGTCATAATTTATGGTTGCATGTTGTTTCTAATCAGTTGCATGTCAAAATTTATGGTTTCATGTTAGTTCTTGGTGAATTTGGTGGTTGCATGTTGCTTCTAATCAGCTACATGTCAAAATCTATGGTTGCATGCTACTTCTAATCATTTGCATGTTAGGTTCTTGGTGTTTGAAGAAGTTATAACCTATTAGGGTTA
The DNA here is from genome assembly GCA_028749045.1 of Cupressus sempervirens. Classification (NCBI taxonomy): domain Eukaryota; kingdom Viridiplantae; phylum Streptophyta; class Pinopsida; order Cupressales; family Cupressaceae; genus Cupressus; species Cupressus sempervirens. Next base: position 157,253,484 of record CM053789.1, read on the forward strand.
CACTCTACTTTATCCAGAATGGACATGTATAGCACAGAGTCTTAGAGGACACGATCTTGGACAATTGATATCCAGAGTCAGAACAGTAGAAAGGATGGTTATTTAGACATTCGAAATAAACTTAGGAAAATAAGCCATGACATGTCTGAATAGTTGGTTGAGCACCACCGTATGATGAATGACATGTTGTCTGACCCAGCTAAGGTGGATAAGTTAACTAGATTTCTATTTGGTAGATTTTCTCACAGGGAAGATGACACAATTACAAAGAACTTGCATGAGGAGTTTGAGAAACTAGCTTATAGCTAGGTAGAGGTCTCAGATTCTACTTTGCCATAGGAGGTAGTGGGTTTAGATGATGATTATGAGGATTTTGTTGTGCATGATGGTGAGATACCTAGTAGAGATGAGCAGACATTGAGCATTCATGACTTTGCTGAGAAAGAGTACCAAGCACAATTAGATGCTTCATCACATTAGGTTGAGGCAAGTAGTACTTCACATGATTTGTCCAGCTAGCTGAAGGTGAACAAAGATAGTATTGTGACTTCATTATCTCATCATGACAGGATGTGGGATATGATAGAGGATCACATTCAAATGATTTAGTTATAGGGTGGACATAAGGGAGTTCAAGAAAAGTCCTCTTGTATTGACTTATAAGAGATTAGGGAAGGAATGGGAACGATGAAGTTGAGTTCTTTACATCTTCTATCAAATTGTGACCATCTTCTTAGCCTTGTTGGAGACTATTTAGATTCCTTGAGGAGGAAGGAGGAGGAAGTCGATAGGCTTTCTCACAAGCTTGAGGACACTCGAGCTTCTTTGCTGAATACTCCATTGGCATTACAAGACTGGGAGAGACATGGGGATAAGCATGGCATGGAATTGAGTTTAGTTTCATCTTGCACTCTTGATACTCAACTTTCTACAAATGGTAGATCATATGTGGTCATTGATAATGTTGCAAGTTCATCTTGCATTCACATCCAGGATATAGGGACAATGTTAGAAAGGTATGTGGAATTAGTTGGTATTAGTCATATTACTCAGGTGAGGAGTTTTCTTGAGTTACTAGCTGATTATAGTTTATGGATATGGACTCGAGATTGTTATATTGGAATTTGGGATTCAGTTGACTAGAAATCTTCAACACTTTTTGGTAGCAGTTATTGTTTGGTGCTATCATGGATTTGATTAGAAAATTGCACGGTGTTGTCTTTTCTTATGCCAGGAGCTTATCCAATGTTGGTATTAGTTTTTATACACCAGTGTTGGGCTTTGTTCATATATCCAATCGACCATTTTTGCTGGAATGTGTTGATGATCTATCATATTTGGCAGTGTGTACAGATGAGTCTCAAGATCATATTGGCATTGATGACATCCAGGAGGATGCAATGGACAATTTTGAAGACTTAGTTTCCTTGGTGGTTTCTTTTGGTATAGAGGAGTTGGATAGCAGTGCTACAGTTTTTGATACTCCATATGTTGATATGAGCTTTGGAGTTGATTCACATGATATGGATGGTAATACTCTAGAGACCAGTAACCTTGAGGATACTCTTTTAGATAGTGCGTCAGAGGAGCTTTGTAGGATACAATCTAGCTAGTGCCATCATGTGTCTAGTCAGTTGAGAGTTAGTGAACGAGACATTGGTATTGCTTGCCAACATTTCAATGTTGTTCATCAATTGTTAGCAGTTTATGGATGGGGTTCTCCTACTAGTGATGAGAAGGGAGGCAGTTATCTTTCCTTGACAGAGTTCCACTCTTTATGGGAGGCTATCCGGATTTTGAGACAAGATTATATGCAGTTGGTAGCTGATAGAGATTATCTTATGGAGTGGGGCAATACAGCAAACCATGCATTGTTGGCCAAGGAAGATGAGGTGAGTGAGCTTACTCAATAGCTTGAGGTGACTTCTGAGATTCTTGAGAGTAAACAATTGGCTTTCAAGGAGTCACAGTTTCATTTGGCTAAGGTGACCATGGAGTTAGAGCAACTACAATCTTTACCAGATTCTGTACAGTCACAAGCTGTGGTGTCTAGTGATCTGAGGATGTCCATGGTCGAGATTTTCAAAGATAGTGGAGATGGGGATGCATCCATCCTTGATACTAACATTGGTATATCAGGTTCATCACTACTAGAGTCAGGTTCAATTGAGTTGGGTGTTGCAGCAGATTTATGTGGTATGCCTGACATGGTGGTGACCTCTAGTACTAATGGCATGAAGACTAGAGATGTTGTATCAAAGACCATGTGTGATGTTAGTGAGCTGATAGTTGGCCTGGTTCTTGCTAGTAATACTACTCCCTTGGAGATGTCTTCAGAGCTAGTAGTTAGTTCCAACTTGGTTAGTGATCGATTCCAGTTAGTTACATTTGGATTGTAGTCTGAGCCACTGACTAAGATTGGTGCGTTCTATCGACATTACATTGTGAGGTATGCTCATCAATTCACCTTTGATGACCATGTTGATGAGATGATGATCTAGAGATGTACTTTGGTTCCTAGTGCTTATCATCAGTTATGGGATAGTTTGATGCCTTGGGATGAGAGTTGTGATGGGCATGACATGGCGATAGGTTCTACAGTTGATAGATTGATAATACATGACTTAGAGCAGGAGTTTTGGAGTGATGCTTCAATGGGTGTTGTTATTTATTCTACTCCTTTGGCTATGACATCTCCTGACTTAGCTGGTGGTCAGTCATAGTGGGCTGTATAACTTGTTCATGGAAAATTTGGTTTGGGTTCCATTCTTGCTATTTATCTTGTAATGTCTTTTCACCATTAGCAGTGCATGGGAGTTATGGTTATGAGACAGTGGCTAGTGATTTGCAGGGTTGTGTTGACTGTAGGAGTTGTACAGTGTGTGGATTCTCCATACTTGGTACAGTTTCATTCAGGAGCATTCACCATTGTTGCAGAGTTGGATTGTACATTCCATATAGGCCAGTGGGATGCATTGATGGTATTTACTGTATTGGCAGTTTGATTTGTCCACTTTACTTGGGTTCTGATGTTCTAAGAGTTTGTGTCTCATGGGTTTTTGACTATGGAAATGGTGATTTTGGAGTTTGGTTGAGCTGTAATTGTCAGTTTGATTATGGATTCCTCTTGGTTATATTGCAGAGGATATTGCAAGAGCCTGTGTTAATTGACAGTAGTATAGTTCATGACTACATTTGGGATCTAGGTGGATTGATTGAGTTATTTTTCAGCCATTTCTTGAGGAAAAGCAATATTTGGGAGGGGAGGACTTGTCATGTCCCTTTTCAAATAATTAAAAATAATAATTTTTGCCAAGGCAGGTAGGCCCAAGAAGGTGAAGTTTTGGAAAAAGGGGTTAATCTTTGGAAATTTTTGGACTAATAAATGAAAATTATTATTAAAATATGTTTTATTAACCCCTCTTAGACGTGAGTTAGGTTTATGCCCTCTTTTAAGGGGTTTGGAGGCATTCTAGGCTCATTCCAGTACTTGATTTTTGCTCATTTCTTTGTTGTTCTTCAGAGGCTGCCGAACCTATGGAGAAGGAGACCCAAGAATGGGAGTTTTTAGGTTTCCAAGAAGGCTAAGGATGGGATTTTGAAGCCATTCTATGTGCATGCTCATGCAGAGTTTGCCTTTGTGCTAAACAATGCAGATTTGTGGGTTGTCGGGTGTGTTTTTTGTAAGAGTTTGGTGTTTTCAGTTGAGTATTTCGTATCAGTTTGGGTTTCGGCTGTATTTCAAACTTTAAGATGTTAAAATAGATCTTAATATATGTATTTGGTTGTGATTATACTTTTGTGATAGATTATTAGTTTTTTTGTGGAGTTTTCGAGCTATTCTATGTTGTTTTCGGGAGCCCAATGAGCATTTTTTTAATCCTTCATTTGGGAGCGGTTGTGTAAATGTTATACAGATCTAGAAATTTCATTTTTTAGGCTGTTATTATGCTTAAATTTCTATAAAAATTTCCACTTTCAAATTTATTATTAATATGTGAAGCTGTGAAGTTTTTGGCACTATTTCCGGCATACCCGATTTGGGGTTTATTGAGAAATTGGTGGATCTTTGAAATATTGGTTGTTTGATCTTAAAGATCTGATTAGAGGCTTGAAATACCATATAAAATTAGAAAAGGGACATTTCACTTAACCATCTTCATACGCCAATTTGAAACAATTATTTTCAAATTCCTATTGAATTCTGAAAGGACCTTTCCATGGAGTATCAAACTTCTTATGCATTCCTTTTGGAGCCTTTATTTTGTCCCAGAGAAGCATCATATCTCCCATCATAAATTTTTGAGGTCTTTTTTTATTGTCAAAAACTTCTTTTACTCGCATTTGGTGCTATGTGATATGATCAACAATTTCCATCCTTTCTTCTTCCAGTTTACTCAGATACATGATTCTCTTTTCTAGACCATCCTTATAGACATCATCTTCAATTATTGTTCTTAGTTTTCTTGTGGCCAATTCCAATGGTAAAGGTAGATTAGCTTTAGTTCCATAAACTAGCTCAAAAGGAGATATTTTGATTTCCCTCTTAGGTGTTACTCTATCTGCCTAGAGCGCCTCATGGATCTTCTTGTGCTAGGTTTTCTGATTATCTGAGACTAACTTCTTAACAATATTAATCAATTTTTTTTTTCTAGACTCCACTTGACCATTCCTTTGAGGAAAATAATTAGATGAATGACCAACGATAATCCCAAACTCAAAACAAAAATTAGTGATTTCAATTGATGAAAAATAAGATGCATTATCCATCACTAATTTGATAGGAACACCAAACCTAACTAGAATATTCTCCTTTATAAATTTGCACACCACTTCTATAGTAGTCTTTTTTGTGGCTTTAGCTTCTACCAATTTGGTGAACTAATTAGTTGTGGTTATTATATACTAATGACTAGCACTGGATGTACGGCTAATATGACCAACAAAATCAAGGCCCCACTATTGAAAAGGCCCTTCGATGATAACAAGTCTCAAAAGTAAAGTAGCTAACTAAGGACGTCCAAAGAACATCTTGCACTTTTCACACTTTTCTACCCATGCATATGCATCTTTAAACATCCTAGGCCAATAATAACACTGCCTTAATATTTTAAATGTTGTGACTGAAGAGAAGAAATGTCCTCCACAAGCTTCATCATGGAATGTCTTCAACAGTCTTTCTTGTTGTTTCTTATCTACACACCTAAAGAAAGTACCATCAATAGCCCTTTTGTAAATTTTATCATCCCAAATGACATACTTAGCCACTTTTAGTTTTAGATCTCTCTTTTGCCTTGCATTTAGGCCTTCTGGACATTCACCATATATTAAAAAGTAAATGATGTTTTCAAACCATGGATCGTGGAGACTTACAGCTAACACCAATTGCTTCTCACCAAGTTCTTCTGACTCTCCAGTGATTTTGTTTTCTACAATTGCTTTACACAAAGCATTCCCTCTTATCAACTTTGTAGGTTTAATCTCAATATCATATTCCTATATCTTTGCTACCCATGCTCCTCTGACATTGCAACCTACCTCCTATTGTGTTAATACACTTTTTACCACTACATCTAGGATAAAGATGACAGAGTGCGAGTGTAAGATATAAAATCAAAAATTCTTAAGTGCTCTGACTACTACATATGCATGCTTCTCAATTTTTGAATACTTCAGTTCATGATTTTTCCAAGGTATGCTCATAAAAGCTATAGGAGCTTGTACCCCTTCATCATTATCTTGCATTAATATTTCAGATAAAGTATGGTCAGAAGCATAACAATAAATAAAGAAATCTCATTTATAATTTGGATGACTCAAAATTGGGGTATGAGCAATAGCAATTTTTATATTTTGAAAAGTTTTCTTTCCCACTTCATTCCATTTGAAATTTGAATTTCCTTTCATCATGTCCACTATTATTTTAGTAGTTTCTACAAAGTCGGGCACAAATCTTCTTAGAAAATTTACCTGTCCAAAGAAAGACTTAACCCCTATTTTGTTTGAGGGTAGATTTAATCTATGAATAGCTTCTACTCTTTCAAGATCAATTCTAATGCCTTCCTGGGACACTATATGACCTAAAATCTTTCCTTCTATCACATAGAAAACTAACTTGTTGGGGTTAAGAGATATTCCATGCTCTTTGCACCTCTATAGTACTTTCCTTAAATATTCCATATGATCTTTTCTCTTTCTTGAGAACATGGTGAGGTCATCTAGATATATGACTATGATTCAGTCTTTCAAATCAGTGAATGTCTTACTCATGCACCTTTGGAATGTAGCACCAATGCTAATAAGCCCAAAAGGCATTTTGTGATATGTAGATGTACCCCAAGGGGTAGTGAAGATCGTCTTATGTTGGTCCTTCTCTTCTACTTCAATCTAATCATAACCCAAGAAGCCATCAAGCATAGACATCATTTTGGATCCCACCACTATTTGCAATAAATAGTCCATATTAGGAAGAGCAAAGTTTTCTTTTAGAGATGCTTGGTTCAAATTGTGCAAACCAACATAGATCCTTATCTCTCCATTCTTCTTTCTGACGGGTACTATATTGGCTACCTAGGTGGAGTGGTGAATAGGATAAATTATCCTTGCCTTCAACATCTTATCTACCTCCCAAAAAATGGCATCTGCAACCTTAGGATTATAATTCCTCTATTTCTATCGGAAAGGGGTTGCATCAAGCTTTAGTAGGATCTCATGTTTTACCTTCCCATTTTTATAACTTTTCAAATCTTCATAGCTCCAAGCAAAGACATCTCTATATTCCATAAAGAGATTCTTTGTGGCCTCTTTTTCTTCAGGTGAACAATACTTCCCTGTGTTAATCAGTTTGGGATTATGAATATCTCCAATATTAACTCCTTCATATTCACCTATGGTAGGTCCCTTTTCCCCTCTCTTTTGCTTTATGTAAGCATCATGTCTATTAAATAGTTTTTAAAGCCACAAAATATGGAGGAATGGTATTACCTTTCAGTGAAATTTATCTGTTTTGACCCCATTTCTCAATTACATCAAAGCTTTCATGATCACCTCCACTGGGCTCAAGTTTAAAACTAGACTTGTCATTTTCTAAAAACATCTACAAACTCTTGTCATCACTGAAGACTTGCCAAGATTATGTGTTATCTAGGATGGTAGATCAATATACAATTTTTATCAGGTACTTCTTTTCTTTGAAATATCGATGAGGGAGCAATAAAGAGACAGAAACTGCTAAGGAGTCAGCTTTGGTATTCATCTCCCTTGGTACTACTAAAATAGAAAAAGCATCTAGACCTTCAATCTCATCCCAGACCTTGTTCCTATAATTTTTAAGCTTATGATTTTTAATAGAATACCACCCTTTTACCTACTTTACAATAAGCTTGACATCACCTTGAGCTTTTAAAATCTTTATCCCTCTTTCCTTTGCTGACATAATTCCCAGTAATAAAGCCTCATATTCTGCATTATTATTCATATTCCCAAATTCCAATTTGAAAGCCATAGGTTTAGGTTCTCCTTCTAGGGATATCAATACTACACTTACTCCAGACCCTGAAGAGGCACAATTTCCATCAAATTCAAGCATCCATATGCCTGGTGCATCTTTGTTTTCTTTGGGAGTTTTATCACCTTGGTTTTCATCTATTTGCTCATTCATATCTTCCTCAGTAAACAACATATAGTTGTCGAATTCAAGTTCTTGATATAGAATTTGAGCTTTAAGATCATCTGACTTCAAAATTGTGAACTCTATTTTTTCCTCAGGTTCTAATTTGACCTTCTTATTCACAATAGGTATCACTGCTTGAGACCAATCTGCTTTTATTTCTCCTCCTAAGTCTTGACAAAAACTTCTACTTAATAGAAGTCCATAACTTGCTAGAATATTAGATACCAGGATAGTCAATAGGAGTTTATTTTCTAGATGTGAAGCTAAGGCAACTTGAGCATCTTTGATTTGTCCAAGTAAAGGGACTTGTTTTGCATCCATAGAATAACATCTCCCATGCACTTAGTAAGGTTTAGTCTCAAGGCTTTGGCTATAGAATGTGGCATAACATTATCTGATGCACCTGAATCTATTATGCAGTTACTAATTTTACATCCATTGATGTACAATGAAATATAAAAAGGTTCAGGCTTTTTTCCAGGGAAAGTTGCTATAATAGTAGAATCTTCTTGATTAAACAAACTAGATGTCAAGGTTTCATCTTCTTTTTCAACCATCATGTTACAATCATCATCTAATGGGCTTCCTTTACATTAGTCTACCAGTCATTTTAACTTGAAAGGGTGTGATTTTAAATAATCAATAGTGGAAATTTGAATTTTTGACTCCTCACAAAACTAAATGAAATCAAAGGATGTCTTGTCCTTACCTATTTGTGAAGTAGATTCTTCTTGGTCAGTATGCACCTTACTCATAGAAAGACTGCAGTCATCTCTATGAGTATGACTAGAGGCTTGATTCTTTAACCTTTGTCCACAAGTAAGCACTATGTATGAAGTTCCATCAATAGTTGCATAACACTCACCTTTTGATTTAGAATCTAATTAGCATTCAAAAAATAAATTTATAGAGTCACCATGTGAACAAGAATCAGGTTCTAAACATGGAGCTGCAATATTTAATTCATTAGTAGATAACAACTACATCATACGAATAGTCTCCAGACAATTCTCACTGTCATGATCTATGGTCAAATCAAAGATTCACATATTTCCTTTTTTTGGTGCTCCTTCAATTTGCAACCTAGGTTGTGAACCTTTAAGCTACAAGAATCTACTTTCATTGCTTCTTCCTAGTGAGTTTCAATAATTTTTTTGATAAGAGTTATTGAATCTAGGTAATTGCTTTTTCATCACTACTAGCTCATTATACAACTTCTGAATCATCTCTTCTGATGATATGGTATTACTAGAACTCCCTTTAGTTTGAAGTTCTTGTTTCCATTTTCTCACAGAAATTAAATCATCCTTACATTCAATAGCTTTCTTCTATGTGTTAGCTAGATCAATAGGGCATGCTCTTCTTAGATCATAATTAATATATGGAGGCATAGCATTAATAAAGAAAGTTTTTAGATTGCAAGGTGTGGGTCTATCAGTAGTAGGAATTATGTTGTTAATCTTATTGAAATTGGCAACGAAATCTCTCATGGTCATAGTTGGTTGCTTCTTAATTGAAGTCAACTGTGTTAGCAAGGTGTGTTCATCTTCTACAATTTTGAATCTGGCCTCAAATTCAGTTCTCATTGTGTCCCAATTAGTTATTGAGCCGTCAGGTAGATGATAAAACCAATCTACTACACTATTAGTAAGAGTCTTTACAAACAATCTTACAGCAATATCTTCATGTCCCACCCGCAATATATGGGTAGCTGCAAAGAAGGCTTTAATGTGTTCATCTATAGTGACTTTCCCATCACCTGAGAATTTAGGAAAATTCTTCCTAGAACCAGCTAGGGGTGGATGATAAGCATTTAGTGCTAACGGCCCTGTTGCTGCAGCCCCATTCTCTGATTATTAACTTTTCTCTAAATTGTTAGGTACAACTCCCCATGTGAATAATGTTCAAGGAATTACGTTTTATTCCTAAAACCAATGCAGGTTATGCTCTTAACCTGAGAGTAGAAGATGCAAACCAAATTAAGCCTAACTAGAACTTAATTTGGGCAAGGAAAACTTCTTGATATTGAAATAGATTCATGTACCCACACATCTTATGAATCCATAAATCCATTCGCAGAATCAACTAAAACTAAACTAAGTCAAACTTAAATCTAAATTATAACTAATGAATCAAGAAAAACTAATAGAATCCTTTCGTTGAATGAATTATAACAGTACTTATTACATTCATTGATATTGTGGAAAATAGGGGAAATGAAACTCTATTCTTCCTTATTTCTCTATCATACAGAAAGGAAATACTAACTAATCACAATACTAACTAGAACAAAAAATGATTGAAACAAAATACCATTCAATTGTCTTTGCAGAAAATAGTACTTCACACCAAAATTTTATCGACCTTTGATTAATCATTCAATTTCATACATATAGGATTTGAGAGATGACTATTATAATAGGAATATTAATCAGTTCATCTTCTCTAGATGACAAATGGCAAGATGCCAATTTATCATATCAAAATATTAACAAAGATTTCAAAATTTACAACAAAAAATGAAAAGGGGGTAATCTGAATCACTTGGACTTTTTCCCCTTTTCAGTTTTTGTCCTATATGTTTTAGTAGCCACCATGATGGGAATCAATTCTTCATGATTGGGTACTTGCATGTTGGTGAATCTCAAAAGCCACCTTGAATGTTCTAGAGCTAGTTCTTTTACTTCATTTAGCTGACTTGTCACTTCTTTAGCAACCATGTGCATGCATCTACCAAGTGTTTATAGTTTTGTCACTCTATTTTGACTGCTTGAAGCTATCCTAGATAGATTACTCAAAGATGTAGAGAAATTATTCTTCACCACTTATACATTAATAAAGGATTTCCCTTGCCCACTAATTTGTGACTCAGTGTGCAATCCTCGCATAAGCTCAAATGCTTTGTCCTAGGTCTTCTTTGGTTTGTCCCTTCTCAACTTCTTGAATCATTTCCAGCTTGAATTGCATACTCTAGAGCAATTTATTCAGGGGTTCATTTGCTTTCTTTAGAAACTTTTCTTCAACTACATCCTTTGCTTTCATATGAACAACCATCTTCAGGAGAGAAATGCAATCTATACACCTCACCCTTTCTCTAGCCAAGGCATTATTGTTAGACATAATATTATCCTTTTCAGTTTCTAGTCAAAGGATAATATTTCCAATTTGACCGATTAGGGAAACTCCATCTACATTGAGTTTCTCGATCCATTCCTTTCCAATCTAACCAAAATGCCTATCTTTCTGGAGCTGTGATATGAAAGCTTGTACCTATTTTGCTGAAGAATTTTCAGTAGCAGGCACACCAGTAATAGTTACCAATGGAACAACCAATTGCCTGATAAACCTTCTTAACTCTTCTATTTCAGCTTTCATTCTAATCTTTGACAACTTGAGGTTCTCCAATTGCTCTTCTAGATCACCTCATTACCTAATTTCCAAAGGCCTAATTTTTTATCATGTCTGGCCTCTCCAAGATCAATTGGATGTAGAGTGAAGTCCTCTGGCATCATATCTTCAATTCTCCCTGCCTTGTTTGGTTTTTCTACATCCATAGATAAGTGCCCTATTTTTAGGTCTTGTCCCAAAATTGACAACGTCTTCTGCTTTTTAGCTTTCACTATGGCAGATCTTGAGTGAACCTCTTGAGATACAACATCTTGTGAAGGAACACTTTCATCTTTTCTTTTCCTCTTCTTTTCCAAAGTATCCTCGAGCCAAAACTCTGTACTAATCACTTTGGAGGCTGTTCCAAGTGATTCAATGTTGAACATTTTCTTCTTTACTGGAGTCATTGCCACTATAGTTGCAAAAAAGAGGTTCTTTAGATCTTGAGAAAGAAGTCAAGATGAACCTAGAGCTTTCTCTTCTTCTTGAGTTTTCTGTGCAACTTCATCAGACTCAGTGGATTCACTACTACTACTTTTATCATCTCCAATCTCTACTATTTGAATACAAGAACCAATGAGATTTAGAACAAGAGCACTTACAAATGGAGTAGGGCTATGATGAGGGGATAGGAAAGGGGTGACATGAGGAGATGGAGTTGGAGAAGGCTGACAGGATGGGGGTAGAGTGGCATGTGGAGATGAGACTAGAGTAGGAGCTCCATCTTTTTGCTCTTCCATTCCTTTTTCAACTTCAGCTTGAGTTCCAATTACAAGTAGTGATACATATTGACAGGTTGGGGCTATTGGAAAATTCATCTTCGGGGGTTGATCACCTCCTCCTACAGATTGGGCTAGTCCTTGAGTAGTTGTGGTAGTAGCACTGGGTGTGGCACTTTGAGATGAAGCAAGAGTAGCTACAAGTGGAGAAGCTTGAGTAGTTTTTCTCTTGCTCTGGCCTTTCTTAGTTGTCCACTCAACCCACTTCCCAGTCCTTTTGATAATTCTTGCCATCATGACATCAAAGTCTTCTTCTATGTCAACATATGGTTTGAAACTAATGGTTGTATTCCTCAACTTAGTCAAATATGTATTACTGTACATATTTTGACCATCATCTTCTGGCCCTTCCACATCTAAATTTATACCATATGTCTTTACCTAATCAATTGTAAATCTTGCAAAGGCACGATCTCAACTCTCCAGTTCATTCTTACAATCTACCCAATAATCCTCCATGGTTGTCGCATGTTTGATTATGCTTCCAATTTGTAGCATGTCTCTGGCATATCCATTTGGATCAAACATGGGCCTTACTACTTCATACTCTTCCAATTTGTATTTGCTCTCGAATGCTTTGAGTATATTCTTTGCATCTGATCTAGTCTCACAACTATATGCTCCAACTTTTACAGTGAATTCATACCCTTTCTTCTTCAGGCTGGTGCTCAACACGTTCACTTGGATTTCTTGTCTCACGATCTCTACGAGTGCGATCATATCATCTAGATACTTGGGCAGCTTTAGTTGAAATCCATCAAATTCTACAAGAGCCAAATAAGAAAATGATGAGAACTAAATGAAATAACTACCAAATTGGATGATGGCTTCCATCACTTCTGGATTGAATCTTCACTCAAGACACCCTTGGAGCTCTTTGTAAATTCTCATGGTGAATGCATCATTTACCTGGATATATTCTGCATAACTATTCTATAATTGCAAGCATGGATAAAACTTGTAACTTTTTACATTATTAGGAAAATTCTCAATTTTAGGGAGTCTCGGCCATAATTGAAGAGAAGCCACCATGTATATCAAGAAAGAGGACATATAAAATGAATTATAAAACTTAGCTGCACTAAGAGCCCTAGAAAGATGCTCACTAACCAAATACACCCAATCAATATACTGTGTGTCTGAGAAAATAAATTGCACCAAAAAGAAGTATTTCTCTTCAAAATTATAGGCTTCTACCTCACCTTTGAGTTGATGTAATAGAACCAAAATGTCAACAATTTCTAGTTTGAGGTCTGTGCTGAAAAGAGTTTTAGGGACTTTACTCTTAGCTCCCTTTGGCCTTTGAAACAAAGACTGCATGATCTCCTTCCTCCAAACCATCTTCTTCAGAGAGAATTCAAACATAGCTCCTCCCATTGTTAAATTGGAGAGCTCCTCCCATTCTGGAATCTGTAATCAATTCATTACTACTTGGCAATCAATTGAAATCAACACCATTTGGTCAGGCAATAGAATCTACTTTGTATCTAAGTTGTAATGATTGATGCATTCCAAAATCAACTTTGGGGCCATTACTGCTATAGGAAATCCTGTTGCTTCCACTAATCTTCTTGCTTGAAGTTTCTTCATTATGGGATGAACTAGCTCTACTCTTAATCTCCCTTGAAAATCTTACATATCATAGAAAGGAAATGAAGTATCTGTGATAGTCGACCACGTCAACTTAATTCCACCCAATCCATCAAAATTCAAAAATCTTGTTTCCATCTTGTTTGATGTATGTTAATAGAAATTCAAACAATTGCAAATGATATAAGAAGCAAGCTCTATAACTTTAAAAATTACTGAAGGCAATATTCAATACAACGGTATAACAGTAGAACGGTAGTTTGAAAATCTAGTACATTCCTTTTTATGGAATAACCCTAGATTTTCCTGTTGAATTTCATAAACCATGCCACACGAGTGAATTTAAGGGTGAATCAATTGGATTGGTGAATGTAATGGTTCTAAAAGATTTATCTTTGTCTAATAGCATTTGCCAGTCTTTTGCAGAATTTCACCTTCGGGGTGTGAAAACCTATCGAGGAGAAGCCAAAACTTGATTTTCTGCCAATTAAATTTTCTCTATCTCCAGATAAAATGAGCTACAAGAAAATTAAATGATATAGCACAATTTGAGAATCTCCATTGAGTATGGCTCTAAACTACCCCTAAGACTCATGACAATCAAGAAATACCCATCTAGGCTATATGTGACATAGGAGAGGGGAAAAATGAAAACCCGATGGAGAAACTCAACACCTAAAGGGGAAAGACCTATTGACCCGACTTTGACAAAACATGACATTAGTTTAATTTCCACTTTTCAAAATTTTTATATGGTGAAAAGTGGGGCAACAAACCCATAAATATAAAATGAGTCCTCATATTTTCCTTCTTGCTTTCAAAGTTGACTCCATAAATTTTGGGAATTTCTTTTCTAAAGTGATCTATCATTGATCTCCCAAAGCTATAATATATTTTACTTCAAGGACCTGAGGCTTTGATGCCAATTTTTACAAAGTAACTCCACCAAGATAACTAAGATAGGGGAGAGTGAATCATTCATCCAAATATTAAAACATTTATCAACCTTATGAGAAGATGCACATACATAATAACATTGAATATGTTAATTAGGGAAACCCTTGATCAAAGGGAAAACCATGGTGGGGATGGTACCGACAAAATGATGTATTAATATAAAAGTTTTTTTTTAGATAATAGACTCTATTAGGAGCCAATCAAATACATTTAGTACATATCAATCCATGTTAGGATACTTTGAATCCTTTTTAGGAGATTCCAACCCTATTAGGAGTTGTGCCAACCCTATCAAGAGTTGTAGAAGGTAGATGGACCCATTGTCCAAACAACTTCAGTGGCAAGACCACTGAACTCACTGTCAAATTGGTCTATGTATTATTCCTTGAATAATAATAGAAACTAGTT